>JBBPCZ010000002.1:9592589-9611687 GCA_037974445.1 Brycinus macrolepidotus | reverse complement strand
ACACACACACACACACACACACACACACACACACACACACACACACACACACACACACACACACACACACTGTGCAGTGAGGTGTAGAATGCACGGAGGTGCACAGAAAAATGTTTGACTTAATACTGCCATCTAGAGAGACCACTGAAGCTGGATTGTTAAATTTAATTTCTTCACATATATTACACAGGGTCTCAACCCACCAAATAACGAACACAGCCATGAGATGAAGAAGAGACAAATATGGGCTAAAAAATGAAGCCTGATCAAAAATAAAAGTGATCCACTGCATTCATTATAATATTAAGTCATTTTTTCTCCAAGCTTTCCAGCAGCGATGGAGCTTTTGTAATATTCATCAGCTAAGGCCTGTCTGGTTGTTTCTTCAGGGGTCTTAGTTCTAAAAAATGAAGACTACTTCAGTATTCTGCAATAAAAAGTGAGTGTTCTCATACATTTCGAGGTATGATTGCATCATTTTTAATGTGCCATATACTGCATTAGTAGTTTATGAGTTAAGGAATCCTTTACAGATGTTTAGCTGTATTTTTGTACATCCTCACTATTCAGTCTGCTAAAATATGATAATTTACATCACTCTTTAGATGTTTAATAGCCAAAGTTTTGAGAGCACTCAGGCCTGTTTTGTTGGCAAGGAAGCTGCCACCAGATTATCCCATTTGTGTTAATGTGAAATCTGTCCTACTCCTATTGTAACAGAACAATTTTACCGTTAACTGGTGTGTGTACAAACACAAATACATGCTGGCCATGCTAAACCTGCAAAATCTGGTTCTATCTATTGAAAGAAGTGCCCTTCATCATTTAGTAGCTGTTGTAAACATGCAGCCAAGCTATTCTACATATTAAAGTTGAGTGTTTGTCGCTGACAGCAGCTCTAGTGAATACATTTGTCCAAAGTCATTTTTAGATCCAATGTGAATGCGGTATAAATGATTTCAGAGAAATAACTTGCTTGATGTCAGCGGTCACATCCATCATAATATAAGCCCATTTTCACACCAGCCAATGAAATCTAACACCAAATATGCATGTTATCATGCAAACTAACATCATCTTTTTAGAAACTGTATGGTGTAATGTGTGTGAACTGTTTGTTTTTATCTGCATTTTTGGATGAAGCAAAACATCCACTCATTGTTATCACCTGAGTGTCACTAATTCTCTTCATTATGTCAAAATAAAGACTTTGGGTATCTTCAGATTTGGTACCGATGTGTAAAGTGTCTCTGAGCTTTTTCTCTCAGAGTATATTCCTACTTTAGGACTACCTGCTCAAAAGTGGAAACAGTGATGAGAACGGTAAGATTGCTTTGTCTGAGATCCGAAGGCACAGATTATATCAACACGAAACGAGGCAAAGCAAAAGTTTTTTCATCTGTTGCACCAAAGTGCTGAGACATAATGAAAGTGGACATGCCAATACACCCGTGAGCTCTGGACTAATCAGTGTTCTCCTTACTGGGGCTCCACGACTGGATCTCCAATATGCTGTCTGTAGTGAAGCTCTCAAGCAGCGTCATGTCAGAGCAGGCTATCCTCCACATTCTCTCTCTCTCTCTCTCTCTCTCTCTCTCTCACACACACACACACACACACACACACACACACACACACACACACACACACACACACACACACGCACCTAGACATACACACACACACACACACAGCAGCAATAATGATGCCCAATCGCTCTGCCCATGACAGTCCTGCTCTTCCCCCCACACTGTAATAAAGGCTGAAGCGAGCACTAGCAGAGAAGCAGAGCAGCCTGGGGAGCCTCAGAGGATGGACTGAATCAGAAATGAACCTGGAGGTCTTCTCTGATGTGCACTTATGCACTTATGCACACACACACACATACACACACACACACACACACACACACACACACACACGCACACACATGCTATCTTCCTGCTTGTGCTCCTTCTCATCGATTGGTCATGGATGAGCAGTTTGGCCAGAGGCTGAGAAAGGTTTCTTGAGTGCAGTCACCATCCTGGTCATCATCCTTGGGGACGAGACGGGGCATCCTAAAGAGAAGTGGAGAAGCCTGATGCAGGGCCAGGTGCATGGGGCTGCTGTTAGATACTTGCTACTTATTAAACTTCTGACAGCCTGGTGGTGTAGACCAGCCTAGTGGGTGGGTATACTGTAGACTAGCTATTAGCATAATTAGACATTTGTCAGGACACAAGATTACCTGTCACTCGTTCATCTTCTATTAAAAAAATAATCAATTTTTACATCTCTATTATAAGGTATGGTATTTTTTGAAAGTGTAAAAGTAAAGTGTCACAGCACACAGTGTGAAATTCTTCTCTGCTTTTTATCCATTCACTTGAGTGAAGCAGTGAGCCCAGGGAGCAGCGTGTATGGACGGTACTTTGCTCAAGGGTACCTCAGTGGTGCCCCAGGCAGGCCAGGGATTCGAACCCACGACCTTCCAATCACAGGGGCAACTCCCTAACCACCAGGCAACCAGCTGCCCAGCTGGTGTTCATTATGAGGCAAATTGTGGTAGTTAAAAAGACCATTGGTAGTTAACATCAACAACAACTCCTGAATATATTTGAAGGAAATTGCAAGGTCAAGTACATGAGTGTCTCACGCAGACGTTTTCGATACTGTGGCAGAGTGAGCGTTTTTGTGAAATTTGATTTGGTGGAAGGCTGTTTTCAATTTCTCATTCCAGCTGACAAGATATACAGAGATTTTTACTTCAGCAGATTCAGCATTTCCAGTCATCGAGTTTTGTACTTTTTCCTACTTTAACACACCTACTAAAATTGGTAATTAACTGTGAAATTGTAATGAACTCATGAGTAATGTGTAAACAGCACACCGTAGTGTCCATGTACAGCTTGAATTGATGGCACTTAATATACACAAATCCTAGTGGTTTTCTTCTGGGTTTCTGGCAAAGCTACATATTATGAAGACCAGTGGTCCCCAGCCCTGGTCCTAGAGTGCCCCCTGCTATGCATATTTGAGTGTTTTCTCTGCTCTAGCACACCTGATCTAACTAACTGGATTAATTAACAAGCCTTCATTGAGTTGAAGTGGGTGTGCTGAAGCAGCGAAAACAGTAAAACATGCGGGACACAGGCACTCCAGCACTAGGGTTGGGAACTTATGATACAGACAACACCTATGGGTTGTTTTTTATATCGATTTTATTCTCTATCTCCTTCTCATTCATCATCCTTCTCCAAGTTAGTATCCAGACAAATGAACAGAGAGTCAAGGCTAAAATTAGATCAAGCCTATCCACATAACTAAGCTACAGCTAAGTGTCAGTTCAGTGCTAAGAAGACCTTGTGTTGTGCCTTTGTGATGGAGAATGTGAAATGTGTACAGCTTTCTTTCTGCTCTCATCTCATTCAGCGCTCAATCATGTTCTTGGTGTTTTTTTTCTCCACTGACACAGACACTTTTCTCACCAACAGGCCTCTTCCATAGTAATTCTTTTCAGTTGCTGTGGCAAAGCGCCAGTGCTTGCTTTCTCTTTCTCGCTCATTCATTCCCATATGCACACACACACACACACACACATACACACACACACACACACACACACACACACACACACACTCAAATACAGAGACACACTATGTTCTTCAGCAGCAGAGGACGAAATCTAACTATTACATTAATGCAAGGCAGCACTGAGTCATGTGACCAAACTGAAACTAAACCCCAAGCTTAAGCTACAATATTAATGAGCAGCTCCACTCAATGGCCATCTTCAAAAGTTGACACTTGACCAAACTCTGCATTTCCTTCGACAAATAATGTCTTTTTACATGTTCCACCAAGGTTGAGCCTTTCATTCACTGCTGAGTAGGTCAATAATGGTTGACAAGGAATGCATATTCAGTGCCATTTTATTTGCAAGGCTCCAAATGATTGTTTGCTGTCGCTGAATGCCCCTCATTGGGACTGGCCTTGAGAGCAGGACAGAAAGCTTGAGAGCAAAAATGAAGGCGAGAGACCAATCAAGAAACAGTCGGTGGGATCGTCGTTTTTCTCTTGATTCCAGCCACCACAGCTTCACAGTGTTGTGCAGATCCAAAATAAATTTACTTTGGAAGAGAGCAGAATAAAATGTGCCTGGTAACAACAAACTGTAATACCAGGTAAATATCCGAGTGACAGCATTATGCTCAAATCAAAAACGTTCCCACAACTTTGTAAATGTAAATGTTCTCAAAATGTTAGGAGCAAATGTTTCCAATGAACATTAATGAAATGTTAAAAAAAAATTAAATGGACTTGATAAACGTTCCTGCAACACAAAAGTCCTATGTATGATGTTATATGATTGTTGTTTTTTAAATCTATTTTAAACTATTTTTAATAGACGCTGATAGTTTGTATTTATCCCACCTAACATGTTTACATTCTAAAAATATTACTCTACTATTATATTTTTGTTCTGGGGAAAATTGATTTGGAATGTCCCCAGAGTCTTTAACATCTTCAGTTTTCAGAAGTTCCCTGAACATTTTTTTCTAAGGAAGAAGAACATTTCCTAGAATGTCACCTTAACCTCATTTGCAGTGACAATTTAATATTATAAGACTAGAATGATAGACTATGAGAACATTTAAAGACCAGAACTAGAAGTACTTGGATTATTCTGAGAATATTTAAAAATATCCACTTTGCTCAGTGTTATCAGAATGTTTTTCTCAGGTTAGATGGCCATTCCTGCAGCTTCATTTGCAAGGCCAATTTCACACTGTATGAATATGCATGATTAGATTTGTTGAAGTTTGACTTTCTACCTTTTTAGAACATTTTTGTAAGCTAGTACAATGTTTCCTGCTACGTTCTTCCAACCTTCCAGTTCCTGAATCCGCATTTTCCCACTTTTGTATTGTAAAAAATAACTGACTGTTGTCTAAACAATTGTGTCACTGAATTATTTATTATACGATATGTATCCATTTCATTTGTGTGGAGAGGGCAAAATTACCCTAATCATGGAATCAGTACTCTGGAAAACTCCATGTACTCAAAGAAGTCAGCACTCTCCAACCCATTAAAGGCAAGGAACCACATCCCAGACTGGCTTAGGCCACAGGAGCCAAACAGCTCTCCTAGCTCGTCTGTGGGTAAGCGGTCATGAGCCACCCTTGTGCTGTGTATCAAGTGATGTGAAGGTTGTGTCTGCTGGTCAATTCTAATGCATGGTGTGAAGTGAAGGGCAGGGCAGCCACATTAGAGGAGGATTGTGGACGAGGGCTAAGCTGACCTGGCTGCTGACGCATGGGGAAGCGTGCACTGGATCCAGGGGACACAGAGGCTGACCTCTCTTCCTCTCTCTCCTTTTCTCAGACAGAGCCAAACGAACTGTACTGAGGCCTCTCCATTCATGGTACTGAATCAATTCAGACTAAACATGTTACCACTGACACGTTCATAACATTTGTAAACTTAAAGAACCTTAAAGACATCTGATATATAAACAGAAGCCAAAATCCATGTTAAACTAGAGCTTTCTGACAATATGTCACACTTGGAATGGACAGATATATATCCCACACTACGTCTGCAGGATCGTCTGCACTGCTCGCCTATTAGACTACAAAGATTAATGTTCAGCTGCCATGTTGTCGAGCCACTTTTCTGTTCTTATGTTCATGACCTGGGTGCCAATCAGAGGATTAAATACACCACCCAAAGGATCCAGGAAAAGCAAGGATTTGGCTTTAGGCCCCCAGACCGCTTTTTTTATTTTATTTAATTTTTCTTACTGATTTTCTGCCAAATTTATTTGCCCACCAACCAGGACTGCAGCTTTGATGTGAAACCACAAACTCTGGGAGGGTGAAGGCAAGCATATCCTTCCTCCTTTATGTTCAGTCCAATAAAAGAATCACTTAATAACAGTGTACTTTATTGCCAAGTTATAGTAGAAAACATCAAGTCATAAACTGCCTAGTCAGGCCTTTTTTGGACTTGGGTTCTAAAAGGTTAGTAGACTTTAAAGTCCTCTTTTTTGTGCACCATTTCCCTGCTCCTGCTTGGCTTGATCTGATCAGTTAATGAAAATTGTTCTGCGAACCTGAAGAAACCTAGATATTTTGAACATCCAGAGAAAATTCCAAATCAGTGCTCTCATGCCCAATACAAAACATTTGGGAAGAGATTTAGAATGGAAATGTGTCAGATAGATTGTAGGTCACACATATGTATAACAGACAAACATTCATAATTCAGTTTATATATATATATATATATATATATATATATATATATATAGCATTTATAAATATTCACTGTTGATTTTACCTTGTAAATAAATGATTCCCCATGAGTCCTATCCCCACCATTGAAAAGAAAATTTGTAAGTTTCTCCACAGTGCATCACACCTCCTTAAGTCAAATGAAATATAAAAAAAAATGAATTCAGGGAATTCCCCTTTAGTGCGACTCTCCAGCCAGTACAGTCAATCAGGAATACAGTACGCATACCAAAGTTATGATGAAACAGTTTCAGTTTTGGGTTAAGGTTTTAGGAAACCCATTGCATCACTTATTTTTTCTTTTTCTTTCTTTACCACCTCATACCAATAAAGGGTTCACTACATTAATTAGTAAAAACCTGACATGATGCTACCAGGTTCTGTGGTGATGCAACCTAAGCTGTTTATTTAGTTAAGAATGAAGAGTCAGAGCAACATTTCTGCAGTTTACTTGCTGCCATGCCCTAGGGTGATAACATTCAGCTGTCCTGAGGTGAATTGATTTGATTAAAATGCAACTAGGTTATTAATTGAGTAAGCAGCATGTTTTCAAGCCCCAATCAATTTTTAATTACTGGTAAACCTCTACGTTACCAACATTAGGAACATCATGCAATGCTTGGCTGGCAACACAAATGAGCGTTAAAAGAGAGAGAAAATATTTATGAGAAACAATAAATGGACAGTTTACACTGTTTTACACAGTCTTTTGAGGATATTGAGAACAAATCACAAAAAACTAGAAGAAATACACTGAAACACTTATTAAGCAACACCACCACCAACAACAACAACAACAATAATAGTAATAATAATAAAAATAATAACAACAACAACAATAATAATAATAATAATAATAATAATAATGATTATTATTATTATTATTATTATTATTATTATTATTATTATTATTATTATTATTATTATTATTATAACATCTAACAGGATGAGCACAATTTATTCAGTAAGATGCCTGGAAATAAGGAATAATCTAGTTCTTCATGTCTTCTTCTTCACTAATTATAGCATTTGAAACATGATACGAGCTTGAGATTCTGTTTTCATGCACAATAATTAAATTCCGATATTCAGTATAAATCTGGTTCCTCTGTTTTCTTGGCAAGACAATATCGCAAGTAATTTGAGACTCAATTTGAGTACAGTATTTAGTTTTGAGATAATTAGGTTTAATATTTTTTCTAGGACATTTCATTTTGATTAGCCATTGGCAGATTCTGCCTAACATGATATCATCTCTATTTTATTTTCTTCTAAATACCTTTTCAGCAATGTGCAATGGATTAAAACTGTATATCTTCAACAATACTCAAGAAAAGTACAAATCTGTCAAGATATGTATAGTAGCAAATGTTTACTGAAAACTCATCCACCCCCTCGTTACCAGTAATGCCAAGAAATACTTAATCACATCTTTAGCAGCGTTATTCTGAAACACAAGCTGATCAGGCTTCGCAGTGCATCTTTTAACTTATCGTGATACACAAAATCTTTCATCACCTCTGACCTGCCATTTTCTGTCACGGAAAACATGATAAAGTAAACAGTGTCTGTCAGTGGTAATGTCTGTCAAACTGAATGGAGGGTAATATACAGGCCAGGTGAAGGACGTGACTGAGAAACAGGACAAACGAAGGAAAGAATTCACAAAATCTTATCAGCAGAATTCTAAAGACTGCATCAGTATAGCTTAAAAAGCTGTTGTAGACTTATATGTGCAGTGGTCCTCATAGGAGAAAGGTTCAAACTTTGTGATGGGCATCAGTGCTTGCACAAATGTGCAAGGTTAGTCTTCCTCCGCCCTCAGTCCTAACCTGCCCTGCTTTGGCCCAGTTTTCTATGGTCCATCCTTTAATGGAAAGCTGTTGTTTATTTTGCACAGAAATAGGAGCAAGAACGTTTATTGAGCCTGACACTTTGTGGTCAAAGTGTGCCAACTCTTACATTTGCCCGTTTGACTGATGGAGCCAGGTACAAGTGTGTCATTTTGTTTCCACCCTTCTGTTGGCTCAAACCACAGAAGAGCAAGGTTGCACTCTCCGGCGGATAATGGCAAATAATGAATTGTCCTGAATGGGAGAGATCGCACCAGGGAAACACATCAGTGTTTTAGAGGATAAATGATCTTGTTAAAAATATACATACACACGCAGTGGACTACTGTGTTTTAGGCATACAGACTCGCACGTAAACGGTTGTATCTCAGAAAAAGGTTCATTTATAGTTTACCATTTCTGTTGTTCCATTCATCATAAAATTTGTACACAGAGTGGGACATAAACAATGGCAAAATAGCTGCCTCATTAATATAATTTTTAATTAAAGAACCGAAAATGCTCCACTGCACCTCTCCAATCTCAAAAACCCTTCAGTTTGTGTCTTGGCCTAATAAACCATGGCATAATGCTTGGGCGCACTGAGACTGGAACATATTGTCACTGTTGGAACAAAATCATGTGTCTCCGTTTTATTATTTGACATAGTTTGATGCCAGTTTCTTTTTACACTGTGTCAATATTTCATACAGACCCCGAAAAATCTTTTCTCTCTTGATTTTAAGGAATGCTCATTGAAAGACTATTAAATCATTGTTCTTTGTTGAATAAAACCCAAATGAGAAATTCCAAATGGTTTTGTTCCAACAGCAAGGAGACGCCAGAATGTTGAGACTTGTGGGCTTGTGGCTAAACACTGTTACCCAAGAAGCCGCTGTGAAAAAAACGTACATTATTTGACTTGAAAATGTATTTGCAATTGCTTCCTGAACACACAACAGCACAGCTGGGTTTGTGCCCATCAGACTGCGTGAGCACGAACAAACCAGATGGATGCGCTCGTTCTCCCCTACTGTACTGAACCCCTTTGGCTGGACTTTTAACTGCCTTCCAATAAAAAAAAAAATCCTGTTTGTATGTAACAATTTTTATAGACTTAACCACAGACCAGTTGAGACAACTTATGTGAGGCAAGAACAGTAGCGATGACTTTCGCAAAGGATATTTTGTTGTACAGGACAAAGCAGAATATCAAGTGATATTTTGGTTTCTGCCAAACGCTCCCACTTGAGACACCACCTGTTCCAAAAACTTCTGTCTGAAAAATGCCTCTCCACTAGGCACCTGAACAGTTTCTTTCAGTGTTTTGTGTTTTTTTTTTTTCTTTTCTGGCAAGCAAGCAATCCTGTTCCATCATACCTCCTCTGCACTCCCCTGGTTCCATACCCAACAGCAACTCCTAGCATCATCTCCGAGTGCCTGCATTTCCCCAGAAGTACAAAGGAAGACTGATGCTCTGTACACATTTACTTTGCATATAAAGCTCTACTCCCATGGAAATTTATCCATGAGGTACGTGCCATTTGCTTTAAATAGTAAATATAGTAACCTGCAAACTGTTCTGTGAGTGTTTTCTCATAACACATTATGTTTATAGTCTTACGGATTCATCTCCTTTGCATTCTATGCATCTAAATCTGGTAATAATATGAATGCAAATGTTTAGGCTTTAACTTAGTTGTTCAACTGATTCTAAACTTTTTGTGTTTGTAACCTTTTCTTTTAATTGCATTTTACTGCTAGATCAGCTTTACTCTTCACTTTACCCAAATTCTCACCTTAAGCCTCATCATCAGTTTAAGTCATTTCTGTCGCCTCTTTTTGGCAAACAGACTTGGCTCAAGATGTCTTACTTTGAAAGTGTCTCAGGTTACAATAAGACACACTATTTATCTGGCAGGAATGAAATGAAATCAAACCAAGTTTTTTGATTTGGTACACTGGTCTTGTCAAAAAGAGCTCTATGCATAAATGGTGCAGGCCCTTGAGCACTCAAAGCCCCCTTCCCATATGTGATTGTTACAGATGGTCAATTTTTTTTCTGTTTTTATTAGATATTGCAGTCATGCAACAACAATTTGACCATCTAGGGCAGCAAGTATTCTGATGGTTAGGGAGTTACCCCTGTAATTGGAAGGTCATGGGTTTGAATCCCAGGACTGCCAGTGGCACCACTGAGGTACCCTTGAGCAAGGTACCATCCCCACACACTGCTCCCCAGGCTCCGCATTGGTCGCAGCCCACTGCTTCACTTGGTCAATGGGTTATATGCAGCAAAAGTGTTTCACATTGTTCACACTGTGTGCAGTGGTGTGTTCATGCGTGACTATAAGGGGCCACTTTAAAGTAGTTAAAGAAACTGTTTGAAAACTTAAACTTTTTAAAATCAAAACATTGTTTGAATTGATTTAAATTGTTTAATTTATTTTTGATCAATCTAGCCATTTCCAATCCCCACTCACTAGCTAATTCTCTCAAGCTGACAGGGGGAAGGCTGGTGCATAGGCTAGATATACAAAGCCAGAGAACACAACATCACATCAGACAGCTCAGCATGGAGGAGCACTCTATCCTGCAATTTTGTTATGGCTATGTTCACAAACAGACATGTGGGGATCCTGCTCACTCAAAGAGAGCCAGTTATGCTCCTTTGGACTCTCAGCCATAGGTGGCTGTGGCATCCCTGGGGAATCGAACTCACAACCTCCTGACAATAGGGACAATATTTCTGTCAGTTGTGCCACTTGAGAGTGGCAGGTTGGGCAAGTTTAATGGAACACTAACAAAATTCTCATTCAACATAGTGAGAAACTGTAGTGCACCTTGTTTGGAGTTTAAGGTTTTAAATGAACTGGCTGTCCAGGGTTTTACTTCTCATCAGAAACATGACGGTTTTCACAATCTTTCATGTCTGTGTGGTCCAGTCCCACTGACTGGTGTTTCACAAATTACCCCCCCACCCCCACCCCACCCCCGCCGGATTACTCAACTTAACACAGCGTTAAAAGCCTGCAGGAAAGTCAGTTTAAATTGACCATGGTAATGCTTACTGTAAGACCTAAGATATATTTTCTCTGTCATTCACTGCCCTGAAGAAGTGCTCTTAAAAGGATGGTGTAGTCGGATTCAGATCCTTAATTATGCAAGTGGGTCATGTACAATGAGACATTGAAGCCCATTTGCCATCCAGAACGTGGCTTAATAGCTCAAGAAGGCTTTAGAATTAATGCTTTAGAATCAAGTCAATCCAAATGGATGTCCATTTTCCTCAGAAGTGTAAGGATGTGCAGTCAAACAACAGTCAGAAACTGTACTCTGGGTTCATAAAGATAAAGCATGAAAGCAATATTGTCTTTTTGTATGTCTTACATTTCTGTAGGCCTTATATTTCTCATAGAGGCTGGATGCGCTCAAGGACGCTGCATTTTTTTTCTTTCTTTTTTTTTTTTTTTTTTTTTAGAAATGCACAGAACTGAGCATTAAGCCCTTTAATTACACTTTTGCCTCAAATGAATAACTTTAAAGCTTTGATGTCATAAAGGCTCTATATGATAAGTAACTATCCATGGCTTCTATGCATAGGCTAACTCAGTCTGTGATAAGTAAAAAAAAAAAAAAAAATGGTGCAGACCAGCTCCATTAAGCGAATCATCCCTCCCACCCAATTACAAAAGATTGCAATCAGCCATGCAGAAGAAAAAGCTATTTGTATGCTGCACATAAAGCCTAAGTCTGTAAAAGGAACATTCTAAAAGTGGCTAGAGAGAAAATGCATCAGCAGACAAATAACGTGAAGATTAGAACACAGTAAATACTTCTTCAGGTTTTAGGATGCTTTCGACCCATTTAAAAAGAAATAGTGATGTGGATTTGTCCCCCTATTTTTTTAAGGATTTACAACTATGCAAATAGCCTTCTATTCACTTCGGCGTGGTTCTGAAGTGCGTGGCAGCAATGAGAGAAACGCCACAGAACTGGGTCCCCGATGATTAAGAGCCCCATCTTTCCCCAGGCGACTCTCTCTCCAGAGACATATCATCTTACTGATGCTTTCTCAGCTACTCGCCTCTAACAAATGACAAAAAAGCAGCCCGTGGTACTTCACTAGGCTGCTTTTATTTATCTCTGGGAGTCGGTCGTTACCAAAGCCTTGATGTCTTCATGCACACCAAGCAGCATATGAAGGATAGTGCGGATTTAAAAAAGGTCAGTAAACAGAACACTTGCCGCACATAAACTGAATGCAACAGTAAGTACGGATACTTACCATTTAACGATGACCATGTGCGTCACTGTGGCACTTAGGAAATCATTTTAGTTTACCTTGTTAACCATGCACCCCATTGTGTATGTGTGTGGGAGAGAGTGAGACTCACTGTGGGTTTTATTTCAGAAAATGAAGCTTTAAACTGACAAACCACCTGTGCATTCGTTCATTATTAATAAGTCAATAAAGGAGCCGTGGATAGTCCTGAAACATCCCTTGAACTCTCCGGTGTAATTAACACGTCTCTGGGTGCAAAACATTCCGCCTTTCTCCTAAATAATTGTTTCTCACTCTAGGAGGCTCCTCACAGTAGCAGCATCTCTGTGGAAGGGAGTTTGTGTGGGTGAAAAAAAAAAAAGAAGAAGTAGAAAAAAAGAACCCAGGAGATATGTGGAAATGTTCGACCATTGTTTCATATTCACTGGAGCCTGAAATGAAACAGAGATAGTTCTGGCCCCTAAAATCCACAGTCAGGACGGCCTTATTTGTCTTTGAATATTGGTCACGGGGCAGGACAGAAACACACAAGGAAAGGATAAACGAAGAGTCATATCTTACTGAAAAAAAAAAAAAAAAGCATTGAATCTGTCCCAGAAATATTATTGCAATCATTTATTTCATGGAAACTCCACACTTTGTACTATTGTACTAACTAAACTACATTAAAAATGGCTGACCCCTATTTGTTAATGCTGATTCCACAGCGAGCATGCATGACCTCATCCCCATCCCGCCTCGTCCCTCAGTTCCGTGACTTTAATTGTGACTTCGTATCAGACCGATTTTCCGAAAATGTTATTTCACTCGCGTTCCAGGGACACTCCTCCAAAAGCGAAATGGCTTAATGTAAAATAGATGCATCCCTCATGGTTTGTTTAAAATAGAGGAAGGCCATTACCAGTGAGGGCTCTGCGAAGGCGGCAAGCCAACAGGAGATCAGGGGAGTTAGTGAGTTATCATCTTCGCTCCACGCTCTGCATAATCACACAGCACATGGGCAAGGACTATGCCAACGTGGGGGAAACAAATCATATTCCAAAATGTGCATGCTTTCAGATGTGAAGGCAGCTTGATGTGGACAAATGAAATATTGATTGGAGTCACCGAGGCACCGGAGCCATGCTATTTTTATATTTAACATCACAGCATGTGTCTTCTTGGTCCACGCCATAACAAACAGGCCTCTGAGTTTAACGGCACGATGCGTATTTATTATTCTCGGACAGGCTTTGAATAATTAGGCCTGTTAAAAAGACTTGCCATAGCTGACTTGCTTTGTAAAACTCATCTTGATTAGACTGATCCGAGGCAGCTTTTGGCAGGATCGTGTGCCTGAGCCTAGATGGCAGATCAACACATGGTCACTTGAGACGCTGGCCTACATTTAGCAAGCTACAAAACAACTATCTCCATCTATCATCTCCAGCTCCCTGTAAAAGATACCCTGAAGCTGCACTTGATCATACATCGACATGTCAGTCAAGTTAGACAGAGTAATTGACACTGTAGATGACATATGGCGAGTCGGACATGGCAGAAATTCATATGTCTCCTTTCATATGTGCCAAACCACCATGACACATCTTCACACTTTATCCAGCGCTGGACACAGCTACTGACAACGCTAATAGATCAAAGACGTGTCTGGGAACATCACCGAGTGCGTGCGTGATTGTGAAATGTCGATTTTAGACTGATGTTTTGCATGGAAATTTTAGAGTCACTTAACTACACTTTGGTGTAGTTAAAAAGGTTCAAGAGGTCTATGACCATTCTAAATTTTTTTGTGTAAATGTCACAACTAGACCCTCAGTCTGTTGGAAAAAAACTAGATATTAGCAACTGAAAGTTCAAGGCAAGAAGTTATTTTTGTCTGTTTTAGATATTCCTGATTATTTTTGTTTATTTTGCTTGAATAAATTTCGAGTAATCCACCTGGCAGATTTTGTTCAATCTATTTTTTTTATGAGATTTTGTTTTTTTGCAGTGTGATCCCACTTTTTCAGGCCACTTTGGCTGAATTCTTCACAAACAGTAGGACCTTGTATAAAATGCTTATATAAAATGTTAATATTTCTCAAATACTTTAAAAGAAAAGTAGTAAGTAGGAAATCTAAATGGTGTCACATGCTCCCTTATCCTGTCTCTACAAAGTCTCAGAAAAAAAGAAAATGCTTTGTTGGTTTTCTTCAGTTTTCTCTCTCAGATACCTAACAAATGAATGAGAGTGAGTCACTTGTGTTACTTCAATGAAATTCAGTAAGTTGGCAGATTTGCTTGATAAATGTTTTCTTGGTTAACCTGACCTTGTTGACTAAAACTCAATATTTTTCCCATTGGGCCTAGGCCCCATTTATCTGCATATTGTTTTACTCACCCTCTGTGCTGTCTTTACCCTTGGCCTACCTTCTCTTTGTTCGTGCATCTTTCTTATACTCTTCGGGTTGCTGTCTAGCCTCACTGTTGTTGGCTGGAAGAGCAAGTAACCATGACCTTGCTGCTATCTGCATTTACAACGCAGTTACAATGTAATGAAATGATGCAGATCTTCAGGTCAACTCATAGCTTGCTTCTTGCTTTTTCTGTTTTCATTAATTGAATATAACCGTATTAAGTTGAATGTAGGAGCAATACAATGATCAAATTGGGGTGGTGGTGGACTAGTGGGTAGGATACTTGCCTCAAGAGGTCATGTGTTTGAATCCTACCTTCAGCATACCACCACTGGGTTCCTGAGCAAGACCCTTAACCCCAAGTTGCTCCAGGGAGACTGTCCCCTGTAGTTAGGGAGTGGAAGTCGCTTTGGATAAAAGCGTCTGCTAAATGCCATAAATGTAAATCAGTATGATCAGATCATGTGTGTGAGAGAGAAAGAGAGTCATCCAAGTCACCCACTACAATTACAGTGTGATCTTTCCATTCTAGGTTTATGTGAAAGTTCTTACCTATCCATAATGGAATTTGACATCTTAAGCTCTACAAGGACAACCAAAAATTGTGCTGAAAAAAGTAGGTTATCCAGACTGCCTTACAGTTTAAAATAAGTTAATGGAATGTAAAATTATAAGTTAGTGGAATATTATTCTGACTATCAGAGATTCAACAAGCTGATCACTTAAAAGCAGCCAGTTTCAAAAACAACTAATCTTTTTTGAAGTGAAGGACCATGGTCACCTGAGCAACAACCCACAGCAAGCTTCCAGTGGCTGACAAAGGGTGGCGGTGTGTTTCTTAGCTGACACAAAAGCATATACTCAAGGCTACATCTGCTGCAAATTATGCATAGAAGGGCCCAACAAAGCCTGAGGTTGCTTGCAAAGTGAGTGAGAATCAGACAGCTTACTGCTGGCTGAGCAAGGTTTAGCATTCCGCTCTCATTCTGCGAGAGACTTGCTTGTAATTCTTCAATGTTTTGTTCAATGTCGTAGTTTCAACTCAGCGTCATCCTGACATTCCTGCTTAGAATGGACTGGGGTGACGACAGAATACCAAATAATTTTGCTTTATTTCTGACTGGATTGTTTGGCTCATTGTGTTACCATTGTGTGAATCCAGGGTTCATTACGCAGAGCGATGTGCTTTTAAGGCACTATCAGATTTGACTCAGAAAATCATCTAGTATGTTAATTCTTCCAAGAATCTCAAAATAAGAGCAAAAGATTAACATGCACATGTTTTGTTTTCATATTGTGAAAGGTGGCTAGACTGGAATGAACTGAAAAAATCAATTTTAAATTATTCTTGGTTGGGATACACAATTATAGGGGGCTTTAACTGGGACAGCACTTTTACTTTTAAAAACAGTTTCTCAAAAATTATTTCATAAAGAACCATAAACTGGAGGGTTCTTAGAGGAATCAAAACTGGTTCTTGTATGACATCACTCCAAAGAGTTGCCTTTGTTTGTAAGAGGCTGCATCATCACTTTTCTAAAAATGTATTTTTCCTTTTTACCATTTTTAACACCATTTAAGCAGCTGGCCTTTACATTGCATGAAACTTTCATGATAAAGGAAGTAACTAAAATCCAGAATGACTTAAAATGTATTACATTAACTAACACTAAAAGTAAAGATCACTTCTAATGTAAAGCTATTTGGTTATTTTTGGAGAGTGATGTTGTGCTTCAACAGAAGCTAGAGTTAAGGCCCAAAGTTGATCATGTGATTGGATTTTGAATGTCTGAGAGCACATTTCAGCTGAGAGAAGGTGACCAGGAACAAGCTTCTGCCAGCTTTGTTCTACAAAAGACAAGTTATATAAGGCACTTTTATTTGAGTCGGAATAAGTGGTTTTCCATTGCTACCACAGGCAGTGAGCTTGTTCTGTGGTCGGCACTTTGCACTGTGGTCAAAACATTACTGAGTAGGGAGCATACAACCAGTTTCATAGTTACATGATCATTATGATGATTTTTTGTTTCCATTAGTAAACACTGCCCAGTTTGCATTAACTCCAGCTGGACTACTTGGACTACCTGACTTTCTGGACTACCTCACTAACCGACCACAGAATGTGAGAACCCATGGCTGTGTGTCAGACAGGGTCGTCTGCAGTATAGAGGCCCCGCAGGGAACGGTTCTGGCTCTGTTTCTTTTCACAGTCTACACTGCAGACTTCTCCTACAACTCCACCAACTGCTTCTTGCAAAAGTTCTCTAATGACTCTGCAATAGTGGGCCTCATCACTGATGGGGACGACAGGGAGTATAGAGAACTGACCCGGGACTTTGTGGACTAGTGCCAGCAGAACCACCTCCAGATCAACACCGGAAAAACCAAGGAGCTGGTGGCAAACTTCTGCAGACACAAATATCCTCCACCGTAACCACTGAGCATCCAGGGTCTGGACACTGAGGCTGTGGAGAGCTACAGGTACCTTGGTGTTCACCTGAGCAATAAACCGGACTGGACTCATAACACGAAAAAGGTCCAAGCTGGCTGTACGTCCTGCGGAGGCTCAGGTCTTTTGGAGTGCAGGGGGCGCTCATGAAGACCTTTTATGACTCTGTAATGGCATCAGCCATCTTTTATGGTGTGGTCTGCTGGGGCAGCAGGATCTCCGCTGGGGACAGGAAGAAACTGAACAAACTGATCCGAAGGGCCAGCTCTGTTCTAGGATGCCCTCTGGACCCAGTGGACGTAGTGAGTGACAAGAGTATGGTGGACGAGCTGTCATCCCTGTTGGACAACATCTATCACCCCATGCAGGACACTCTGACAGCACTGGGCAGCTCCTTCAGTGACAAGCTGCTGCACCCACGGCATGTGAAGGAGAGATAGTGCAGGTCTTTCCTTCCAGCTGTTATTAGACTTTACAACCAACATCTCACAGTTGACCATACACACACAAGCAAACACATACATTCACACACCAAGGAGTGACAAGTGCAATGGTTTCATGTGCAATATTTCTCATGCAACATGTGCAATATTTCTTGTACAATATTAATGCGTGCAACATGTGCAATTTTTCTGGTACATCATTACGGTGTTTCATTTAATGTCAGCTGCTACTAGGCCCCTGAGGACACTCCAGTGTGTGCATACGTATATCTCCACTGGGTACATACTAACATAGCCACTATGTACATACATATCTATGTCCACTGAGTACATATATATTTATATATATATTCATATACATACACATAAACTTATATATTTCTATTTGTATAATAATTGTATAGTACATGTCTTTTTTTTATATTATACTGTTGTGTTGTATAGCTTTTATTCTACTGGTTATGCTGCTTCTACTTTCTTCTCTTGTTCTGTCCACTTTGCTGCTGTAACAATGCAAATTTCCCACCCGTGGGACTAATAAATGGTTATCTTATTTGATCTCTTATCCTAACTAAATGATTCAAAGGTGATAGAGCTGGAAAACAATTTGTCTAATGATGTGTCATACTCCATTGATTAGGGGTCATCAACTAATGTACAAGCAAGTCAAGGCAGACCAGCTCATTAAAATTCGTCAGTCTCAACAATCATTATAACAATTTTATCTATTGATTTTTTGGATTAACAAACCGCATACATTGTAAATATCTCATACATTATAAAGGACACTCTATTCTGTATCCTTCAATTGAGTCAACAGTACAGTACAACTGTATTACAACTCACCACTACAGCTAATCTGTTTTTTTTTTTTCCAGACTCAGTATGCCTCCTCGTAGACTGAAAGAA
Organism: Brycinus macrolepidotus; assembly: GCA_037974445.1. Classification (NCBI taxonomy): domain Eukaryota; kingdom Metazoa; phylum Chordata; class Actinopteri; order Characiformes; family Alestidae; genus Brycinus; species Brycinus macrolepidotus. The sequence continues at coordinate 9,593,092 of JBBPCZ010000002.1, read as the reverse complement.
AAAGGCCTTGGATGTTGAAAAATTAATCACCATGTCTACATATAAAAGGATCTGTCAGGAGGACATTCGTTTCATTTTGAAAAATCGAATGAAAGAGTGCCAATTATGAAACTTCTTATATTTCTTCTTTAAAATACCAGACTCACATGTTCACAATGGAAAAAAAAGACCTGTGCTCATCCGAGATCTCAGATAGAAGGTCATCTACGGTGCTGTAACTCTAAAACCTCTTGCTTTTTTGTCAACAAGGAGTAATGACATTTTAACAGAACTGGCAATGGCAGGAACAGCACATATGCAAGCAATGAATTAAATCGCTTGCTGGCGCGCTTGCGTTACAGACTTATGACTAAACCAAACTGAAAAGAATGAAACCTTACAGATATTGTTACAGTTCAGTGTAAAAGTATCACGCTTAATACTGCAATATATATATATATATACAGTACAGGCCAAAAGTTTGGACACACCTTCTCATTCAACGATTTCCTTTATTTTTATTA
>JBBPCZ010000002.1:9569747-9586877 GCA_037974445.1 Brycinus macrolepidotus | reverse complement strand
ACACACACACACACACACACACACACACACACACACACACACACACACACACACACACACACACACACACACAAGGTCAGGACCCGGATTTGAACCCCCAACCACAGAGGTGTGAAGCAATAGTGCTACCCACTGTGCCACCATGGGGCCTTAATAATAATCATTTTTATTTGTAATTTACATAATCTGTTTCAGAAAACCTGAGGAATCTTTATAGATGTCTGTCAGAGGAAAATAACTGTATGTTTAGTGTTTATTTTATTAAAAATGTATGAACAGGATCATTTATTTGCAGGGGATGCTAATCTACACAGACAGCACTGCTAGTTTTAGCAAGCATTGTAAAACGGCTCTAAGACGGTACGATGCTTTAACTAAATTTGAGATTTATTTGTCACTTTGGTTCCCTTGGCTTTTTTTTACCTTTGTGAAAAAGGTACAACTACCAAGTACTATAGCAAATAGGATTCGGAGCTCTGTCTGGATTTGAAACTCACCATCTCCATCCCTCACAGCTTTGCTTGGCTAAATGGGGTCACTTAAATGGTAAATGTTCACTGACCAAGTGTGTGTGCATGTGTGCGTGTGTGTGTGTGTGTGTGTGTGACACGTGTTGCTGTGATACGTCTTATAGCTGGTACTTGGTCTAAAACGTTTGAGAGCCACTGCCTTAGAGAAAATCCAATCGACCAGATGTCTTCATCACTAAATCTAAATATCTGGCTAAACTGATCAGTTTAAAATGTCTTTGCAAATGAGCAGATATACAGTGCCTTCAATAACTGGACAGTGAAAATGTAGATGTTTTGAGATCCAGCGCATTACATCTAAAATGAAACATTTGATCCATTTGAAGTGACTTTGAGGCTGAAAGGAAATATGGCATCTACACTGGCTGAATCATGTGGGGATATAGGTCCACTTTAAATCTGATCCTTCATCTGATTTTCCATAGTGCTTTTGTGAAACTCTAAATTCTCATTAAAAGTATGATTTTTTTTGTTGTTGGAAATTACACTTTGTCATATGCTATTGCACATTGTACCATGTTGGCTAAATGACCTAACTTAATACTTAAGAATAAGTTACCCCAAAAATTAGGTTATTTCAATAACTGAATTCCAATACAGAAAGCAGTCAATGTTACAACATGTTCCAAAATGGGGACAACATCTATTGGATTATGCTTACTGTTCAAATATTTTAATGCAACATATAACACGAATAAAAAAAAGTACCAAAAGACATAACATGCTAACAGTTACTCATATGTGGAATAAAGTATTGCTCAAAGTCCAAGTGAATTTGTCTCATTACTCATTTCATAGTCTCGTCTGCAAAAGTTCAGTGAAAAATCAAATGTACACAATTTTCCACTTACCACAGATCTTACTTATCAGCCAAGGCATGTTTAGTGTCCAAAAGTTGCTTCTTAGTTTAGCTATGATGCTAAATTGCTAACCAAATAGTAGCATCCACCCAAATAGCCCAAATCGTTTCCATAAAAATACCTCTCCAAAACTTCTCTATCTTGCTTAAACCACATCCAGATCTTTGATAAGGTTGCTTGTTGATGTGATTTAGAGCTGCTACTTGAATCCCAACCCTGGTGTCGTCTGAAATGGCTGCCTGTTGTGGTGTTTATGTTTATTTTTATAAATCACACTGACATGTATGGACCACCTTAATGAAAAGCTGGGTGTGGTTTGAATGGGATAGAGATGTTTAGCTGGTATATTGTTACAGAAATTATTTAGGCTATGTTGGTGACTACTGAACTGTAGTTGTAACTCCTGCTTCAGTTCTTCAGTTGGTTGGACTCCAAACATCTCTTATGTGATTGACTACATCTGGGGTAAGTGAAAAAGTGTAAATTAGATTTTTTGCACAACTGTTCCTTTAAAAAAAAAAAAGGTCTTCTATTATAACGTCTGTTATATTACCAGACAAGCAAAAGCATGGACTGTTTGTGGGAGGAGTTCTAAAATTTCCACAAGTAAATGAATGTTGTAGGTGAAATGTCTGTCACTCTCAGGCTGCTTGCTTGCATTATTCTGTTTTGGACAATGTTGTCAGCTTGTTATGGCGACAAATGTAAGCATGCTTTTGTGTATACACAGCCAAAGTTGTTGAAATGTGGGGCCAGATGACAGATTAGTACCTAGAGGCAGAACATGGTTGCGCTGTTGCCATTTGTTTTCCAGGTTCTATTTATTGTTTATTTTATTTCATTTTTATTTATTTACTTCTGTGACAGCAGCATCCTTCATTTCAGCAGGCAATTTTCCTAATGCTTTGAAACCTCAAAACTGAACGCTGCCTTGTGCTTCCAGCAACCTCCGGAGCGGAGTTGAAGGAGACACTTACAGACACCATCTTTCGTCTGTCTGCAAAGATAAACAATGATAAACAACAGGCGGAGGTGAAGGAACTCAAAAGCCTCTTGCACAAAAATGGTTTCGCACTTCTATAATGGCGAGGAATCCAAACTTCTGGATGATACTGCAAATATTGATAAAGAGAAGCAACTTGCTGATGTGGAAAGGTTTTTTTCCTCCATCTTTGCCACATCCTCTAATCCATCTCTGCCATCCTGTCATTTCTGTGTCATTCCCCTGCCAATTCCCCCTCTCTCTCTCGCCGTCTCTGTCTGTCTCTCCTCTGTAGACTTCCTCCAAAGGTCCAGCTGAGTCCTAGCATAATGACCTCCTCTGGGAGCTGGAGATCCGTCCATAATGTCTGGCTGTGGGGGCCGTAATAGGGGTCCACATTCTCGTGTGAAACAGTGGAAAACTCTTGACACATTGCAGTGTGCTGTCCCTCCTCTGTAAAGTCCCAGCCATGCTACCACACCGACTGCAGGATTCAGATGAAGAGACATCATTATGTGCAATCTTGTTCCATCAGAGCTCTTCTGCAGTGAATAGCCTCCATAGCTCAATCTGACAATCTTCACCAGCACTGAAACAGAAACACTCTGGCTCGCTCTCCCTGTTTATATACCCGCACATTGCTCTGTGTATGTTTACTGGCCTTGTTCATGTCACCTGCGTTTGACCAAAGAGCATCTGTGCATATTTTCCAGCACATTTCTATCCACCTGCCATATCCGTATCACACCATTGAGTGCTACGGTTATCAGAAAAACCCTGATCCATTCATATCACATGCCAAAGGGCAGGTTCTGAATTCTGTGAATAAATATTTGAAATACAGACCTGTATAACATGAGTTTAAAACCACAATGGGAACACTCTGCAATATGTTTGAGAATAAAAGCCAAGTTTTGTCAAATTTTGAAGCCTGGAGTACATCCTTAAAGGAATACAACCTCCATATACATAAACCTACAAACACATTCACAAAAGGGAATTTGAACTATCGAACACTTTATTTGGATGCTCCACTGTAAATGTTTTGTAGGTGCTCAGCTTTTCTTTATGTTACATTCAACTAAATATCTATTCAATATAACCCTACACTGAATGTAAAATATTCACTAGATGGCTGGTTAACAATCAAAGGTACTTGTAAATAATCCATAGGGGACCATCAAAATAAATTGTGCCTTTTTTTAACATAAGGTTACACTTTCCAGGTCAAAATGACATGACATGATATAACAACTGTATTGCATCATATTGTAACTGTAGGGGAGAGTGGACACAATGCTAGGATTTTTATTTTTATATATACAAACAACTTGCTCAACTCAGCCACAAATGAAATCATAAACTTTGTTTCCAGCACCTGGAGTCTGAGAGCAGCATGCATTTACTACCATAGGCAGACCGAACTGTAGCAGACTGAGAGGCTCAGTAACATTTTCTATAAAAGTCTGGTAAAACACAATTCATTTAGTACATTTATATGTTTGAAGTAAATGAGCCTTCAATCCCAAATACATGCTGTGAACATATGCTGTGCCAAACACTGCAAATTTCATTTTCAAGACAAAGTTGAACAGCGAACACCATCCAAGTAAACAGTGAAGTATATCTTATTTATATCAGTTGAATTTATATGATAGAGAAATGGACTTCTCTCATTGTTTACTTTGGCTTAGTTGTTAGACTGCGTCAAAACTAACCCAATGTGAGTTGGTAATATACTTTAGAACAATGCACATATAGCAATGAATCTATATGTCATCTTTCATCGTACTAAATCAATTATCAGGGCAAATTCTCAAGAAAGGTTTGAGTCGTTCGGTCAAAATTTGCAGAACATTGGTATGACAATATGTGAAGATGACTAAAACATGCTACATATAACCATGCGCTAGTTTGTGTACTCTCCCCGTTGTATTTTTGGCATGCTTGGCCAAAATACCAATGATTCGTCATAGTGAACCTGCTTGGGAAACTGAACAAATGTGGCCATCTTCAAAAAAAATGCTCTGTACTGAAGTATTATTACAGAAAGAAAGCTTTGATATGGTAGCCGTTTACAAATATAACTGAGTGGGCCCTTTTTTAGGCATGCCTCCCCTTTCCGTGAACTCTGCTTAGTCAGTAACTGAAAAACTCACAAACAGCGCAAAAGTGCACATTATAAGAATTGTAACAAATGTAAACATTTTTGGAAGTTTATTTTGCATCCTGGTGCCATCTCTTCCCCAGGTAAGCGATGCACATGCATCCGCCCACATAGTGTAAAAGAAATCATGATTCATCATACCAGGCCACCTTCTCGCATTGCTCCACGATTCAGTTCTAATGTTTACGTGCCCATTGTAGGCGCTTTGGGTGATGGACAGAGGTCAGTATGGATAGTCCAGGTAGCCCCAAATGCAGCGTTCTGACACTTTTTTATATCTATATGAAATAAGTGCATACATCAACATGGGGCAGTTAAAAGAACACACCAATCAAACAAGACAAAAATGTATTGACCTTCATAAATCAGTCAATGGTGACAAAAAAAAAAGCTGTAAATGTCTATATCCACTGTTTGGGGATTAATTAAGAAGTTTAAAACCACTGGAGCTGTAGTGAACCTACCTAGAAGTGTTTAAGAGAGATAAAAATGGAGATTTGCAGAAGCATGAATGGGACACTAGGTCTCAGATATCATGTCAACAAACTGTTTAAAGATGCATTGGAGATGCATATTCCTCTCAGGTTACTAAGGTTTGAGCAACTGTGTGATCAGTATTGTGTTACTTTTTCTCCTCCTAAGTATACATTTTGCAATAGTGCTTTTGCAAAGCTGTTGCAAGACATTCTTTAACAATAGTAACAGGCACAGCAGCTAGAGGGATGCACAGACCTCCAAAACATGCTGAAAGAATATTTAACAACAGAATAACACTGATTAAAGTCTCAGGACCAGATGTTCAAGTAGAAGAAGATTCCAAGCAAAGAATGCTGTGATGTGGCCAGAATATGTGCTCTCAGTCTGGGTTACTGTTCCACAAACTTTTTCCACATTTATAAGCACACTGTCACTGAAACTCCATTTTCACTTTTGTCTCAATGTTGTTGACAGCTCTTATTACATTATGCACGTTAAACCCCACGCACAGTTAGTAGAGGATGCACAGTTCACATGATAAGTTGCGATAATTTAAATACTGGCATGTTGTGGATGCATATTGCAGTCGCATCAAGACATGTTTTGCGTTGCATCTATAATCACACATACATCTGGCCCTCTGAACTGAGGCTTGGTGTCACATTCCTTGATCTGTATTCTCTAATCCAATCAAATCGGAAGGGTTGTTATGTTGGCAAAGGGAGCATTCAAAAAGCACTAAATACAGGGGTGTCAATCACAATGATTCATGTAGCGTTGTTAGGAAAAAATAGCTTTTGCTTCAATTAAAGGTCATTGTTTTTTTCTCCTGTTTGCAGTGTGAGATCGAGCTAATAAACCACATACACATATTTTCACATCCTTCATGATCATTGTATCAAAACTTCAAAACCTCGGTTCTTTTAGTTTGAAACATATTTATGCAACAGATCATCAAGACTCATCAAGCCTCACACCCGCACATCAGCACTTGGGTACTTGCGTGTTTTACCAATGAGACCTTGGTGAAGAGGCTGGTCAAAATTTTTGTCCTGAAGGAACGAAATGATTTGATGGCTTGCTTATAATGTAAATGTGGAAACGTGGGGTCAGTCATGAGATATAAAATGTCAGAAGCGAGTTAAGCACTTTTATGAACCCTTGTGATTTCGTCTGCCCTGAGAGCACAAATTTCATAATTAATTTGCCCTTACACGGACTATCATAGCCGGTCCTGATGAAATCTTGTGACCCTCACTCATCTTGGTGTAGTTCTCCTTTGATTGGATGAATCTAACAAAGTTATTACAATCTATTAGACCTGTGTCTACCTGTCAGCTACCTGACATTCCCCTCTGGCATCCTCTCAGACTCGTGTATCCTCAATTATGTTAATAGGATCATTTTGTTTGGATAAAGTTATTACAGCAAGATGACATTTGAATAGACTGTCAGGCCATCATGGTCGGAATTACATCTTAATTTCTTAAAGAAATTGAGCAGGACAGAAGCTAAATTAACCTTTCCAGTTCTGACACGCATCATTGACACAATTAATATTGATTAATATTGGATTTCCAGAAAAAAAGAGGTCACTGACTTACTAAAGTTTCAGATCTTCTGCACACTTCAGCTCACAGCTATAATTGTGGTATCTACTTAAAATTTCAAAACCAAATATGACCCACAGCTTGACCTGATATCTTGTTTTAATGAGGAACTTTAAAGTCACGTTTCATATCTCACTGTGAGCATAGCTAATATGCAGAGAAATGGGAATCACATTTTGTTCATGCCCTTGCAAAGAATTTGCATAAAGCTGAAAGCTAGAAGTCTAAAAAATAACACATAAAGCCATTTATGTTCACTGTAAGCATTAATTTGCTCAACAATAAATACTAGAACAACTGTAAATTAAAAAAAAATGATTTTATGTCTCATGTGTGTATCAGTTAAAAGAACATGTATGTTTTCTGACCTCTCAAGGTACTCCAGCTATCACATAGTTTGTTAAATTCCACCAACAGAATCCCTGATTTATTTTTAGGAGGGATTGATTAGCCAGACAAGGTACTGGAGTGTTTTACTGTAAATACTGGAATTAACTGAGGGCAGATCTGGAAATGGTTGACCAGGCAAAAAAGTTTTTAAAAAAGTTGCACAAACAATTAACCAAATGTAGTTGATAATTGGGATTAATTTGACTCAAAACACCCAGGTCTGATTACTTCAACTAAAAGGTCTCCACAGGCAGCACACTATGTTGCCATCTATAGAAGCTTCCATAAAATGAAAGTTACTGATATGTCAGTCTGAAAGGGTTACAAAGTGATCTGTAAGATTGTGGGACTCCAGCAAAACACAGTGCCATTTTCTCAAAATGGGGAAATCTTGGAACAGTTTTAAATCTTCTCAGCCAACCCATCTCAGCCCTCATGATTCCGCCATTAGAAAGAGACCAGGCAAAAATGGTATCCATGGGAGAGTTGTAAAGCAAACACCTCAAGAGGAACGTAAAAGCTTGTCTCACAAAAACACCCAGATGAGCCCCAAGCCTTTTGGAATAATGTACTGTGGACTGATGAATCAAGTTTACTGATGAGTTTGAAAACTTTTTCGTTTGAGAATCACACAAAAATAGTGGAACGCAGGCAGGGGCAGTTTATTTTCTAAAGTTATATAGTGTTTTGGCTGCCAAAAAGAAGCTCACTGCCAAGAGGGAGAGTTTTATTGGCTGCCTAAGACTTCTGCACTGTGCTGTATATCATCTGATATTAGGGCTTGTACTTCTGAAGCTTCTCAGATTAGGGGTGCTGATCTAGGATCTGTTCCCGTCAGTAAAGTCATAGTAAATGCGAAATGAATCTTTTCCTAGATGGCCTCTCCTACACTGAGAAGCTTCATGAATACGGGCCTAGGTCTGATCTCTGTCGTCCTGAAGGGCAGAAATGATTGAATTATGGTGAACAGCTTGTGTGGCATTGTGAACTTTATTCAAGGAGGGATCTTCATGGCATGTCTCCATGATAGACCTTGCTTTTAATTTCTCACGCTGTTTGCTTGTTATTTGTCTCATCCCATTTGCAGAGCAAAAAAAAAAAAAAAAAAAGATTATTTGAAATGTTTCCTTTGGATCGCTTAGTGTCAGGTTGCTTGTGTCATGCCTGCCCCTCTGTTGACTTCCCCTCTGTTGCTTTATTAACCTTGGGAGCACCACCAGCAAATGCATTTTGAAGCAAAGCTGCACTAAGGACCAGCTCCCCCATTTCTGTTTATCTTTTACTTTACTCGCTGTCAGTTCTGATCAACACTTCCTTACAAGGCTCTTTGCGGGCTTGCAGATGATGGCTGTGCTCGCAGTGGCACAGCCTGGCGTTCTTTTCTATAGACCCCGCAACAGTAGAGCAGCATCATGAATATGCAGAGGCAGATAGCCTCCAGGCCTAATAAAAGGAAGCATTAAGCTCCTCTAATTAAATTCCTCTTTCCACATGCCTATTGTGAGAGACACTGGGGGCAAGATCATATACTTCAGCAGTGGGCAAGGCCTGAGCAGTAGCACCTTCACTGGCGCTATTTATGAAATGAAATTATTGATGAAAAATATGCCATCAGAAGCACGGTAAGTAAATTCCAGCCATGTTGTGAATATCCTATTCGCAACTGAAAGACTTGATTTAAATGCATTGAATACTGAATTACGCTGCTGTTTATGCTTGGCATAGGTAATCCTTAATCCCTTATAATGGCCCCAGGAAATCCGGTATCTTGCGCTCCCTGATTAACCGATAAATTATAGCCGAGGACTAATGTTGGGAAAGGAACATTAGTCACCAGAGGCAAAGTAAACATTTTTTAGTCAGTTGTAGCAAAATAAACACTTTGTAGTGCAGCATTTTACATTCCATTAGTCAAGAAAAACACCACCTCTGACTCAATCATTACACACAAACTCCAACCAATGCTGTTCTCCGCTGGTGGCCTCAGTCCTGCTGTGCGCTGCGATAAAATATATTCTTTTAAAAGTGTTCAGCAATGGCTAAGAGTATTAAATGACTTGAACCATAATATATAGTATGTTATTTGCTTAAAAAAAACTGTAACACTTTATATGAGTATACCCATACTTAAGTTAACTTATAATTTATATATACCTTACATAGAAAGCAAACAGTAGCCTGTGAGTGTTTACAGTGAAAAACTTTGGCATGACAGAACAGTTTGTAATGTTAATATATTACAAAAAAAGAATAATGAGTACCTACCACAATCTGTGTCTGGGAGTCTAGGAGCACAATGCACTGCTGTTGTCTGGGTTGAGGATAGATCTTTTATTAACTAAGTTCATCTGAAATGAAATTACAGTGCATTGTTTATAATGCACTGTTATTGCTGTTTTTAAAGCTTCACATGATTTACAGGTTAACTATTGGGTTAATATACAAATGGTTACGAATGATATACATATTTTTCCCCAATGAAACCAAATGCTCTGAATAAACTAATTCAGTTGTCGGCACAAAATAATGTGATGACACTTTGCTTTCAACTGAAATACAAAACTAGATAATTGCTCTGACAGCTATTTGACAGCTATTATATGTCAGAATTCTGACCTCAGTTTATAGAAAATGTCTTAAAAAGTGAGGAAAACTGAGGTAACTGAGTGTGTGTGTGTCTGTGTGTTTTCCTAATTTCTAAAACTGCAATAGACAGGGTCATGAAAAATTGATGTGTGTCAGTTTGTACAGATGATCGTTTAATGAGCACAGACATGATTGACTTTAAGGCCACTCTCTTTACATTGCTCAGAACTCAGGTCAAAATAAGGACAAATGTTTTAGTTGTGTTTAGTCCTCAAGAGAAAAAAAGCTGCTACTCTTCTCCAACAACCTCACCATCCCACTCTTTCTGGAAAATGGCTGTTTTGTCAGTTGTTCTTTGAAAATTGGGCCTTGATTATTTTAGATTTAAAGCTGCACCAGCTCAATCAATTTAATTGCCCATTACAAGAGGACTGTAATTATTTTCTCTATTTAATCAAATAGCAACAGTTGAGCAGTACCCCCACAGAGGTTTGATTTTATGACTCATACTTCAAGCTCTGAGACATAGGCATTGTCTGATGGTGGCAAAATGACAGCCTTTGTTGTAACATTCCCTTAACAAATTGGCAAATCTACAATGGCTGGGAGCGCTTGAGTGGTAGGCCTAAGTATTGTATAGGTTCCTTGGGACTCATGAACAAATACCAGTGGTGGAGTAAGCCATTTAGGTCAGGAATCTCCTGGAATGAAACTGGAATATTTTATCTTTCACTATGCCGACCCGTCTGGCGATTGCATATTTATGTGGTATAGTCCAGCGCCAAGTGTGCTTGTGAAGGCACACCTGAATGGTCAACTATGTTTTGTGTTTAGTTGTTTAAAATCCCAGAGCGGTGGAGCTTGTCATGCTTCTTATGGTGAGACATATGCTGATAACTGGCTAAAGTTAAACTGGAGAAAAACATCATTAAGTAAAGAAATATATATTTAATACAATTGTTTTTTTCATTAATATTACACACGGACTAACCATTTTAATAGTGAGCAGTACCTTTGGGATAAACAGGAGTGGTTGTTTGTTTTTCTAGAACTAATCACCCAACATTGCTAGCTGACCTCACTAAAGCTCTTGTGACTGAATTCAATCAAATCCTCACAGCAATGTTCCAAGATGTATTTTAAAGACTTCCCAGAAGGGTGAAAGCTGTTACTACAGCATAGAGGGGGCCACACTTCCTATTAGTGCTCCCTATTATTGTTTCAGAAGAAACACTGGATGAACAGATGTCTCCGGAGAACATTTTGGACAGAACTGCCAAAATGATTTAGAAAAATTCTCTTTGTAAGAGTTCTTATGACTGTCAAGGTCTTGCCATCACCTAACCAACCGCTGTGTGACAGCCCCCCATTTCAGCACTCCTGATTCACTTTCCCCTCTGATTTTTTCATCTTTGCTGCTATCAGTTAATGAGTCACACGCTGTGACTCTGTACCTGTGGAGCGCTGCAGACTCAATCTGCAGGACTGGCTGCCACGAGGATCTTCAGCACCACGGACAGAGATTCACTTACCAGCCGCGAGACTCAAGCTGATCTCAGACGCTGGCTTTGCAGGTTGTCAAGGCCGACCTTGTGATCGGTCAGTGTGTGCAGATGCATTTTTGACTCTCTGTTAAAGTTTAAATGAGGCTGAAGGAGCGAGGGAAGGAATGAACTAGACAACAAAATAGACCAACAACTGCAACTGCAAAATGTTTGTTCCAACAACGAGGGCAATCTTTGCAGTGCTATGCAGAGACACGGTGATCTAGAATGTTTTGAATACTGACAATAAACTAGATGTTAAGGGTGTTTAACATGTGGTACTATTCTTAGAAATTGTATCCCTTTTGATCTTGGCTTCCACACTCATCTTTTAGGTCCTCTCTAAAAATGGTGCTGTCAGGCAAGGAAGTTTTGCTTTCAAAAGGAAAGAGTGGATGAAGTCAGACAGGAAGACAGTTCTGACAAGTAAGACAGGACTTGAGAGCGAGAGAGAGACAGATAATCCAAACCGTTTGCCTTCAATCAGAATTCTGCACCATGTTTGTCAGAGCTTCTGGCAGTCATCCTGAGGTCTCATCCCTCGCATTAGCCCAACTGTCACGGCAATCACTCCACTATTTGGTCAGCCTTCTCTATCAGCACCTCATTACCAACAGTCCGGGTTTATATGGCCCTGACGGCTTTGGCATGCAATAAAAGAATGCTGAGACGCATTAGGTTCTTTACTGGGTCCTCTGCGAGAGACCAGGCATTTCTAATGAAGGATTCAGGGGGCATAATGAGACAGGCTGGGTGTTCCACTGGCCCTGCCTGCCTTTCCGCATCTCTCCATAATTTGGAAAAATCCCCTGTTTGCCTGTGCCACCTGTATGCTGCAGGCATGAGATACACAGGTGTACCTCAGGGGGCCAAGCACACGCTGCAACCTTCCTGCCACTTATTAAGCCTCTGCCAACATCCCATTGAGTGAAAAAATGGATTTCAACCCACTTTCCTTGTTAATTGCTTTTTTTTTTCTTGTTTTCATCCAATTAAGGGCAAATTGCAGAGATGCAGCTTGTATTGTCATGATGATGCTTACCTACACAAGACCTAAGAATAGGTTCTCTTCCTACTTCAGTGCAAATGAGCCCATACTAATTAGCAGCAGCACATTCTCTGAGTCCTGCTGAGTTAAAAAAAAAAAAAAAAAAAGCAGGTATTATACAGTGGGGATAAGTGCATTTGCATTTCAGAGAAGAAATAAAACAGGCGTGTTGCATGTCATGAACCCTTTACTCAGCCGGAAAGGATTCTCGGTGTGATGCCACAGGGGAACCTTTTTGGATCTCTAAAGAAATTTACAGTGGGTGTTTTTTGTTTAATGAGATGGTTCAAGAACCTTTTTAAATTTGAAAGAACCAGCACATGTGTAAAGATTCTTAAAATAATGCACAATTTGGTAAAAAAAAAAAAAAAAAAAAAAAAGGTTCTCTTTTATTGCTACTATCTATAGTAGAACCCCTGATAAGCAGATCAGATCCAACTGAGAGTCCACTGAATGCACAGTTAAGTTAAGGGGAGGAGACTCGAAAAATTGACCTTTTCATTCAAAGGCCTTAAATAGGTCAGTGTCTCAAATGTGCTTAAATTTAAAGTACTGGCCCAGAAATTAGGATCTTGCAGATTATCTTGTCATTTTACTGATCTTAACTTGAACTTTCTATTTAAGTTTGCTCTCAGACCTTTGGCCACCACTGATTATGTAAAGGGAAGCAAGCAGAAAGTGCAAAAAAAAATAAAATTATTTATTTATATCTAGTCTTGAATTTGGAGCACCTGTGTCATTACTGACATGCATCCTCTCTTTCTTGTTGCAGAGGACAACCAGCAGACACTGTTAAGGTCCTTATCAAGGTCCTCCCGCAATCAAAGGTTATGCAATTTGAAATGGAGTAAGACTCGCGGATCTCTTTCTCCACCTCCCCCCACTACAGCCCACTGTATGCCTGGTGCCCACCACTCAGAGCACCATGCCTGGCAATGGGCGACTGGGGAGGTCTATGTTCTGGAGGCTCCTGTCCCCCTTCAAGCGGTCGCGGCAGGAGAGGGTGATTTTGGCTCGCAGCGAGAGCATGCCAGGAGAACAGGTCCTCAAGATCACCATTACAGAAACCACGGTTATCGAAGCTGACTCAGGGGTGTGGAACTCCAGAGCACTGACTTATCTGTGCCTGTGGTACTTCTTAAGCTTTTGCACACTCTTCCTCAACAAGTACATCCTCTCCCTCTTGGAGGGAGAGCCCAGCATGCTCGGTAAGTAAGTGGGGTGTGGGGGGGGGGGGCTACTGTCTTTGGAAAACCTTCTCGTTTCTTGCTTATGGCTTGCAGAAGGTGCATCTCTTGGATGCATGTGCAGCAACGGAACTAATATTGTCGCTGTCATATTAAAAAACTCACAAACCCATTGTTACCTGTCTGATAAAATGGGTGATCTTTTTATGATCATTTTTATCTTCTGTAAAGTTATCATTTCAGAGACGTAAGGTTTCGTTATAACAAGAGTCATATCATTTGTGTGATTATCAGATATGTGATAGTCGTTAGGAGCACAATGATATTGGAATCATATTGGAACAGGCAGAAATGTGCTTAAAAATGTATTGCCATTGGACCTATATCTAGGTATTTCAAACCCATCATGCTAAAATATCTGTTCACTTTAATGTATTTGTAACCGTACAGAAATGTAATGCTAATCCAGTAGACAAGTCATAATTGCTGAAGATCCAAGGACAGAATTCATTAATATGTTTATTGGTCACATGAGCGCCAACCAGCGATTTTAGAAATATTTTGTTGATCTTCACTGGCAGTTCATTGTTTGAACCTATAAAGTATACAAAAAAGCTACTTGTGCAAGAACCCTGCTGAGGTGCGTTATATCTGTGCTTGATTTGAATGGGGCTAATGATTAATATGAGCACTGATTACATGTGTGAACTCACTTGCATTTGTGGGCTGAAAGAATCATTATTTTGCATGACTGTGACTCAGTAGGTAGGCTCTGACTATTGGACGTCACCTGACATTTATTTAGCGCTGTGTTTGCTGTAACAGCCCTGTTTGACAGCCATTAATCCCTTAATTGAATGCTTGGTTTGATTTTCCAACTGTTTATGCTGCATATTGGCCAGCAGGGCCAGGGTGCATGGCTGTAAATCCTGACTAATCCTGATGAACAGATGTTCGGTTAACTGTGGTGTGGAAGGGGGAACAAAGGACTTTGGCCGAAATATCAGCATATCATAAAACCTCATTTTCCCTTCCCAGTTGGTGGTTCAAGTGTTTGTGTTGAGCAAAAGGGACATAGAACGGAGACAACTGGCGTAACTTTGTTCAGGCCATAAAAGGTCTTTCTCATAATACATAAGCTAGTTCATAGCTTAAACTAAGTAATATAATGTTCGAGTTGTCCTCTGCATCAAAGGATTGCCGCACATGACTTTTTATTTCAAACCTCATATTTTCCCCCTGGTAATGTTATACTGGCATCCAGTGTTCAATTACTTGCACACATTATAGTCACTTGAGAAAGGTCTCGAAATGATGAAGTTTTCAGTTTAAACTTGGAGCACTCTGCTCCAGTCCTTATACGGAACGAACACTCTATCATTATTACACACCGCATTTTGGCCTTTTTCGACTGCCAGGGTGGCAGGCAGAGCGTCTTCCAGCCAGAAGGAGGCTGTGCCCTGCGAAGAGCTGGTGTCTGCAGTTGGGCATGTGATACTGCAGATTCAGCAAAGCTTGAAACCCTAGCTAAGCCACTGTGCACCTGTTAATGCGACTCCATTAATTCTTTATCATCATTAGTTTTCGGAAGAGTAGAAAAAAATCGTCTTCTGACCTTTTAAGTGATGAAAAAATGATTAAAGTTCCCAGAAAATGCTTTACATGATGATAATGTATATTTTAATTCCTGCTGTTATTTCTTACGGTAAGAAACACAGCACGTTGTTTTTTTGTAAATTCTTAGTAACAATCAAATTAAAAGCTTACAGGCTAATTAATATACTCAATACTGACAGCCCTACACATATTTTGAAGACACTCAGAAATGGCAGATATGACTAGAAGTTAGTGCAGACCAGTCCAGTCAGTGTGTTTCCACATATTGTGCTGGTTGACCTCTGCTATAATTTATCGGTATTTATTCAGTATGAGTCAGTTTTAAGGGATCATTTTTCTAATGGCCATCTGTCATGTCGTTTCACCCTGGAAATAACTGATCCTGGTAGAACACAAGCTCTGCCCTGGCTGAACTGGTTGGGTACACCCTGTACCTGTAGACACTTTGGTACTGTGCCGGTGCAAACAGTTTATGTACTCATGAAGATACAGGATCAGGTTCTTATCAAGGTGTATTTTACCATATCATTAAATATCAGCAATGTTTAGACTATTGTAAGCTATTTCTTAGTCGTTTTTGTTCATTTTTAATCACCAATGTCCGCCAAGGAATAGCGTTCAACAGCTGCTGTCATGTAATTCTCAAATACGCCTTCCTAACTTGACATCAGGCTCGTATTGTCTTTCTCAGGTGCTGTTCAGATGTTCTCCACTACTGTCATTGGCTGCATTAAGATGTTTGTGCCTTGCTGCCTGTACCAGCACAAGTCCCGAGCTGAATACCCGCCCAACTTTCTCATGATCATGCTCTTTGTGGGACTAATGAGGTACACCTCCCTACTGCAAATCCGTACTGTTGATCTAAGAACAGGTTTGCTTTGTAGAGGGTTTCTCTCAACTATTGACCATTTACACCAGTGACATGAACACAGATGTTTGCAAAGTGACGCTCCAGGTCTTAATCTATGTTTCCAGTGAGGATTTATATGTGTATGTAGGGGCTATTGGAAGATCATGTGAAATAGAAATAATGTGGTTGAAAGCCACCTCACTAGCCATTGTTTTGCCTGCGAAACAGTTTGATTCTTGCACACGGTGTTTCTGCTTAATCTTTGAGTACATAGGGACTGTTTGTTATGGATAAAAGATAATACTATATTCCTAGTAATGTAGTTGTTAGAAAGCTTATGATTAGAGCTACAAAAAATGTTTTTGATAATTCTATTTCACATGGACTAATCGACAAATAATCAGCTAATCAGCCTAAATGCAGCGTGTAAATGTGAAAGAGTTTATTCAATAAAGTAGTATATAAATTAAGTGTAGAATTACAACATTATTAACAAAATTCAGTCAAAAATGGACCTAGTGCCTCCTACATTTTTGGATTTTTATCCTATACAGACTACAAATCTGTAGCCTGTACCATCTAACAAGTTGTCAGTCAAGATATCATTTTCAGAAATTGCTAGGCTACAGTGTCTGTGCTGAAAATACAAGAATTCTTAACTGAAGGATAAGTCTGTGCAAGATGTGCCTTGGAATGTTTCTTCAGGGCCAAGATAAGTGCTTTTTAAAAAAAAATTAATTTTCAGATTGATGTGAACATTTACTGTCGGTATTATTCGGATGTCGGATGGTATCAGTGGAAATTGGACGATAGAGATGAATTTATTCATTCAGTTTAGAACTGAGTTAAAGAAGTGCTCTGGATCATTCTGCACACGCTCTGAGACACGTAGTGAAGTCCCAGACAAAACCGCATGCAGTAACATGTTTTTTTAGGCCCAGATTACTGATGCTTTACTTCAACTTGATTACAGCAACAGAGGGGAAATCATGCTGATAAGTGTGATATGTGCTATCACACAAAGTGTACTGACGCTTTGTTCAGTACACCATACTGTTATAAGGAACATGTACATGTGGTTAGATTTGGATTCTTCACGTACTATTCTTTGACCATGCTTTGTTTATTTCGTTATTTGATGTAACCAGTGAAATGAAAAAAGTGATGTTTTCTCTTTAAAAGTGTCTTTAAAACATACAGTGAGTAACATAAGTATTTGAACACCCTGCGATTTTGCAAGTTCTCCCACTTAGAAATCATGGAGGGGTCTGAAATTCACATT
>JBBPCZ010000002.1:9527145-9537902 GCA_037974445.1 Brycinus macrolepidotus | reverse complement strand
AGAGGATAGGATAGCCAATCAGTGAACAGCACGCTCTGATTGGCTTGGTTTCACCACACCCGATTTTTTGGAAAAAAAGTTCTTGCCCACACACGAGGAGCGGTCGAGCGGCTGCACCTGGCGTTGAAGGATTTGTGGGGGTGCTTGAATACACAGGCCTACAGTCCATACGTACAGTCATTTTAATTTTAATTGTAATACAGGGGTGTATAATTGACTCAGACTACCGAGCGCACGCTGTATCATTTTCACTGTCTCGATCAACTTTTTAATGAATATATATTTGAAAAAAACGCGATAGAGTGAAGCCGCGAAAGTCGAAGCGCGAAGTGGCGAGGGACGACTGTATTTTGTTTGTTTGTTTTTGTTTTGGGTTCTTGTTATTTGTTTTTAAGATCTACTGACAAAAATTAAAATACATTTTTAAAGTTAAATTCAAGTACTGAATACTTTTGCAAAGCATAACATGTACAGTAGTTTGCAAAACCTTGGGCACCTTTGGATATAAATAGAAAATAAATGGAGCAGCAGTTAAACAGAAATGACGCACTAATATTAGGAGAAATGGACATATTTAAGTGTGTTATCTGTGTACTTATTTTCTCTTAGAAAATCATCAAACAATAATTTCTCGTGGCGATGCTTTATGTGAAGACACAAAATGATGGTTGTGTGCTGCTCTCTTTCTGTCTCTCAGGTGGGCTCTGTTCGGAGAGACGTGGTCAGTCACTCAGTGAGTCGAGGGGTTGGAGTCCCTCGTGGGGATGCGCTGTCTCCTTGCTCAGGGGGCATCGGGGGCTTCCCTGTGTTTGGAGGGGGCTACCCCAGCGCCCTGTCCCATCTGGAGGAGGGGGGATTTGAGCAGGATGACGGGGCAGCCGAGGTCACCTGTATGTGACCAGCCCAATCACAGCGAACAGTTTCCACAGTGTGTCGGATCAAATCTGGGACAATCAAGTTTGTGGTATAAATGGCTTTTAGAAGCTTGACCGTTAGGAGTTGAGCCTTTTTTTGCATTTATTCTGTCCATTGGAAGTTTTTGCACCCCGAGAGCTTTTAGCACTTTTAATTTTTTTTTCTACGAAGCCATAACTTCCTTAGGGGGTGAATTTTATGTCAGTTTTTATACCTTTCTCTTCTAAAACGGCCATAAGGAAACATGCACCTAACCGTCACCACCTTAGACTTTCTTTAGCGAACACAAAAACAGTAATAATGACCATGATATGCTTCCAGTGCGCAGTCACGTCTCCTCACCCCTACTGTCACACCAACCTCACTGCTTTTCCTATTTTATTGTTCCTCAGATTGATTTCCTGCTTTTGGATTTTTTTTTAACCTATACACCAGTCAGCACCTGCGTTGACTCGAGGTCACACTCTGGCTCAGGCGCAGATCCTCTACAGCTCGCTGCAGGATGTAAACATTTACGTGAGGGAGGGGTGTGTTTTTTGTACGTGCTTTTGTCGAAACTGAGGACATCCAGGCTTTTGCAGTCAAAACAGTATGAGCGCTTCATCCTTTTTGAGAAGCCAGAAATTTCAAAGGGCTCATATTATGGAAAACTCATTTTTTTATATATAAGAATTTAATGTAGTGTGTTATAGTTTCAAATCATACTGTTTCCTCCTCAGTGCATACGATCCAAGCTACAAAAAGCAGTTTCGCTTCGTTGAAGTCATAAAGAGTGTTTCAGTCAGGGCAACCAATCGGAATAGAGCTAATTTACATATATCAGTACAGGGTAGACTTTAAGGCACAGTAATGTACACAGCCTGTTAAATTCTAAGGGATGAGGAGACATTGGAAATGGTCACGTTGAAATGATTTATAATCTCACAAATGTTATAATGGACCTTAGGGAAATGAATTAAATGCAAGAAAAAATGTAGCATATGGGCCCGTTAAGATAATGCTTTCTGTGGACAAGCACTGGGAGGGGATTTTTTTTTTTTTTTTTTTTTTTCCTCTCACTGTAAATTTCATACACACAGGCACGTGGGCCACAGTTCACCCACCCTTCTGGTGAAAAGCAAAAACGTCTTGACACTGAAGACTGTCTATTGGTCTGCAGTATTCAGTTCAAGTGGTGCTAGACTAGTGTACAGTGTCCATGAGTCTGCTGTGGAGTGCCAAGTGTTCGTCTGTACAGAGTTTTGGTTCCCAGTTCTGAAAGGGAAGGTAATGCACACTGTTAATACTCCCTCGCACGCCTTCGCTTGTGGAGGCAAGCGTTTTAGTGAAGTATTAATCACGGGGATAACTCGCCGGGTACTCCACTCGTTCGTTTTGGTGTTAAGCCTCACGATGAACCTCACAGATTGTGTTGATTTAGGACTTGAGCACCAGCGGTGCTGCTAAGAATGTTAACTAGTGACCTGGATGTCATGTTCAAAACCTTTTGAAGCATGTTAACCTTTTGTATTCTTGCTGAATTTAATATGATTCCTTACTGGCAATGTTTGTCTTTCTTCAGATGATGCCGAAACAGACCATAAGAACCAGTATGTTGTAGAACATATGCTGCTTTAAAGTAAGATTTAATAAGCCATATAGGATCGAGGTCCCGGTTGTGTAGATTTTATTAAGCCAGTGTTACCTGCCAGCTGCAGTATTTGAATATTTGAACAATGTAACGTACCACTTATTGGTGTTAATATTAAACCAGGTGTATCAACTCCTCTCTTGTTTTCAGGTTGTTTACTTCTCTGTAAGAATGTGCACACTGAAATACGGTGTTTATTAAGGTCTACTTTATTGAAGCGAACCGATGGAAAAAACGCATACAGGCTTTGAGACTGCACAACCTTTATCTGTTGTTTTTAGTGTTTGATTAGTTGTGCTGTCATGGAGCCCTTCATCAGTGATCGGTTTTGACCACAGGATAGTTTTGTTAAATTATTTTGGATTTAATATACACAAAAAAAAACACATTTTTAGGCATCATCTTACAATTCAATAAGGCATGTTGCGATTTGGGCTTCTGTTCCTAACTCTGTTCAGAGTCCTTTAATATCAGCAGCCAACAATCTGATACTTAATATTAAAAGCTGTGCAATTTAGGCGTTACGCTGCTTGGCCACTTCCCAGACGTTTTGTGTTTAAGCCTAACTTTATGATTCATTTTGACTTATCAAACTTGACTGAACCATCTGATGATCTGGAAACCAGATACTTGATTATTCTGCAGTGAAGTTACTATTTCTGATGATTGCGTTATGATTTAACCTCTGAATTTCCACTTTAAAACAGTTCAGCACTGCAGACAACTAAACTAGGCAACAAAGAATCCGTACTGGACTGGGATTCTTTTAATAAACACCCGATCCATAAAAATATTCTGGGCTCAGGAATCCCTTCAACCTCATTCCTCTACTAGTAAACACTGGACATTTACAGACACTTTGACCTCATTTTTTTATAAAATCTTGACAACTCAAGACTTTTAAGGATGTCCAGGATGACCCTGCAGAACCTTAAGGAGTGGAGATCAAAGCCGGTTCAAGGTACGTTTTTATTACCATCAACCATAACGAAAATATCTTTAGTTTATTCCAAAAATAAATAAATACAGTAGGCTGGATAAGACACCTCCTCATAACAAGCCTGTTAGGAAAGAAAGGGGTGAATATCACCACGTTTCTATAGGAGTAAAATAAAGACGGGGCGCTAGCTAAAAGACTGGCATGATTCGTCACGCTGGAACGCAACAGCACAAGAGGTATGTACAAAGAGGCGCTTTGGCTTGGGCAGATGCGAGGGACAAATGAAAAAAGCAAAAGTGTTTGGAGGCTCCAGATGTGGCATGTATGCTTCTGAATCCCAGTCAGTTCCAAGCTGGAGGTCAGGCTTCGCTCTCTCCAGTGGAGGCATTCTGGCCCTCCTCCTCCAGAATGGGGACAATCAGGTTGTCTTTAGACATCAGGTTGTACTTGATCACGAAGCGCGTGAAGCGGTGACACAGGAACGTCTCGTTCTGTGGGCAGTTCACAAATGGAAGTGGGTCAGAAACAGCTGCAGATCTGGGAGGCTTTAAAATGGCCCGAGCCAAGATAGAATCATGGTAAACAGTCAGTGTATGAACTAAATAACTAGATCAGTATTCTTTCCAACTCAGTACCTGGCTGTTTCAAACACTGTCATGCTGCCACCTCCTGGCAGGTCTAGAGAATGGTTTCTGAACATGAGGGGCTCCCTGTCCAGGACACTTGTGCTGTAATACTGTATTATACTGTATTCAGTACATTGTAGTTTAGTGTAGAAATGTATTGTATAAATTATACCATCACTGTCTTAGCCTTTAACTGCAATCAGTGCACAGCCTTCCTCTGTCTGGTACTTAAAATGTACACGCCTCATTGAAAGTGAAATGCAATTCAGATAAGAACGTATTTAAACGGCGACATGCGGAATACCTACCAAAATGAAAAGTAAAAGATCCTTTAGACCAGGGGTCACCAACCTTTTTGAAACTGAGAGCTACTTCACGGGTACTGAGCCATAGGAAGGGCTACCAGTTTGATACACTAGAACAGTTTACCTAAACCTAAACTTCATGTATAATAAACATGTTTTAAATGCTTTTTTTTTTTAAAGATATTGTCATTTTCAAATCTATATAGATGCAAATGTGATTAAAGAAGAATAGCAACAGCATAAAATTAAACGTTAGACGCTGCTCACTGGTGAGTTGTGCTATTTTTAGAACGGGTCCGCGGGCTACTCATGCGGTCCTTGGGGGCACCACATTGGTGACCCCTGCTTTAGACTGTCATTTGAAGTACTAAAGACTGTAAAACAACATAGCTGTGCACTGACTGCATTTAAAGGTGGATTGTATTCAGCTGACACAAATTCAGATTATTTTATGCAAATTGTCATGTATTAATTTTCGGTAAAAAAAAAAAATAATCAAGTGACATGAAAACAATACCAGTTTTTGCCTTTTGTTTTGATATGTATTTGGCATGTGTCACTATGCAAAAGTAATGTTTTTCCACTCTATTAATTTAAGTTTGGCATGGATTCCTCTCCATATTGGTCCAATGTTACATGGAAAAAAAACTTCACATAATGTACGTTAGAGTTAAGAACGCTGTTCCTTTTTCAGTTTCCATTTTGGAGATACAGTGGTTTGGTAAGACAGTTAGGTCTGTCACAACTGTGAAATTTTAGCTTACAGTCAATCTCCATACAAATTATTGCAGTTATCAATTTATTTGCCTTTTTTGTTCATTATATTCAACTATTAAAGTTACAAGCCTAAAGTGACAACACTGACTGATCAGCTATCTTGTTTCCATACTTAGTATCTCAACAATTCTCAGCCACCTTTTAAAGGTGTTCTTACCAAACATCAAATAAACAAACATTACTCATGGCTGCCCTCTAAAGGTTTTATAGCATCAGTAAGAAGTCAGAACTTCGGTTCTCATAAGACCCATGAAGCGTCTCAGTAAAGGTGTTTTCTGCTTTCATTAATGTACATGTATTTGCCAAAAAATAATCTCAAACAGCTCAAATAACTGCAACCAGCTGAGATAAATGTCATCAGGCGATTCTGTAATAATTACAACTGGCTTAATGACAGCCATGAAACTCGAAGAATCTTTTCTTTTGCACGCTGTTGAGAGATATGAGGGATAATCTGAGCAGGAAACAAGAAAGTCACTCAACAGACAAGCGCAGCTTACAAACTCCCACTTTAAAACATTTTCCTAACCTCATACGTGTCGAATATTTGCCGATGGTGAAAGTAGGCGTGGGAGAAGATCCTGTAGATGCGGCGGCAAACTGAGCCCAGCTTTGCCACCGATGACTCCTTAATGCTGACACTGCACAGAGATGCATTACACACCATGAGCATACAGGCATAGCCACTTAATTTATACTGTCAAAAATATTATTGTGACATAAGCACTACTTTTCTAGTCATCTATAAAATACTTATGCTATGGAAAGTGCAGTGCAAAGTTCAATTTGGAGCTTAATTAAATTAATTTGCTTAGTCGCATACAAACACCCCTGATCAAATTACATTTTGTTGGTTTTCTCAGTAAAAATAAGACCATATTCTTTGTGTTCTCTGTAGAGAAGGTGTTTATTTTCACTTACAAATAATAAAAAAAAAAAAAACCACCATGTAATTTGACCAGGGGTGCCTAAACCTGTGTATACAGCTATATATTAAATGAAAATGTGCAGCAAAAACAGTCTACACAATAATTTGCTGCCAAGTGTTATGAGATGGGTTTCATAACAAAACCAGTGTGTGAATAGACTCACCGACTAGGGAAATATTTATTGCTGTTCAGGAGGCATGCTGCTCCATCCAAAGTGTGCCTTGTGTAGTCAATGGCAGGGCACTGAAAGGACAGTGGAAAAATGATGCATCATCACGAGACAGTGTTCTGACACAGCTGTTGTTTTTTTTAGGCTTTCTGAAGTTCACAGGTCAGTGGGTTAATCTATGCACTTGACCTTTTAGCTCCCATAAGGTTTGGTGCAAAGCTTGTGGAAAATTCATACTGACAGAATTTTAGGAGTCTGCAAAGAGGTGGAGAGGTACACATTTATACCCACCTCTTTAGGGGTCTTGTGGGCAGCGCAGAGAAAAATCCACTGCTCAGTGGCAGTCATCTGGGTGCACGTGTCTGGGTGGCACTCGCTCTGCAAGAACAGAGAATGAATAAACCATTAGCAAGAAAAACATACACACACATTTACTAAGAACCCATCTACCAAGTGCTGAATTAGGTCAACATGGGTGGCGACAGTAATTTGTGTAGATTGCAACTCAAAGTACCTGAAGTTTAACAGCCAAGCCATTGAGCTCCAAACAAAACTGCCTATGAAACAAATAAGAAAGACAAATAAAAGAAATGAAGTTGAAGACTGTAGACAGCACAGTTCAAAATACATTTAAAGGCAAAGAATCAAATTTACACAAATTCCTACTCGTATTCTTTCCCAGGTGTAGTCAATCAGCCAAGACATGTTTGGCATCTAAAGTTTGCTTCTTCAGTTTAGCACTGGAAAGATGTAGCTAACAAATACTGAACTGCCACCTAAACTGTTTCTGTAAAAATTATCACCAAAACTCTCAAACTGCATCCAGGTCTTCATTAAGTTGGCACAGACTTGTTGATGTGGTTTAGGACACCGAATGACTTACTGTGAGCTATAAAAACAAAATTCATCCCTGCTCCACACAGCCATTTCAGACAACACCAAGGCTGGTATTCACAGTCAGTCGTAAGGAGGACTGATGTTAGACCAGATTCCACTGTATTTATTGTCCCACCTCCTGCTCCTGGGATGGTTCGTGAAGGGAGTCCAAAATGGCTTTGTTCATTTTTGAAGCTTAAGTCACACCATGTCCTAAACCACATTGACAAGTCTGCCCCACCTTAATGAAGAGCAGGCTAGGAGAAGTACGCATTTACATTTAAGATTCAGCCTATTGACTGCTAGTGCTGTTTGCGACATTAGCTTCGTAGCTCCAGTTCTAAAGTAAAAGAAGCAAAATTTATACTGAAAACATGTCTTGGTTGATCAATTAGATCTGGGAAACTGTGTAAATTTGAATTATACTACAATTGCTTTGCATGAGGAACATACCATCAACCAGCAGAATAAGAACTGTCTATTCTTTTTGTTCTAATACCTAATAAGTATGTCTTTTCGTATCTTTCTTGACGAGATAAATGAAAGTTACCTGAGATGCTCGTACTTCCACACTCCCTCATCCTGTCCCTCTGGAGGCTCCATGATCTTCTCTATGTTGGAGCAGTCGGAGCGGATGTTTTGCTGGATATACTGAAAAGATCAGAACAGAGACTGCTGTGGTCACCTGGTTACACTGTAACATAGATGTACAGGGGACAATTGGAATAAAGCAAAAACTTGTCCAGTAAAAACTGAAATGTCCTGTAGATTCAGCACAGCTCCCGGAAGCAAGGCAGAAGGAATTAGTAGTATTATTTCTTTCTTTCTTACTTTTCAAATGTCTAAATCCGCCAAGGCCGATAAAAAGTGAAAACTCCCACCTGTTGCACTGCCAGAGTGCTATCCATCTCCTCGAAAGACTCATCAGGCCAGTTGTAGAAGTCCTGCCAAACAGGGAGACAACTCTTGAAGGGTGAGAATATAAATTCCTTTACTGTCTTTTATCATGAAGTATCAAAAATGATAATGCTGTTTCTGTGTCATTTCAGAGGATTTAGGACTGCTTTCTCAGACATGGTCCTAGCAGCGAACACCCCTGAAAAAAGGGTTCTTCAGTGAAGGCAGTGGATTTATACAGAACCATGAACATTCAAAGAACCATGAATGCTTTGGTGATTCTCAGCCTTGTTAAACAGTTCTTTTCTATGACAGAACCATTTTTGAAAAAAAAAAAGGCCATTCATGTAGAACTAAAAAAAGGACTTGTAGCTGTGTAACCTTTTTAGTGTTACAAATAAGCATTTTTGAAAGTTTCTTTAAAGAACCATACACTAAGGTTTCTCTATGATCAAGCTGATCCATTTAACCATGCAAAGAAGCATTTATGAGTTTCATTGAGTTCTTTAAGTTGTCACGATTCTCTGACAACTGCCGTTCTACTAAAGAAACCAATGTAGAAACATTTTTTAAGGTTGTATAAACCTGGCCTACACTACTCATATTTATATTGTGCTAATTTCACCATGAGACATTGAAATGGTTTCTGCATGAGAGTCTTGCATGTAGTAACAGCCTCAGGACAGGAAATACAGAACAGCTAGAATTATATTCATTGTGTTCTTGTGTTGTGACTCTACCCAAGCAGTGATATATGTGATGCACTATGTGTCCAATCTCCTCCTCTGTATCTCTCCTCTGGTTCTCACACTGTCCTGAAACTTGAATGTTTCCTCATATTTTAAGTCGCTTTGGATAAAAGCATCTGCCAAATGAATGTAATGTAATGTAAAGTAATGTCCAACAGGGTTCAAAGAGGTGAAAGAGGTGTTAAGTTGCACACACACGGCTTATATAATATCAATAGAAAAACACTGCCAATACAATGGGACTCAGGCATAGCTGCACCTGAGCGGTTAGGGGAGTATAAAGGCTCCCAACACTGAGCTGTGAAGCAGTGGAACTAGGTTCTCTTGAGCTCTAACCAATACATCTGAGATGATACCTGGCCTCACTAATGCTCTGACAGCTGAATGCAATCCAACCTTCTCAGTTCAGCAAGCTCTGTGCAAGAGCAGAAATGCGGCAGTCTTGTTGAATATGAGGGGATAAGCTCTTAATTTTAGAAGAGTGTTTGTGCGGTCAGGTGTCTACAAACTTTTGGACATATAGTGTACTTCCAGCCAAACTACACTATACAGACAAAGGTATTGGGACGCCTGACCATTAAACCAACAGATACTTTAAAGACACTGCATTCAGATACATAGACTTTGATATGGAGTTGATCCCCCTTTGCAGCTATAACAGCTTACACTCTTCTTGGAAGGTTTTCCACAAGATTTTGGAGTGTTTCTTTGGGAATTTACACCCATTCATTCTGTAGAGCATTCATGAGGTCAGGCACTGAGGTTGGATGAGAAGGCCTGGCTCGCCATCTCCGTTCCAGTTCATCCCAAAGGTGTTGGATGGGGTTGAGGTCAGGGCTCTCTGCGGGCCAGTAAAAGTTCTTCCACACTGAACTCATCCAGCCATGTCTTTATGGAGCTTGCTTTATGCACTGGGGCACAGTCATGCTGGAATAGAAAAGGACCTTCCCCAAACTGTGCCCACAAAGTTGGAAGCATGGCGTTGTCCAAAATGTCTTGGTATTCAGAAGCATTAAGACTGTCCTTCATTGGAACTAACCCTGAAACACAGGTGTGTCCCAATACTTTTGTCCATATAATGTATAATGTACTTCCAGTCAAGCTACTAGATAAAAAGAAACAACAAAAATAATTTGACGGTCAACAAACCGGTCTCGTATGGTGTGTTTGGTGCCCGTGGAGTGTTTGGGGGTATACAGTGTGTTTGGTGGTCTACTGAGGGAACTGTTTATTTCTAAAACAGAACTGATCCAGAACTAGCATTGGCTAACGGCTAGGCTACTGAACTGAGGCAGCTAATATTGATTCCGGCTGATTTCAGGACAGTTATTCTGTATTTATATACATGACAGCTGGTAAGAAAGGTAGTCTATATATAAGACGTACTGTCACAGCTGGTCTACAGAAAGAGCAATAAAACGGAATGTTTTTAGCGAGTTAGCTAGCCGCAGCTGCAGTGCTCCGAGTACAGAGATCAGACTCACAGATTTCAATTTCTTACAGAGACCCGCTCAGAAATATCCAGCCTCCTGATTTACCTTCGCCCTGGTGCCGGGTCTGTTCCTCCTCACAACGGTGGAGCCCTCAGCCATGACCATCTCGACCGGCTGGAGGAAAAAGGTGTGTGTGGGGTGTGTGGAGGGGGTGTGTGTGTGGGAGGGGGGGGGGCGCCTCTAGTGGTCATTTCTGTTACTGACTCTGTTCAACAGATAAACCGTACACTATATGAACAAAAGTACTGAGACTCCTGTTAATTCAGGGTTTGGACTAAGCCCATTACTTCCAGTGAAGCTTAACCTTAATGCTTCATCATAGCAAGACATTTTGGACAACGCCACGCTTCTAACTCTGTGGACGCAGTTTGGGGAAGAACCTTTTCTGTTCCAGCATGACTGTGCTCCAGTGCACAAAGCAAGCTCCATGAAGACATGGTTGGATGAGTTT
>JBBPCZ010000002.1:9480167-9494921 GCA_037974445.1 Brycinus macrolepidotus | reverse complement strand
GGAGCGGCCCCTGCACTCCAAAAGACCTGAGCCTCCGCAGCAGGTACAGCCTGCTCTGCCCTTTTTTGTAGAGTGCACATGGCTTTTTGTTCAGACATTTTTTGTATAAGAGCTTATTATTGTTTTTCCTAGTTTACATGTTTTGCACATTTATTTACTCTGCTGCTAGAATACAATATTTGTTATAATGCTGGAATATTATGATAGAGTTTTTACTCTTTGTTTTTTTGAACAAGCAATACATATTAAGCAAAGTCAATCACTGAATGTAATATCATCTCCTTTTTGCTGTTATTGAGGTCGATCCTGAGGGCAGTTTGACCCATAAGTCTTCGCTGTTTCCATGTGCTTTTACACTCGATAGATGAGAGTATTGGGACACCTGACCATTACACCAACAGGGAGTTTAATGACATTGCATTCAAATACATTTTTAATATGACTTTAATACGGAGTTGGCCCCCCTTTGCAGCTATAACAGCTTCCACTCTTCTTGGAATGTTTTCCACAAGATTTTGGAGTGTTTTGTGGGGAATTTGTACCCACTCATTCTGTAGAGCATTTATGAGGTCAGGCCCTGATGTTGGACGAGAAGGCCTGGCTCACAATCTCCGCTCCAGTTCATCCCAAACACTACGAAACCAAATGCCTTGATTTTACCCCTTAAAATTACCTCAATTTTGACCTTAATTTCCCATACAGGACATTAAGGAAAGTTAAGGAAAAAAATGCTCAGATTAAGGCTGATTAAGGGGTAAAACTTACTTTTTTCAAATTTGCCCCTTAAATAATAGAACCTCCTGAATTAATGCCTTAAATCTAAGATTAAGGGGTTTCACACTCATGCCTTACATCTAATTTTAAGCTAAAATTAAGGGGTCGGTTTCACAAATTAACGGCCACTTAATTCAAATTAAGGGGTTTGGTGTATTTTTCAGGAGTAAATTAAGGTAGGGTTAAGCACATTTTAAGTACATTGTGTTTCGTAGTGAAAGGTGTTGGATGGGGTTGAGGTCAGTGCTCTGTGCGGGCCGGTCAAGTTGCTCCCACACCGAACTCAACCAACGACGTCTTTACGGACCTTGCTTTGTGCAGCTGGTGGCCTGAATGGGTTACATGTAGAGAAAGAATTTCACACTGTGTTGTGCTGTGTTCATGCGTGACTATAAGGGGCCACTTTACACTGGGGCACAGTCATGCTGAAATAGAAAAGGACCTTTCCCAAATCATTTTCAGCCTAAACCATGAAAAACAGGTGTGTCCCTATACTTTTGTCCACATTGTGTATGCCTGTTTACGCCCAGTCTGGATCTGCGCATGCGCGGTTGCCGTAAGTCTGAGCAGTCTGAGGCCTTCCTGGAGAGATCACGCAGACAGAGAAATGGCGAAGATCGCCAAAACACACGAGGGTAAGAGCTCTTCTTACAAATATTCAGTCCTGCTGAGCTTATCGAGTTGTTACACGCGTTCTGGAACCCAATGTTTTGTGTAGTTAAGCGTTTTTTGGGGTTTTAGGCTGGTCTGCGTTGAAGAGAAGGGGCTGGAGAGAACATGGCGCCCGGGCCTTTTATTAATCCACAGACCCTTCAAAGACCAATTAGGACACAAAATAGATTCAGTATTTAGATAGATTCAGTATTTAGAAAAAAATGGGTCACTAGAAAGCTTTTTGTGTTCAGCTTGTGTATATAAACGCACAAAACAAACAAATAGCCCTGGTAACACAGTCCCTGCTTCTTAGCAACGGTAGGGTCCTCAAAATGGCGTTAACACGCAAACGGCACGTTTCTGCGGAATAACCGCACCACACTGCGCCAAAACTGACCCACAGCAGCTCCTCAGCACTGCTTTTATGATGTTTTTTTTGTGTTCCTTACATCTCAAACTGCCAGCAACTCATTTCACAGCATTTGGAAGAGCAAACCTACCGAGCTAGCTTGTCTATGAGCACAGCCAGCTTAATGCTAATGCTAACAATAACAAGTACAAAATTATGCAACTGTTTAAGGTAAAGATAATATTATGACTTTTATTTATTCTGAGGGAGTTCTTGTGTCACTAGCATACTCAGTGCAACAAGAAAAAATACAAATTAAGACCATAGAAAAAATAAATGCTATAAACAATAGTGTAATAAGGACATTAGCGTAACAAAATAACTAACACTGTAACATTGCGGTGTGTAAAGATTGTGTGCTGTACCGGCAGAACAGTAGTGCAAAATGACTTATGAAAGGGACTTCGTGTTAATGCATAAAAAATGCGAAAATACACTGCTATATACACAAGTGCCGGTATAAGTACTATAGATAAGTAACTTAGTTAAGTGAATTACTAATAACACAGATGGTGGTTAGGAGTCTGTTATTGAACTTAGTAGAGATCAGTAGTATATAAGTAATATTGACATAAGTAGTGATGATCAAGAAATACACAGAATACACAGACAAGAAAAGTATAAAATATAAAGTCTAAATAAATCTAAGTAAAAGAATTTGTAGAAAAAAAACCTCAAATGTTTTCTATATACACAAATGCTGGGTATAAATACTATAGATGAATAACTTAGTTAAGAGAATTATTAGTAACACAGATGGTGGTTAGGAGTATGTTATTGCATGTAGTAGGGATCAGTAGTGTATATAAGTAGTACATATGTAAGCTTACAATGTTAAGATTAAGATAAATATGAAGAAATTTATTTCGGGGGGAGTTCTTCTGTTACAAGCATGCTCAGTGCAACAAGAAAGAATAAAAGATCATAAGACAATAGAAAAAATAAAAAGAGACAATAAACAATAGTGTAACAAGAACATTACTGTAACAGAATAACAGTGTAACACTAACATTGTTGTGTGTAAAGATTTAGTGTACTGCGCAATATAATGTGCACAAATCTGATTCGGAACAGAGTGATATAAAAATTTAAGATCACCTACAGAACGGGAAGGAGTTATACAGTCTCATTGCTACATGTTGACTTTTAAATCAGAACTGAATAGAATCTAGTCTTAAACTTAAAAAGATCACCTAAACTTAAAAAGATCATGGTCCCGGGGGCATGTTTTTTCATTTCACTGTGTACTGTGTGTATGTGGATGAAATGACAATAAAACCTACTTGATTTGACTACAGAACGGGGAGGAGTTATACAGTCTTATGGCCACAGGTAGAAAGGATTTCCTGTGGCGTTCAGTTCTGCATTTTGAGGCGATGAGTTTTTTGCTGTGTGCTCCAGTGGTCTATCAGGGAGGTGTGCATGGGTTGGGAGGGCCTGTCCATGATGCAGAGAAGGTTCTTCAGGATTTACCCCATGTTGTTACTTGCCCACACCCTGCATCAGTTCTAACATCGAACACACACACACACACTATCGTGCAAACATTTGAAATCCCTCTTCCCACATTCAGTATAAAGCGTTTTGGTTCCAGGTACATGTATAAAAGGGTTCTGTTGTTTTCTTCAGCTCTTCAGCTTCTAGGTTTCAACTAATGAACCTGTTGGTGTCCGGATTTAAGAGCAAAGCAATAGAGGACTGAGTTCAGACCTATTTCTAGATTTTTAAAGAAAATATGCACTGTGTTAGATATGGATCAAACATATTAATATAAGTGATCCTAAATTTCTTAAATAACTAGCTTGTTAATCTAAGTAGGTGCTGTGTTTTGGACTAACTCAGTGTTCTTGTTTCTTCTGCATACAGATATTGAGGCGCAGATCCTCGAAATCCAGGGGATGAAGGCAGCCCTGCTGGAGGAGGGAGATCAGGGTGTTGGCCTCGATTCCACAGGATACTATGACCAGGAGATTTACGGAGGCAGCGACAGTCGTTTTGCTGGATATGTCACCTCAATTGCTGCCAATGAGCAGGAGGATGTAAGTTTATTGATGGTTTGATGGATTTATGTTGTCATTGCAGGTGTCTTTAAGTTTCTTTTATATTTGCTTGATCTGGGATTACAAAAAAAAAACCCCTCTCTTGTTTTAGGATGATGAAGATGACTCTTCCACAAGTTTGCTTGGACAGAAGAAGCCGGGGTACCATGCTCCGGTGGCAATACTCAATGCCATTCCCCAGTCAGATGAACAGGTAACTTGATGCAATCATCTGTAATACCTTTTGGTTGTCGAAGACCTCTGATCTTGCTATTCTTTGTTTTGAAATTGGTCAACCTTGGTAAGATGTAATAAAATGTGTAAATTGTCTCCTCTTTTGTAGTACGATCCTTTTGCCGAGCACAGACCACAGAAGATTTCAGACCGTGAAGATGAATACAAGAAACGCAGACAAAAGATGATCATCTCGCCTGAGCGTCATGACCCTTTTGCAGATGGTAAATGTCGCACAGACGTTCTCCTTCATAGTCCCATCCTTGTCCATGCTGATTGTTAATGTTTATACATTATTCTGGTCAAAATCAACTGTTGTGGGGGTTAACCCTTCGAACACTACCCAACAACTTGCTCCCCAGACACGGACTTTCCCTTGTGTCTCTGTCTTTGTCATCTGGGCACGTGTGTTAGGGTTACAAACGTCCATAGGCTTAATTGTTTGTAGTTATAATATTAGAGAAATTTAAAATCTTCCATATAAGAGATGCTGTCTGTTAATGGGAACTATTAGTGGGGGGGTTGGTGTTACTATAGAGGTCAGTATACCCAACAAGACATGGGTTGCAGGTAGGTGTGTGTGTTTCGAAGGGTTAATGGATCACTGTGAATTCTAAAGTGTTTCTTTGATAAAGAAGATAAGCCAGATAGCAGAATTATTCTCAACTTAAGTGTGCAGCAAGTAGAGCATAGATGCAGTGTTTGCTCTCAGGTAGCATGTCATGCATATAGGAAAGCTTACATGCTCTCCTGAAGACACTCTTTGGTCTTATTTCTGCTCGTATTATAATGCATTGAAAATAATGCTTTTTTGCAATTCAGTTGCTAGAATTCAGCAGATTGTTCTACCTGTTTTCCCAGACTGGATCAGTGCTAGAATGGTACATCCAGTCCTCAATCACACGTTCAAGTCCTCTCCCAGAGTCGATTCAAGTTCAGTATATTAGCAAAGTTGACATACAGTAGCTCTAGGGCAAACATAAATTTTGCCCTTCCACGTTATGAATGGATGAGGGGAATTGCCTGTAATGTTCTTTAAAAAAAAAAAAAAAAAAAAGCAATGCTATCTATGGTTGTAGCGTTTGTTCTTTAGTTCTAAGAACTAGATATACATAAACAACTTGCACAGTGGTCAAAGTGTAAGATGTAAACTCATGCACCAGTGGACAACTGTTACATGCAGAAGGCAGCTTGTTTGTTTTCAAATCTGCATCACAAAGATTTATGTAGGAATTCCATTCAGTGCTGATAAGGCAGAATTAGCTTGCAGTTTGCATGTAGTTAATCCCAGACAGGGACATCCTCTATGTAAGTGTTGTGTAAATATATTTCTATTTTATTTTAAAATAGAGATATATCTTAAAGAATCTGTGTACAAAGATTCCACGGGCCCATACTAACTGTCCTTAATTTCTCTCCTACAGCAGTACTGCTATGCCAGTCCTGTCTGCACTCTCTTAAGGGTGCAGCACCTCATCCTGTGTAGGTTATGGTGAACAAAGAGAAGCGAGTTTAACAGATTTAGGAGTATTTTGTGTGGGGGGAGGGGGGGCATCATGGTCTCAGCAACTCTTGTAATCCAAGTTCTAATACAGTAGCCATACAGATTTTCTTTCAACCTCATCCCTCCCCAGCCATGTTTTTATTTATATTGCTCAGTTCATACTTAGTTTTTTTTTTTGGTTTGGTTTCCTTTTTTTTGTTATTCTTAAAGAAATTCAAGTTCCAGTTTTCCAAATTTTCCTTGTTAAAACTGCACAGAAGTGCTTCATCACATTTCATCAATATTTTTATTATTCCCACAAGGGTACAGTGTCGCAGCGTCTTTGTTTGCGACACATCAGTGTAGACTTTCTCATCATAAATATTATTCTGTAACCCTGAGTAGATCTGTAGTCCTATAAGGCTTTAAAGAAAAAAAACACTTGAGGATTTTTTTTTGAGTGATGTGAGCATCACAGGTGGTATGCTGTTGTGTGTGAGTTCAAACCCTTTTCCAAAGTGTTACTAATGGTAAAGAGAAATTTTCTAGGCTTCTTTTCTGCCGGTTGAAGTCTGACTGCAGAAGGACCCTTGGCACTGAAAGTGTACGTATTCTGGAGAGCCCAGCCCAGGACCCTGCAACAAATGATGGCTATATCCTCTCCTTATCTGTTAAAAGAATCAAAAGCCTCTATGTACCTGCCTGTTCTTAATGTTTGAATGTTAGGAGTATCTAGTGTTAGGTTGTTTTTGTGATGCAGCCTGTTATGTGAGAGGACATATTAGTAAAACCTTTCTGTTAAGGCAAGATCTCTGGAGTACAGTGAGGGCCAGTTGAATATAATGTTGTCTGTGAGTGACTGTGTTGGATTTAGCTCTTGCATGGCTAACCGCCTCGCATTTTGTTGGTGCTCTTTCGCACAGGGGGCAAAACGCCAGATCCCAAGATGCAGGTCAGGACGTACATGGACGTGATGAAGGAACAGCAACTGGGCAAAGAAGAGGTAGGCAGTTTTGGCCAACATTAGGGGGCGATGTCATATGATTAGATGCAGGTGTTGTGAATGTAATTTTGGGGATTTTTTTTTTTTTCCAGCAAGTAGTTTGTTTTCTAAACTCCTTTTGTGTTTCTTTTGCGAAGAGAGAAATCAGGGTGCAGATGGCAGAAAAGGCAAAGTCAGGGGACCTGAAAGCAGTTAATGGCTCTGCTGCGTCTCAAGCTGCTGCCACTAAACGCAAGCGTCGTTGGGACCAGACTGCTGACCAAACGCCAAGTTCTACTCCAAAAAAGGTGTCCAGCTGGGATCAAGCAGATGCTTCTGCAGAAGTAAGTATAACTTTAGCTTATGGTGACAACGTATTCTCCATATTTACCTCACCACAGTACAAGTATGCAGTGTATTAACATCGTAATTATTTCCTCCACACCCCTTAACAATAAAAGTGGCTTTCCCCAGGTCTTGTCTTAGGCCTAACATTCACTTTTGTGTTAGACACCAGGACACACACCTGGACACACACCCTCCAACAGTCGATGGGACGAGACCCCTGGTCGTCCTAAAGGGAGCGAGACACCTGGAGCTACTCCGAGCACCCGCATGTGGGACCCCACCCCCAGCCACACGCCCGCTGGAGTTGTCACACCTGGCCGAGGGGACACCCCTGGGCATGCCACACCTGGGCATGGAGGGGCCTCTTCCAGTGTTCGCAAGAATCGCTGGGACGAGACCCCAAAGACAGAGAGAGGTCCGTGCTGTTTTCTCTTCGGTCATGTTTTACCTGCTTGAAATTAATAGTGGGTAGAAGCGGTTACTGAAATAATAATAATAATAATAATAATAATAAAAAAAATCAAGCAGTTAAAATTTCTCATAGGTGATATCGGCTCATGTTGGCACCCCACCACCTGGCATTGACACAAATCATAGATAAAGCACCAACATTATTAGCCTATCCTCTATTGCAACAGACATGTCTGACCATAGGAAAAAAAACCCATCAATATCAGAGATTTAATGGTTTTGTGGTCTTCATAGAGACTGCATAACTGATAATCACAACCTGCTCATGATAATGAAAGCAATATAGGCTTAACTTGAAAATGTTAAGTGAGTTTCTGCTTTTCTGAAATCTGAATTGCCCTCTAACCTTTTAGAGACACCGGGTCATGGCAGTGGCTGGGCTGAGACACCTCGCACAGACAGGGGAGATGAGTCAGTAGGGGAGACGCCGACCCCTGGAGCAAGCAAAAGAAAGTCTCGATGGGATGAGACTCCTGCAAGTCAGATAGGTTCCTCAACTCCTCTGCTCACTCCTGGAAAGACCCCTATTGGCACACCTGCTATGAATATGGCCACACCAACTCCAGGTACTGCTCCAACACAATTTTTATGGTTTTAATGACAGAAAATTTTAACTGGCTGCTAATATAATGACTTAATGACTTTTTCAGGTCATCTGATGAGTATGACCCCTGAGCAGCTTCAGGCATGGCGTTGGGAGAGGGAGATAGATGAGAGAAACCGTCCACTGACTGACGAGGAGCTTGATGCTATGTTCCCTGAAGGATACAAGGTGCATTGCAGGTTTATTAAAATTGTTCTACAGATTTTAATAAATTGCCATTGTGAGCAAGGCTCACTAATTATTCCTTTGTTACTTTTATCACTAGGTGTTGCCCCCGCCGGCTGGCTACGTACCAATCCGCACCCCAGCTCGTAAGTTAACTGCCACACCAACTCCAATTGGAGGAATGACTGGCTTCCACATGCAGGCTGAAGACAGATCCGTGAAACAGATGAACGACCAGCCATCTGGCAACCTGCCTTTCCTCAAACCAGATGACATCCAGTACTTTGACAAACTTCTGGTGAGTGCTTCTCGATTATTTATTCTCCATATTTTTGAAGTCCACACTTTTTGATCTGTATATGAGGTACAGTGTGGATAACACAGTTTATATCATGACGGTTAATTAATTTTACATAGCCATGATAGCCAAATCAGTTATGTTGTCTCAATTTTTGTAAATATTTTACAGTATTTGGTAGGTGATCTTTCATAGCTACTTAAAACAGTATTTGAACGTGAATTTTGGAGCCTAGGCTGAGGACTCTTAGTATAACAATCCAGTTTGTCTGGATGGGGAGTCAAATCTCCAGTCATCTGTATGTGGCACGGTGGCGTTATTTATGCTATGTATTTGAAAAAGAGCAGAATTGCCCAGCAGTAGTTATGAAATATTGGCTTTAATGCTGATGTTATGTCTAAAGATTAAATTCTAATTCATTCCCAATTGGCTTCTTATATCCCGCACCCCTAATTATTTTGTCCTGTTCAGGTGGAGGTGGATGAATCCACTCTGAGCCCAGAGGAGCAGAAGGAGCGCAAGATAATGAAGCTGCTCTTAAAGATCAAAAACGGCACCCCTCCTATGAGGAAGGTAAGACCCCAGTACATGTGCTTAATTGTATTCCTCTGTTTATGAACTCCTCCGATTGTGAACATCTCTAACTATCTCATCTGTACTATCAGGCTGCCCTCAGGCAAATCACAGACAAAGCCAGGGAATTTGGTGCTGGACCCCTCTTCAATCAGATCCTGCCCCTGCTCATGTCTCCAACACTGGAAGACCAAGAGCGCCATCTGTTGGTGAAGGTTATCGACCGCATTCTGTACAAACTGGATGATTTGGTTCGTCCCTATGTCCACAAGGTGAGTAAAGCAGTTGTTGCCCAGTTGTGCTGCACATAACTTCATACATGAATTAACAAAATCTGTCTTTGCTAAACTGTGTTTGTTCCTGCAGATCCTTGTGGTGATTGAGCCCTTGCTGATTGATGAGGATTACTATGCTAGAGTGGAAGGCAGAGAGATCATCTCTAACTTGGCAAAGGTGGGCTATTGCAGATTGTGATGCATGTGACATTAGCAGCTAAGTGTTTTCTCTTTTTCCGTGTGCTGACTTGTTTACAATTGGATTTGCTTAAACAGGCTGCTGGGCTGGCCACTATGATTTCCACAATGAGGCCTGATATTGACAACATGGACGAGTATGTGCGAAACACAACAGCTCGTGCCTTTGCTGTTGTTGCGTCTGCCTTGGGTATTCCATCCCTCCTGCCTTTCCTCAAGGCTGTGTGTAAGAGCAAGAAGTCATGGCAGGCTCGACACACAGGCATTAAGATTGTGCAGCAAATTGCCATCCTCATGGGCTGTGCCATCCTGCCCCATCTCCGCAGCTTGGTGGAGATTATTGAACACGGTTAGTATGGGTTCCTTTATTACTACTGGGCATTTAGCTTTTGTGATGTGACACGATTTTCATAATACCCATATGTCTCTTTCCAGGTCTTGTGGATGAGCAGCAGAAGGTGCGAACCATCAGTGCTTTGGCTATTGCTGCTCTTGCTGAGGCTGCCACGCCCTACGGTATTGAGTCCTTTGACTCTGTGCTCAAGCCCCTTTGGAAGGGTATCCGACAACACAGAGGCAAAGTGAGCATGACTTGATTTTCATATGGTAGACAATACCATTGAGTAATGTGGATTGTGCTTATATTGTCAGTATGTTAATATTTATGCTGTTTACACTCAAGTTGTGAACTACAGATTAATAAGTATTTATTTTCCTTGGTGTTCAGGGTCTGGCCGCATTTTTAAAAGCTATTGGATACTTGATTCCACTCATGGACGCTGAGTATGCCAACTACTACACAAGGGAAGTGATGCTTATCCTTATCAGAGAGTTCCAGTCTCCAGATGAGGAAATGAAGAAGATTGTGTTGAAGGTAATATCAGAATTAACATGCTGCTGAAGTATGTCTCCAGCCCTGGACATTTTTCATAATTCAGTGACAAGATGTCTGACCCAACCTAAGAAGATTTTATTATATGGATCACCTGTTTTCACTTCTGTTTGGAACTGAATTCTACAGGTAGATGGACCATGAAAAGTTATGGTAGTTCTAAAGACAGGGGTCTTTAAATCCAGATATTGTATCCAGTTTCTGATTCTGGAGTGGACATCATGCTAGGTCCCAGTCAATTTAGTTTACTACCAGTGCTTAGAGATTACAGTCCAGGTCTGGATTTGAAGATTTGTGCTGCTTTTTATACAATCCTAATACTCCTGTGTCCTTTTTCCCCTTTAGGTGGTGAAGCAGTGCTGTGGCACAGATGGTGTGGAGGCCAACTACATCAAAACTGAAATCCTTCCTCCTTTCTTTAAGCACTTTTGGCAGCATCGCATGGCCTTGGACAGGCGCAACTACAGACAGGTATAGTGATCACTCGTTGTAAGAGATGAATGCTTTCTTCAGTAATGGTATGATTCTTGAATAGTTCATGCTTGCTCACTTGAATGTTTGCTCTCTCAACTAGTTGGTGGACACTACAGTAGAGCTGGCCAACAAAGTTGGGGCAGCAGAAATTATTTCACGCATTGTGGACGACCTGAAGGATGAAGCT
Source organism: Brycinus macrolepidotus (assembly GCA_037974445.1). Classification (NCBI taxonomy): domain Eukaryota; kingdom Metazoa; phylum Chordata; class Actinopteri; order Characiformes; family Alestidae; genus Brycinus; species Brycinus macrolepidotus. The sequence continues at coordinate 9,483,861 of JBBPCZ010000002.1, read as the reverse complement.
GAGCAGTACAGAAAGATGGTGATGGAGACCATTGAGAAAATCATGGGAAACCTCGGTGCAGCGGACATCGACCACAAACTGGAGGAGCAGCTTATTGACGGCATCTTGTATGCGTTCCAGGAACAGACCACTGAGGTGAGATACTGGAAAAATAGCTTGATTCCTATCTATTTATTTATTGATTGATTGATTGATTGTACTTACGATCCCTTTTTGACTTGCTAATGTTGCTTTACTTCACCAGGACTCTGTGATGCTGAATGGTTTTGGCACAGTGGTGAATGCGTTGGGGAAGCGAGTTAAGCCTTACCTGCCTCAGATCTGCGGTACTGTTCTGTGGCGTCTCAATAATAAGTCTGCCAAAGTACGTCAGCAAGCTGCTGACCTCATCTCTCGCACAGCTGTCGTCATGAAGACCTGTCAAGAGGTGAGGGGGAAAGAGTTACACTATAAAGGGTTGTGTGAAATGTTAACAGTGCTTTTTTATTATTTATTTATTTTTATTTATTTATTTTTTTTCTCTCCCCTGTGTCGTCTGCTTACATGTTGCTCTTTTTTCATGTTAACAGGAAAAACTTATGGGCCATTTGGGTGTAGTACTGTATGAGTATTTGGGAGAAGAATACCCCGAAGTGCTTGGAAGCATCCTTGGAGCCCTTAAAGCTATTGTTAATGTCATTGGTATGTATTTGCTCTGCAGTGTAATAGAGAAAGTTCTAGTGACATGTCAAGCATTGCAGTAGAGTCTTGTGGCTTTGTTTAGGGAAATTAAGTTACACTGCCCTGGCTTTGCTTTTAGAAACTCTTTAAATAACTTGGTTATACCTTTTCTTTCAGGTATGCACAAAATGACGCCACCAATTAAAGATTTGCTTCCTCGATTGACACCAATTCTGAAGAACAGACACGAGAAGGTGCAGGAGAACTGTATAGATCTTGTGGGCAGAATTGCTGACAGGTCAGTGTTGCACCAAATGTCAGTTTTACTGTTACTTGTCAGTTATTCTTTTTGAAAGTTGCACTTATTAGTGTGTATATTTTTGTTTTCCAGGGGTGCCGAGTACGTGTCTGCCAGGGAGTGGATGCGAATCTGTTTTGAGCTGTTGGAGTTGTTAAAAGCGCATAAGAAGGCAATCCGGCGAGCCACAGTCAACACTTTTGGCTATATTGCTAAGGCGATTGGGTAAAAAGGACTTAAATTTCTTTGCCTTTTTCTTTTCCTTTTTTTTTTCTTTGCATGTTTATTTGTGGTGGTAGAACAAACTTCTTTTCTGTCTCAATTTGTCTAGGCCTCATGATGTGCTTGCCACGCTACTCAACAACTTGAAAGTGCAAGAGCGTCAGAACCGTGTGTGTACAACAGTGGCCATAGCCATTGTGGCAGAGACGTGTTCACCATTCACTGTACTCCCAGCGCTGATGAATGAATACCGTGTGCCAGAGCTCAACGTTCAGAATGGTGTGCTCAAGTCTCTCTCCTTCTTATTCGAATATATTGGTGAAATGGGGAAGGACTACATCTATGCTGTCACGCCACTACTGGAGGACGCTCTGATGGACAGGTAACCTTGGCAGCAAGTTTTGACACTAAGGGTATCAATTTCTGTTCTCGAAGGTCCATAGTACACCACACTTTTGTGATGCACTATGCTCTAATGCCCCTAATGCCCATACTAAACCTGATTAAACTTAATACTGAATTGAATAAGGTATATGGAGGAGTGGAGAGTCATCGAATTGTCCTGGTCTAAGGCATACAGAGTTGAAGCTAGGCACCCATGGTTTACACTTGCAGTGTGTAATTAAAGTAACTTTCAGATTGTACTGACTTTGATTTGCCCTGTTTTGTCTTCTTTCAGAGATCTTGTGCACAGGCAGACAGCCAGCGCTGTAGTGCAACACATGTCCCTGGGTGTGTATGGATTTGGCTGTGAGGACTCCCTGAACCACTTACTTAACTACGTTTGGCCTAATGTCTTTGAGACGTCGCCACATGTTATTCAAGCTGTAATGGGTGCACTTGAGGGTCTTCGTGTGGCTATCGGACCGTGCCGCATGCTGCAGTACTGCTTGCAAGTAAGTCCATTTAGAATTGTGAAGAACAGAACTTTGCTGGATCTTTTTATTTATTTATTTTAATTAAAATTGACCATGAATCAGGTAGCTGAAAATGTACTTAACTTAATGTTGTCTATTCACTCTCTCCTGCCTTTAGGGTTTGTTCCATCCAGCACGAAAAGTGCGTGATGTGTACTGGAAGATTTATAATTCCATCTATATTGGCTCCCAGGATGCGCTGATTGCACATTATCCCCTCATCTACAACGATGAGAAGAACCCCTACGTCCGCTATGAGCTGGAGTACTTCCTGTGAATACATCCACACCTTTCCACGTACACTCTTTTTCCTGTATCTTTGTGTCCCAACATCCATGGTTTATAAGGCTTGGCCAGTTCTTTTTAGTTCTGTTTTGCAGCTACATCTACCACACATGCTGAGGTCAGAATAATTTTTAATTAGAGAAGTAAAAGTGGAAAAACTGCAAAACGTGGTTCTTGGATATAATTAATTTTTTAAAAATGCAGAACCAGTGTGGGTGAAATGTAGTGGCAGATTTGCTAGGAAGTGTGAGGTTATTTAGCAGGAAAGTCTGGACAAAGTTGTGATTTCTGTGCTGGTCTGTCATCTGCTTCTTTGATCATCTGTTGCTCATCTGTTCTTACTTGGATGTTGCTTACTTTGGCTGAATAAACATTTGTGTATTAAAAGTCAAACAGTTTGCAGTTTGCATTAGAATTGAAATCTACACTGTGCCCACTCAGAACAGGAGCTGTAAAAGACTCAAACTGGTGCTGTTCATTGGTTCCTCCAATCTGCTCTGTGGCATAGGCCTTGCCAGCTTCTCTCACTTTCACAGGGCTGGACACGCTACCATAGATACTCCTGCATGTGTGAGATAAACAGAGAGACCACTGATCTCCTGCGGTAACCAGTGAAAGAGAACAAGCCAACAAGGCCCTGGGAATCCGTAGGGAAGGTCAGAATGCAGTGTGAGACTGGAGAAAACGGCTGCTGTATTCCCAAGTATATAGTTAGACTCAAAATATTAAGCACATGCTGTAAAGGCTTTTAATTTAATTACACTTGTTCTACAACAAAACCCTTTATCAACAGAACTGCATTTATTGGCCCCCTTGAAACCTTTATGAACAAAATGTACCTAAAGCATGACTGAGCTCTGATGGTGCCAAAGCATCAAACGATCCTCTGTTTGGAATATTATGTTACTGTGAAATAAAAATCTGACAAAGATTGTAAGGAGCAGACAGTTGTGTGAGCAAGCTTTTGGAGCTGTATAGAACCCTTTAAAAAGAGGAATTTATGCGCTCAAATGCATATTTGGGCGTTGTCACAAAACGTATTCAGCCCTGATGCAGCAAATATTGATATACACTATATGGACAAAAGTATTGGGTCACCTCTTAACTGAATTGAGGTGGCTCGTTCCAGTGAAAGGTAATTTTAATGCTCAGCATACCAAGACGTTTTGGACAATGTTGTGCTTCCATCTCTGTGGACCCAGTTTGGGGAGGACCCTTTTCTATTCCAGCATGACTGCCCCAGTGCACAAAGCAAGCTCCATAAAGACATGGTTGGATGAGTTCGGTGTGGAAGAACTTGACTGGCCCACAC
>JBBPCZ010000002.1:9438071-9453905 GCA_037974445.1 Brycinus macrolepidotus | reverse complement strand
GTTTGTGTGTGTGTGTGTGTGTGTGTGTGTGTGTGTGTGTGTGTGTGTGTGTGATCATAGGACTCCTCTCCATTACGCGGCTGCCAGTCGTCATTTTCAGTGCCTGGAGACTCTGGTGTCCTGTGGTACCTGCATTAATGCCACTGACCAATGGGGGCGCTCCGCTCTCCACTACGCCGCTGCCTCTGACCTGGACAGGAGGTACAGATGTGTTCTGACATGTTTTTTCTCCCACAGGCCCTTCATTTTAGTGCATGTATGGTCCTCATTAACTTGTCAACTCATGCAGTTCCAAGTTTATCACAAGGAAGGTGCACTGGAATGGCTGACAAAGTCATAAATGCAGGTTGTGTCCCCAGTACATCCTTTCGCCATGTGAACACAGCAGACCTAGTTAACCCTTTAAATGGGCAGAACTGCCAGCCCTGTTCATTTTTGTAACTTAAGAACTAAGAACGGCCAGTTTATGTTGTCCATATGTTCACTGAACAATAAGTCTTGAAATAATAAGTCTTGAGGTAGACTTACATATTTACATTGTAAACATATCAGTGGTTTGGAAAGCAACAACAAAAAACAGCTTTTCTTGCTTTGTCTTGCAGTAAACAATGTGTTCTTAAGTGTGAGCTTGGACTGATGAACCCTTCTTGTTTAATTACACTGGAAAACAAAGATTTTGCTACTGGAAGTAAAGCATGTGATTTGTGTGAAATCGACTGTGCCGAATCCAAATCTGCAATCAAAAATTTCCTAGCACGCCCAGATTTTGAGTTATAGACATAATATTGTTTTGCAATGATTTGGTGTTTTGATACACGTATTGTTGCACGCCAGCATAATAAAAGCTGTTTCTGTCACGTGTATGTTTGCTACTGCCTCGTTTGAAATACGTTTCCTGGTTGAAATCAGTGCTGTGAGAGTTCAGGCCTGTCGATGAGCTGTTGTCAGCTCAGTTTAAGACGAGACGGATCACAGGCCCGTCTGTTTTATAGGATTTTTCGTGGATATAGGGTAAATGTTTAAGCAAAACATGCGTAGGCACAGCTGTATCAACCACCCTGACAATTTTTGTTACACACTGTGTGATCATGACCAGAAAAGTGATGATTGCTTACAAGTACTGTTTCGGATGTAAAATTGGAGAGCAGGATAAAAGCTGGACGCCTCATATCTGCTGTACTGTTTGTTACTCTGGCCTCACTCTGTGGTTCAGTGGAAAAGGAAAGCTGTGCCCTTTACTGTGCCGAAAGATCATCACTCAGAGTGCTGTTTCTGTATGACTAAAATTTCTGGATTTCCAAAGAAGAATAAGTCAAAACTCGTCTATCCTGGTCTTAAACCCGTACCAGGGCCAATTCCTCCTGCTGAAAGTGACAGTTCTGTTGGGGATCTGATGCATGCACAACTTAAGATCCTGACGTGAGAGACCAAATGTGCCTTCAGATTTGAATTCAGCACACTGGATGTAGCACAGGACACATGGATTAGACAAAGTAGCAGACAGAATTTTTATTTTGTGATCCAGTGTTATCAGTAAATTCTCAACGATTGTGAAAGGGACTTTGGGGAATCGCAGAGATTCTCGTTTCCCAGACAAAACTTTTGGCTGACGTTATTTTTAAACTTCACTGATCATTTTCTATAGCAGCTGAACTTCCTTCCATTAAATCAAAGATGAAATACCAGCCAAATCTTTAAGATCCGGACATTGTCTGAAGCATAAGTGTGCTAAGTAAAGGTAGTGGTTATTAGGGTCAGTGGCATCATCCTCTTCATCAGCTGTAGCCTTCATTTTTTCAGGGACCTGCACATCACTACAGTACTACCACCATATACCTGTCACCATGGCAACCTGGAGCTATTTTAAGTTTCTAGTAGAGAGTGCCCAGACACAGGCCTGATGTCAGACAGTCGCTACAATTCTAACCACCTCACACTCAGGTGTGGTAGTATAGACTTGTAATATGGGTAAAATAGATTGGTTGATGAGTCTGCAGTGTGGGACTAGGCAGGCTGTTATGGACAATGCTGCTCTGTGGTAATTTATATATTGTGTGTGTGTGTGTGTGTGTGTGTGTGTGTGTGTGTGTATGTGTGTGTGTGTTTGTGTTTGAAGGCGACGTGTAGCCCTGGAGCCAGAGAGTCCTGGAGTGCAAGCGGAGAAAGAGAAAGAGGCAGCTTTGTAAGTGCACTGGGCTGGATGGATTGTGGCCTACAGGCTGCTCTGCTTTCTGTCCTTTTAAATGATGACACTTTGCTTTTTAACCTTCTTGGGAGAGTATGTGGAGTTTGCTCTAATGTTGCATAAGGCACAATCTCTGAACAAAAATATCCAGAAAGTCTTTTTACAGGACAAGGGGAAACATTTTTAATTTTCGGTGTATGTACATATAAGAAATAAGTTCTAGCAGTTTACATACAGGATATATATATATATATATATATATATGCAGAAATGTATGTGCATTTAACATCTAACACTCACAGTTCCTGTTATTTGCAGGAGTGATTCATTCTAATACAGGGCACCATGCTCAGTTTACACAGATGAAGTGTCCACAGCAATAAAGTGTAGTACATTAGTAGTATAGCATTGTGTACATGCAGTATTGTGCATAATGTGCAGAATAAAGCAGTAATAATGTGGTAAGTAACAACAGAAAAGTATCCAGAGAAGATGATAGAACAGATGAGTTGTACAGTCTGATGGCTATAGAGAGAAGTGAGCTGTGTAAGCTTTGCTTCCTGCAGTCGGTGAGTGATATCATTCAGACTGTCCCTGTGGTCTTTTATGAAATGGGTGGAAAGGGTTCTTCATAACTGCAGACATCTTTCCCATCATTTGCTTCTCTGCCATCATCTCCACTGTGTCCAGTTTCACCTCCAGGACTGAGCTGGTCTTTCTAATGATCTTTTGATGTTCTTGGCAGTGAGACTGCTGCCCCAGCACACCACAGCATGAATGATGTCACTCGACACCAAAGACATATTGAAAGTTCTCAGCAGCTCTCTCACACCGGAGGACCACGCTCTCCTCAGGCAGTACAGCTGGCTCTGGATCTTTTTGTACAGCCTGCCCACATACACCTCCCATTCCAACTTAAGTGTTAAAACACCTCAGTGTTCTCACCCTGGATGCTGACAGGAGCTGGAGGGGACTTCTTTTTCTGGAAGTCCACCACAAGCTTCTTTGTCTTCTTGACGTTTAGTTGGAGATGGTTACGCTGGAACCAGTCCACAAAGTTGTTTGCCAGGCTCCTGTATTCCTTCTCCCTCAACTCACTAACACACCCCACAGTATCAGGGTCATCTGAGAACTTCTGTAGAGGACATGTCTCAGGAGCAAACCTGAAATCAGCGGTGTAAAAGATGAGATGTAAAGGAGCAAGAGCAGATCCCTGTGGTGCTCACTGTTCTGTAGTCTCATGTCCTGGGGTCTGGAGGACAGCAGTGCAGAGTTCACCCGCACTGGATGGATGATGTTGAAGGCACTGGAAACGTCAAAGAACATCACTCTCACGGTGCTCTCTGTGAGTAAGCTCTGTGTAGCGGGTAGATACTACATCGTCAACCTTCACATGGGGCCAACAGGCAAATGGTAGGGGTCCGATGCCTTTCTCACGTGTGTCCTGGGATGACCAAGAACAAGCCTCTTCATTGACTTCATTAATTGGGACGTAGTTGCTACAGGTCTATAGTGGTTTGATTGTTTGGAGTTCTTAGTCTTTGGCAGTGGAACAATGCAGGAAGGCTCCGACATCATCTGGGCCCCCTGCTTTTCCTGCATACAATCTTCTATGTAATTCCTTTCTCACCTCGTCAGCTGTGATATTGAGGTCTGGATGAGACGGTGAGGGGTGTTCATCGTTTGGGGGGCTGGGAGGACACAAAGGAAGGGTGTGGTCCTAGGAGATGTATCTGCAAATCTTTCACCTTTATATATATATTTTATTTATATATATATATATATGTGTGTGTGTGTGTGTGTGTGTGTGTGTGTGTGTGTATATATATATATGTGTATATATATATATAGATATATTTTTTTTTTTTCCAGTTACTATTAGTTGCTGACACCTCAGATGGTAGTGAACTTAAAATTCCATTATTTTGGGAAACACATTATTATTTTTGGAAATAAATTTAGCTTTTTGGCCTCTTGACTTCCAGCATAACTAGCAGTCAGCAATGGATTGAATAAAACTGGCCAGTCAACAGGCACAGATATAAATGGCATGTAAAAAGATAAAAATCAATGGTGTATGTGTGTTGGTGGTTGGAGAGTAAACAAATAAATCTCGTTTAAGAAAACTCTGAGGCCCTCAGTAATTTAGAGGCAGGCTCTGGGCTTCAGCCCAGTTAAGCCTGTCTGTTAAATTCCCCATGTCCTGACATTGTCTAAGACGCGTGTGCGTATGTACACACATGTATGGGTGTACACGTATGTACATACTTGTCAAGCGTGAATGTGTACAGGCTTTATACATTCCTTTTCAAAAAGACAAGCACTTGTCACACAGAGCACACAAACGACCATCTCTCTCTGCTTGTCTGTTAAAGGCTTTATTTGCGTAAGTGTTCACCCCTAAAGACTATCTTTGAGTATTGTTTGCATACTAGAGTCTTGTTGCTGCTGTCTTCTTCCTGTTCTCATGTACTGACACGAAAGTTTTTGTTCCTTGTCTGCACTCGTGCTTCCCCTGCTCTGTTACTTTTTATTGATTGTGCTGACGTTTGTATGTGTGTGTTTGTGTGTGCAGGTGCCTTGAGTTCCTTCTGAAGAGTGGAGCCACTACCTCACTGAAGGACAAGCAGGGCTATAGTGCTATTCACTACGCTGCTGCCTACGGCCACAGACACTGCCTGGAGCTGGTAAGACTGACAGACGGACACACACACAGATCAGATTGGATACTTTTATTGCTTGTTGCACGATTTTAGTTTCTAGTGTTCATACAAGAGTATTAATATGACCATGTGTAAAGTGTCCCAGTGTGGTGCCCTTAGGTCCTGTTAAACACCTCCCCCTGCCGGTGATTTCTTTAAGAAGTAGTCTTTTTTTTTTTTTTTTTTTTTTAAGAGCTACTTCCCATTTGCCTTTGCAAAACGCACAGAAGTAGAGTGGCATTGCATTTACTGGGTATTGATACACAGAGATATTTTTTGTGGTTCTCAAAGCTCTTGGAAAGAGAAGAAAATCATCAGGATGAGATCGAGAGTTCCAGCACCAGGAGTCCTCTTCATCTAGCTGTGAGTCCCATTAACACGTCACACATATTGTCAGGAAAAGTCACTGCTAGGCATGATGTCTGCAACTAGAAATAAAATCTAAAATAATTTTTCATGTCTGTATGCAAGTGAGAGGCACGTTCACTATGTATTTTCGTAGTCGACCTAAAGGTCTGGTTTTCAGTAGCCAACTTCTGTGAAATGCCATTAACATAAGCAGCAGTATTAGAAAACATTGAATTATATAACTTGAAACTACTTTACATCTTAAATGGAAGCTTTTCAAGCTGCACGTCATTGACACAGGTGGGCAGTCGCAAGTCACATTTACTCAGTTTCGTGAACTCAAATGTAATTTTAATGGATTTGTACTTTCCTGAGGATTTTCAGTTCAGAATACTTTTACGTCTACCGAAATATAATGATGAGAAAGTAATGGAAAATAATCTACTTTTGTGCTTAGTTATATTTTAGCCAGTGATGTGGAGTTACTAATTCCCCTTTTCGGATTTGATTTCATTCTGCTGGTGACGGCATCTGCACTGCTTTCTGCATGGTCACACCGTTGAAGTTTATCATTTTATTCTAGAACAAGAGTGCCTCAAAAACAGAAGAATAACACCTAACACACTTCAGTTCCCATGCTGATAGATGGTGGATGTAGTAAGAAGTTCTGCAGCAGTTATTTGTTATTCAGTACTTAAGTTTTGCTGTACTTAAGGAACTTTTGCTGCTACTTTTGCACTTATTTTTTTAAAAGGTACTTTTACTGGGGTATGTAAGCCACTCTTCCCACCTCTGATAATTGATAACATCCTAGGTGGCTGGCTATAACCATGACAACACCTCACACACAAGGGGGCGTGTCCCTACCAATATCCAGTGACTACTGAATTGTCCCTAGCAATAATTTTAAACAAAAATTCAAATAAAACCGCTGTTTTCTGTCAGTGTTTGGAACACAAATGGTTAACATTTCTTCTCAACTGCTAGTCCCACCTTCATAACCCAGTGTTGTTATAGGACTGGCTTTGCCTTTTCTTGCCTTTTCTAACGTCTGACTGACTGAAGCTGAATCTGGCCAGAGCTCAGTGCAGTAGTTGTGTGGGTGTAAATGAGAAAGATAACAAGTTTCTTCTAACAATTCTGTGCTTGAAAATAACACATGGGGTTTGGTGTTGATTCAGTTAGAGACTAGTGTTGTACCACAATACCCCATCCTTGTATTTATCACGTGGATGTAGTTACTAGTATTTTTTTTTTATGTTTAGATTGAAGTGCACATTTCTAGATCATTGGTTTGAAAAGGAAACAGTACCTGCCTTAAAATGTGTGCTTCAAGGTTCCAGCCAGATGACAAATTAAGATGAAGTATTTGCTGTGTTCGTACGTATACTTCGTTATTGATTACGTGGACTGCAGTACCAGCGTGTAGGTGCCTCCCATATGTACTGTGTACATGTCCTCTGATTTTAAAGTGTGAAAGATGTTAGTGATTGCACTATGACTGGAGTAAAGTTTGTGTCCCCATCAGTGTCAAAATCAAACCTATGCTCTTGTTCACACGCTTATATTTTGCATCGTAGTTGTACTAGAGACAGTCAAGAAGTGTATGACTGATACAGTGTAGAGAAAGGAAGGAGCCTGGTGTAAAATTTGTGGCGTGTGTGTTTTAGGCGTATCACGGCCACGTGCAGGCTCTGGAGGTGCTGTTGCAGGGTCACTGTGAGGTGGATCAGGGGGATGAGCTGGGCCGTACCGCTTTGGCCTTGGCCGCCCTGAGGGGCCACACTGACTGTGCCCTGACCCTTCTAAACCATGGGGCGTCACCACGCAGCAGAGACACCGGCCGTGGACGCACACCCATCCACCTCGCAGGTATGTATGTATGAGTATGATGGAGTATGTGTGTATGAGTGTCTCTTGTCTGTGATGTGGCAAAGGCTGCATTTCACAGAGATGTTCAGCACTAAATGATCTCTCTCTCTCTCTCTCTCTCTCTCTCTCTCTCTCTCTCTCTCTCTCTCTCTCTCAGTGATGAATGGTCATACGTCGTGTGTGCGCCTCCTGCTGGAAGACTCTGACAGTGCCGATCTGGTGGATGCAGCTGATTCTCAGGGACAGTGAGTGACTTTGCATTAGCTACTGTTTTAATATTCGTTTCATTTACAGGCAGCAAACTGTAATTGGGTTAAATCACACACGCCTAAAAAAAAAAAACCATGTGACTATATCTGCCAAGCAGTCCAGTGCTGATCGTCACGATGCAAGCCGCAACCAGTAAACAAAACGTTTTGTTTTTTAATGTCATTGGGATATTCAGATTCCCTATGCTTTACAAAGTAGATAATAAAATAGTAAAATGAACTAAAATCCTATTATTATTATTATTATTATTATTATTATTACTATTACTATTATTATTGTCCTGTGCAAGCATGGAATTGAGTCATTTGTATGTTTATTATGAGGACCCCCTTGATGCTGGCAGTGGTGGGGGGTCATGTGGATGCTGTATCTCTGCTGTTGGAGCGAGAAGCCAGTGTGGACACCGCTGATCATCAGGGACTAACTGCACTCCACTTGGGGGTGAGTGCAAAAAAGTGTACAATTTTTATGTGTGCTTCCCACTCCCTCCAAAAACCCCAACACACAAACACACAGACACACACATTCCTCACACAATGGCTTGGAAGAGGGCCCACGTGTAGGATGACTCTTATATTTGCGAAATCTATTTGCAGCAAAATCTATTTTTATGGAGCTGTTAAGCTGGATTCGGTGTGCTTCTGTTTAGGTGTTAAATCATCTTTGTGTTCTCTCTCTCTCTTTCTCTCCCTGGATATACTGATGTAAGGACAACTGGTTCTGAAATGTTTTTATCCCTTCAGGCTGTTTCACTGACTGCCTGAATATAGCTGATCCTTTGAACCCCCCCTCTCTTTCTGTCTCATTGTCTATGTCTCTCTCTCTCTCTCTCTCTCTGTTTATCAGCTGCTGTGTGGGCAGGAGGAGTGTGTGCAGTGTTTGCTGGAGCAGGAAGCCTCAGTGTTGCTGGGGGACTCCAGGGGCCGCACGGCTCTGCACCTGGCTGCAGCGAGGGGCCACGCATCCTGGCTGAGCGAACTGCTGAGCATAGCCTGTGGAGAGCCCCCCATGCCCCAACTACGAGATAACCAGGGATACACACCCTTACACTGGGCCTGCTACAATGGTTAGTCTTCTAATAAATCTACAGCATCGTAGTAGAATTTATCCCAATGATGTAATATTACTTAGTAAATGAATGGCGACACTTATTCTAGAGCCGTGCACTTCAATATGGCCAAGCCAGTATGAGCAGAAAATGCTGGAATGAATATTGTAGGGAAAAAAAAAGAATGAATCCAATCCAGACCTGTAATAAATCATGTCATGTTCTTAGTTTTGCACTTCTTCATGTCTGGTGGTATTTAAGGCCGAGTTTTAGTTTGTAGAATTATTATTGAGTAGTATTATGAGGATCTGCATCAGCCGATACTCAGTGTTTTAATACTGATATCTGTATTGACATTAGAAAAGAAAAAGTTGAATGGTTGGAGCTGCAGTGTTTTTTTTCTGTTTTCTTTGGTGCCCATCACTTTGTCTTTATATCTGGTAGTGAAGCTGACTGTTAGAATGTTAGTCTTCAGACATGCCACACATTCCAGTATTCCACCGGTGTTTCTATACCGAAGTATTTGTATCATTTTGTTGACATTTGATCATTTTTACAGGAGATTTATTTGGGACCTCATCTTGGACCCTTTTTTGCAGTAATTTTCATTCTTGTGCTCTGTGTAAAACTAAGGGGCACCTAGATAATATCTAGGGTGGTAGGAGCCTAGTGGGTAAAACACTTGGCTGTGAACTCGATGACTACAAAGTTGCAGGTTCAAACCCCTACTTTCTACCATTGTGTCCCTGAGCAAGACACTTAACCCTCAGTTGCTCCAGGGGGACTGTCCCTGTCGCTCTGGATAAGGGCGTCTGCCAAATGCCGTAAATGTAGATAATACCTAGAAAAATAATACCTAGCCGTGTAGATTGCAATAAGAACAGGCCAACAGAGCAGAACAAGTGCTGGCACAAGCAGTTCAAACAGCTGTCATGTTCATGTCAACTGGCTTGTTGCCTCTTTCATCAAACTTCAGTTGCAGGAGGCTTTGCATCAGGATAACAGAGAAATTTCAAGCAAAGTCTTTAAGAATTAAATAACATGCTCACTTAGCCCTACTAAGACTGATTCAGAGCTTCAGAAGCTTCTTGACATTGATTTTTTTAAGTGGGCCTGCCCAGTGGTTGGGTCAGCAGAGTGCATCAGCAGGTTAGTCCAGGAGGTCTCTGTCCAGAACCCAGCGAAAAACACACCAATGTAAAGATGCAAAGACACAATTGGGACTTTTCAAGAGCTGTGTGTGTGTTTGTATGTTTTGTAGGTCATGAGGGCTGTGTGGAGGTGCTACTGGAACAGAAAGGCTGTCGATGTTTTGATGGAAACCCTTTCACCCCTCTGCACTGCGCTGTGTATGTCTCTAGTCCTTTCGTTAAACAATGTATATATTTTTTTTTTGTCTTTCTCCTGTCTTATTTTTTCATGGCACATCTTTTATTTTTCAGAGTAAATGACCATGAGTCCTGTGCCGCTCTTCTGCTGGAGGCCATGGGCTCGGAGATAGTGACCTGCCAGGACACCAAGCACAGGTTTGTGGAGGATTATCTGAATGAGACATCTGTCTTTAAACCCTTAAATCTCTGGGGATCCTTAAAAAAAGTATAGATTTAAAAAGTGTAAGGACATAATGAAATTTTAAGATGATTGGGGGTGTAAAGAAAAACGTATTCAAATTTGAAAACTGGTCAAGCAGTCTGCAATATGGCCTAGACATGGTGTAATTCTAAAAGAGAAAAAAACCTACAAATTGATACAACTGCTGCAAATTGATGCGCTTGACGAGTGTGCGAGAGAGTGTGCGAGAGAGTGTGCGAGCGAGCGGGTGTCAGCGAGTGAGAGCGAGAGTGTGTGAGACTGATTGGTTCAGGGTTATGGGAAGGTAAGCTAAGGGTAAGCTATAGCTAAGAACCCCACAGGTAATTCTAGGGTTCCTTCCAGAGCTAATCAGAGTTGCTTTACTGAAATGATTTCTGATCTGCTTATCTTGACTTTACTGAACTGTGGCCGTGCAGAACCACTTGCTTATCATCTCTGCCACTTTGAGTGAGTCCATGAGCTACAGATCAGGCAAAATCGTGAAACGCAGATAGTAAAGGAACTTTTATTCATCTGATGGTTAGATGTTAATTGTTATTATTATTATTATTATTATTAAGTATTGTCAAGACCCCTGACCACTCTACGGACAGCCGTCTGAGTCTTCAGCTTTCTTCATGCTTTCTTTCCCAGTGAATTGTTTCCTCTTATATGTCCAAGATAAGATTTGTTTGGTAGTCTCACATTACACTTGCAGCACTTTACATTCTCTGCATTACTGTGTGTTAGTGTTTTCTTATTAATGTAGTACAGAGATAGAACAGAGAGAACTAATGTAGTGCAGAGTGAAGTACTGGAATAATTCTGTATTATTATTATTATCAGATAGGAATCACATCAGTGCTGAACCAAATCGTATCGCATCAGTAGTGAATATATAGTATTAAGTATTAAGTAGATTGACAAGTATATTGTTTTTTGTTTCACTTGGTCATTTTTGTATCGTATTGTGACCTGTGATTTTACAGATTTTGAAGCAGCTTCATTAACTATTCTGTCTCATAACTATTACTAAGTTCATCGTTCTACTGAATGTTTCATAGTTCTCACTCTTAATAAGTCTTAAGATTATTACATAAATAGTAAGAAGAAAAATAACTACATTGATCTAATCTGTTGTAGGACGCCTCTTCATGCAGCTGCATTTGCTGGCCATGTAGACTGTGTCCAGCTGCTCCTAGCCCATGACGCCCCTGTCGATGCCGTGGACCAATCAGGGCGCAGTGCGCTCATGATGGCAGCAGAGAGAGGCGCAGTCGGAGTTGTAGGTATGAAACAGCATCCGCTTCCATTCCTCCTCTGTCATGCTGACTGATAAGAACAGCTGTCAGATAATGACTGTAACGTTTTGCACAGAGGCTCTTCTCACCAGCGCCAGTGCAGACCTGAGTTTGACAGACCAAAAAGGCAACAACGCGCTGCACCTTGCTTGCAGTAAAGTGAGTATCCAGCTGAACAGACTTCATTTAGTTTCATGTTTTTTGCTCTGCTCAGTTCAAAAGCCCTGCACCACATGTCACTGGTCATACTTTAAATATGTTAACTCACAATACATACTGTGTATACCAAAACAAATGAAATTCTTTTCAAGGGCTCCTTTTCTTTTACAGGGAAAGGAAGACTGCGCTTTGTTCGTTTTGGAGAAGCTTCCAGATGCCACCCTAATCAATGCCACAAATGCAGCACTCCAGACGTAAGTGTGTTTAAAGTAAAGTTAAGCGGACCCTTATAGTCACGCGTGAACACACCACGCCACAGCACACAGTGTGAACAATGTGAAATTCTCTCTCTGCATTTAACATGTTCACCAAGTGGAGCAAGGGGGTTCCACCAACGAAGGGCGCCCGGGGGGCAGTGTGTGGGGACGGTACCTTGCTCAAGGGTACCTCAGTGATGAGGCTAGCAGTCCTGGGATTTGAACCCACAACCTTCTGATTGCAGGGGCAACTCCCTAACCACCAGGACACCAGCTGCCCCATTAGTTTTAGTTTTGCATTAGTTTTGCATTTCTGATGTTAATTGAATATTGTATGGAAAACTTTGGGCACCCTTGGTCAAATATCGTTGTTGTTAAGTGTAAAGACGTTGCCAGTACTTTTACGTGGAACTGAAACATTATTGATCCTCTGAATTTTACGTATTTTTGATGA
The DNA here is from genome assembly GCA_037974445.1 of Brycinus macrolepidotus. Lineage (NCBI taxonomy): Eukaryota > Metazoa > Chordata > Actinopteri > Characiformes > Alestidae > Brycinus > Brycinus macrolepidotus. The sequence goes on along the minus strand of JBBPCZ010000002.1, from coordinate 9,441,737 downwards.
CCCTTCCATGTTTATGCACAGAGGGCCGATGCATCACTATTCCCATGCAAACCTTTCTGGAGGTCATTTGCAGCGATGCGGAGGTTTTGCTTTGCATGCCTGACCAGAATTTGATCAGTTTGATAGATCTTGTCATGACTTTGACAGTCATTATTCCATTTCTTAATGACGTTGTGGACAATGCAAATTACAATCAGCGTGTGTGTATATGTATCTTTCGTAGTCTTCTCTTGCTTTATAAGAATCTTAGTTTCAGTTCCTCATTCAACCACTTCAGTGAGCCCAGGGTTTTTGAGTGTAAGCAAAAGAGAGGTTAGATCACATATTTTATTATGCTCTGGAATTGTGTTAGATTAAGGATTAACGAGTCAAATAAGCTCTGAGACCTTATAGAAAAGTAGCCCTGGAATGATAGAAAGGGTGCTGAAACTTTAGCACAGGCTGCATTTAATTTGATTTAGCGATGTATTCATTTCAGCAAAGAAATAGTAATTGTGCCTTCAAATTATTGGAAATGCATCATATTTACGTTTGTTCTGTCCAGTTGTTAATTTAGTATTAACTTGATTTCGCTTAGAAAATCAACAAAACATGGAATTTGTCCAGGGGTGCCCATACTTTCACATATAACTGTATATATCCAGCAAAGATATGTGGATGTTTTCTGTAATAATTTATGCATTAAAGAGTGAAAGGATGCAAATTGCAGTTTGATCTAAGAGCAGCATTTTTGTTCTGTCTCAGTCCCCTCCACCTGGCGGCCCGCAGTGGTCTCAAGCAGACGGTGCAGGAGCTCCTGTCCCGCGGTGCCAGTGTGCAGGTCCTGGACGAGAATGGTGTGTGTATAGAGCCGTAGCTGCATGCGGCCTGCTTCTCCATAGAGACCATATTATATGGTTTCTGCAGCTTGTGTTTGCCAAAACTAAAAAAAAAAAAAGAAGTTTCTTCTCTTTTTTGGAGACTGAGTGCCCCTATTTGCGGATTTGCAACGCTTTTTTGTGCACGTGTCCCCTTTTGCACCCCGATCCTGTCTCGTTCGTCTTGCTGGCTGTGTAATAATGGAATGCCTGCTCTCTTCCACCCTCCCACCTGTCCACCTCCCTGCCATTGTTTTTTTTTTTTTTGTCTGGCATTCTCTCTCGCTCTGCCTGTCTCTCCCTGTCTCTCGCCCCAGGTCTCACTCCCGCTCTGGCTTGTGCTCCTAGTAGAGAAGTGGCTGACTGCCTGGCTCTCATATTGGCTACCATGATGCCTTTGTGCTCCCCTTGCAGCTCTGGAGCGCCCTCCCCAGGGGCCCTGCTGAGGTCCCTGCCCCGCCAAGCCAAAGGCCCTCAGGGGCCCCGGGGCCCTTCCAGTGAGGGCACCACCACAGAAAACGACTCCGACTCGGAGACCTTTTGACCTCTGCTCTGTCTGGAGTCCTCCCTCTTTAAGTTCTCAAAGCACTTAACCTCACAGAAACTGTACAAAATGACCTCTAATTTCATGCACAGAGGACCTCTTTAAGAGATTATGACACGCAAAGTCTTGTTTATGCTTCTCGTAACTCCACGAGATGAAGCTTCATACATTTTGCCATATTGGAACTGACTGGGACTATTGTTCCTGTCCACTTGGTGGCGATCTGCTGCGTTCCATCGTCTTTGGAACGGTCACCTCAATAGGAATTTCCATGCGAAATGCAGCACTCATGTTGGATGTTTTTATCATCCTCGCTCCGATGCTGTGTGCATCCCTGTTTTTCTGTATTTAGGTCCGAGGTTGGGGGTACTATCTTCCTAGCACAATGAAATGCATCGTTAATTACCATAAAAGGTCCCAACGGACTTAGGAAAGACGCTTCCTTTGCCATATCTAATCAACTGTAGCAGCTGTTATTCAACTACACTGCCACCTGCAGCTTTGGAATCGTATGACGCATTGCTACATTGAGCGTGGAAAGCCGTGGAAGTTGAAGAGAACACTTTGGCCTTTCAGTGGAGCTCTCTGGTGCGAAAAGCATAAATCAGCCTTAACGAGAAACTTGGTACACTTTCTCTGTGTGACACAGAAGTTTTCTAAAGCCATTTTATAATTCCTTTTACTTAACCTGAACCATCAGTGGTGTAGTTTTTTTTTTTTTATTTCGATTTGACAGTTGCAGTTGCCAAATATTGACTCAACATAACCACACTTAGGGTACTTTGTATATAGTGTGGGTTCCAGTGTCTTAGCCTGTGGACCGTTTGTAAGCACAAACCTCATAGAAGCACAATGTCAAGTCTCACTTGTTACTAAACAGTAAATCCTCACTTCTGTCGTCACTATAGCTTAAATCAGGGACCAAATCATGTCTGACAAGAGACAGGGAAATTGCATGTTACTGCCATACACAGGTTAAATATATAATGTGTTCCTAAAGTATTTGTATGCAAAAAAAAAAGTAGAACTTCCTATTGAAGCACATTTTTTTTTAAAAATCCAATGTAATGTGATGTAAAACCAATGCAGATATTCTACACTGTAAGTCCAAAAGTATCCAGACACCAATTAGTGAATTCAGCTACTTGCACGCATTGCTGACAAAGGTGACCTTTAATTTTTTTAAACCTTCAATTTTAGAAGAAATACTGATAAGAAGGTGCCTACACACTTTTGGAAACTGTATGTATAATTAAAACGATATACCACTAGTACTTAAAACGCTGCATTGGATTGTAATTGGTGGGTGACATAAAGGCCTAGTAGGTCCACATTATCTATTAAATTAAAGGATGCAAGAAAAAGGTAATAGGTTGAGAAAGTCTATAGTTAAGTCTAATGTTCTTGGAGTGTGTTACCTGGGGTGTAGCCAAGGGTGGGAATAATAATTCATTCCTAAATGTATCGTGATTATCTCTTGAGAGATTCTGCATCGATGCACCAAATAACAATCTTTTACACTTTTATGCATAAATATTTTATTAATTGAAGAATGTCAGCAGACTATAGGCTATATTGTGTCCTGCGTGATGTGAAGAGAATGTTTTCTCTTTTTTATTTGAGTTAAACCTATGGTTAAAAGTGTTAACACACTGTAAAAAAAAAAAAAACTGGCTACATTCAAATTGAACTAAGCTATTGCGAAAAGAAACAATGCAGTTCTGTAGAAATCCAAAATCGAGGTGCATAAAGAATCCTTTGAAAATTGCATAGTGGCACCCTGAGTAAAATGGAAGCATAGGGTGTCTAAAGATTCCCACCCTTAGTGTTACTCTGTCCCTTTCTGTAATGTGTTACATTGACAGTATTAAGATAATTCAGTTGGACAGTGTCAGCTTAGCTGGGACGCACTTACGTCAGAAGAGTGTTAATGCATTAATATTTAGCACAATACGGTACTAATTTTTTTCTGCACTTGCGTGTATGGTGGAGAGGGGCTGGTCAGGTGTTGAGCAAAGGACCATAAATAACCCTTCCCTTCACCTGACTTGGTAGAACATACACTATTTGGACAAAAGTATTGGGACACACCTCTTTTTCAGGGCTTGGGCTAGGCCTCTTGCTTCCAGTGAAGGACAATCTTAATGCTTCAGCAGACCAAGACATTTTGGACACCGCCATGCTTCCAACTTTGTGGACACAGTTTGGGAAGAACCTTTTCTATTCCAGCATGACTGTGCCCCAGTGCACAAAGCAAGGTCCATA
>JBBPCZ010000002.1:9408047-9432306 GCA_037974445.1 Brycinus macrolepidotus | reverse complement strand
ACATAGTGTGCAGTGTTCGGTAGTCTATTCAATGGGCGAAGGTATACACACAGTGGTTTTTCTCACACACACACACACACACACACACACACACACACACACACACACACACACACACACACACACACACCTGAGCCATTTTGCGTCCATAGAAGAGATTCTCCATTACTAGTAGGTCCAGTTTCTTCTCTGTGTTGTTCTGTGAGTTCTTGTAGCCGATGCGGTAGACGCCCAGAATCTTAGCAAGTGCTGTGGGCCTCTGAGGAACAAGAGATGGAAAAGTGACCATAAAAATACTTTTCCATGTATGATCACAAACACAGTTGCTAGAGATATATTAGATACAACTGAAGAATGCAAACCTGTCCTTTGTTTGTTACACTGATCCATATATGAGTTGTGTACATGCAATAGGTCACTCTTCTTGAAAGGCTTTCCACGAGATTTTGGAGTGTTTCTGTGGGAAACTGAGCCCATTCATTCTGTAGAGCATTTATGAGGTCAGGTATGCCGAAGCATTAAGCATTATGCCCTTCGCTGGAAGTAAGGGGCCACCTGAATTCAATCATTAAGAGGTGTGTCCCACTACTTTTGTCCATATAGTGTCTTTGGACGAAATAACAGGACAGCTAAACGCACATGGAGGAGTGCACTAACTGCCGATCCTGTTATGTCAGTTAGCAGATGCCTGTGTGGGCTAGCATCATTTAGAGTGATGGAGCAAGGCCAGTTAAGCTCTTTCAGGCTCTCGGCCACAGATAGCTGACACTGAACTGATCTCCCAGTGACAGGACCAATGCTTGGACAGTTATGCTGTCAAGAGCCTGTTCCTTCTCTTCAAATGACATACAAAAAAGATGCTACACATGCTTGTGTAAAAGAGTGAATTCTGCAGCCATTTCTATATGGTTTCTGTAGTTATAGTAGTAGCACTCTGGACTTCAGGTACCAGTTATTATATTTTTGTTATTTTACATCTCATCCAAATCATCGAGACACTTAGAAGGTAAAGAAAATGCAAAAAAAAAAACGCTCCGTAGACTGTATGCCACACACATATATATATAAAAATATATATATATATTTTTTAACGTAGCATGCTTCAGCTTCAAAAAATATTTAAACGGAGCCTCCTGAGCTGGTTAAACCAAGCTGTGTTCCTACTTAGGGTGTGTTTATGGTTTAGAACCTTTACATTCAAATACACCCACAAACATGCATGCATTCATGAGATCCTGCATTATCTTTCCTCCTCCAAACAGTGTCGCTGGACCCCTACCTTCTGCTGGACTGCGCCAGTGATGTAGGTGAAGTAGTTTGGGGCAAAGTCCAGGAAGGACTGCACCTCTAGCCTGGGCATCTGCTTTAGAATAAACCGGTCATCTGAGGAGAGAGAGAATCATTACTTCGGTCACAAAATTATAATAAGACTAGAACTACGATGCACTGAAACTGATACAACATTCAATTTAATGGAATACTCCATTGTGTGTCCATCAGTAGGGATTTAAGATTATATGGCGCCCTGGGCAAATGTCAGGGACATGTCAGCAAAATGACAACTGATCGCTTTAATTCCACTCCTTTAATTCCTGTTGCTATGTCTGTCAATCAAGCCACACTGTAGCATCTGTGGCACTTGTATTAAAAGCTGTTTGAAAGTAAATTTGATGTTCAGGGCAGACATACAGGTTTGAGAACTGACAAATATGCATGTAAACTCGCATTTAAAGCAAAAAAAAAAAGCAAAAAAAAAAAAAGTTTGCATTAATTAAACCTGGGTAATCTTTTAGCCCAGGGTGTTAAATTGGTTAAATTTTCACATCTAATAAAGAGGAGCAATGGGAGCTACTGCTGAAGCAGGTCACTGGAGCATTATACAGTATGCTGGGGAGAACTTGTCTTGTATACAAAATCTTTTCGTAATCTGTAATGCAAACGATATCACCTGTGCAAGTGTTTTCAAATTTAATTATGGATGCGAGCACCGTACAGTCCTGCCTAATCTGACTCATTTATCAACAGAAATGGGTATTTTTAGGATTTTACTGATGCCAATATCGGTACTGCCATTGCCTATTTGATACCGACACTTATCGATGCTCTCATTGATGCTACTCTCCACAAATTGGTGCAAAATAAAGATGTCGCATGAAAAGATGTGAAAAGATTTATTACTACTTTTTATTATTACACTTTTGGTTCCTGTTTAGCAAGTGTGTGATGGTGATGCGCAGAGCATCGCTTCCGTCCCTCCAGCTTATCCGATCTGGGAACCATTTCATAATTGTCAGCAGACAATTTAGCCTGTATGGTTTAAGTGTTAAGACATCATCATAAAATTTATGTTAACCCATTTACACTCTGGCTCCCCTTAGAGCACACACAGGTAACATGCCCTTTAGTAGTTTTGATACTAAGCTATAACTATCATCTTTAGTAATTTAATCCAAATTTTTTTTCAGCTTTGGGAATAATATAACTTCCAGATAAGGACAGTGTGTGTTTTCATCTTTCCTTGGCAACACCTTCTCTCACCCCTTTGACTCAGGCTAATTAGGCTTGTTCTGAGGAGATGTCTTGCCTAATTTTTTCCTATGCATGAGAGAGGAAGTAGTGCTTAGAGGCAGCTGCTAAGCAGTGACTGGTTAAGCGTTACGTCAATCATTATTTTACCGACGGTCATTTCACAAGGTAATCAAATCAGCTTCAAGCTCAAGAATGACCCCTATTACTGAGGACTGTGAGTGCACACCTTCAGTGGCATAGAAGACAGCTCCTGACTTGCCCCCTCGCGCCTGCCAGTTGACGCAGTGAGAGAGTGAACGAACAAAGTCTTCCTCTGTGCTCTCCATCACCACCTCTCGCATCTTATGGAACTCCTCTGCGTAGTAGATGCGGCAGTAGAACTTAGCACTGGCGTCTGAGAACTCTGTAAAAAAACACGCGGCACACAGCTCGATCACTCACACTGAGTCATATCAGTAACAGAGTACTGTCAGTTTACTGAAGTCTGAAATTTATATGTCACTGAAAACGTGGTATATTTTACCTGAAAATGTCAGGTACACTACAGACCTCTGCAAGAATTTACTACTGAATTCAATTCAGTTCAATTCAATTCAATTTTATTTATACAGCGCTTTTTTACAACTGATGATGTCACAAAGCAGCTTTACAGAATCCATGTCCGAGCCCTTAGTGAGGAAGCCAGAGGCGAGGAAAGACTCCCTAAAGCCGCAGGAAGAAACCTCGGGATGAACCGAGGCTCAAAAGGGGGACCCATCCTTTTCTGGTCGACCCCGAGAGAGAGAAAGAGAGTCTCTATGGAGAGTAACAATAGAAGGTCTTCGTGTACAGAGCTAATCACTACAGAACAGCCTGGCTGTCTATGGCTAACAGAGTTGGTATAGTTAAGAGTCAGTAGAGGTAGCTTTTGTAGGAGACTGAGTGAGGAGTAGTTTGAGTCTCTAGTCTACAGCAACAAGAACAATTTTCTTCATTGCTTGTCAAATGAAGAAAAATGTTGCTATTTGATATGAGCTATGCAGTACCATGCTGTTTTTCCTCATCCAATCAGATTTAGGGTGGTTTTTGCCTGCTACCGCTTTTCATCCCGCACAACAAAAGTCTCTTTCGTTCAACTTGGGCAACTAACGGTCACCATGTAAGGATTTTCTATTTTCTATGTTCGTACCAGGTGGGTTAGCTTTTGCTTCCCACACATCAATAAGCCTTGGAGAAGGATAGTTCACCCGTTGTCCTTCCTTGAACCACTGCATGGCAGAAATACCCCACAAGACCTGCCGTTTTGGAGATGCTCTGATCCAGTCATCCACTCACCACAATTTGGCCCTTGTCAAGTTGCTCACATCTTTATGCTTGCCCATTTTTTCCTATTTTAAGAACTGATTGATTATTTCAATTCACTGGCACCTGTTAAGGGGTGGGATTTATCAGCAAGTGAACACTCTTATTCACTTCACCTGTCTGGTTTTAATGTTACGGCTGTGTATATCGCAATAATACAGCTCAAACAGTCAGTGTTTTTTTTTTTGTTTTTTTTTAAATAAGCACACTCACCACTTACATCACTCTACCATCATTTTATTTTTCAGTAATTATACTTCTACCGTTAACCATTTTTCAGTAATTATACTTTTACCATTTAGCCAGTATGCTGCGTGAACACCCTGTTCAGTGCACTTTTTTTTGACTGACCCCAAACTCCACCTATGCGGACAACCATTTCTTTTATACGCTTTTGTTTTATATGCTTCATGTAAACTGTAAGTATATGGGGGTAACTTGGGATGCATCTACTGCAAATGATACGTAAATAAGGTACTCGTGTGCAGGCCAGTCACCTGCATGTACTAAGGCCCATTAATCAACTGCACTCAAACTGTACCTTGTTTCGTCATCATACGACAGTCACCTGCACGTCATTCAGGGCATTCAAATCTATGCTTATTATGATGAATATTGACAATTATGATTTGTGGCTGAACTATTCATAACACTCACGCAGTTCGATGTGTGGGTTCCCACTCTGCTTCTTCTGCTTGTCACCACTCTCAGGCTCCTCTGTGGGAGAGAGAGAGAGAGGGAGAGAGAGAGAGGGAGAGAGAGAGAGAGAGAGGGAGAGAGAGAGAGAGATGTCAAAATGATGTCAAGACTCCAGGCGCATTACACTTCATAATGACTTTTTGATCAGCTTGGACAAATCCAGCTTACAGATACTCCTCAGTACGCTTTATGTACAAGACTGACTGACTCACTGAGGGGGTCGGAGTCCACACTGCCGCGGCCCAGCTGAGACGTGCTGCCCTCACTTGCCTTGGCTGGACTATTCCTCACCTTGCTCTCACTGGAACTACACACAGGGGAGTACAGTCCAGTGCACCATTAACACACACATAAAGCAACAGTGCTATTAATAAGTTTGGAAAAAAGTGTGAAAACACTATACATATACACTCATGTACAGACCTGATGGTCTGGGGAGCGTCATCCCCAGAAGCCTTAAGCGTGGTCTTGGAAAGTTCTTCAAGGGCATTCTTATATTCCTTACAGCTGGAAGAGACATGCAAGCACTTAAACAATGCTTAAAGAATGGTGTGGGGAAAAGGTCGGACTGTGTGAGCTGAAAGGGAGCATACCTGAGGGCAAAGGCGATAATTGAGCTGGGCTCCCTCTCACACACTGCAATGGGGACACGCTCATGCTCATACATCAGGTAGTGTTTGTCTGGGTCACTAATCAAATACAAGATCGAGATTAACCACACAATGAAGATCTTTTTATATGTGATACAAGTGATAAATGCCTTCTAATACTTACAAAGGTAAAGGAATGGGGTTATAACTGTTCCCAGGTAACAAATTTGCCAGGATGGTTTTCATGGTGGTCTTCTCCTTCACCTGACTGTCATTAGAACCTAGCAGATGTCCATCAAACACATCTGAGAAAGGCATGAGGCAAAGGGTCAGGACGCTACAGACCATTCTACTCTATGAATAAAGAGGGGGGCACTGTGTTTGTAGATTTCTAAGACAACGGTGTCCTGACGAAGAAAAACAAGGCGAACTTACAAGGCAACAAAGTGATTCTGACTTTAAGTGATTTTCACACTGAAGCAGGGAAAGGGCTTTGGTGTGAGAATTACAATACATAGTACCGGGTTGACCCATAAGCCGGGTCTGCTCCCAGACTATAATTTATAATCATTTATAACCGTAGCCTGGCCTAATAGCATATCAGCAGCTATATTATCAATTTGTGATTGTGGGGTTTTGGTCATTGCAAAGTGTTGATAATAGGGTTCGCCTAAAAGGTTTTTTTCCTCTCCAAGTGCTGCCATTCAACAGAAAAGGAGCACTGTTCGGAGCAACCTGGCTGTTTTTTAGTAGCTTAGAGCCACACGCTATTAGGCTAAGATAAATTAGTTATGCCTTACACTGCTCACTATGCTGTAGCCTATGGTGGCTTGTGCAAAACCTCATTGTCTACATGAGTGTCTGTTGTTTTTGCCCTATATAATGAAACTATAAAGAACTCCCCTACTCTATGAAGGTTGATTTTTATCGGTTTGGATTGTTGACTGGCGCATACTTTAAGGGACTTTGGATAATAAAGACCATATCACTTTTTTCCACAGCTCTGTAGACCAGTGTCTGCCATTCCTGTTTGTAATGAGGGGTTCATTCACTGCAGCCCTACAACAATACCTCTCTCTGTATAGTTGGGGACAAACTGACGTTTAGCACTGACATAAAAAGTTTTTATATTAATTGTATTATTGCATAATAACACAACTACAAGTCAATTGGTGTGATGTGAATAGAGAATTAGAACAAACCTGTGTGCGTATGTGTGTGTGCGCGTGATTACCTTCAGGAATGCTGACTGAGTCCTGATCAGGGAAGGAAGGTCCCGAAGTGAGGGCCTCTGAGCTCTGCTCTGCTGGTGATGGAAGCTGCAGTAACGATGATGAACCGGAGCCTGAGGGCAACGTGCCGAGGTGGCGGTCTTCTGGAGCTGTGAATTATTGCTGTCAATGAACTGTTCAAGCCAATCAAAAATTTAATAATAAGTTAACTTAATCATTAGCCAATCAACCCACCTTTTTCACCATTCTGTACCACAGGCGAAGGGTTGCGAGGGGAAGACTCCAGAATACTCGTCTATCAACAAAAAATAAACAGAACGTTTAGCTCAAGATGCATGACTTTCCTAGCGAGTAGATGCTGAATGGCAGGCCACATTTGTACTTAATAACACAAGTGTGATTGGCGTACTGAGCTGCTAACCTTGCTGTCATCATTGGTGGTCTGTCTGTGTCTGCCAGGGCTGGGGGGAACAGACAAGCGCTTTCTCCCTTTCTCCAGTTGGAACAGATCCTGCAGTCTGACACACACACATGCATGCAATCATGACCATGGCTACTTCTTATGCAGTTTTAGTATTTACAGTTGGATGCAAAAGTCTGGGTCCCTCCGATCAAATTAAGTTTTTGTTGCTTTTTTGAGTGAAATAACTACACCTCCTCCAGAGAACACACTTCTGCAGATATTAATGCACAACTACTGTTTTTTGCTGAATTAAACCATACAGAAAATATGTATAATGCGTCCTGTGAAAAATTGTATCCATGTACATTTTTCCAATGTGTCAAACTCAGAAAATAAACAAATTGTGCAATAAAATATGCATACAAAGGCCACATTTATTTTGGTTCCCTTTACAGGATTTGATAACGTATTATCACTTAGAAAATAAACAAAACATGTCATCTGACCAGACTAGGAGTGTTCATTCTTTTACATATGATTGAATATTCAAGATCTGCAATGAATTGATGACCTAATCGAAGAGGCCAATGTGAAAAAAAAAATGTAGACTTGGATTTTTATTGTCAATGGGTTGCATGTTCCAAAATGGTTTATAATGTTCATGATACACACTGTCAGTCATATGTATCGCAATACACCACAGGACATGTTGGGACAATATTACAGAGGTCACTTCTTTTTCTATACTAATACTGATACAGTATTTTTTCTTTAAAACTATGTAGCCTTTTCCCTCTCATCTTGCATTTTCTGCTGGTCTCAGCCTGATACACATGCCCATTGATGTGGATATGCCTCCTCTTTGTTTTGTTGCACAGAAGAAATGTTAAATTATTGAATCAACCAAATAAAGTAATAATGTTAACTATGAGCAAAACACATGGTGTTCAGTGCTAAGTAAGTGCTTACTTGCTGTTCCAAGACTGCAGAGTCTCACACAGACTCTGCTTCTTTATCACCACAGACTCCAGAACAGCCTGCAGCTGCTGAGGAGAGTCAACCACAGTGGCCTGCAGACGCACCTGCAGCTTCTCTATCCAGCTGCGCAACTCTGCCTCCTCCATCTGTTGAAACAGGGGCCAATACAAACACCTTCACATACCAAGTGAGTGATGGTATATTTAGAGTGCAAATCTGTTTTTTAGAACATTTTAAGTCACATATTTAGCAAACCTGCAAATTGCATGTAAGTGTAACAGCATTGCAAACGTACGTCTTTCTGGGCAAACAGGTCCTCCATTTTCTCCTCGCGAGTTTTGCTGAAGGTGTCTGTTTTTAGGGATGTGAGACGGTCGTCTATTGCTGCATATACCTGAGTAACCCTGAACAAAAGAGAATTAAAGAGAATCCAGTCACTTAATCACAGGACTGCTGGAGTAGGTAGAAGCAGTGGGTAATCACATGAGGTAAGGTAATCACTGAAAGTCCTACTTCTGAGAGAAATCTTTGAGGTCCTGCTGCAGGTTTGTCTTGCAAGGGCCTTGGTTCCTGATGATGATTTTAGGAGGAGGCAGACGTATCTCAAACAGTCTCACCGGGATGTAACTGCAGACAAGAACATGCAGAAACAGGTAAATATGACTGAATAAGTGGATATAACACAGGCATTGTCCCACGGCTTCAGGTTTTGAGGACAACAAAGGAAAATTATGGATGTCTATGGATGTCGGTAAAACGTTTAATGAAAAAAGGCAAAATATTTTACGCTGCTTTACTCAAGAGCCTATATGCCACAGTTTTCTTGTATTTTATGTTCCCCCATGGTTGAGTTATGATGTTTGTGCAGATATATGTACCAAAATAGCCATTTGACCATTTCCTAAACTCTCTTTATCCCTTAGAATTAAACAGACTTGATTTTATTGATACTGACTAATATATGTATATGGGCTCCGTTTTAATTGCTTGTCCTGGTTTGTGCCTCTTCCAAAAAGCAAACTGGGTTGAAAAACCCCTTATGATTTTATAATGAAAATGGGGCCTAAACTGCTTTAAGCTGAACAGGCAGGTATATGTTAATGAGTTGGTTCTCATGACATCGCAGAAACATGAATAGGCCGTTTTTGCAGCTTAGTTTCCATGTACGGACTATATGGACTGGGGAGTGAATGACACGTTTTGAAACTTTCTTAGTGTTTTCATACTACATTGAATAATACAATTTCAAGGAACAGAGGAAAATATAATCAGTTTTATGAGCTCTTATGCTATGAGCTCTTTAGCATACACTATTAACTGCGTTATCTGTATTTACATTAGACAAACTTCCATTACCCATATTTACGGAGACAATTATTTCTGTAATAAAATGATGGCCACTTTAATCAAACAGTAATAAACTGCTCACTTACAAACACACAAAATAAAGTAGTGTCTACACTATGGACTGAGGATGTTCACCTGAAAGACGCCACCATCTGGTTGTAGGAGAAGTACTGGTGGTAGTCTTTGTGTATGGAGTGGCCACAGGGCTCAGCATTGGCACGGCGAGTGTATTGGTGGCCGTAAAAACGAAGCTCCAGATACTTGGCGAAGGACATGGACCATGAATCGTTGGACAAAGGGACCACCGGAGTCACCTGCCATCAAAGAGAGACTGTAAGGCACTAAACTAAATGGACCCTGAAGATACATGTAAATAAAACATGACTAAAAATGGATACAGAGCTAAAAACAGTAGTAGCAGTCACATTTAAAAATTGATTTCATTCAAACGTTTGTATATTCATACATGTGACAAAAAACACACAAGCAAGCCTAGTGGAAACTACCTGACATCTTGAAATGGTTCAGTTCAGGTGTGACTTTCGGAGGTTATATACTTCTATAACTTGTTGGCTACATTAGCTTTGCAAAACTTAAAGATCTGGCTGCCACTCTTGTTACCTGTTTGCAGATTCGGCACCAGGAATAGTTGAGGATAGTGTGTTGATATCCGGGCACAGGAGAATCAAGCTCCTTCAGAACAATCTGGACACAGCCGTTTCCATGCACAAAACGTCGGATATGGTGGACCATGGGAGTCTCACAGTACATGCTGGGACACTGGTAAGAGGGCCTGCATCAAACAAGATCCAGCATTCAGCATCCCAGAAACCTGAACATGCCTGCAGCATATGTAAACATGCCTGTAGCACATTCTTACCTGAAACAGTATCTTTCCAGAAATATGCCGAGCGTCAAGTCATTCTTTCCATAAAATTCCATGGTCACGATCCTAAAAGTACAAAACATATTTCTTTCAGATGTACGTTTAGAGTTACAGGTACAAATTAGGGGTGGCGCAATACCACTGTTTATATTAGATACAGATACAGATGTCTTTTCCCCTCTCTTCCACAACTAAGCTGTTAATAATACACTGGTCTGGGTGCACTTTTCTTAACCTGACCTTAACTTGCATTTTAATGCCTACATACTGCACTATGTAGGGCGTAGGGAGTAATTTGAGACACAACCTTGCTGCTCATCTGTGTTACTCGGGCCCTGACACATCTCTCTTTACAGTACCTCCCTTGACGTTTAATTAAGAAATTACGTGATTGCACTGGCTTTTCTTTGATATTTGATCAAGACGTTTTGCCCCATAATGAACCGATACCAGTACTGAGTGTCAGATCTGCACACCCCTAGTAGAAATCCATATGATTAGTGTCCAGACCTGGTCATGGAACCCTGAAGAACTGAGATCCAACATACCTGGCTCTATTATTCAAATGAATGCTCCTGAAGGCCTTTATTACCTGGATCAAGTAACACTTGGGCACCCCTGTCATATGATGTAAAAGACAACGCCCTCTACAGTCCACATTAAATATGAAATAAAATAAAAATGTTTACCAGGGACTGACGCAAGGGTTTGGAGCATTGTTAGACTGTGAAGAAGAGCTGCTGAACAGCACGCAGAGTCGCTGATGATTTATTGGATTCAGGCAATCCAGCTGTATTAGAATAAAACACAAATACATCTCAAAATCACCTAACACAGACATTCTTAGCAAGTCTCTGTACAATCTTTTTGTCCAGACCACCAATCTGCTTCATTCATGTTATTAATAAGTACCTGACTGAAACGTCAAAGTACTTCTGTGAGCTGCTGCCTGTGCTGCTGACAAATACGCTGAAGTGTGATGAGGATGAAAAGGTTTGATGTATTTCTGATATAGTAGCACATATGAAAGCGGCTCAAAGCTAATGTGAAAAGATCCAATTGAGGCAAAAAATTGGGCTGTGCCACTTAAGGCTACAAGGTGAAAACAGTAAATTTTTAAGTATTAATTTTAAGTAATTAAGTACTTTAAATATTAAAGTATTATATTTAAATATATTATATTTAAATATAAATATTAAAGTATTATATTTACATTTTAAGTAATTTTTAAGCTCAAGTAGCTTTACCTAGAGCGGTACTTTAAATGATCACCAACAGGATCTGTGATTTTAATCCAGCACAACTCACCAATGACCACAGTTTTTGAAGTCTGACAATAATAGCTCAAGAGGATACTCAGAAATGAAAGAGTAAAACTTGCTAATAGACATGACCATGTGCTGTGTTGTTAATGTTACTGAGATTTAATTCAACTCAGAAGGCCAAGATTGAATTTTAATTCAGAGGGCATTTGTTGGATTTGTTGAAACAAATTATAAAACAAATAACATGAAATGGCTAAAAATAACGTATTTTATATTTTTGTTCTTTATGTCACACTGTATGTACCACAGTCTCCAGTATTTCTCACCAGGACTGTTTCATACTGTTAACATAGAAACAAAAAACAGCAGTTTATTTTTTCACCCCATTACTACTGAACTGGCCTTACTGTGGCTTTACTGTGACTTTATGAATCTCTTTCACATTGTAAAAACGTCCTCTAGTAAAAAACTATGCATTTCCAACATGCATTTCATATTCAGACAAATAAGCAAGCCCGGTTTTGCTTCACGCATTGCCAGGAGGAAACTGTTTACCTTGGTGGCCCAAGCCATTTCATTCTGTCCTGACCCTTTCTCCTCCTCGCTATCTGCCTTCCCAGGAGCTTTTGTTGATGGGGGACAGGCAAAGGGGTCGACATCGCGTAGCCGAATGCGTCCTCCTTGGGCGCGGTAGTCAGCCAACATGCGGGCAAGATCCTGACTGCCGTTCAGGTGCTCCACAATGCGAGTCGTGGTGAGCTTGTGAGAGGGCAGCACTTGGGCGGGGCGCAACTGGGGCCCCGTCCCGTTACTCAGAGAACTGGTCGGTGGGGCAGAGTCCTTGAGCAGGAGCTTCTTGCGGCGGCCGTCCAGCTCCTTTAGGTCCTTGTTAAGAAGTGGCGACAGGTAGACCAGCTCTGGGAAGTAGTCTCGGCTAGGACAGCGCAGGCCGGCCGGCATCAGAAGGAAGGGCTCACGGAAGGTTATAAAGGGCGAGATGCAGAGGATGATATCCTTCAGCTCCTGCTTAAAGCACGCCGAGATGGACTTGAGACGATCGTCTGCTGACGTCACCTGCTCAGCCACAAAGAGGCCAGTATCGTCCTGCAGCGGGTCCCTGAAGAGCCGCGCTGGAGGGATCGATATTTCAGAACCAGCGCTGTCACCTTGTATCATGGTACCGTCTTCCTCTCCATTTTCTTCTGCGTCTAATGGTTCTTTCACTTCCTCTTCTGCAATCTCATCCAAGTCTGAGATAAGATAAGGAGGGGACACAGGTGGTGGCTGGCTAATGGGACAGGACAATGGAGTGGAAGTCTTCACCTCCTCAAACTCTCCTCTAGGCAGAGACGTGGAGGAGTCGTTTCTACTCGCTTTAGGACTTTCTCCATCCTTCAGTGAGGATTCAGAAATCGAAGCTTGCCTACTGTAGCCTTTTATCACATCCTGCAGCCCTGGCTCAAAGTCACCCTCTGAGGGGAGCTCTATGTTTTCCTCCCCTGCTCCGCTTCCGTTACCCTGGCTCTCCCCTTCACCATCCTTCTCTTCTTCTCCAACAGTGGTCTCCAGCAGGCAGGGGAACGAGGTGCTCTTAGAGAGGCTTGGAGGCATGGCAAACTCATCCATAAGGAAGGAGATTTCAAGCTGTGAGTGGTAAGCTACACACACCATCATCGTAATGATCTCCTTCACTCGGGCCAGTTCGTACTCAGAGGCGCCACGGAGCTTGATGGTGCAGCCAAGCTGAGGAGGACAGCCCTCGAAGAACATCAGGGTCTTCAGCTCATCTGGAAGAATATCGGTAGACAGCGAAAGCACTTTGAATTCAAAGTGACAGTTCAGAGAAAAATTGGGATTTAGGAAAACGATCAGCTAACAGAAGTTTGCTTCTTTAGTTTTGCACTGGAGCTACAATTTGTACACACCTTTGTCCATTTTATTGTATGGAATGTCATGCAGTGTCAGAAAATGTATTTTTTAGTTGGTCTGAGGCAAGGGTGTTATGATTTAGGTATGTAATTTATAATGAATTGGTGGGGTATACGTTTCCATTTACTTCTTAGGTAAACCGCTCTTATAAGTACAAGGGATGCACAGATCATTAAGTGGTCCATGGTCGATTTATAGTAGCCTTTAGAAAGAAAAAATCAGCTAAGCGAACACATGAAACGCACTCGTATATTTCCAGTATTTTCTATTTGAAAAGTTGCAAAATAAACAGGTCAAACTGGCATTTTAAGTTCAACCATTTATCTATTAAATAACACCAAATCAAATCAAATGAAATGATACATCACAAATAAAATATTTAGAACAATGAGTCATATATAACTGTTATGGGTCAACTAGGGCTGGGCAACATGACAATATTAATTGTTATCGTAATAAACCACATTACGTTTTTTGGAGTTTGTTGTGTGTATCTTCCGACAATACAAAAAACACTGGCCAACTGCCTGTTTCAATAAAGCATAATTAGTCCTACTTCATTCGATTTATTGCAGTACAGTACCTGAAATGCTTAAGACGTGATCTGTATTTTTTTTGTAAAATGTTATGAACTACATACTGATAGAGTTTAAAAAAAACTCACACATACTGTTCGGTAGCTGGAAGGAGTGAAGGTAGAATTTGTGGCAGGTACCCAAGCGAGGTTTGGTCAAAAGCTGATCCATAGACATGACTAAATCGCCCTGAGTCATTCGACTCACTCGATCCAGTACTTGCTAGGTAGACGAATAAAAAGAGACATATGGGAATTTTTTTTTTTTAAAAGACCACTGTAATGTCTTCAAGTCTAAATTCTCCAGTGAGCAGTAGTCAGGATGTGTGGGGATACTGCTAAACCTTTGCTCATCTCTGACTACAGGTAGCAAAGCTCAGACTGTTCGAATGTACAAGAAAAGCACACCACAGACAAAACATGATTTCAGTGAACCTTAACAGTGGGTACTGGGTTAGGGTCATGGCTATAAAGTGGGCACTAACAGGTTTGACGTTGATGACCAAAGTGATGCCATGCTCCAGCAGCATGTCCTGAGCAATGCGGGACACCGTCTTCTCCACCAGTACCAGGTTGGGTCGTACGTCAGCTATCCGCTGCACGTAGTTCTTCAGAAACTCTCGCTCCTAAACAGATCATCCGCAAACACAGCCATCAAATACGGCTTGTAAAGTCAGAAACTACATGAGTAAGTCTATTTGAGATTACTTACAAGAATGATGTGTGATGGTTTGGAATGCACAATGCAGTGACACTTTACTAAAGAGCTACATGACAAATGTAGGATTTCATGACAAATGACACAAACCTACAGAAACCTTTATAAAGGCTTTTTCAACAAATGTCATTTGTCAATATTAAGACCGCCTTTCTCATTTTTTTTTTATCACAGCAGCTGCTGCTTTAACAAATACAATTGCCCGTTTTCAATAAAAAAATATTATTTTAGTTGATACACATAAAAAGAGAGATACCTGCAGAACAATGGGATCAATGCAGGTGAACTTGGTCTCTTCTCTGTAAAGATACTCAATGGAACACTTGAGCAGAAGGATCTTGGGGTTCTTGATATATGAGTTCATCTGTTAAACATGTTAGAAAGGAGGACCCACTTTTGGTAAAGTACAATACATTGTCACATACACCATTCAATTTAAGTACGAATCAAAATGCACACCTTTTTGTGAGCAATGTTTTTAGTGCAAACAAAGCCGTTCACCACAACAGTGTCAAACTTCTTTCCTCCTGGTATCTACAACAGGTGAACAATGCAGCTGTGATTCACAGAAGAACATCAGGGGGAGATTTCTCCTTCATCATAGATCCACACACACACAAGAATTGTGACGTTCACACACCTTCTTGATGTGGACGAGCTGGCGGATGTCCATGTCGTCATCACAGCTGCGGACATCTGGACGCACCGTCTGCACCACCTGTCGTACAACAGGCACGATGATGTCCCGCCAAGAGAGAGACAGCGCCTCACTGTAGAGCAGCTGCTGGAGCAGAGCCATCATATGGCTGTGGTTGGCAGATCTGAGGAACAATACAAGAAGTCTCAAGAAAACCTTCAGTGTATGTTTGAAAACACCCAAACAGCTATAACTCAAAATATGAGGACACTGATGGAACACAAGCTTTCACTTTTGTCCACGCTAGAAAAAGGTACTGTCTACATAAATTTGTCCCCCAAGGTACAATGCAAATATAATCTCAATGGTACAACAATAGTCTTTGGTCCTTAAGGTTCAATAGTGTAAAATAAATGAGTATTAAAAAGGTACACTATATTCACTTTGCCAGTAAAAAGTGGCATATCTGTAGTCTTTAAATAATTTTAATGAATTAAGATTATTCAAAATATAATCAAGCCTGGTTACAGAGTTAATGCAACTTATTAAAAACTGCAATTGAAAATGTTGCAACTATGTACCCCAAATTGAGGTACTGAAGATACTCTTCATAGTACCACCCCACTGACAAGAGATGGAAACTCAAAGTTACAAATTAAAGAGGAAAACTTCAGACAACAAACATGTTTGGCAGATCAACCGCACTTGATGTTAGGGGGGAAACTGTGTACATTTGATTCTTTTACATAACTATTCTGCTACACACTCCTGCATTCTCTAATGAGGAAAAAGTATTTGCATTGAGAAAGCAAAACATAACACAGCAAGCAAGCCATTAGCACTTCCATCACTGACTGATCACCAAAGACTCTTAAAAACTTACAGAAGTCTCTCCATAGCTTTCTTCTCCCCATTCTCCTCTCTCAGCTGGTCTAACGAGCTGTGGTGCCAGCCCAGTGGCGTGAAGAGCATCTCTTTAGCCTTTTCCTCTACACGCCGATTGAACAGAGACTCTGCCACAACAAGGAAAGTGTTCAGCTGGGTAAGACGGCTTTCACAAGGTTGCAGATTCTAGCCATTCTCTAGGTTTCCCCAAATTCATGAAGAAATGATCATCTTGAACTGCTGTTCACACAATGTGGGACCACAGACAAAGGCACTCTGAAGAGAGTACTAATAGCCAAGTTTATGTGACCTAAAAGATGCCTACAACTGGCTAGCATCACTCTGACTCAACAATCGGAGAGGAACTAAGCCATCCTTTCCGACTTACTCTGTTGGACTTCCAGTCATGGATGATGGTAGCATGACTGAGAATCAAACCAGCAAGGAAGGCACAGTCTTGTAGGCCGACTACACAAAATGAGGCTCTGAGGTTCTGATGAACACTTACCTTTGATGAAGGCATCACTGATGGAGATATTCTGACCACCATCTTCTGTAACCAGGAACTCAGCTACAAGATAATGACAGAAAATAGAAAAGCATTTGAATAGCTTTACAGGGAACAACAGAAGACATGCAACTACATTCAGTTATTCATTTGAGGTTGCCGTGAATCAGGCAGTATCATGCTGGACTGTGCATTAGCCTTGTTTCTCCACTATCTTTTGAGGAACAGGGGAGTCAGTCTTGCTTGTTTTAGGAAGGGAACTTATTACGAGTCATGCCTCTGATAGTGTGACATATACTGAATTTCAGTTTAGTAGTAAATTTAGATTAGAAGGGATTTCATGCGTTTGGTGTTGTGCAAGACACAGTGAGGGATTTTTTTTTTCAGGCAAACACGAGGTTAATCATAACGCAGGCAAAAACAGGAGAGTGAGTTAGCTCTGCTTTTGAAGCAGCAGGAGGCAAACACGGAGGGCCACCAGGCCTCTCAGCCTCTTCTCACTTGGTGCCTGGAAGTCGGGGTCGGGGGCAAATGGGTCAGGGTGCTCCATACTTCTCTGTTCAGCCGGGTGGGGAGGCACGTGAGGGTACTTGGCCTGCTTCTTGATGTGGAAGTTGACGTTGTCCTGCTCCACGTTCAGGTTAATGGAGGCAGCAGAATCGCTGTCCACCGCAGACTGGAAACTGCTAACCGATGTTCTTTTACTGGGGCTGGCGGAATCTGAATAGTAGAGAATGGGGAAATGGTAGTGGAAATTGAGTGGAAATACAGTACTGATACATGGAGGCCCAATTACTGATATTTTATTATTTAAAAGTACCATTTTTAAGCCCAGTGGTAGACTACAATTGTTCATTTTAGCAGTTTACAATATAGCACAGAGGAGTGTTTTGGTTTTTTTTGTCGTCCATTCCCCGGTGTCAGTGGTGCCATAGGTGCTGGGCTAGACTAACTTTACATTCATCTATCATTGTGAATCGCTCTGGACAAAAGCATTTGATAAATATGTAAATATTTTAATGTTACAAAATATGCAACATGATATTCTGACATATACAAAATGTATGAGTTTAAAAACTGCGATCAAAAACACATTTAAACATATACTTTTGCTACACTAAATCAAACAGCACTCTTTGCAATAAAACATGCAGGTGGTCAGTTAAGTAAGAGGCAACGTTTGTACTCAAAAGTATTAAAATCACAATTTTTGTCAAACGACAACGTCATATCACATATGGCCTGGATAGCATTTTACAGGTTTTGAATATTTGCTTTTTTTCTGAACAAGTACTCAAATACTCACTCTCAAAATCACTCTCAATTATTAACATTTAATAATGAACCAAAATTTCAATTAGTTTCATAACTGCAGTTCTAAATATACCTAGCAGATGGCAACGTATTAATAGTTAGTATGTAAATAGCAACATATTAATATTCAGAGGCTTTAATATTAATATTCAGAAGCTTTAACATTTGACATGTTGCTATAGAAGCTGCGATTTTAATCGTTCATTCAAATACAACTTTCGTTAAGTGTGAAGTTAACAAATTATAATTAGGACCATCAGGATTATAAACAGTGACCGCAGCAAATCAGTGTTCCCCTCCTCATCCACTGCCAGAGGCGAGGGGACATGCAGGCCTAAACCAAACCAGCTATTAGTTATTATTAGTTAGTTAGCTAATATTAGTATTATTATTATTTTACATTTAACCGTATAATTATGTCACTGCCCTTTTTAAATGCCTTTGCTGATGAAGTAGATTATGATTATGTAGATTATGTGGCTTGTTGAAATTAAATATGGATTTGAATACCAATGTAATTATCGAGTATTCAAATTATTCGGACCAGTCCTAAAGATAATATTACTGCTTTTATAAAAAAAGCAAATTAATAAATGGGATACACACAACAATAACAATCAATGAACAGAACAGGTTTATACTTGGTGTTATGTAGTCATTATCATCAGCTAGCTGCTCAGTGTCACTGTCATCAAACTTGATGTCTTTGAACCATGACGGTTCAGAGTGGCCCTCCAGGGAGTTCACGCTGTCACTGTCTGGAGATGGAGTCTCAGAGAATTCTGTGCTCTACAGAGAAGACGGACATTGTTCAACACAAATAATGACTCTGACGGCAAACACATACAGAAGCATTCAAGTCCTCAAAGAACAACTTTCACTTCTGAAAATTCACCTGAAGAGGACGATACAGAGCATACTCGTCACGGAAAATCTGATCATGGTGAGTAACACAGTCAAGCCAGCGTCCATCAACCAAAGCCTGTCCGATTGCTATGGCCTGAGCCCTGTGGGAAAAGGTGGTAAAATGAAGTATAAAGGGCAACATCTTCTGGTTCCTTCAATGTGTATCTTGGTGTCCTTGGTGTTCAAGTCACAGCTCAAGTAAAAAGCTCTAAGATTACAAGTGAAAGTCAAGGGTGATAAAATCTGAAATGAATGTGAAGGCACATACAAGACTGCACTGGACATTCTGGGGACTACACGTGCTTTGTAAGGCCTGTTTATCTTTGGCTATGACATCTGTGCGCTAAGTACTGACTGACTCACTTCCACATCAGAACATCACATCTGTTGGGTCTGATCATTCTAGATATACATACGGACATTGCTCCAGTTACAGCCTTACCTAGTAGAGATGGTGCCATTTCGCAAGAGCCAGTTAACCAGTTCTTTACCAACAATGCAGTTGGGGTAGGTACGCAGCCAGTAGCGGTGGTCCTGGAATTCCATTCCAGTACTGCTGTGGCAGATTTTCTTCCATAAGTCTTTCAACTGAGACGAATCCTATTTTTGAAAAACAAAACAAAAAAAACAACAAAAAAACAGATCAATGCACAGAATAATTAGTCTAATTCATCCAACAGACACTTTTTGTAATTTATTAGTGCTATTTAAAAAACATAACTCCTGTCATGGTGCCCGTCACTATTTCTGTTCCTGTCAGCCTCCCTGTTCCCTCTCCCCTTCCAGTCACCTATAACTCATCTTTTGCCTGCCAGTCTCCCTCCTGCTCACCCGTCACGTCCCTGTCATGTCAGTTACACTCTCCTGTTATTTCCCAGTCGTCTTCTTCTCTCTGTCCACTCTTTCCCAGATCTCGTCTCCCTCAGTTTAGCACACAGTTTCAATTCCCTCAATCTCCAGTTCCATTTAAGGCACCTGTACCTAATATCCTGTCTCAGTTCCCCAAGTCCGATCCCTTGTATTTGTTTGCTCAGCCTAGTCCTCAGTCACTGTTCCCTCCATCTACTCACCTACTTTAGTCCCCCATGTCTGGCCCTCTGTTTCAGTCCCTTATGTCCCATTGTCACTCCGCGTCTGCCATGTCTAGTCCTCTGTCTAAACCCTTGATCCCTATGATTCATTCTCCTATGTCTGGCCAACAGTCTCGATTTCCTCAGTCTTGTCCCTAGTTTTGGTTCCTTCAATCCAACTCCCACTCTCAGTTCCCTCTACCTCATGTCGTGTGTAAGCCCACTTTGTCCAATGTCTCATCTCATTCACCCCTGTCCGGCTCTCAGGCTCAGTCCCCTTTGCCCAACGCACAATTTCTTCTTCCCCCATCTAGTCATCCTTTCTCTCTGTCTGGTCTCCGGTCCCTTTCCCTTCAGTCTGGTCCACAGTCTTGTTTTCCTCAATCTAATCCCCAATCTTTTGCCTCAGTCCTCTGTGTCTTAATTACCAATCTCCATCTGTCTGGTCTACAACCTAGTTCCCCAGTAAGCAGAACCTCTGAGACACTGTCCTAGGTCTACTTCACCGGCTTGTATTTCAGTGTCATTGTCAGTTTGTTTCACTCTGCCCAAAACTCAGTGTCAGTCCCCTTTACCCAATGTCTTGTGTACACCCCATGTATGCAATGTTTTGCCTTTGTCCTCTCAGTCTGTTCCTCTGTCATCTCAGTTTGGCTCCCTGTCTCAGCCTTCTCGTACCCCAATGCCTACTTTCCAGTCCCTGTCTCCACTACCCAATTCCTAGTCTGTTTTCTTTCAGTAGCCCTACTTGCCAGTCTGTTAAGCTCAGCTATGTGTTTCTTGCCCATCCCCTACAATGCTTCCTTGTTTGTGTCTTTTCTCCCTAGTCTGTTTCCTAGTATCTGCCCATCTGGCTAGAAACCTGTGTACTTGTGTTATGCAGACCTCTCCTGTCAGGATGCTGTGAGCCCTTTCTGCAGTTTCCTCTGTTTCTTTACCTGGTCACTTCTCCCCTTCTATCAAATACCTGGCACCATGTCAGTTCCCCTGTTGAGTCTGGCATCCAGCTCTTTGTTTAGTGTCGGTTTTAGGCCCATCTTTTCCTATGTTTGTAGGTTTTCCAGTTCCTCTCTGTATGTACTCTGTGTCCAGACCTCTATTTCCTTCACAGTTTAGCTTCAAGTACCATACAACGCTCAATCACCATTTCTTCTTCCTGCTCCTGTTTCTGTCTCTTACTTTCCTTCTTAGTCACCCTCATGTAGTGTCAACCCTTATATGTCCAGTTCCTGTCTGGCTTTGTTGTTACCTAATTGGTCTTGTTTGTACCTTTCTTCACCTTTTATCACTAGTGGTGGATTGGACTGCCTTGTTTTATGCTATGCCCTAGTCGGTTTCCCTGTTGAATTTCTGCCTCGGTCCTTGGGTCAGTCATCAGGTGTCTATTCGAGTCTGAACCTGAATCTGTATCTGAACCTGAATCTGAATCTGTTCATTTGAATCTGAGTCTGAATCTGTTCATCTGAATCTGAATCTGTTTATCTGAATCTGTATCTATCACATGCTTTGTTCAGTCTAGTGTTATGTCCCCATTTGTCCAGTCAGGTTTCCTGTCTAGGTTTACTGCTGTGTCATTTGAGCACCTGTATTCTGTTGTTGTTTAGCTTGATTAAGTGGATGTTATTCCCCTGTCTGTCATGTTGGCATCTGTCTATCCGAATCTGTCCATCTGAATCACTGAATCTGTCTGTCTTACCCTGTCTGTCTGAATCTCTAAATCTGTCTTCTACTCTAGCTCCAGTTATTGCTGTCAGTCTCCCTGTTTCCTGATATCTGACTCTGTTCTGAGACACGCCTCCAGACCTACTCCTGTGGTAACCTTTTGTTTGCGCCTTAGAAGTTGTGCCCTGGGAGGGCAGCCCATTTCTGCTTTGTTTTCCTCTGCGCCAGGTGTTTTTTTTTATTTTTGGTTCTCGTCCTTAGTCCTGCCCCTTTGATCAACGTATTCACCTGTGCCTAGTCCATGTCTCCACCCCTTTCCCAGGTATTTCTAACCCAGTATATATGTCCCTGCCTGTGTGTTTGTGCTTGTCGGTCATCCATAACCCTTCACATGTATCTGGACTACTGTATTGCTGTTTCACGTTTTCTTTGTACATTTCCTGCAAATAAAGTCCATGCGTGTTTGCAATTGCATCCCATCTCGTCCTACACCCGGAATGTTACAGCGTGACATCAACATCATCCACATCACAAGATGTGAATCATAAATATTAAATGTTTAAGATTTACAATTAGAAATCAGGACGGGCATGTCTGGACTCTGAACAGATCCGTGAGAGTTAGATTATATAATACAGAACCCACCCCACAGGATAATATGAAATCACTTAAGACCATCCTGAACACCTGCATCAGGGGGTGACATCAGGAGGTGTCTCTGGCCTCAAAAATGGGCCTGGACATCCTGCAGAGCCAGCTAGACTTTAGTGATAGAAAATCCGTACCAGGAGAATCTTGCGTTCCTCTTCGGTGTGGTCAGGTTTGGCCACGACTCGGCTGGTCTGTGGGCTCACAGAGCTCTCATAGGAGGGAACCAGTGAGCCTGAACGGTCCAGAGATAAGTTGGTCACACTAGCCGACCTACAAAGGACGAAAGACGTGAACATTTCCGAACGTCTACATACAGTGTTTGAACATTTCACAGAATTAACCACAGGACAGATATCCACACCTCTTTCTTGCTGGTGATTTGCCCAAATCTTCTTGAACAGCAGACAGCCGAGAGCTGAGGCCACTGTTTTGGGACTCCTGATGGATCAAACTGCACCAATTATGCAAAAAAAAAAAAAAAAAAAAAACAAACTAAGCAAAGTCATGAACATTTTGCTTTCTGCTGCCTAGACATACTAACAGAGATTTGGTTAGTACAGGACATGCACTTCATGCACAGTCACTACATCATTCACTAGACTGAAGCCTCCTGAGACATCAATTGAAGGTGCAAAATGAAAACACGAGAGACTCACTTCTTCCTCATCCCAATGGGAGTTTTTCTAAGCATGAAGAGAAAGGAGAAAAAATGCGCTTTGAAAAAAGACTCGGCAGAACATGAGCAAAAGAAGCGTGACTGCGTGGAGAAGAGCAGAGGCAGCAGATGTTGCAAAGGAAACATCAACTGGTTTCACACAAAAGAACCCACACCATGAACAGCCGACAGCGTCCTGAAGAGTGGGCAAGGCCAGCTGTAACCAACCACTTCTGCTTTTTAGATGATTACAAAAAAGAATTGAGAGCAATGTCGAAACAAATGTAAATATGTGTGTGTGTAGTTAGATAGTAGTGGGCGGTATACCATCACAAACAGCATGAACGTTTAGCACTAATGTGTTGCTGGCTGCAAGAAAACAAATCATTTGAGATGTGGTTGTCAACCAGCGAAATTTTCGTGAGGCTCTGTGCATGACTGTGTTAAATAAATGTAACAAAGGCAACAACTGATCATTTAAGAAGGGACCTCATATCCGTTAACGATCAAGCAGCTTCTACTCAGTCTAGAAAGAGTCTTTGGTTTGTCTTTAAATAAAATAGTTCTGCATCTGGATTTTAAGGATAATATGTAAAAAAACCAAAAAAACATTTTGGCCCCAAACTGCACTTTAAGCACTTTTAAAATATTTTATTCTAGTAAAATGTTCAGTGTTTTCAAAAGAGAAAGCAGCAATGACACATTTATCAAGTTAACATTTGCTAAAGAAGCTTCTCTGCATCACGGACAACCCCTCCCACCCCATGCACCCCTCCTTGATAGAACATCGGAGCACACAGCAAAAGACTCATTGCCTCTAAATGCCAAACTCAGCACCACAGCAAATCCTTTCTACCTGTGGCAAAAAAGATTGTATAACTCCTCCCCGCTCTGTATTGATCTTTTTCACTCTTTATATCATTCTGTTCCAAATAGGATTTGTGCAATACAACCCAACTGTTTTATTTGTGAACTGACTGAATGTCACTGAATGTTAATCTCTTCCCCTCATCACCTGCTGCTATTTTATTCATTGTATTTTTATTGCACAAACACCAAGTCACTTTCATAACCATCTGCACTACTGATCTGCTGGTACAGCACACCAAATCTTTACACACATCAACGTCAGTGTTACAGTTATTTTTTTTACAATAATGTTCCTGTTGTTGCACTATTGTTATTTTTTCTATTTTTTTTTCCTATTGTCTTATTATCTTTTATTCTTCTTGTTGCACTGAGCATGCTAATGACAAAAGAATTTCCCTCAGAATAAATAAAGTTCTATCTTATCTTACTGTTCAGTTCTGCTTTGTCTATTTTGTGCAACACAAAATTTTGATACAGCTGTTAGTTATAGTTATTTGTGGGAAAATTTGTGTACAAAAAAAGGCTTAGTGTGTTCTAACAGCTCACTATTTAATTCCCTAATTCTCTTACCGCCCAATACCATTACACACACACACACACACACACACAC
>JBBPCZ010000002.1:9383244-9397973 GCA_037974445.1 Brycinus macrolepidotus | reverse complement strand
TTCTCACACTGTCCTGAAACTTGAGTGTTTCCTTGTATTGTAAGTCGCTTTGGATAAAAGCGTCTGCCAAATGAATGTAATGTGATGTAATGCCAGAGCACAACAGTCATCTCCAGCCCATAACATTTAGAACTTGAATTCATCTGACACAATCATGCACTTTGATCAGATCTCTCTGATCTCAAAAAGTGGCAAAACTACATCTACCATGGTTTTTCCACTGTAAACCTTAATCAAGAGACTCGGAGTTGATTCCAGAAAATCATTGAGTAACACGTTGCCTCTCGTGGCTTATTGCTTCAACATATTGGTTGGAAATATTAACTAACATACAAGTACAACTGATTTCTCCATATGCTTTGCAAGCAGCCTTGCGACCTGAGCACTATGCCAGATTTGTCTAAATGAACCCAACATAGCAGTGTTTTTAATGCCACAGACGCACAGGGTGATTTAGGCTGACACATTAGCTTGCAAGAACTTCATTTATACAATCGCAAACTACTTTAATTTCTCTGGAGTTTTATTTGGCGCTTTTATTCCATTGGGCCTTTTAGTCTGTTATGTGAAGAGCAAACGCGTCTAGTTTTATTTCGAGATGTGGCCAACGTTGGTCCAGATGGAGACTCCCACTATGATGATTATCACGTGGAAGTGGGCATGTTGGTGCAGAGAGAAGAGGACCCTAAAGAATACAAAGACTGTCTGGTGCCAGCAATGCTATCCTGTGCAATTCTGACAATAGAGAGTCAAAATTAAAGAAGTAATTGGCTCTAAACAGATTTGTCACGCGTACGTAGGATTTATCAATTTATTTTGCTCGTTAGTGGTACAGTGAAAGCACTTCAGCTATCTATTCTGTTATTATACTCAATTTAGTCCAAGCCAATTCCCAGAACAGAAACTCTCTACAATATTACATGTCAGCAGCACCAGATTTGGAGGGTGAAGGCGATGTACGCCTCCAACAATCTGATATGAAAATGTGCGTTCTTTTTAAACTGCTGGTCACACAGTACTGCCAAACACCTGAATGCACGTATAGGAGAGTGATTAGTGGTTGGCTGTTATTAATACAGGCATCTGATTGGTTGATGGAGAGGGACTTTACCTCTCATCCCAGCCAATGAGAACCTGTCCAGTTGTTTTTCTCTAGGCCTCAAACTACGAACAATACATGTCAAATTCAAATCCTTGCAGCGGGGGTCTCCTCTGGTTCTTCACAGCCCTCTATTTCAAACATAATTTTTTAAGAAGCCAAAATGATTAAAACACGGACTAGGCCAACCCTGGTTGGACAGATCGAGATCAGTTTGGACGTTTAAACACTTGGATCTTTCCTTTGACTCTCACTTGGGGTTTCTGTGATATTTTGCGGCACTTTCTGTGGTATCACACTTGTGATGACAGCTTAATGACCGCATCAGTAGCATAGAAGAGAAAGAGCTTGCACTTTTGGGGAAAGATTATTAATGGGAAAAGCAATCTCTGACTGATTTTCAGTATTTTATAGTCTGTAGTTACACATTATTTAGCCACAAAGGCTCAAATGATTGGTTTTGACGAAAACACATCAGGTCCGTCTTTAGTGACTGACATTCACTTTCTGCTGGAGCATGAAAAAAGAAAAGTACCACCCAGTTCTACAACATCACACAATTCCTTCTGGTTTATGTATCACTGGACAAAGTTTCAGCCCTCAACAAAATAATGATCCCAAACACTCTTCAAAACTGTTTCAAAATTATATCCATTCCAATTTTTTTTTTATTTTTAATTATTTGTTTATTGTCATGCAATTATTGATTGATTTAAAAAATATTAATTTTAGAATATTATTTTTAAAAATCCAAGGGTCCCATTTTTATGTGTATATATAAAATGTATGTGTGTGTGTGTGTATAGAGAGAGAGATTTAGCTCAGTTTCTTTGATAACTAACAAAGATATCAATGATCTATAATCTATCAATGTAACTATATTCTTGTAGTTAGTGATTTTTTTTCTCTCATTGCTACAGCTATTAAAGTGGTCTCCTTTTACAGCAAATGAGACAAAGTGGGCAGAGAAAGTTTCAATATTGCTTGGAGGTCACTTCTGAAATGCATGAATTAAATTTTTTGGTGGGCTCAGCCGCATCATGAATGTTGCAGTCATGCTTCTTCCACAGTCCAGGCCTAAGCAGAAGTGTTAGGGAAAACCTGGAGGAGTCGATGGTGCACAGTTGACAGAACAGCCTCAGAACAGGGTGGATGGATGTTGGCCATGGGACCCAGTCCTCATTGCACATGACTGACTCGTATTAGAGTTTTATCTGGTAGCCGGTCTCACTCCCGGCGCGGTGTTGCCTCACAGGCGCTTTTCCATTTGAGGACATGCTCTGCCACGAGCACTGTGTACTTGCTGGATGTAGCAAAAGTGCAGATTTTTAATGTCGTAAATGCTACTGGCTGCACACTGTATAAGTAGCTTTGGTTTGTTGACGTCATAGATATATTCTTTATTAGACCACTTGCCCTCTCCAAAGTTTTAGAGCAGCTCATTTTAAACATGCTAATTTACTGCACAGGCAAAAAGTTTTAATTAGCTTGTGACTTGTTCTACAAGGGAGGTCATGTGCTAACGTTAAGGGCTGTAGTCGGTTAATATTATTCAGTCATTATCAATAATAAAGTCAATAAACATTTTTTGGCCAAGAAACATTCTTCGTTAACAGTAGCCTGTTGTTGCAATGCAAAAAGACTTCAGTGACATTAAGATCTGGGTATGTGTGTACAAAGGCATACAAAATCATAAAAACACCACATATAATACTCAAAAAACTACTTTTTTTTAGTTCAGTTTCAAGTTTATTGGTAAATTTATTTGTAAAGCACATTTTAACCGCAGTTCAATAATATTGTCAGTGAGTATTAAATAAAGAACATATAACACATAACACACAACACAAACATGGCATGCATAAAAAGCTAAGCAGCTGAAAACACAACATGTTTACTTTCAGTCACTCCAACATGTCACTGGACTTTCTCTTGACATGTGTTTTTTATTGTCACTTGTATCAGCAAAGTCCCAGTTAGTCAGAATCAAACCTGTACTGTTGTGTGTGGCACTGTTTAAATAGCCTCCTCCCTAACTGGGTAGTACTGCTAACTAGGAGAGCCTAGCTTAGCCCATTAGGCTCCAGTTTCAAACACCACAAAACACCACAGGTCTGAATGTGACTTTCTGGCACTCCAACACCTGCTCAACTTCATTCTATCAGGTCTGAGTAAAAAAAAACTTGCTTTGGATAGCTAGAATCTCTGTATGCTCACTACAAAGCTGAGCTGTTAGCATGTACGGACAGCAGAAAAGATTATTGGTGCCGCCCTGCCCCCCATCCAGGACCTGTACTTCTCAAGATCCAGGAAAAGGGCAGGGAAAATCATCACAGACCCCTCACACCCTGGACACAGACTTTTTGACCTGCTGCCCTCTGGCAGACGATATAGAGCCTGCAGACCAGGACCACCCGACATAGGAACAGTTTCTTTCCCCTCGCCATCTCCCTCCTAAACAGCTGAACTGTCACACTGCTAAACACCTACAGTACTGCAACTGCACTTTATGTACACTCTGTATATAAGATTTAGATTGTTTATTATTTTGTATTGTTCATTAATACACTTTATGAATATGTATATGTGTATATATGTGTATATATATATATGTATGTGTTTGTATGTATATATATATATATATATATATATATATAGTATAAACATTATATGTACAAATAATACTTATATTGTCACGTCTGGGCCACCTCGGTCATGCCCCCAATGGAGCCCGTCCCCTGAGTATTCACGAGCACAGTCCTGGATGCAGGGTGATGATGTCATATGTTGCTGTGTGCTTCGTCATCGGGTACCTAGGCAATCCAGGTGTTAGCAATGAGCACATTAGCTGGGTTGCTAGGCACCTGATGACATGTCCATCTGTGTCTAGTTTAAGTTAAGTAGATCATCTTTGTGAGATGATTGTTTGCGTTGTGTGATTGGTTGTCTTTGTGTGTGTCCGAGTATAAAGCACAGCCGGTCCGGAGGAGAGGGGCGTGGTCACCAAGCTATTACCAAGCGCTACCAGTGCATGTCTTGGGTTTGTACGAAACTTTGAGTTATTTCGCCTATGCCTGTGTCTTTGTGGCAGCCTCTGGACTCGTGTGGAGCTCACCTTGTACCCTACACCTTGGATAGCTCTCCAAGTGGCAGTTGGGGAGCTTCCCTCTACTCTGCCATGCTAACGGTGGTTGGAGGCACAACAAGGCTCTTGTATCTACCAGTGACTGTCTATTCTGTGTTTGCTCCCATCCGTCTCTGCAGGCGTGAGGTGCGCAGCCATCCCCACTACGGGAAATTAGTGGGATCCCTCGACTGGCCAAGAAGGCCACTAAACAAGTAACTCGGTAAAGAGACAGAGCCTTCTCTCCCTCAGGCTTGGGTTCCTCCTCAGGAGTGAAGGTCCTCCTGGAACCACCTTGTACTGGTATTGACTCTAGTGTTCTTGTTTGGAGCTCAGCGAGCTCACCCATTGTGTTGTGTTCATTAAAACGTTATTGCGAAACTAAAGCTGATTCTTGCAGTTGTGTCCTTCCAGTGTACCCGACATGACAATATACATTTATTAACATTTATCTTTATATTCATAAATATAAACACATATTGTGTATTCATACTGTAGATTGTATGTTATTGTATATTATATTGTTCAGTATATTGTTTACTGTTTCTTTACATATTGTTGTTCTTTAAATACTGCTGTGTTTGAGAGACACCATCGACCGGAATCAAATTCCTTGTATGTGTTCGGTCACATACTTGGTCAATAAACTGATTATGATTCTGCTTCTGATGTTAATGCTGACCACTCTCCTAGTTTGCAGCAACATTCTGCAATTGTTTTTGACAGGTTTCACAATGGACTGAACATGTATTGAACAATGCACTGAACATTTATTGAAAGCGATGGTTTGAACATGTTATGAATGATGGATGCAGTGTGTATTGAACGATGGATTGAACACATACTGAATGATGGACTGAGGATGTACTGAATGATGAATCAGACAAGTATTGAATGGCGGATTGTGTTCATTTATTTTGTGACAAAGCAAACGTTATTGCTTTAAGCTTAGAAATTATGCAGGATGAGGTGACAATCGACATACACACTGATCAGTGAACAGCTGTCGTTAAGTCATTCTGCTGAATAGTTCTGTGGCCTTGAGAAGGGTAGGCTAAGCATGTCGAGGGAGCCGTGCTGAACATGGTGTATAACTGTGTTTGTGTGAAAATGCTATCAGAATGATTACTCTCTACGGTCAAAACCATTCAGCCCTGCAATGTGAGAGAGGCCATTGCAGACTCACAAGGTCTAATAAGGGTTCCAGTATGTGTACACAGTGATTGAAAGCCTTGCAACATTGCTGCGCCTGATACAGTATTCCAGTGCAATGCACAGTAATATGCCAAGGCCATGTCAATATTAAGTGTTCGCTAGTCCTATGATGGTCCTTTTTCATTGATGGAGAGCATGCATATCATCAGATAGGCCAGTAGCTGTAACCCTATGTAGTGCACCTGTACGGTAGCTGTTTCAGATGATATGCACATGATTATAAGATGCTGAAGTGGTATTTCTATTTTGAACATAGCGTAGTCAGTCATATTTTGGAAGTGAAGCTATCCATTTAATATGCTGAGATTGAATATTAAATATTGTATTTGTTTGGGAGGATGTAACAAAATTTTGTTTTAGAGGTTGTTAAAAAAATCTACACACAAGTTCAGTTCGTGAGAGCTTCAGTAAACCAATCTGCCTGTAGTTCTCTGCTAGCATCATGAAAAAAATGTATTTTAATGGTGTTTGACAAAATGGTCTGGTGATACTCCCTAGGGTGCAATGATACTTTACATTACATGAAACAGATCGATGCAGAGGCTGACATGGGGCGCCTCAGAGGAGCACGGCAGTCCAGCACTCCACGCCTCACTGTTACCCTCCTCACAGACACATACAATTTAGTTGCTGGTAACACTGTCTCTTGGAGATGCTGGAAATGTCACACACAGTGTGGATGACTGGGTTTTCCTGTTTCCTTGATTTCATTTTTACCAGTGTGTCTTAATGGCCCTTGATTCCCCCTGTAGTGCATATTTTAGTGTTTTACTGTTCACAACACACCTCACCCAACACCATTGTTCTTCTTCAGTAATATTGATGGAATTCATTTGTATAATGGAAATGTGCATGATTTACAAATACAGAATCAAACTGGATTTTTGTCTTCATAGGTGGGCAAGCAAGTCAACATTTTGTTTTCATAGGAGGCTCCACCCCCTTCACCCTTGTTGCTCGCTAGCAGCTCAGTACAGAGTTATATTTTATGTGCCTTGTTCAAAAGTACAGAACAAGCTATACGGTTCAGACTTTTTAAAAAATCAACTTTTTTCAATATTTGGACCTTTTGGAAAGCCTCATTTGCTTCTAATAACTGTGCTACAGACTGTCTGTAGTAACACATCCTTATCACTTCAAACAGTAGGGTAAATCACTGTGGGTTGAGTGGGTACTCGTGTGTAAATGTGTTCATTGTTATGACAACTACGATGAGTTCAAAACAGATTCGTCATGATATATGCATTATAAGGACTGTGCAGGGAGGTTTATAATGTAAACACTGGAAAAGTTTCAAACGACATCAAACTGTTTCATTAAAAAGAAAGAAAAAATAGTTTTTCTGAATTGATAAGTCCTTGGTGAGATTATAAAGTATTAACACATCGCATAAATTGCTATCACATATCACACACACACACACACACACACACACATATATATATATATATATATACACTTGACATATATAAAAATGTGACTATCCAGTGTGAGTTCAGAGACTGCTCTGTTTTTGTTTCTACTGGGACATGGCTCAGCAACAGCGTTCTGGATATTAGCATGATATAGCCACATGCTAACGGGAACCCCCAGGGCTGTGTACTCAGCCCTCTGCTGTTCACACTGATGATCCACGACTGTGCAGCCCAGTTCAAACCACATCAAGTTTGCTGATGACACGACCATGATGGATTTGATCAGTGAAAGCAACAGGTAATGGACTGGTCCAGGACCAACAACCTGTCTCTGAATATGGACAAAACAAAAGAGATTGTTGTGGACTTCAGGAGGGTGTGATGTGATCACTCTCTGCTGAACATCCACGGCTCCTCAGTGGAGACTGTCCAGAGCACCAAGTTCCAAGAACCTTATGTGGACCCTAAACACCAGATTCTTTAACAAGAAGGCCCAGCAGCGTCTACACTTCCTGTGGAGACTAAAGAGAGCATACCCCCCGAGCCTAATTGTCATCACATCCTATAGATGAACTATAGAGAATATCCTGTGTAGTTGCATCACGGCGTGATACGGAAATTGTTCCGTTTCTGATTGCAACACCCTACAGAGGAGAGTGAGGACAGCTAAGAAGATCAGCGGGGTCTCTCTCCCCTCTTTCATGGACCCTTAGCCCACACACTGCATCCACAAAGCCACCAGCATTGTGGATTACCCCACACACCCCTCACACACACTTTTATCCCTCCTCCTGTCTGACAAAAGCTTGCATATCTTATGGACCTGCACTGCCAGAACAGGAAACAGTTTCTTCCCTCAGGCCATTGGACTCCTCAATCAGAACTGAATCACAAACTGTACCCACATGCACTCTCTCTCTCTCTCTCTCTCCCTCTCCCTCTCTCTCTCTCTCTCTCACGCACACACACACACACACACGCACACACACACACAAACACACACACACAAACAAGCACACCCTTGACCTGAACTTCTTCCTTCTCCTAATACAGTGCATTCATACTGAACTTTTCTGCCTGAAACAAAAAAACTTACGCCCCAACTGCCACAGTAAATACCCCTTTATTTATTATACACTGCACATCCTCTGTCCTGCGATTATTTGCACAACTATTATTTATTGCTGTTTGCCTCTATATATTTGCATTTTTGCACACTTAATGATTTTGCTGCTAGAATACAGTTTCTGTCAGAATACTGCATTAATTCAAACTTGAACTGTAGCTGCTTTTCTTGACTACACAGCATGTTGTCTTTTGTTGTTCTTGTGTTTTTCTTGCACTCTTTCTCCTGCTCTCTTTACACTCTGTGTATTTTGTCCTATCTGCACTTATGTAGTCTCGTGGTGTTCTGCGTTTGTTCTTGTGTTGCACCATGGTACTTTTTAATGACATAAAAAGTGTTACATTTTACCCTAGTTTAGGTGATGCCCTCCCTTTCCCCTACTTGTTTTATAGAATACATGACCATATGATGGTGTCAAAGGAGAGAAATTCTAAATGAAATGCAAGATACTGCACTGTTGCTTTAATCACAATCAAAGGCCTGTAATATATCGAGAAATAAATTATTTTGTTTTGTTTAATCATAATAGAAAGTCTGTTTGCTGACACAGAGATTCGTGCTGGGTCATGGGCACCCTCTCCCTGATTTGGCTGTGTCAGTCGTTGTGCTTCTATGGGGAATTTAGGCAGGAAGTGTAGCATTTTGTTTCTAAGTGGCCCACCTCCCTGTAGGCCCAGTAATCACAGACGAGCGACAAGACCTGGACTTGACAAAAGTAGGTCATTAAAGTGGATTAATGCTGTAATTCAAAGAGAGAAGCACATCGCTTTAATTAAATCCACTGCATTTTCGAGTTCTGCCAAGACTGTTTGTGTTCCCTACTCTTTAGCCAGTATTTGCCAGCAGTGGATCATGAATTCTACAAAGGCAAGCAGGCTGTTGAGTTTTGCAGCAAGTGCAAGTGATATACGCACTACACATCAAGAGTAGCATTCGTGAAAAATCGAAAGACATTTATGTTTTAGCGTATGTAACGTATGTAAAGATATCAAATTGGTATATGATATATACGTATACTCATTCCTAAATCACTTCATCACTTTCATTCATAGGTTATCACATGGTATGTCGTACCATGGTATGTAGTAAACGTAAACGTAAACGTATGTGCTACTATTTGGTCTGTCAAATGATAAAAATAATTATCATTTGAATAATTCATTCATTGAAATTGCATCACTTTGTGTAGTTGTCTTGTTTACGGACGATTTTTTTCCATTGTGGCTTTTCAGTTTAAGCTTCAGTCCTATCACTGGGAGACTGTGAGTTTGTGTGAGTTACCTGGTGAGGTCACAGCCATCCAAGGAGCCCATGAGACCGTAATTGGCCTTGCTCTTTATAGGTGGGCAGAATGGCCCTTCTTCTAGCATTGTCACTCAGCTGATACTAGCCAGTGTTAGCTGATATAACAGAATTGACAGTCAGTGTTCTCCTCCAAGAGTGCCAAAGTATCCAATGATGTTAGCCACATTTTTTAAACGATGCAGTGGTGTTCCATGCAACTTGGAGGAAGCATATGTCAGTGTTCACTCTCCTAATGTTGGTAGCATTGTCTGATAGGTGGAGACTTAGCTAGTGGGGGGTAATTGGCAGTTACTAAACTGGGAAGAAAATGGGGTTAGGCCTAGTGGTCAATAATTCAGTAACATCACTTTTATTGTGTGAACAATGTGGGATACTGAACAGGAAAAGGAAAATTACATGATTTCTATAGCATGAACACAGCTTTCAGTTTTGGTTGTACTGTGAGAGCAACAGTGTCTGCGGCTTCCAGCCGATGAGGGTTTTTTTTAATATAATTTATATGATACAATCGACAGATTATGATCCATATATTCCTTAAAAATGTTTCAAGAAATTGCTGACCATTTATCCAATAGAAATCCTCTTTACAAGAATGTTGTTTTAAGCAAAGAATGGAGCCCTAAACAAAATTTTAAGTAAAAGCATGAAATTGGCATCTTTAGAAGAAAACGTTTTATTGCTCCTAGCACACTTTATCACATACTTTAACAGCCCATTGTAACATATTTATTACATGTACCAGTAGTGCATCGAATTTAATAGTGTCTAAACTGCCCTTTAGTGAACTTTTATTCATCAGGGAGGTAACATAGTACATTTGAATACTGTTAAGTGTTGTCTATACGTTTACAATGCAGAACGTGAAGCCACCACTCTGGTAAACTACACAAACTGTTGCCAGATTAGATAAATGATGTCCTAATCACTGAAGATTCGGTGGTTGACTTTGTATTGGTTTCAATGTGTTTCCTGTTCTGATCGTGCACACAGGCGCACTCACAATCACTTGCACAACCAACTGAAGGTTGGCTGGATGTGCTTGGTGCAGAATTGAGAGAACTAACTTGGACATTTGGCACAAAATAAAGAGACTTTTTGGGTGAATTTAATGGGACGTCTGTGTGTTTTCTGTTCTGACTCAGGCATTGTAATCACATGGGGTTGTTAATAAACTAATTTGAAGCAGATATGTCCACTACAGTGTGCAATGCAAGGGTTACTCCAGCACCAGGAAATCAGAAACACAGGAATACAAACCTTCACTGTATATTCTCAAACAGAGCATACAATTACGACAGACCATCATTAAAGGAAATGCCAGTAGGAGACATAAAGGAGATAAATCATGGCAGCATGTCAATGTCACAGCCTTGTATAATCCTATTTATACTACACCGTCTCTGTCCAAATGAGGAGATTATGTTGAAAGGCTGAATTGCACACAGGCTTTGCTGCAATCATGTGTCGAGACAGGCTGCAAAACCTTTCCTGACAGCTTACGCGCTACATTAAGTGGAAGTTAGTTGGGGCACTCCCATTTTGTGCCATGTAGAGATCATGTTCATAGAATGAGAACCAAAGAAGGCCAACAGTTAACCTACATGATACATTTACAGCACTTGGCAGACGCCCTTATCCTGACTTACAATCATCAGTTACAAGGACAGTCCCCCTGGAGCAACTGAGGGTTAAGTGTCTTGTTCAAGGACACAATGGTAGAAAGTGGGGGTTTGAACCTGCATCTTTGTGGTAATCGGGTTCACAGGCAATTGTTTTACCCACTAGGCTACTACCACCCTACGAGATACAACAGACAAGAACTAGGTTGCCAAGGCCACCCTTCAATTGCAAACTAATCGTTGGAGTAATAGATCAAATAAAGACTTACAATTTAATTCTAAGCAGTCAGTTTGGCCTACAGCTTGCTTGCACTCAGCTTAACTGTGACCTGTCAGTCTAAAACCAACAAAGGCATTGGTGATTTTCTTTTCAGCCTGATACTGAGTAATATAAAGGCTAGTATGTCGATACCTATATCAATACCAATAACAATACAGATACTTTTAGAACAGTACTATGCAAAAGTTTGGGCACCCCTGTTCATTTGTTGTAAAAAATAATATATACATACATTTATACATATATATATATATTTATAAATAGTATAAACATATTATATGTACAATTAATACTTATATACATATTTTAACATTTATCTTTATATTTATAAATATAAATCCATATTGCGTATTCATATTGTAGATTGTACATTATTGTATATTATATTGCTCAGTATATTGTTCATTGTGTCTTTACATATTGTTGTTTTTATACTGTTGTGCTTGAGAGACACCATCGACCGGAATCAAATTCCTTGTATGTGTTCGGTCACATGCTTGGCCAATAAACGCGATTCTGATTCTGATTCTGATTCTGATTCTGATATGCATATTTTAACAATTACTGTGTATTTGCTAATTTAACATTTAAAACATTGTAGCCTGTACAAACCTTAAGGTACATTTTATATATGTTCTCTTTTTATCAATATATTAAACTCAGCAAATTACTAAAATTTGTGAACTAGATATTTGATAGTTGAAATTCTTACAAATATTTTTGTGCCAGTAATTTTGTAACAAATTACATTTAGACTTTCAAATTAGATCAGATTTCTATGTGCATACACCTATATTGAAATATTTACACATTTGCAAACGTATTAAAACCAAAACTGATGATGTTTGACATTAATGTATGTTCTAATTTCTTGCAGACACGCTGAAAGGAGTTTACAGAACAGGTGATTCAAATCTCGTTTAATCGTTTAATCAAGCAAACACTATGTTCTGTAGTTACTAAACATTTTAAGGTCATTTTTCTGGTCATCTTCTGTGAATGCAGGTATTCTAGATATTACGTTCTAGCTTAATGTAGTGGAAAAACTGGAAAACAACTTTACATACTGAACAACTGAAAAGCAAGCACACGTAATTGGATGTTATTGTTATGGTTAGGAGACAAACTTTCCAATGAACTTCATTTCCAATGAAATATCACATGACATGATTGTGCAGAGCGGAGGCGGTGCTAAACCATCATTAAAGTTGATAAATACTGGATGATACGGTTACACATGAATGGATGTGAAGTGACAAAATATGCCAAATAAATATATGCTTCTGGAGAGCTTTGACATTGTTGATTACTGTTCAAGAGAAGACGTGTTGGAGACGCAATTTATCCAAAAATCTGAAAATTGTCTTGAGAGACCAAATCATTATTTCTTTCTGTTTTCTCAGTGGCAGATATATCACTTAGAAAAGGAAGATCATTTAAATCCTGTAAAACTTTTGCATGAGTGTATAAAGTGGAGGTCTTTGTTATCACTTCAGTGAAACCTGGTGGAAAACCCAAATATGTTTGAAAGGGTGTTTTCAAACCTGGCTCGGATACTTGGACCTACATGCAGGTTTGTTTGGGCGAGAAGCTTGTTACTGTGGATTTGTTTTCACGGGCAAAACTTGTCTGAACTGTGGATCAATATCGCAATTCAAAAACATCATCTTTGTGCACAGTTTTTGCAAAATGGCAGACAAAGAGTCATTCTTTCATTATTCTTTTTGTTTTCCTGTGATACCAACATCCAAATGGTGACAAACAGCGTTTATTACTTGGTACGTGCCAGGTTCCCATGAGGGAGCAGCTAAGAATGACGTTCCTTCGAGAAGATTTTCAACTGTGTAGGTTGTCATGAGGCATGCGTTTTGTGCAGTGCTCTCAGCAATCAATTACTAAAACAGCAGAGCAGTTATTTGGGCTATTTTGCACTTACTGAGGAAAAAAGAAGTAAAAATAAAGAAGAAATGGTACCAATCTACCATTGCACTAACCCACAACTCCGAAGGCATGAAAATGAACTCAAAACAAGAATAAACCACAGAAAGGTGATGTTTGTGTATTCTTTTGTTTCTTTTCCAAATTAACCAACAAATGGTATGATCAGTCTTATTTCTGAATCATTATTTCAATCATTTTTAGACACACAAAAAAACAGTATAAAACAGTATGTCACAGCAATGACTTCACAGAAGTACAATTTTGATGTTTAATATATTTAAATGATTGTACTGGGCTAGAAGTTATTTTAAATGTACAGTTTGTGCATGTGTAAATGCAATTTTTAGATAAAAAGCAAACAAACAGATCGGTCTTTTGAATGGAGTCCAAAGATGTTAAGGCCATCTCAAAGACGTTAAGTTTATATATATTTTTCTATAGTTCTGATAAAACTGGCCACAACAGTCACAGCTCCATGTGCCACAAAAAGACTGTGTCATTGTTGTCACACATGATACCTTAAGTGCTTTTAAAACTAATAAAAAAAAACCCATAAAATGGAATTTTGTTGTAGTAACTAAGTTGCAAAGTGCCAGCGGACTATGTTGTTCAAAGTAATACACTGTTTTAAACTTACATTACATATCAATATTCTTCCCCTTTTTTACTATCGCAATGGTATAATGACTAATGTAACTTGACAAAGTGAGTCAGTCATTTTATTTAAAGCCCTGCACCAGGAGCAGATGACATTCAGGGATGATACTCAAGGTCAACTTGAACTGATCAGTAGACGACTGTTTTCAGAGCGACTGTATCCGAGCTTTCACAGTAGACCAAATGTACTGAACGTTTAAGGCAAATGGTCTCAGGTTTGAAAAGAAGATGCCCCAAGGCATTAGAGTTACTCCATCACCACAAACTCTATAACAATCTCCCATGTATGCATTGATAATCAATCAAGACCTTGCAGCGGTTTTGCAAGAGAGTTGTGCTAGTCTTTCTTCAGAAAACTGAACTAGTGTTATCTCCGCAGGTAAGGCCTTGAGATCATCTGGGTCAAACGGACGTCAGCTCACTTGCAAATGTCAGAATGCACATCGAATAATTTGCTGAGACAGTTGTTTATCTTGCCTGTCTTACCCACATGGATGCTGCTGTCCAACAAAATCAAGGAACGCGTGATAATAATGCTTTATGGAGGCTTTCAACTAGATTATGAGATTAGCTGACAAATCTGGTGCCTGAATAGATAATGTAAAGTAATTTTAAACATATGCATGTTTGGTGCACCTGTTCATTGGTGCATGTTCCTTTCATTTCTGGGTCCACATTTCCATTGTTGCATTTGGTAATTGGTGCATGTTTCCTTTGGTGCACCTGATCATTGGTGCATGTTACCTTTGGTGCACCTGATCATTGGTGCATGTTTCCTTTGGTGCACCTGATCATTGGTGCATGTTGCCTTTGGTACACCTGATCATTGGTGCATGTTACCTTTGGTGCACCTGATCACTGGTGCATGTTTCCTTTGGTGCACCTGATCATTGGTGCATGTTACTTTTGGTACACCTGATCATTGGTGCATGTTACCTTTGGTGCACC
>JBBPCZ010000002.1:9371470-9383144 GCA_037974445.1 Brycinus macrolepidotus | reverse complement strand
ATTGGTGCATGTTACCTTTGGTGCACCTGATCATTGGTGCATATTACCTTTGGTACACCTGATCATTGGTGCATGTTACTTTTGGTGCACCTGATCATTGGTGCATATTACCTTTGGTGCACCTGATCATTGGTGCATGTTACTTTTGGTACACCTGATCATTGGTGCATGTTACCTTTGGTACACCTGATCATTGGTGCATGTTAACTTTGGTGCACCTGATCACTGGTGCATGTTACTTTTGGTACACCTGATCACTGGTGCATGTTACCTTTGGTGCACCTGATCATTGGTGCATATTACCTTTGGTACACCTGATCATTGGTGCATGTTAACTTTGGTGCACCTGATCACTGGTGCATGTTACTTTTGGTGCACCTGATCATTGGTGCATGTTACCTTTGGTACACCTGATCATTGGTGCATGTTACTTTTGGTACACCTGATCATTGGTGCATGTTACCTTTGGTGCACCTGATCACTGGTGCATGTTACTTTTGGTACACCTGATCATTGGTGCATGTTACTTTTGGTGCACCTGATCATTGGAGCATATTACCTTTGGTACACCTGATCATTGGTGCATGTTACTTTTGGTGCACCTGATCATTGGTGCATATTTCCTTTGGTGCACCTGATCACTGATCCACATTTCTCTTGGTTCACCTGGTGACTGGTGCATATTTCTTTTGGTGCATCTGGTCCATCTTTGTTTTTGTGTTTATTTTGGTGCATGTGGGCATTTTTGCATGTTTTTTTGGTGCACTTGGCCATTGGGAGATTCAGTCGTAATACTGGTTCATAAAAATAAAGTATTGACGAGTATTTTTATAGATCACTTCTCAAAAAGCGATCAGAAGTATCAACACTGCAGCAAGTTAGATGTCTGCATAATGAAATGGTTAATATGTAAACAAAGTCATTCAGTGTGCTTTGATGTGAAAGGGGTCAGTTTAGAGAAACTTACTGAATCAAAATTGCTCACAATGGAACCAGACGTTCAAAACATTTAATGCCATTACATGAAATAGTTCTGCCTGATGCTTAGGACGTTGTTTTATTTAAAATATATATAGATATTTTCATGGCGAAGAGGTATATGCAAGGTGTGGCATTTGGCAGATCCAGCCTTAAAGTAAGTGAAGTGTAGACTCGGTCCTCCTTGCTGCGAGCCATCCTGCAACATTGCGGCAGGCAGCCACGTCCCCACAAAGCAGCTTTCAGCTCGAGGACTACCTGTTTGAGAACCAATACAAGCCCATCCCCATCAACACCAACCCGCCCCCCCCCCCCAACCACACACACACACACACACACACACACACCTCCCAAAAACAGCTGTAGGACTGAGAGAATCTCTCACACTCCTGTGTGAGGTGATGACGGCGGCAGGACCACGTGTTTACGTAACAAGCCAGCGTTTCGGTCCAGTCCCCCCCATCTTCCTCCTCCTCCTCCTCCTCATCATATTTCACTGCGACTCAATACGAAGTGAAAAAAACGTGCAAAACACTTGTGTGAACCACACTTTTATTGCTTTGT
The DNA here is from genome assembly GCA_037974445.1 of Brycinus macrolepidotus. Taxonomy (NCBI): domain Eukaryota; kingdom Metazoa; phylum Chordata; class Actinopteri; order Characiformes; family Alestidae; genus Brycinus; species Brycinus macrolepidotus. The sequence continues at coordinate 9,381,602 of JBBPCZ010000002.1, read as the reverse complement.
GTGTGCGTCTGCGTGTGTCTGCGTGTGTGTTTGTGTTTGGGAGAAGACCAACTTCAAGCATTTGAACAGAGCAAGGACTCCAGTAACCAAAGAGCATCTACAGTATCTGAGTGTTGGCTTCTGTGTGTGAGAGTGTGTGTGTCTGTGTGTGCGCACTACACACTCACACACACCTGAAGAGACCCCAGCTCTCTGGATCTCTGAAGCTGTGGAGCTCAGGGGGAGAGTGAGAGAGGAGAGGAGACTTTGAGGGAGAGAAGTTGCACGTGGAGGATAAGGGGGGAGGCATCCGTCCTGATGAACTCATAGGGCATATTCTCCTTTATTTCCCTGCTTGCGCGTATCTCTCACTCTCTCTCTCTCTCTTCTCTCCTCCCCTCCACCCCCCTCCCCCCCAACACACACACAGACACACACACACACACCCTCGTGCAACACATGCAATTTCCAGAGTACATCATCTTCAACAACACGGAGTACTGCCGGCGGTGGCACCGAGGAACGCGTGCTTTTTTATTTTCTTTTATTTTTCTCCGTTTTTCCGCGGAGGGTCCTAACGCAGCCCGGTGCCACGTGAGAGCGCGTGAGGGGGCTTACGCGGACGGACGGACGGACGCACGGTTCGGCTGCCTGGCTCGCTTTTCTATGAGTCTCGCCCGCAGCCCGGAGAGCACGGTCGGTCTCCCCCCTGCCGCCCTCATCCCATCCGTCTCCTGGCTGGTATTATGCAACCGCGGGGGTCTCCTCTCCTCCTCTAGCAGGGTGTCTCCAAGCCGCCGCCGGACCGTGCCGCTCCTCCTCGCCCCAATCAAATGTGGTTTCTGTGGAACATCTTCAGCAAAGGAACGCATATGCTGCAGTGTCTTTGTGGCAAGAGTCTCAAGAAAAGCAAGAACCCAAGTGGTAAGCCGAGCGCGTCTCCTCCTTCTCCATCTCTTTCTCTCTTTCTTTCTTTCTCTCTTTCCTCTCTCTCTCTCTGCAAAGGCTGCTGGTGGTGCTGATGCTCGGTGGCACCATCCAGAATCCGCAGTCGGGAAAAAAAAAATTCGGTGTGTGTGTGTGTGTGCAGAGAGGAGAATGGCATGGGGAAAGGGATTGGAACTTGAACAGAGAGCCTGAAATTGCCCCTTCGTTATCTGTTCCACCTTAAAAATGGTGCAACGGTTCGGTTCGGTGTGGTTCTGCAGACGGGACTGCTGCACCATTTTTAAGGTGGAACGTGAAATGTGAATTAGAAGCCAACTTCTGCTTGGTGGAACTTGCAGCTCTGCTTCTGCTGCTGTAGTAGAGAGAGTGTGTGTGTGTGTGTGTGTATGTGTGTGAGAGAGAGACAGAGAGAGATAAGACAACTTTCTTGTTTTTTAGGCTCAATCTCACAGGTCCGAGTGCTTTGGTTTGGTCAGGTGTCCTCTCTTGCTCCGTGTGTGTGTGTGAAACTGCTCTGGTGGGGTGTTCAGGGGGGCTGCTGCTGCTGCTGCTACTGCAGCGTTTTTTTGAGCCCCTGCATCGTTTTGCCCATTAGCTTTTATGACTCTCGTGTAAGACTCTCCAGCTCAGCTTCAGCACAAATCGTCCTGTTGTCGTTGTCTCGCCCTCTTTGTCACATCCTGAGCTCCTACTTGTGTGTGTGTATGTGTGTGTGCGTATACTTTTGTCATGCTTTTGTAGAGCACTGTTGCAGTTCCCCTGCTGCACCTATGGAAAACAAAACACAAGCTTTGTGCATTTTTTTTTTATTCCAACAGGCTGTCAGCTGAGCACAAAGGAACACTTCTGCTCCAGAAGTTGATGTGGCTGACAAGCTTGATAAAGGACCCCCTCACACACACACACACACACACACACACATGCACTGCAGTGTTTGTAGATGAGGGCAGCCCCCCCACCCTCAAAGCCCTGCGCTGACACTGCACGAATGGCAGGGATTCTTTTTGTTTCTCTTCCTCACACAGGCCTGTCCTGACCCCCCCATATCATCAGGGCTGGTCGGACCTCGTAATGGAAATAAGCTGCATAAACTTCCAGAAGTGGTCCAGGACTCTGAGCCTGGTCGAGCCTGATAGGCAGAGGTTAAACAGGGCAAGGTAAAGGCATGATGTTACCCACCATTGCGTAATAATACAGTAACGCTGGTGTAACTGTTGCGTCACTGAAGCGTTGACGTAAAGAGGAATTCCATCGATAGGTTTGAGACGTCTGCGTAATTAAACTGTTAAGAAGTGAACAAAGTCATTCAGAGGGGGGTCTGGTGTGGAATACTACTGTTCTAGAGGAACCTACTGAGTCAGAATTGTTCACAGCAGGTATGATAGACATTCAATGCAATTAAAAGCTACCTCACACAAAGTTATTATACAAAATGGTCACAGATATGATGCCTGAGATATTGTTTTGCAATTCTATGGTTTTTAGAAAAGCATTTTTTTTAATCTTTCGAACCCAAAGAGGCATGAAAAGTGTTTTGCAAAAAGACAACCTATTTTTTTTTTAAATTTACCACTATTTTACCTTTATCATTGCATCTAAAAACATCTAAAGATGTGTCGGATCATTGTTGGTTTGGGACAGCAAATAAAATGGCTTTATCTGTGCTGTAGACATTGTGACCCCTGGTTCCTATCACCACCACTGTAAACTCACTCTGTTCTCTACAATAAACCACTTCTCATCAAACGACTCTGATTGGTTTAGCTTCTAAATCATTGTATCATTCGGATTGATCTAAAACTGGCAGAATTATCTTTATCCTTTGTCTTCCAACTTTTTGGGTGCTATAGAACCATTTTAAAAAAGAATCATATGCAACAGCTTTCCGGTTCTAGACAAGAATGATTTAATCATATAGAGAAACGCTTATGCATTCAAATGGATTTTTGAGTGCTCACTGTTCTATACAATGAATTTTGTTAAAGAACCTATGAAGAACCATTCTAAGGGTGTATAGTGGTAGCCCAGGCAACAGAATAAGAAAAAAAAAAGGTTTGTATTTTGTCACCTGATTGGTTTTTTTAAGTACCAGGCTGAACGTGTGATTCATCGCTAGATTCATGTGAAACAAGGACTCATTGTATGCCCAGGACAATAGATGTTCTCATGTCTCTTTTTAGCTGGGATAACGTGTAAAGGCCTATGTTAACACATCCTTCACACTAATGCCAGAGCGAAAGTAGTGGTATTTGTATTCCTTGATTCCGGGACGAAATAAAACCATCATTTCCTCTGTTTTGACAGTGATTAGAAGTAGCAAAGCATGCACTTTTTTGATTAGTTTGCCACGGCAATTACAGGCCTTAGCAGCTTGGTATTAATGAAGGGAGAAGAAAGCTGGACAGGCTTGCTGGATGCAGTCTACAGCGCCCAACCTGTATTTTTAGAAGCATAACACGGAACTGGGGAGGGAGCGTGAGTTGACTGTGCTGTATCTGAGGCCTTAGCATTAGCTCTCGGCACTGTTCGTCGTTACATAATATAATGATGTTTCTCCAAACTCCAAAGCCTTTCGGTGCTCCCTTTGTGTTTTTAATTTGCTCATTTTTGTCTTCGTCTTTTATGGAGAGCCTGTTTTGAAGAGTTTTAAGAGTGTGCTTTCTACGGATGCCTTCTGCTCCAGCAGATGGCACTTTCAGATAGCCCCTGTGTTGGCGATCGTTCGCCTGGCAGGGACAAAGTCTTGCACTTGGCAGTGCAACTGCGTGAATGTCTGTGTTTGCTGATGCCATAGACACAGGATAAGCACAGGTTTGGTCGCCCTGGAACTGGGCTTTGAGCGGCTGTAGGCATCTACTCCTCTAGGAGATGGGACATAACCTGTGGCATCCTTGCTTGTATCTGTCTGTCAGTACTGCTCCCACTGCTGCAGTTGTTTGCTCTGTTCTCCACATCACTAAAGCCTTCGAATGCTTTCATTTTCTGGTTTCATTTTGCTGGTTTTGGGAAAGTTTTTTTTTTTTTTCCGCACACAGCTTTTGCTTATAAGGAGAAGTTAGAAGGGGCTGTTTATGGCCTCGGATCATTCGCCTTTACAACAATGATGGTTTACATCGCCACTGTAAGATCTACCTGCCTCAGCACAATCTGAGGCCTAAACACTTTGAGCTAAACAGCATTGGGAGTGCAGTGCGTGTGGTGGCACACGGCCCACAACCGAACAGCAGCCTCTGTCGTCTCTATGGTAGCGCATCAGTTCTGCCTCGTGTTGTTTTCACCTCAGACTGTGACGGTGCACTCTGATGCTGATTCTCAAAGCGAGCCCTCCAATCCCTCACAGACAGTCTCGCGTTGACTGTGAGGGCGGTGTTTCTAAACCCTGCACATTTGAGCGCTTTCCTTTCCTTCCTTTTCCTATATAATACAGCCGATCTGATATATTAGTGCAGCGAAAAGTTTGCCATGTGCAGATAATGTTTAACCCAAGGGAGGAACAATGGAGGAGTTGAACCCTCTTTGGAGTCACAGGAAAAAGCTATTTAAAAGCTTTTGGAAGCATGCAAGGAATATGACAAACTTACCACAAGATCTTAAGCCTAAATTAGCAGTTTTAATGGCTGGTCTAACATGGACCTACGTCTCGAGTGATTTAGTAGGGTATATTAGCGCTTGTTAGAGTCCTATTATGGTCAGTTATTCCTACTGGGTTTGATAGTGATTGTAGATGCTTACAATTTCATGCATAAATGACTAAAAACCCAGGTTTTTAAAGATGTTTTACTTCTCCGAACTGTGTTTGGCTTGTTTTACTTTATCTAAATATCACATTTTTAAAAGTGTAATAGAGTTTCTCACATATGTGAACACTGTAACAGAAGAGAAGGGGTAAAGAGCACAACTGGAAAAAAAAAACAAAACTTGCAATATAAGCGTCCCTGTCCTACTTTTTCTTCAGTCCCTGCCTATAATATAGATAGATTCTCACCTCATGTCTGTCACCCTCTGTCTGTCTCCCTTTTCTTCTCTCTTTTTTTATTTTGATGCCTACCACAAGAACATAAATTGATATAATTATGGCATAAATGCAGACCTAACATCACCATTGCTCCCTAAGGGTTTAATACCACAGTCAGTGTACTGCCTTCTGCACACCAAGCACTTTGCATTAAGTGTTTTTTTTATACAGGAACTTGTCAAAATCTGTGCTAAACATGTCTAAAGTCATATCATTACTGATAGCAGCTGCCTTATATAAAGTGCTGGTTGAGGGAACTTCAGTGTGAACCCGTGTTGAAACTCCTTTTCCTGCTCTGGGTACAACAAGGTGGTTTAGAATTTGGCCATATTTTACTACTGGATAAATATTTTCTGAATTAATATACTTGAAAAGTTATATGGCTGTTTTACGCTGTTATTGGTAATTATGACTGTTGTCCTACCTGCTAGAACTTTGCAAAAAAAGTATACATCCAGAGGCTATTATTAGAGATCAATAGTGATTGGATACCAATCCAGTACTAGTATCAGGTCCTGATACTGAAGTAATTTATCAGATATTGGGACATGTACCGATCCAGATTCTTGGCATGTGGGCAGCTGGTGGCCTAGTGGTTGGGGAGTTGCTCACATGCCAAGAATCTGGCAGTACTGGGGAGTGATCAGAAGGTTGTGGGTCTGAATCCCAGGACTGCCAGTGGCATCACTGAGGTACCCTTGAGCAAGGTACCATCCCCACACACTGCTCCCTGGGTGCCCCCGTTGGTGGCAGCCCACTGCTTCACTTGGTGAATGGGTTAAATGCAGAGAAAGAATTTCACATTGTTTACACTGTTTGCTGTGGTGTGTTCACACATGACTGTAAGGGGCCACTTTACTTTACTTTTACTTTATCACAAACTGGAGCGCTTTCCAGGAGTGCAGGCAACTGGATGCAGGTTCTGAGGCAAAATGGTCGTGAGCCCCCAAACTGAAAGTGACCATTCTGTCATACGTGAACACAGCACAGCACAGCACACAGCGTCAACAGCACGAAATTCTTCCTCTGCATTTAACCCATTCACCAAGTGAAGCAGCGGGCAGCAGTGTGTGGGGACGGTACCTTGCTCAGGGTACTTCAGAGGTGCCTAGCAGTTTTGGGATTTGAACCCATGACTTTCTGATCGCAGGGCAAATGCCCTAACCACTAGGCCACCAGTTGCCCCTACACCTGCCCCAACTGCCCCAACTGCAACAATGCCAGTGGTTTGGACTGTTAATGGCTGTTGCAACTGATCAAATCGGGAAAATAATGGAACACAAAATGGAGAATTTAGAGAAGATTTCACAGAGAAACGGTGGCAGATATGGATCAAAAAATTTGTATCATAAGTCTGGTAAGCAGAATCTGAAAGTTTTTGTATATACAGTAGCTCCTTTTAAATCATTTTAAGGCTAAAGTAAGGCTAAAGTCATTTTTCTACCTACGTAGCTAGCTAAAATGGAAAAAATACAGAGCAGAGTGTTTGGCAGATTTAGTTTGCTAGATAGTTCATCACTGGGAGAGAGCTAGCTAGCTAAAACTGCATAATGCTTGCTGCCAAACAAACACCACTGGGTGATAAAGTCGCAGGTTCAGCTAGGTATGTCTCCTGCGATATCACCTCTCTGATCTGTTTTTGTTGTCAGAGTTTTGTCTAACTACCGAGAGATTCGGTTTTAATGATGCTAGCTAGTAGTCTGAAATTGGTGTGTGTGTCCATGTACATATTGCAGTTTAAATAGCCGTAAGAAGACTCGAGCACGTTTACTCAGCTGGTCAGAAACAAGCTGGCAGTTTTTCGAAGCTGCTTTGGCTCCAGGGTTGTGGACCCAGCTGTACATATAATGGTTGTAAGCCTCTAGGCACTTGTATGCCTTCAAATGTAGAAGGAGGTCTGGAGGACGAAGTAATTTGTAATGTCGATCACTCATCGACTCTGGGAAAATCAGTCAATGCTTTTTCATGCATGTTCATTACACTTTCCTACTTGAACGACAGTTCAAATAAATTGCTTGAAATTGCATCTCTAGCTATTATAATCCTAGTGTTTTTTGCTTGCCTAACTTACATAGTCACATATCCAAATGTGGACTAGGAAGGATGCCTTACTGCCAAGCACCTACATCACTGGTTTTCAGTTGGTTGTGGGGCCTTCCTTCCCTGCCCATATTAGTGTTTTTCCACTCTAACACACCCACTTTGAATCAGAAAAGGGCTTGTTAATTAGCTAATTAATTGGAACAAGAAAAACAGGTGGCCTGCATGAATAGGGCTGAGAGCCACTGGCCTTCAGTAGAAAGAAACCGCAATTGTTTGGGGCTTTGTGAGCAAAAATCCTGTGAGGTGGGAGGCTAAAAATCAAATCCTGACACTTCTTGGCAAACTGCTGCTTTCAACAAGCCTCTTTTCCCCCACTCATGGCCATGAGCGGTTGTTTTTAGCAACTATTCTGATTAGTGCCGCCACTTTTCTTAATTATAATCTGTTTGAAATGTTCTTCATAAAGGTGTATGTAACAAACAAAAAAGTTTGCTACATACAGACAACATCTTTCTCTTTCACAACTTTCCAAAGTAAACACACAGACTAGTAGAGAAGCGAGCACTCTGCCTAATGAAGATCTCCTAATGGAGACCCCATCATCTCCAGCTAATTATGCAACTAATAATCATATTTTAAAAAGCTAAAAATGAGTACTATGTTGTGTGTGGCTGTATAAAAGGGGTAGGATGCTGCTGTTGTGGCTGCTGTGTGCACACTTTCATTTACAGAACAGGCTTGAGCAAATTTAACTAGGGCTGTCACTATCAGTTCTATTAGCAATCAAGTAATGTTTCAGTTATTTTGACTGAGCTTCATACACACGCAAATTGCATTGTCAGTATTTTGTTTTACTGTATAAATATCTTGATTTATAAATGCAAACGTGCAACAGTGAGATCCTGCTGGTGTGGGTTTCCTCTCTTTCAGAGATGCTCACGTGGGATGTGCCTCCTTGGTGAGAATGATCAGACTGCTGATGCAGATTTGTATGTTTATTATTTCGTTTGTTTGATTCAGCAAAAACATTGTTTTGATTTTATCGAGTAGTCATGACAGCCTTGTATAAAACACTACATTCAGTTAATAAATGCCGTATTTTTGTGCAAGAGTGGTACGATTGAAGCTTTAAGTCTGTGTGTTGGTTTTTATTCTCTCTGTGGTCGTTCCCGAGCAGAATCTACAAATCTCCACCTTTGTCATGCTGAGCTCTTTTCCTGTCATAATAAACGGGGTGACACGGTTCTGAGATTGCACCATTTGAAGAGAACAATGGTTGTAGACAGGTGTAGGGATTTTCTTCCTCTGCACGAAAAGGTTAATGTGGACGGCTAATGCTTTACATTTGATGTCACTTCAGTCGTCGTGCTTCGAGTTTTAAATCAAGCTGTTTAAGCTCGTTTATTCTTTTATAGTTGAGCCTGTGATCTGCAGTTCCACGCAGAGCACTTGGAGCTACTCAGCAGTGAAGCTGACCTTGCATAACTAGGCCCTGAAGTAGTGTACTGTACATTGGAGCGAAGCTTTGGAGAAGGGTTAAGCAAGTCTGAGAGAGGACATAATTAATTCCATTACATAGACTAATTAAGCGGTAGGAGGTGGTGCTGTGCATCCTGAAGCAACTTTACTGTAGCTTATGCTGTGGAGCAGCGTGGGTCTTACACAACATGCAGAAAGAAAAACAAACCCGGGCAACCTTCATCTGGATAAAACTGGGCTTACGCTGTTACAGCATATGTATCCCTCTCTTCTGTTTCATCTGTGTATCCCACAGTTACTATCCTTACCTGCAGATTGCTCTTAAAATGCCGATTCTTCAGAGTAGACCTCTGCTCAGCAGTGCTATCACATGCTTACTGCAATTACAGCAGAGTCGATGATGCTTTATGAGCTGTACACTTACTCTTGCATTAAAGCCTGTGCGGGTCTCTCTACTATATTATTATGACTCAGGGAAGATGTACAGGTTGATTTCAGGATAACAGCGGGGTTAATATGATTTTTTTCTTTTTTCCATGTGCATTCGTAGCCTTTATTTTTAATCTCCTTTTTGCCATGCTTCTCAGAGTAAAACATTTGTAAATAAAACATTATTAGTCAAAATGATAGCAGGTGACCTTTTCTGTAGCCATTTCAGCTTCCGGATCTTGAAGAGGTTGTGGGTTTCCTACCTTCGGCATATCCTACCTTCGGCATACAACCACTGGGTTCCTGAGCAAGACCCTCAACCCCAAGTTGCTCCAGGAAGACTGTCCCCTGGAATGGAAGTCGCTTTGGATAAACGCGTCTGCTAAATGCTTTAAATGTAAGGGATGCGTGTTTTGTGCAGGTTGTGAAAGTTAACTGTAGTAACAAGCAATTATTACTATAAGCCAGAGGGTATTGTATTGATTGTTATTTGATTAATCAATTCATTCATCATTAATCCTTCAGAGTTATTTCATGAGAAAAGGATAAAGGCTAAATAGAATTTTTCCATGTCAAGGAATAATTTTTTTGTTTCAATGCTGTATTCGCCATACCAATCAGAATTCCCATTTTGATAACTGTATTTATTTTTTCTGTTAATTAGCGCTGAAAATGACCCCATCATACAGAATGTGTGATGGGGTGAGATTATGACGGGGTGAAATACTTCATGCAAATTCTCCAAGATATGAGATTTTCTTTTCTCTTCTCTTTCCAGTTTGACATTTGATACGTGTGGACAAGTTATGCTGGATGCAGAAATCACCAAATTATTGTTCTGAATAAAATCTAAATTTACTGTCATCTCTGAGTGCATAAAGAATGACATTTATTCCTTATCATGTCACGTGCTATTTTCATGGCTAAGTAAGTTGGTAAAGCAAATCTCAAGAAAAAAAAAAATTCTTAAAACGTTTGCTGTTGTATTAAGTCAATATACATGGTGTTCATACAGAAATAGATTCAAAATAGACAGGGCGAAGGTTTGATGAAAAAATGGCTTGTTTAGTAATATTTGTGGTGCAACTTGGAAAATGGAAAAATCCCCATGTGCCTCAAAAACAGCAAATATATTTTCTAGGGGTGGGAATTTAACGCGTTAATTTCGATTAATTAATTTGAAAAAAAAATAACGCGTTAAAAAAAATAACGCATTTAATCACACTGCATTCCAAGCAA
>JBBPCZ010000002.1:9330222-9361908 GCA_037974445.1 Brycinus macrolepidotus | reverse complement strand
TTATCGCATGTGATATCGCCATCGCAACACTCAACAACATTATCGCATATCGCATGATTTCCTAATATCGTGCAGCCGTAGTTATAATAGTGTGTTTCCTTGGCCAAACAGGTAGATTTTTGGCCAAGGAAACAGACCTGCCCATGCATCGTACATCACTGCCTCTTTATTTATATTTAACTTTTTCCTTTTTACACTTTTTGCTAAAAGTTCTGATGAACACCCTCAACCTTGTGTGTTTGAATACCCATGTGCGGTGATTAATCAAATAGGCTTTCATCAGTACATAATTCTGATAGTGAACTTGAAAGATCTCCACTTAATTTTTTTTGGTGTTTCATTAAATTCATTTCGGTGTTTGGGGCGGCTGGGTGGCCTAGTGGTTAGGAAGTTCATCCTCAGATCAGAAGGTTGTGGGTTTGAATCCTAGGACTGCTAGTGTCATCACTGAGGTAGTGCCAGTGTCATTACCATGAGCAAGGTACCGTCCCCACATACTGCTCCCCGGGCACCCCTCATTGGTGGCAGCCCCCTGCTCACTTGGTGAATGGGTTAAACATAGAGAAAGAAGTTCACGCTGTGTGCTGTGCTGTGGTGTGTTCACGTGTGACTATAATGGGACACTTTACTTTACTCTAAACAGACTGATGACATGAAAGGACCAGTTGTACTCTATAATAAAACATGTGACCGTAATGAGAGCGGACCCGCATGTTTCTAAAACGCGCCACTTAAGTATTGTTTAAGAATATGCCACTGACTTTAGACGTGGTTTTTGTTGGTCAAAAGCGCAATGTCATTTTGCTGTCTTAAAATAGCAATGTGCCAACCATGCGCCCGGCCACACATCATTAAAAAGCACCACTCCTACGTGCGGGAAATGTGTGCAAAATCATTTATTTCAAAAATGTGCACGAATGGCATGAATGTGAGAAATGCGCTGGGATGAAACTAGCAAAATCATGTTGTGTCGCACTTTCTGCCAGTGCAAAATAGGGCCCAAATAATCCAAAACAAGTCAGAATACAATTATGATCAAGGCCAAGACAAGTCAGAGAACAAATGCTGTCAAACCCAAGACGAAGGGCTCGTACTATCAGTCTCGATAAGTTAGAGGATAAATACTATCAAGCCCAAGACAAATCAGAGGACAAAAACTCTCAAGACCAAGAGAAGTCAAATGAAACTGAGTCCAAGAAGAAGCTGAAAACAAATGTCTTGAGTCCTAGCCTAAGCAACATTATTCATAGAGATTGGTTATGTCACTTGATGTGTTTATGTGGCGTGTACTCCATGTTTTGAATAGCTTTTTAATAAGATTATTTCACAGAGGTGAAACTGTTGTGGCTGAGTTTCAAACAAGTGAACTGCAGGAGGCTTTACAATACTCAGTGCACAAAAAAACCCTCCCCTGCAGTGGAAATCTGTACAAGTGAAATTTCGTTTCATGTAAGTTTCTAGCTGCTAAAGTTGTGGGAAATAAATGTGAAATTGTTTGAAGTTTGTAAATCCAGGCTATGTAAAGTCATCAGTTTGTATCTTTCTATCTGTGAACAAGTGCATTTTTTTTGTTTTTGAGCAAATTCGAATTCTTTTAGAAATGAACGTATAAATGCTGCAGTGCTTAAAGCATCAAGTTGAACAGTGTTGTCCCGGTTGTGAATGGAAATCTCCTCTGGTCAGTCTAGCTTAGCTACTGTTAGAAGGTGTCGGCAGAATTTGACCCAGATAGCTGTTCTCCACTTTGATTCTGCCACACATCAAAGCAATTTATTCCTCTCATCCTCAGGTGTCACTGCATATTAACACTGATTGTGTGACAGCGTCTGCTCAATAAAGCCATGTTTCTCAACCCTGGTCCTGGAGGCACCCTGCCCTGCACTTTGTGTTTTCCCGGCCATAACACACCCACTTTAGCTCAGTGGGGAGGTTGTTAATGGGCTGATCAGGTGTGTTGGAAGCAGTGACAACACTCAAATGTGCGGAACTGAGAAACACTGCAATACTGCAATACACTGCAATTAAATATAGTGGCGTCTAATACTACAATTATAATGACATATAATGCTAAAGCCAATGGGCCGTATGTGCGGACTAAGACTTCTGAATGTATAAAACGAATGGAAATGTTCCCGAAATTATGAGGCATTTATGATTTATGCCTTTATTACATATTAACATTAATGCATAAGCCAACACACATGAATACCATAGCATAATACTACATATTTGCTGATACTAAAACCTTCACTATTGGCTGATAACAATACTAATCTGGTCTTTATAAAACACCACTAAGCTTTAAAATGACCTATTATGTAATTGAAGCACTTGAGAATGCAATCTTAAAGTATTCTCCAACGTAGGCATCTCTTCCACAGATCTTACACAACATCTCTTCCACAAATCTTTGTCCTGTTCAGTTTAACAGCGTGTCCCACAGGTCTGATAAAAACCTGGATGGAGCCTTGAGAAGGTGGTATTCTAATATATATATGGAAATCCAAAGGTATCTTAATGTGCTCATTCATTCATAACAATATAAAATACATTAGAAGCTGTTAATATGGGACAAAATATACAAAATATAATATACATAGTTGTCAATGTACTTGAGGAGGTGGCACTCAAGTATAGCCTATAGGTGGGAAACGCGGGTTGAAACTCATTCACGGAAAAAAAAAAACAAAACAAAAAAAAAAACTCCCCTGCACTGCAAATCTGTTCAAAAGCTGGCTATTTTAATAAAATGAATTCGAATCTGCTTCTTAGTTAACCTCTCATCAGGGATGCACAGATTATTTTTATGGCTGATCCCGACTTCTTTAGGGTCGCAAAGCTCACACTGTGTGCCCTAAATGAATCCATGAAACACATTTCTAGCACAGTTCCACATCTATTAGTCAAAGTCACTACATGAACAACATTATTTGCTCATTAACAGGCTAAAATCATAATTCATAAAGTCATAAATGATAAATCAGTTGCCATTTTAAATAGCATGAATCAGATAAAGTGCTTGGTAGAAAGTTAAAGGAGGTGTGGCTATTGGGTGTGGAACATTTTGATATGAGTGTGGCAGCAGCATTTAAATACACTGCTCCTACCTGCCTGACTGTCTCTGTAAATTACACTGCAATTTGGAGAAAGTTGAACTAATAATATGACTGATTGCTTAATTGTTTGTTTTCAGCAAAAATTGGTTAATTTAGATCTTAGTTAAATCTGATTTTGCATCCCTGCTTTTTTCATGTAGTTTGCCTACATGTAGCTACTGCTGATATCATGTGACCCAGTTTACTTGGCTTTACAATTCTGTAAAATAACAGACTAGACTTAATGTAGAACCAGCTTGGATTAGTTGGGGCAGCTGGTGGGCTAGTGGTTAGAGAGTTCGCCCTGCGATCAGAAAATTGTGGGTTTGAATCCCAAAACTGCTAGTGGCACCACTGAGGTACCCTTGAGCAAGGTACCATCTCCACACACTGCTCCTCGGGCGCTGTGTTCCTGACTGCCCATTGCTTCACTTGGTGAATGGGTTAGTAAAGTAAAATGGCCCCTTATAAGCACAGTGTTTTGCCAGAGTGACCAATCACAGCTCCAGGTGAGTGTTACTGGGTGTTTTGATGAATCAAAGTATTTGTGCAATGCAACAAATAATTTTGGTTAGTCCTTAACCTTCAAAGACACTGATTCACCAAGATGGGCTCATATTCTGCATTTTCCTGTTTAATTTTTTTCCCATTATGTTTGTATGGGTTTGTGTACCAAAAATATAATACATAACATCTTAATTTTATTATTACATGACCATTTTCCAAACTCTGTTTATCCCTTAAACCTGTTTTTGTTACTGTGCCTTTAAGAATGATTTATTTAAATTATCTCTTTTCTAACTGGCTGCCCTGTATTGCAGCTCATTCAAAAGGCAGCACAGGGCTGAAACATTCCTTAGCACATCAGCATGAATAGGTGCTCCTAAACTGATACAGGCTGAATAAAGAGACATATGTATTAGTTTTATGACATCACAAGTGCTATGATATGAAAATGGTCTGTTTTGCAGCTTGGTTTCCATCTATGTACTGTATGGACTTGGGAGTGGGTCATACATTTTGAAACTTCAGCAATATTTATGTACTTCAAGTCTTGATTCCTACAAGCCTTAATTCCAGAAAAGTGAAATGAGCCCTTTAATATGCTGAAAGACACCGTAATATGTTGCAGTATGATCACAATACTGAAATTTTGTTCATATTGTGCAGACCTACTATATAGCATTTTTGATATTTTGGGTATTTAGACTGGTACTATCGCCCCAAATGAAACACATGTTGTTGAGGTGTGATTTGGCACTCTGGTTGTTGTTATAAGCCGCCATAAACGAAGTAACACAGAAGCTCTGTCTGATCAGTGAAGGCTGAACTGCGGTCAATCAAGCCATGATAGAATCTGTGCAATCCAGAGATCTGCACTACTTCATTACTGAACTCACTGAGGCCTGCATTTGTTAGAAGTGTGCCCTTTGTAGCATAGCACAGAGGGCAGGACTAGACAGAGTGTTTCACTCTCTCTCTATATTTGATTGATTTTCACTACAGACTATGTTGCGTTGAAACTTCAGCACAGTAGCTGTCGTTTGATTAAGTTGCCTTAAAATCCTCTCTGGTGAAATTCACACTGCGTTTCATGTACAGTACCATACCTTCTCTCTGTTACTGATGTGTTAATTAGCAGTACTGCATCTGTTATTGTGTTAGACTGAGGTGCGTGAGGTATTGAAATATATAAATTGGCATATATTACTGAACCAATATTGTTAATGGGAATGAAATACGGCAATTGCAACTGATAATTTACAACTTTATATTTTGTTCATGCATACACTGATGTATGTGTAGTACCTAGAGTTGGGCATTTCCATTCATTTGAGTTTAATTAGGTGGACAGCATAGTGGATAACACAAGACCACCTGCACATGCACGGGTCCTTGTTCAAGACTGATATGGTTTAAACTTGTTTTAAAATGCAAATAAATAAAGAAATGGTTATTGATTTCAGTAATGGGCAAAGTTTTGATTATTAATCACTTTTTATAATCTGAACTCCGTTTGGGCCCTCTCTAGTCTTAGGGAAAGCAGCAGAGTTTTATAGTGCTGTTCATATGTGGTCATTGCAGTTAAATAGAGAGATAATGCTGTTACGGGAAAAATTGCTTCATAAAACCCAGTGCATGTGTGTAACGTGTATTTGTGTGATTAATGAACCTGACAGGACGGCACTTATATCTGATCCATATGGCATACTCCCAGCTCTTAGCTCCTCCGCTGCTGCGATGAACATGTTTTAGCATGAAGCCACCCAGCCTGCTCAGAGCCAACATATGGAGCCTGTGTCACTACTGTTAATCCAGCTCATTTTCTCTCTGTCCATGCACACACCCCTCAGACAGAGCAGTATGAGTTCACATTACTTGGCCAAAGTGGCACAAATCAATTTTCTTTTGTTCAAAGGTGTCTTGCTGTAAATCAGATTTTTTTTAGGGCTGCGTGAGCACAAAAATACAATCCGTTTTTAAAAGTCATATGTGAGCCACTTTCAAATGTGATATACTCTTAGACATATGTCTGATTCGTGACTGTAATGTGTGAGTGTAATGAGAACCATTAGGATTGGATCATGTGTTTTTATACGTCTCACTTGGCATACATGACATGGGCAAAACACCACACTATGGCAATATATTTATGTAGCAATACATTTAAACACATTGGTGAACTCTCAGTGTGACTTAATGGTAAAAGACTGGCCTTCATTAGTTGGACCAAATTTATTCATACTTGTCGAATCAATCGAATTCACCAAAATGCCCAGTGAGACTCATTAGAAACATCTGAAAGTAATTTGTTAGAGGACTCATTTACTCACTGCAGCCTTCTGTTATATAATTGTTATTATCAATGGTGCATCCCTCGTTAATAAATTTGCAGATCACTGTCGTCATCATCCAGTGTCGGGAGCAATGATGGACAATGCACACACATCCTATACTGGAATGAAAGTGGAGGCACCCTTGTTCTAAGTGCAAAAGTACTGTATGTGCTTTTATGTAGTGTGAGTGGTCATAGTCATTATGTTGTATTATTCTGATGTGACTGCAGACATGAAAACGGGGTTTAAAAATTGGCTTTTTAAAATGACATTTATTGAAAACAGGTTACATTTTCGCTCATTCAACTCAGATCAGCTTCTGTTAGACTTGCTGATGAGGACCAGTGGTCCAGTTCACCATACTGTTCTTTCTGAGGAAGTCAGATACAACACACAGGAAACTGAGAAGACACATACAATGCAGTGTTGCAGCTTTTTGTCTGTCAGACATGTTATCAAAACCACCTCAAGTCCAAGACCAGGACAAGTTGAGATCCAGTCAAGACCCAGTCCAAAGGACCAGGCAGCCAGTGTCAATGTTCATAAGGAGTTCATTTATAGTAAGTTGGTCAATATATTTCATATGCAACTAAATACTTCTCAGGTTCAGCCTGAAGAGTAATTAGCAAATATTGTTGCGAGCAAAAGTCTTCATAGCCACGGTCAAATGATGTTTTATTGATTTTTACGTGAAAATAAACACATGCATATTTTGATGCACAGTTACAATTTATTTGTGGAATTTAACATATTGGAAAATCAAATGTTACAAAGTTTATGACTCACTGAATATGTTCTGACCAGAGGTATGCAAGCTTTTGCCCTCCACTGTTTTTCTATGAAGATGTATGTGAAGTAGTGCCTTAAACCAACACTAAATAGAGTCTGAACTGTCAAGTCCATTTGAAATCCCAAGTAGATTTGTGTTTCTTTATAATAGCTTGAAGAATGCTGTGGGAAGTTGATCGCGTATGTCTGCAGCCATCCTTGAGGGTGAGCTGTCATAGGTTTTATCGGATGATAAAATGACATGAAATGCCACACCTGATTTTTAAGTCTTCTATTACTATATTGCAATAAACACCCCAAAATAATATTTTACATTAACATATTTTGATGCCTCTTTACGGATCTACAAATTCTGTTAATAAAGTCTACTGTGAGCAAGTTGTATATAGAAAACTAGAATTGTGTTCAATGCTGCTTCTGTGGCACAAACCCGCTCAACTCTGCAACACACCTCTGTATCATTCTGTACATTTGACAATCAATTGAGAATTTTACTTTGGACAAAAAAACTAGCAAAAAACTGTGTCAAATGTTGTGTTCCGCTCTTACATGAAGGACAAGTTGGTGCAAGAGTGGGACCAAAATGGACAGGACCCAAGCTATCTCAAACGTTAGCTTGCCAGTTAGATCCTTGTCTGTATTTCATCCAAACCAGCATATTTAATGATAGGGGAAACGCTGCTGTGTGTACTTCTTTGTGTTCAACATCATCGTTGTCACAACAAAGAATTATGCTTTGCTGTTGTTCACTTGTGCGCATACTTGTCCTCTCAGGGCAGATGTGTGTTCACACTGGCAACAGATATAAGCGAGAATCTTGAGGCACCTCACAGTTTGGTTCCATTGCATTGCAGATATGAGTTCATGCAGATTCTTTGTCTCTCGGCAGAACTGTGACGCATCTAAGAACAGATTGTTTTTCCTACCCCTAATATGGGTCACTTACAAATATGAACGTGAACTGAAAAAAAACTGAGAGTCTGTAACGAGAATACTGCCATCAGGGTTTGATAGAGGACAGTTTGAGGAGTGAGTGGAGAGATTGCAGGCAGAAGAGTGGGGGATGGAGGGGAGAGTTAGCTCACACACACACACACACACACACGTAAAAGTCAGGCACAGGCCTCAGGAGAAACCTCAAGTGTGTGTATGGTAAACAGAGAGCGAGGTTCAGTAAGTTTTACCACCAAGCCACAGAGAGAGAGAGAGAGAGAGAGAGAGAGAGAGAGAGAGAGATGCTGCCTTTCTCTCCGTAACTCTGGACACTCACTTTAACAGTCGACGAGAGACAGCAGCCCAGGTGACGTCAGTGCTACTGAGACTGAGCTGCAGAGAGGGAGGTCACGGCCTTATCCACAGCCAGCTGTTCCACACACATGCACGCTCAGGAGGCAAACAGTATGCACTTCGTTGAACTCTAGCTGTAAATATTTACATAACTACGCATACAGTACTGGGCGTGTCATTTCACTTAAGCTGGATGCTCCAACTCCTCCACCCGCTCAACTATCTGCGTATATGTCCATCAATGTCCTACCATGCATGCATGTGTGTTTCTGTGTGGTTCGGTGTCTGTTCTCCATCAGCACACACAGTACATGCATGCAGTGGCTCATGAGCTTGCTCTCTCTCTTCCTCTCTCTCTCTCCCTCTTTCTCTCTCTCTCTCTCTCTCTCTCTCTCTCTTATTCCCGCTCCAGGCAGACATTAGCTCTAAGAATAGCCGTGTCACCATCAGCCTGATAAGGTCCTGCTGATGGCTGGCCGGTGCTGAGTGAAAGGCATCAGTGCTGGACCTGGTGTGAATGATCCCCTCTCTCTGCTGTTCACACTGTCCCATTAACTTCACTAAAACCCATTCTTTTAATGTGGGCCAAAGAGCCTTCCACAGTATAAGATTTATATGTATATCTATCTATGTGTTTCATAAATATAGAGGTGCTTAATGCAAGTTACAGGCCTACTGGCTCTAGGGTGGTCTACCGGGGTCAGAAATTAAATTGGAAATTCTCCTTGTTTGTCAATCAAAAATTCGTTTTGTGCAAAAATTTGGGCGCCCCTGATCAAATTACATGTTTTGGTGCCCAAATCTAGTCCTGGAGGGCCCGTGTGTAGCACGTGGTTGTTCCCCTACTCCAACACACTTACTAAACTTGGCAGTTAACCGATGAGTTGAACCAGGTGTGTTTGAACAGAGAAATCAACAAATTGTGCTGGACACCACCACTTCAGGGCTGGATCTGGCAACCCTGCTCTACAGAGAACACATTTGAATGCACAGTTTTTGTTTATTTGCTGATTTTTACATATTAGAAAAATTGGGACTGTGTAGAACTTATGGCACATTTTTTATATTTTATGTTTTATTTGTTTGCCCATTTTTTGTTAGAACTTTTGATTACAAAATAGTGTAAAAAAAAGTGATATCAATTAGCCCATGTTAGTGAAAACGTAATTGTCCTTGAAAGTGTTTGAAAGTAGAGGTTGAGTATCAAAGCAGGCTGATCAAAGAAGCAAACTGCATAAAAATTCATTAAAGCTGAAATGGATGTAAAGTTTCACACCCAAATGTTATTCACCCTGAAAATCTGTGACACAAAATGTCTCATTGCAGTAGATACCACTAAAACAGATATGGTTTTGTTTGCAAAAAAATGTCTGGGAAACACAAGCTTGAATGCGCCTTGAGGCAAACAAATGATGGAGCTGTTCCTTTTTTGAAGATTTTTGTGTATGCTAAACACATTTGAATTTAAATAACGAACACTTAGATGAGTTTAGAAAACCACAACCATCAGTAATACACACCTAACACAATCAAATGCTCATTCTACACCCCTGCTGTTTGTCTGTGCTTCCTTCTGTATTCCCACTGTATACTCCCTCTGTGTTGCTCCTGAGTCAGGTGCTCAGTTATCCTGATTTCCTCTGTGCAGGTTCCAGTGAGAATTCATCTCATAAATGTTGTTAATCCAAAGAGGGGAGCATTTGTCATGGTTAATCCAGAGCTATTAGGAGAGTGGTGTGCTTTCTGACTGAGGCCTGAACACGCAAACTGGGCTGACAGTGCAGCAACACAGGTCTGATCCTATCCCATCTCCATTCAGGAGATCAGGAGGAGGGTATTTTTTTTTTTCTTCCAGAGATGTTTATAGAGGAAGCTGATCGCAGCTTAGTCCAGAATGCTGTGTGGCTGACCATGGGTCTTCAGATTGAGAGCAAGGCTAAAATGCATGCAGAATCCAATTACAGATGTCATTATCATGGCTCCTCAGCTGTCTGCTTCTCTCAGGGCAACAGCCATCTCTTAAAGCCTTGGGTGTGCCTCAAATAAACCACCAGATCCATATGTACTGGTTTATTTTGTATTTTTTTTTTTTTGCTGTTTGCTTCCACAAAATGAAAGTGAATGCCCAGTAGTGTTTTTTCCTCTAGATTTTTTTCAGGTCAGGTGGAAGGCTCTTCGAAGCAGAAGAGATGTGGGTGGGGTAGTAACATTGGCCTGCCAGTTACATCCTAATGTTCGTGTTTCATCCAAGCTGGTTGGCATGTGATGGTAGGAGAAACACTGTTTTTTTTTCTGGAGGCACTAGATTTACTGGAGCACTTCTGGAGAACACAGCATCCCATAAAGACAAACTGTGTTCATATATGATGTCACAGAAGCAAGCTAACTGCTAGGTTAATGGCAAATGTTAGCCTATGGCAGACAACCTACGGCAGAGACCTTTAAATCTGGATCTTGAATAAGATAAGAAGATAAGAAAGAACTTTATTTATTCTGAGGGAAAATCTTGTGTCATTAGTACGCTCAGTGCAACAAGAAAGAATAAGATTTAAAAAAAAAGATAGACAATAAACAGTAGTGCAACACAATGACAAGAACAAGAACATTAGTGTTGCAAATAACAATGTAACACTGACATTGCTGCGTGTAAAGATTTAGTGTGCTGTACCAGCAGATCAGCAGTGCAAAATGACTTAAGAAAGTGGCTTAGTCTTAATGCAATAAAAATAAATGCAATAAAATAGCAGCAGATGGTAAGGTACTATCTGCTGCTATCCAGTTTCTGGTCCTGAATTTCATAGTCACTGGAAGTTAACTGAACTTTTAATATAACCGATTGGCCGCTGTGTGTCGTACCTACAAGTCATTACAAAATCCAGGACCGGAAACTGGATTCAAGGTCTGGACTTGATCTCAGATTTATAGCACATTAAGCAAAGTGGAATATAATTAAGGAACGAATGTTCTAGTGCAGTCGGATACTTTGCTACGTTAAGAAACCGTAGACATGATCGAATCCCTGTACAAGCTTGGGAGGTTGATGGGGGACACTGCTTTTGTGTGTTAGACCATATTCACAAGGGCATATCTCAATGCGTTCGTGCATGATGACCAATGCTGAAATGTACACTGATATAAATATGTATCAGCCAGTAGGATACTGTCTGGGAAAACTGGCTGTCCAGAATCAAATCTGTAAAAGGAACAGATTCACTTGTTTTCAAAGCAGATATTACCAGGCCAGCACTTATCTGTATGTAAAGTGGCCCCTTATAGTTACATGTGAACACGCCACACAGTGTGAAATTGTTTCTCTGCATTTAACCCATTCACCAAGTGAAGCAGGGGGCTGCCACCAATGAGGGGCGCACAGGGGAGCAGTGTGTGGGGACAGTACCTTGCTCAAGGGTACCTCAGTGATGCCACTAGCAGTCCTGGGATTTGAACCCACAACCTTCTGACTGCAAGGGCAACTCCCTAACCACTAGGCCACCAGTTGCCCCATACAGAGCAACAAATCTCGTCTGTGCCCGTTTACAGTAAAGCCTAGTTGCTTCATTGTTGTGATAGACTTGTTTAAGCGTGTGTTACAGTTCTACTAGCATCCTCCTTGTCTCAAAGATAAGATAATAAACGATCGCTGGCGTTCCTGACACAAGATGCCGCCTGTCACATGTGTTTAGCTGAGCTGAGCTGGGCTAATTGCAGGCTGGCGCAGCGCTAGCCTCCAGCTCCCTAATGATAAGTGACTGGGGCGATATTACACGCCTGTTAGCGTACACATCATGACTTATTCATGGCAGCTGAACACGAAAACTGCATTGAGGTGAGGTGAGCTTGTTTTAGCAAGACCGGCGAGGGGGAAAACAGGGCAGCAGTGTGTGCTGCGTTCAGCAGGTAAAGTCGTCCCCTCCTTCTAGCCCCGGCACTCAAGAGCATTCTTTCTCTTTGTTAGCACAGATTATTGCATCTTGCAACAATAGTGACTGCACATAGCATATGAGTCAGAAATAATTCATGATTATTCAGGACGTTTGAAATGGTGACTGGTGGCGAAGTGGCAGACAGCACGTAGGCTGCTGTGTGATGCTGTTTTAGAAGGACAAGGACTCCCATTTCTCACAGACGGCTTTAATTTAATTCTCCTCTCTTTGTTCTTGTTCTTTGTGCACTTGGATGAAGTTGAGGGAGAAATATCCTCTAGACGGTATTAATATCTGTTTAGTTCACTCCATATGGAAAAACAACATATTTGAAATATTTTTCTGACATTCATTTTACACAATCTAATGTGCTGGCCTTCCATCATTGCATGCATTATATACATATGGACAAAAGTATTGGGACGCAAGACCATTACACCAACAGGGACTTAATGACGTTGCATTCAAATACATAGACTTTAATATGGAGCTGGCCCCCCTTTTGGAGTGTTTCTGTGGGAATTTGTGTCCATTCATTCTGTAGAACATTTATGAGGTCAGGCACTGATGTTGGACGAGAAGGCCTGGCTCACAATCTCCGTTCCAGTTCATCCCAAAGGTGTTGGATGAGGTTGAGGTCAGGGCTCTGTGCGGGCCAGTCAAGCTCTTTCACACCGAACTCATCCATCCATGTCTTTATGGATCTTGCTTTGTGCACTGGGGCACAGTCATGCTGGAATAGAAACTGTGTCCACAAAGTTGGAAGCATGGTGTTGTCCAGAATGCCTTGGTATGCTGAAGCATTAAGATTGCCCTTCACTGGAAGTAAGGGGTCTAGCCCAAACGCAGAAAAACAAGAGTGTCCCAATGCTTTTGCCCATATAGTGTGTGTATGTACATTTACATTTAACTCCTTTGTACAGAGCTCCTAGTTTCTTTTCCACTGGTGGAGTCCTTTGATATTTTTATTATCATAATCAAAAGAATTGTTTTAAGCTAATTTATAATTAAAAATTGAATAGAAATATTTTTCATATTTTTATGAAAATCCTGGAATTTAAGGCTCAACTGAAGGACGTCCAGTGCAAAATTACAATTTATGGCTGAATAGCTAATATTTGTCCACCAGTAAGCTAACTGCTTTCTTCTTCAGGCTGGATGTGGAATTGGGAGCAACTTAGATTTCCACAGATATTTGACAACTGAGAATAATACTGTTTTCATCTGGGCACAAAAAAAAGATGACCAACTGGACAGAGTAAGTTTGTCATGTGGACTATCTCATGTCTTCCTCCACTCTGCTTGGCATCTCTGGACTGAACTATAGTGTTTGTGGAGCTGGGCAAAGTAAAAGTGCTATGACTTTCCTCTACTCAAAAGAACCTGCCACAGGGGAAAAATACTGTAATGAGAGCAGAAGTAATTTGTTACTTTCCACTTCTGGGGATAAGACAAAAAGGGGACAGTTCTTCCACTAGAGAACCCAAACTCCACCAGTGTTTTGAATAACAAAACATGTAAACTGTATTATTTATAATGAGCATAATATGATATTACAAAAACTCGTTTTGAGGAGAAATGATGAAAGATTACAAAAAGAAGAAGCTGAAACAGAAACTGAAACTGCAAAGAATTCTGGTGAACCAGTTTTACAGTATTTTTACATTAAGTTTCTGCTGCTTATTTGTGAGAACAGTCTTTTTTTTCTCTTTCCCCCTTTCTATTTTTCTTTCTTTCTACTTCTCTTTTTCTGCTGTTTATCTGCATTTAAGAAATCCACTGACAACAGTCTTTCCTTTTTTCTTTCTCATTCTTTCTTTCTTCTTCTCTTTTTTCCCATCAGTATTCTCCTCACTACTTTCCACCCTCTTTTGCACAATCTGAAAATGCGTGCTGTTTCAACAACGCACCCCCCCCAACACACACACACACACACACACACACACACACACACACACACACACCCCTCCTGAATTAATAGCAGGAAGAGCTTGCGGCTCAGTGACTAAAGGAGGTCTAATGTGCAGGTGTTATTTTGCCTGCGCTCCCCTGACGCCGCGCGTGTTTGTCATGTTCCCAGAGGTGAGAAGGAACCCCCGCGGGCCACGTTCACACCACACAGGCCCCCCCTCCCCAAACGCCCCCACCTCTCTCAGACGCTGGTGCTGAGAATGATTGACAGTATTTGATCTCCCCCATTCCGCCGCCCTCCTCTTCCTAGAAAGTCACCCAAAGCACCAAAATACCCATTAACTCGTTTCAGCCCTCGGATGCTAACAGGCCAGAACCAAACAGATGGTGGTGTGCGTAAATATTTAAGCGGATCATTTCTTTTTTGCCACCTCTGTGGAGTCGTTGAGCTCAGGGAGGGCGGGGCGTCACATTGTCACAGCAGCTCTGGGCTTAATGCTCTGCTGTTGGTGGTGACTACACTACAGTGGGACCACCCAGAAAAAAGTAATACACTTGATTTTCACATGCATACAATATTTTATGATTTTGACTTTCTGTTTATTTACTTTTGGCAATAATTGTTTGGATACAATGCTTTTTTATGGCAAACTATATGTGTTTGAATTTGAATTTACAGATATCCAGACTCATCTTAGTATTTGCTTATTTAAGTACTAGTCAAACAGGGTTAGTTTTCAATAAGAAGGTGAGGTAACATAATTTTACCACACTTTATGGCTGTTTATGACCACACTCTATGACTGTTTATGAGCACATTTTATGACTTTTTATGACTGATTGCCATGGGATAGGAAATCTGGGTATAAATGACTACCTGATGTTTGTATTTCCTTCACTTCAAAAAAAGAGAAGAAAACATGTAAAATGTTTCATTTTAGCGGTTATTTCATCTGTATTCTCATCAGAATTAGAAAGGACATTCATTCATATTCACACATATAAAAATCAAACCATTTGTCAGTCATTTTTAGTGTTTAGAGTCATATGCTTGTGGTAGGACAGCACATACTAAACGAAGCTTATCGGCTTCTTTAAGGCGTGGAGAACACAAGTAAATGCTTAACATGATGGGTTTACTTCTTCAGTTTGTTTTTACAGGAAGTAAAATATGTAAGAATCTTTACTGACGTGGGAGCTTGCAGTCCGTACAATGACTGACATAAAAAATTTGGGCAGGATCCAACCATCCTGTGTAAAATCTGGAATAGTTCTTTAATCAGGTACTTAAATAAAGCATGTGTGGTGTGGAAGAAATAATATACAAGTTGTGTATTACAGAAACTGTCATTTGTAAACAAAACGTTATGGAGCTAAACATTATTTCAGATTAAAAGATGACTAACTTGTCCAGTGTTATTGTTCCATATATCGCCTGGCAATATGTTAACACAGAGGAAAACACGATTACTCACTAAAAAGCTGAACAATCAAGCACATACAGGCGCTAAATTGGGATTTCAGAGGTGCGGAGCCCAGTTTTGTTTTTCCTGGGTGTCAACAGTGTGGGAAGTTGCGTGAAAAGTGTGGCATTATATCTGGTTATGTCTCAATGGCCTATTTATTAAGTCAATTTACTGTAGTAAGTATCACTCGTTTGTCAGTTTTGGCATCAGAATTGTATCAAAATATTTCTGAAATATCTTGAATCCTTCCTGTCCTTTATAACTGTGCTCGGAGCAGCTGGCTCCTGTTTTGAGACAGGTGGTGGAGACAGTATATCCACAAGGCTTGTAAAATGGTTCACCTCTATGCAGTACTTTACTGGCAAGTGTTCAATATCGTACAGATCCAGAAAACTGCTTCTCAGATTACTGAAAAGCCCAGGCTTTTTTTTTTTTTTAAACCTAATTTATCTGCTGTAACCCTGATCAGCAATATCAAACAAGCACTGTTAGCCAGATGCACATGTGGTGTAACTAGGTGCAAATGTCTGCCTTTGACTACAGCCGCAACAGTCAATTAGCAACCAGTAGACTAAACATCATATTAATGCGAGACCGTCAAATTCAGTAAAAACTCAATAACAAGAAATTTGACTACTGTAAGAATAACTGTTTGATTCAGCTTCTTGAGTTGTAGAAGTATGTCTGGCAAAACAACTGCAGAATGCTTTGGAAGTACTAGATTTAACAGGATAAACAATGATAATCAATCTAGCTACTCGTTTAAATATGTATTACCGATCTACTTAGCAAGTTA
This sequence comes from Brycinus macrolepidotus, assembly GCA_037974445.1. Lineage (NCBI taxonomy): Eukaryota > Metazoa > Chordata > Actinopteri > Characiformes > Alestidae > Brycinus > Brycinus macrolepidotus. Next base: position 9,345,804 of record JBBPCZ010000002.1, on the reverse strand, counting down.
GAAGACCCTAAGTATTTATATGACTGTGAAAATCGGCAGAGTAACAAGAGAAAGGCATGAAGCTTCAGGTTGCAGCGAACCTGACAGTATGTAACTTTTTAGAGGTCATTTCTCTGTACGGTTTATCACATGCTATAGTAAAATGGATTTTATGGAGAATGTATTTGGGTACAGAGCTGGACCGCAGCTCTGTTTGACCCGAACAAAGGTGCCGTACGCTTCAGCCCAATTTAGCCCCTGGATATAAGTCACATTTCATGCTAGCAGCTAGGGGTGAGTGATGGATTACCATGATGGGTCAGGATTTATATTTTTTTTCTGAGAATGAGAGCTAGGAGTGCCCTATTAAAAAAATATAGTCAAAGTACTAATGATTTTTATTCAGCGTTTCACACACTGCACTGCACTAAATCAAATTAAACAGGAGTAATTATGCTCTGTAACACTGAGCTGGTCAGGGTTATCATTAGATAAAATGAGAGGTTTTCATTTGTCAGGTAAAGATGGCTACAAATAAGTTCAATAATAATTAAATAGTGTATTTTGCGGAGCACTTTGCCATCAATATAATACAAATATGGACTGTGTGTGCCATTGGAGGCACATGGAAGTGTTATTCAGAATCAGAATCACATTCGGTCTTTTATTTGCCAAGTACAAGATGTACAAGACATTTGTCTTGGTGCAGGTGTGCGTATAAATTCCAGTAAAAATACAAAAAGAACCTGTAAAATACACAACGGACAAAGTCATCTAGAGCAACTGTTTTAAGGGGAGAATGGAGAGTTGAACACGTGGCTGAGGTGGATTTCAAGAAGCTGAGCATCATTCATGTTTGTTCAGCTTTTGCTTCTGGCTGTGTTTCTGCGTGGAGCAGCATGGCATGTGTGTGTGTGTGTGTGTGTGTGATATCAGATTCTCAGCAAGGTCCTTATTGAGAGAGGGTGATGCTGCAGTTTGAGCCAGTTTAAGCAGGAGAGACTGACTGCCTGCATTAGTGATTCTCAGTTCTCTTCTGAGAGGCAAAATGAGAGAGGGCAAGTGGCCGTCCTGTTCAGCTCTCAGGCGGCCTCGTACGCTGCACATGGGCCAGTAAAATTCTCATCTCACAGCTTCATCTTCACTCAGGATCTTCAGTGCAGTCTCAGTAAAATGTGTCATTGCCCACACTTGCTATCTTTGGTAATAACTAGAGGTTCATGAGCAAAGAATTATAGAGCAACTAAATAACTGACAAAACAGACACCTTGGAAAACAAAAAGGTGAAAATATACATGTATAAAAGAAATCAACAGATGGATCATTGACTGATTTTTACATAGCTGTGACATAGTTAAATCTGCCATTCATGTAGTGGGGAAAAAAAACAAACTAATAACTTTAATGCATGTCCAGTTGCATACCTGTGCAATAATAGACAAGTACATACATAAATCTTTTCATCCCTTTAATGACCCTAAGTGTTATTAGTTCATGTGAGCGGCCCTAAAGTTTAGTTCCTTGTACATTAGGAGGAATTAAATAATATTAAGTCATAATATATTTTTGTTAAAGAACTGAATTGCTTTAATGTAACATCCAATTAAACCTACACATTCTATTTGTTATATGCTTGGAATAGTGTGTGTATAGTTCAGAGGGCTAGGGTTGGACCACAGAGATTTAATTGGTCACAGTAGTGTCCCCACACTTAAGCTAATAGGTTATTAGGTTTCCAATTCTGCATATGGTTGAATATCAACTGTTCTTTCTGGAAAACATTCATTTTGAGTTTTGTGCATTTATACTCCATCCAAGCATCTTTGATGGTAGTAATGTAAAAAAGTTACAGTAATGTGCAAAAGCAGAGACCACCCTTTCATTTATTTAATTTCTGTGTAATACGGCAATTGAGTACAACTCAATTTACTAACTTACTACTAACTTACTAACTCTTTTGTGTCTTACAAAAGCAAGACACATATATGCAACAGGACATAAACACCAAGAAGCCTCCAACACTTAAGTATAATATGAAATCTAGCCGGCTTTTAATTTTTTGCATTCTTTACTTTCGTGCACCCTCCTGCTACTTTAACTCTTAAGTCCTACCAGTATTTTAACCAACCAGTGTTGGTTGTATCCTCCTAACTAAAACTGAACCCAAAGCTCTCATTGACATCATTCCCCTCCAAACATACACTAACATTCATACAAACACCACACAAGCAACTACCCACACACACACACCGGGGGGCAGTGTGTGGGGACAGTACCTTGCCCAAGGGTGCCTCAGTGGCACCACTAGCAGTCCTGGGATTTGAACCCATGACCTTCTGATTGCAGGGGCAACTCCCTAACCACCAGGCCACCAGCCGCCCCAAAACTCTGCCTTGTGTGAGGCAGTTTTGATCAAATGTAAAAGAGATAAAAAGAAAAAAGATCAAATTAGATAAGAGGGAATCGACTTGGATATGGAAGCAGCGAGTCGAAGGAAAAATAAGTACGAGTTTTTACAATAATATAGGAAGAATGATTATATATATTTTCTTCTGTTTATCAGTGAATAATACATTGACCACCGACACTCAGCACTTTTTCATTTTTTGTTCACTTCAAAAATGTTCGCCAAGAGAAGAGAGAAGACTTTTTTTTTTTTTGTTTGACTGGTTTCTTTTGCTTGTCACACTCCCACACATGGGCCCACCAGCTAACAGTTTCCTCATTTGCTTAAGCACAGATGAGTTTGAAGTGCCCTCCTCTCTTGGGCATACAAGCCGTGGGCCTGCTTCCCACCCACTGAGTAATGGAAAGAGCCTGTGGCCAAACGGATGGACCGTGCGACCAGTGGAAGACTCACTTTCAGAAGTGGAGCAGTTGGCTATGTGGACTGACCTGGATACACTGACCAGAATGTAGGTCAGTGTAGCTGGCTTCCTCTGGACGAGCGACTGCCTTGCTTGGCTTGCAGCGATTTCACCATCTTTGAACTGGCTCTCTTTAAAGGGCTTTGCCAGTAATGAATGTTGTGAATGTCAGTAGCTGTGTAATTAGCGGTGGTTTTTATATCCCGCCCGTTGGAGCCAAAGCCACCAGCAGGACCACTTGCTCAAAAGCCTCTCCAGTTCCAACATCCAGTTATGATTTCTGCCCTCTCTGAGCCAGGAGAAGCAGTCGTGGCCGACACCGAGTTTTTAATCGTTTTAATTGTACTTTCTCATTCAAATGCGATCACGCAAACGAGTTGTACTAACAAGTTTCACACTGTGTTAGAAAGGCATAAAAGCCAGCTTTGAAGGTTAATTTGCTCTCAAACCTCCTGGCTGAATGCACTGTGGAGTGTAGAGCATGGTTGTGGTGGGTGACGGATATTGAGAAGTTGCAGAAGCCATGCATGCTGTAAATGAGTCACAGTTCACTCTGTTTTAATCTTCATTCCGCTGTGCTCTCCAGTGTCTCATTACTCCCTATCGTGCAATGTGGTTCCTAGATAGTGAACAATACATAATGATCAACAGGGATGCTCCACTGTCTTTCTGATACGCAAGCTGATTAGATCTGAAATGTGGTGGGTGATATGAGGATATATTATTATTCATCCAGATAAGTAATATAACTGTAGGACTGTAACTATGAAACATTTGCATTGTAAAATATTGTCTGGAATATTAATGAAGGTGTGGAGTTGATTTATTATTATTATTATTATTATTATTGTTGTTGTTGTTGTTGTTGTTGCTGTTATCATTAGGCTTTGTTGAACTGTTTAATTCTAGTTATACATTTTTTATATAATAATATAAAATTTTTAATCTATGCCACTGATAAAATGTGTGTATTTTTTTAAGCAAGTAGCAGACTCTGGGGGGACAGACTCTAGCACCCCTACTCCACTGGTTAGGTTGGTAAGGACTTGGTAAAAATGGTGAGCTGATGAAGTTCTTTCCAAAGTAATAATGGATGTTTTCTGTTAAATCATTTGTCTAAAGGCTGGCATTTAAAAAATTAAGAATTTTGATCATATATATATATATATATATATATGTGTGTGTGTGTGTGTGTGTGTGTGTGTGTGTGTGTGTGTGTGTGTGTACAAGTAGGGATGGATGATTGTCCAAGATTGGAATTTTTGCTTCAAACACTAAGAAAGATCAGCATTCGTTCAGTTTGGAATCAGAATCAATCATAATAAATCATGATCTGTGTGTCCCGAGTAAAAAACAGCTGCTGTTTCTCATAGTTTGTTTAATGTATCATCACTGTTGTGCTGGAGCCCATTCCATTTTGTGTACAAACCTCATAAAAGCGACATATCATAAGACATATCATGATACATATTATGTACATATTCTAAATACATCTTCACATATTGTGATGTCACATTTGCCACAGTGCCCATCCTTACGGCCACCCTGAAATGGACCAAGTTTCCTGAGCGCTGTACTTCTGCACTTCTAGCACACTTCACCATCGAGACGCCTGTATCTGGAACCACAGTGAGATAATGGGTGTTTAAGTGGTCCAAGGGGAGTTATATCAGGACACGGCCTGCTGCTGCGTGCTGGTTCCCTCTAGCGCCCTCTGACACTTCCTGGGCGCCATGACTTCACCAGGCGGCTCAGTGGTGGCAGTGTGGCGGCTGGCTGTTGATTGATGAGGCGCTGTGGCTCTTGCTGTCTGATCTCCTGAACCCATCGATCCTCAGCCTAATCAGCTCCAACACTGGCCCAGTGCAGCCACTGCAGTCCAGCCCACGCCAATCCCGCACTGACTGCCCTTATCCCAGCCAAGACTGTCACAAAGAGCAACACTCCAGCAGACTGGAGAGCAGCTAATCAAACGTGACTGCATTGTAAAAAAAAAGACGAGGTCAACTTCCGGCTTATTCAAGAGAGTCAGCATTCCGCATTTGGATGTTGGAAAATTCCCTTTACATAGAGTTTACTTGTATATTTCAAAATTTGTTATTTTGAGTTCCTAGAGAGTTCCTTAAAAACTTCACCATCAGGTCCCACCCTTCTCTTCCCCAGACTTTGCTGCTCCTCATAACTCCACCCCGTTGTTACCCTGTTCACCTGTGTCTTCTATGTAACCCCACCCAGTAAGTGTTTTCTCGAGTTCACGCTTCCTAAGAGCTTCCTGCTCTTTATGTTGTTACTGTTTTGCATGTCGATGAGTGTTTTTTTTTTAGTTTAGTTTCAGTTAATTATAGTCCTTCATTTCATCCCTTTGTCTATTTTTTCCCTTTTTTGCCCTGTCTTCTCTGTTCTTGTCAAGTGTGGTTCGTACCACGGGAAGAAGAGGCCGCAACTGCAGATATCCATCATGACTTTCTTTATTAAGATAAACAAAGGAGGCTCAAGGGCCAAAACTCAAACAAACTTCAAACAGACACGACAGGTACAAACCAAAGTAAATGTGAGGGTGAACTGACCACAAACCAGGGACAGGGGACACTTCAGTACAAACACAGACACAGACAGGAACCAATGGAAACGGAACATTGCTTATTGCTAAACCCAGGGGAACACACCCAGGTGTCAAAAATAAAGATTCACAGGGTGGCCTCTAGCGACCGCTGACCGGGACGTTACAGTTCTCAAAATTCATCCATTATCGTAGCCACTTATTGTGAACCAGAGTCATGTTTGGTGCAGGAGCCTTTCCCAGTGTTTATTGGGCGAAACACCGTGGGCAGTTCACCAATCAGTTACAGGGTAGACACAGACAAACAAAATCAGACGCACACTCACACCTAGGGGCAATTTCTCCAATTGGCCTGACCTGCATGTCTTTGAACTGTGGGAGGAAACCGGGGTACCCGGCAGTAACCCATGCAGACACGGTGTGAAAACGTACCCCACACAGAAAGGATCCAGGCTGTCCCAGTCAGGAATCAAACCCAGGACCTTCTGTGACAGCGCAACCCGCTACCCCAACATGCCGCCCTGTTCTCAATCAGTAACAGGGTAGACATACAGACAAACAAAATCACACACACACTCACATCTAGGGGCACTTTCTGTAATTGGCCTGACATGCATGTCTTTGAACTGTGGGAGGAAACCGAAGTACCCGGATTGGAACCCACGCAGACACGTACACCACACAGAAAGGATCCAGGCCATCCCAGTCTGGAATCAAACCAGGAATCTTCTTGCTGTGTGACAGCACAGCCTGCTGCCCCAACATGGTGCCCTGTTCTCAATATGCATTACAATAAAACTACCAACTTGCCCTTGCATTTATCTCCCCATCTCCCTCATCTTCATTACTGTTCGCATTCACATTTTCTCATCTTCTTTTTACATTTTTGAAGGTTTGCAGCAGGAGGACAGTGATCATTCCTCCAAACAGAACCAGCAGTGTTATGTTTAAGTTTTTTTGAGGCACCCACACTGTGGAAAACGAAGTCAGCTCAGCCTCAAATTTTAGGTTAGGTGGTCGGAGATGTGCGAAAGTCATTACATGTTGATCATGTAAATAATGATTTTGTCTTTAAAACGGTGTGATATGTTGAGTCATGCTTTATATTACCAGGGGCTCGAGCTAACAAGGTAAAAAAAAGGTCAGCTTTGATTTCAGGTTGATTTTAAGTTGATCTGACAACAATGCTTTACACCTGGCCACCCCCTCTGACATCCTTCATGGCATTTCAGGGTTCTTCTGGTATTAAGTGTATCACAGTGATTTTTTTTGCGACGTGTGAATGGTTACTTGCAGTGACCTTGTCTGTCTGATCCAGCCCACAGCTGATTCATATGTAACATAACAAAAGCACATGTTGCGGTATGTTTGGCCGCATGGCACTGAGATAGCGTTCAGCTCGTTTTTGCTTTCTGTCTCAGATGTTTGGACATGTCCTTGTCACTGTTTGCCAAGTTTGTATCTTGGGGTGTGATTTGATTACAAATCAATTCATTTGAGTCAAGCAATTAAGCTTCCTCTGTGGCGCTTTTAAAACGTATGCGCTGATTAATATTTCACGCCCTGTGACCAAAATAGACATTAACAAGCCTTGTTCTTGGAGCCCGCTTAAACATGCAAATGGATAGCAGCGTATGGAAAGCAGTTAAAAACTCCTTCTCCAAGTAAAACACAGGAGAGAAGATCTTTAATTATTCAGCATTAGCGTCTTATTTCTGATCATGGCTGAATAAGTGGCTTATGAGCAGAAGCCTTTAGAAGCCCGTTTACATGCCAAAAGATGTGAAAGCATACTGCTGGCGTTAGAACTCTTTTACAGCTTCTCTCTCTCTCTCTCTCTCTTTCTCTCTCTCTCTTTCCTTCTCCTCCCCATCTCTGCCTCTCTCTATGAGAGCTCAGGCTGAGCAGGCAGGCCTACAGACTATTTAGCTCTGGCAAAACGTAATGAAGTCTATAAATCTTGTCATTTATTGGTGACAGAAGGCACGGTGAGTAATACTGTGACTATAGTGTGTAACGCCGAGAGAGTGAGAGGCAGGGCCAGTTTAAAGACCAACAGTCTATAGAGCAGCAAAGGCTTTAAAACAATTGAGTCATTAAAAGGGAGGTTGCGTACTAGCGCTTTACATGGTGTAAGAACAGAGCTTTAGTGGGGGATTCTTTTTCTGTATCCATTAGATTTATGAAACAGCAATTCAATTATGCTTACTTTCTGTGGTTTCATCTACATTTTTGGTGAAGTTATGCATGTCCCACAAGGGAAAGTTAACTGAACTGCAAATGATTCTGCTACAGGTTGTGATCTGGACTTTGAGGTGGCTCATGGCGCGGTCCAGAGTGTTGGAATCCAGTCTTCATAAAACAGCTATACAATGACCATTCTCATTTTACCAGCAGTTCTGGGTTGAGATCTTTTACCTGCGATGGTCATAGCATATGATTTACATAATTTATATGCTCTGCAAACCATTCAGTGACCCCTTGTGGCCTGAGGATCTGGCTTTGTCTTCTTGGCACAGACTACTCTCCTCTGGATAGAAATGTTTCATCGCAGAATAAAGGTGATCAGACAGAATAACTTTGTATTGATTTGGGGTTCCCTCCAAGGGGACTGGTGGAACCAAACCATGCCAGCAAAATAACCAACCACAGCTGCCTTGTTTTCTCATTGTCATGCATTCAGGCCCATATTGTTCTAGTGTTCACTCCACATGCACTCGCTCACTTGTGGAGAACATGGAGAACAAGGAGTCTCATCTGACCTAATAACTGTTTTCACAGCTTTGTAGACCAGTGTATGTGTTTTTTCAACACAGCTGAACTGGTTATTTTTGTAATGAGGCACTTACGTACTGCTTCCCTCTCTGTGTAGTTGTGGACAAACTGTTCTTGCTGATACAGTCTGATCATGTCTTTTCACACGTGTACTTCTGATCCCACGAGTTTAATTTGTGCTTTTATGCTGGTAAATGTTCTTTCTGCACTGGTTTGAGGCTCATGTCTCCATCCAACCGCTGGGGCTGCTGCGGTTGTTACAGAAAGTATCTCAGCAACATGGCTTTTGGGACCGCTTGCTTTGAAAAGGCAGAGGAAAACTGTCAAAAATTCTCTGCTTAAGCTGCTCAAACTTCAGTAAATTTAGAGCAGGGTGAAATAAGTCATACACGTGACATCTCTGCGTTTTGAGCGATACATTTTCACCTACACGCGGCCTGTAAGCTGCATGTTTAGGATCGTGTTCTTGTCACCTAAAACTGTTGCAAACGGTCTAATACATCTGGCCCTCAGTGTCATATCTGACACACTTGAGTGAGTTGGACCAGTTGTACTGTGCAGAGCAGCGGGCTGAGAGGACCACAGGTGAGAAACTTTGTTCAACGTCATAAATTAACCACCAGTGATTGCAAAATCCAGTACCAAAAACTGGATTCAAAGGTTCGGCCTAAACGCCCGTCTGGGGCTGACCATGAAACAGGCAGGCTCTTTAAAAGTCCCTGAGCTGTGTGCCCTTTGAGCAAGGGGTGAGAAAGAAAAAAAGAGTGAGAGAAGGGTGAAACGTGTGGAGGTCAGCAGAATGCTGGCCCACTTTGAGTTGCTCTCTGCCCTGTCCTGGATATTTCTTAGGGTGGACACACTGCACATACACTCTGCGAACTTCCCCATGTCCAGTGAGAGAGTGAATTTGATGTTTGTGTGTGTGTGTGTGTGTATATTTGAGCATGAATTGTCCCGCCAAATGCAAAAACTGGTCATGAATGAGCACGCAGACACAGTGTGTCAGAAGGACCAGATTTTGTAACACTTCTCATCAAAAAGGCGCACCGAATCGCATTATGCGCTCCACAATGCCGAAGACTTTCTGACAGTGAGTGGGAAGCGTGTGTCTGTTATGTGGAATGTGTGAGGTGGTGCGGTAGACTGCGCGTGTGTCTGACAGCGTCTCTATTTCTCTGCCCAACAGTGCTGCCTTGACTCAAACAGTCGCCCTGAGGCTGCTATGACAGGACCAGCTGTCAGCCACCCATCAGTGAAAGTCCTGGACCACAGAGCATTCACTCTCTCTCACATCTCCTGTGTGTGATTCTAACTGTTTCAGAGCTTGAAATATTTGTCTGGACTCAACAAGTCCAGAACATCAGGTTTGGCCTCAGATGGGTTCGAGACATCATTTCTCAAACACAGGACTCAAATTTTACATTCAGCTTTCTCCCACCTGACACCAACAGGTCTACATCCATCCCTGCTTTAGTTTGTTCTCCCTCCTTTATTCTTTTACAGCTTTTAATCTGGTGTGCTGGAGTCATGCGTGTTATCAACTGCTACAAGGCCAATGGTACAATGTAACTTTGAAAGCTCTATCAATAGTAAAATGGAGTTTTGTTGAGTTTTTGGTTGGCAATAACTGGATTTGGGTGAGGTTCAGACTTCACTGGCGTTCAGACAGAATGTTGTCTGACTGCGACGGGCTTTGGACACAAGTTTGAATTCAAAACCTGGTGCTGTTCCCTTATCCCTAATCTCTCTCTGTATGTACGGCAGTTTTTATTCGAAAACCTTGGCAGACCTGCCCTGTCCAAATCACCTCTGCACTGAGTGGCACCCTGCTCCAGGCTTCCATGGGAATGGAAATGTCTGGTGATCATCATTCTCCCGGAAGGCCATCAGAGCATGGCTCTCATTATGCCTTTCCCTTCCCCATGCAACGCTTTCAGACGTTGGAGGAAAGCCACGCGGGGTGCATTCAGAAGAGGCTTCTGGTGGTGAATCAGAGCAGGAAACCTGAGGAACAGACGCTTTGTGGCCCCACCAGTGAGTCACTAGCGCTGTCTCTGGCTGCATCTCCCTTCTCCTCTTCTTCTTCCTCCTCTTCTTACACCTCTTAGACCAAATGGTCATGCATTCGGACAGGTGCGTGAAGATACACTATGTCCTTGCTCATGGCCTCTTTCTGAATTGGATTGACTCCATGTGTCATGGGAAACATGATGGTTATGTTGTATAGCTTCTCTAGCCTATCTAAGCGCCATTATTAGCCATAACCTTCACCTGAAGCCTCACTGCTCCTGGTGACTGTATGGAGCAGAAAGTTTGATCAGCCATCAGAGCGATATCACCTTTGATCAGGGTGATATTGGCAATCCTTCCTGACCCCCTGAATGAAGTGGCACAGACAGTGCCTCATTGAAAACATCATTGAGAATATCGCAGGCTTATTGCAACTACTTTTTGCTGGCCTACTCAGTGCCAGCCTACTCTGTTGTAGCCTACTCAGTGCTAGCCTACTCAGCACTAACCTCCTGTCCCTGAGGCTCTCCCACAGAGGGCCGATCAGCTTAGGCTTCGCTTCACCAGCTCCTGCCAGTATGTTTGGGTTGTGTTGGCCATTGAGTGGAAAGCATCCAAATTTTTTTTTGCCCAGAGCACTTTTTTTTTTTTTTGACGTTCTCTCACTGACATGTTTTCACATTCCATTCACTGCGTGTATAGCATCTTTTAAATGCAATTGAGAACGGAAGTGAGGGCCCGCTCCTTTTAATGGCAAATCTAACTCATGAATAATTGCAACCATGAATACTTTCTCTAAAATAAACCCTTCACTCAGAGCCTAGCAAGGGGAATTTTTGGCTGTAACCCACTTTAGCTAAGTTAAGCTACATGTGTGCTCTCAGGAGCTGACTGGTGGAAGCAGGCTTACCCTGATCCACCAACGTTATGAGAGAAACCTCATTAACCTGTAAATGTCTATGCAAATAAAGCGGCCATTTCTGCTGTTAATGTTCTCTCCTCCTTTAACGTGATATCTTAATGCTGTTTTTGCATGTATAGAACAAATTTGTGATGCTTTGTACAGAACAAAGCAGAGAATATGTGCACTTTTGTTTTGTGTAACAAACTACAATTTAGATCACACAAATGCATGAATAGGAATATACTTCACATTTCAGTTGCCTAATGAGACAAAACAGTCATAACGCCTTAGGGATCTTCTGTTCTGAGTTGTACACATGGTTGCATTGCATCAGTCAGGAAAGACGTCACTGTCCTTCAGTTCAGCATTTGGTAATACTTGACTTATACCCTTCTACATAACATTAACATAACCATGCCATAAACACGCCATAACATTTCCACATCGCTTGCAATCATCATGACAGATGGCACCGTGTTCAGATGTCCAAAGCCATGACATCAAACCTTATAGTATCTCTCACGACATGACACCTGTTTATGTATTTTACTGTGTAATATATATATATTTTTTACTGTTTTCAATGTGTTTTTAAGTGTACAGCATATTATTTTATTATGTGTAATAGCATCCTGTATATATATTTATATATGTATTTACTGTTCTGTGTGTTTATTATCTTTATTTATCATTATGTGTTTATTTTTATCTCATTTTACCTGAACTTTATGTAGTCTCTATAATGTGCTACTGTTGTGTTTTGCACCACTGGCCAGCAATTCATCCCAATGTTTTACTGAGTAATAACAATGAAGACCGCATAACTTTACTTAACTCATATTAATGTTCATAACCTGACATGACATCTCACGACATCATACGGGATCTGCCATGACAGTGTTATATAGCAGGGTTCAAGCAAAGGGTTACGCAGCACTCTGATGCATTTACTGTGTCCAACATGAGCACGCACACGTCCCACCTACTTAGGCGGAAGATTTTAACAATTTAAGATCTGAATATGAATAGCTCTGAATATGTTGCTAACAAAAGATTAAGATTAGTATGGTTAATTGTCCTCCAGTAAGAAGAAAAAGAGCTTTTGGGAGTCCTTGTCCTGGCCTGCTGCGGCCTGTATTGATGCTTCACTGCAGGTACGATGTGCACAGATCAGTGTGGGCTCTGCCAGGTTAGTGCTTGTTGTGCCACCCACCAGAGCACTTAGCCAACCTCCTGCCTACCTCCAGCACACTACAGCTCACAGTGTGCACACATGGCCTCAGAGCCAGTGGGCAGGCAGAGGAAGAGGAGGAGGCCTGGTCTCAGGAGAGCATGCTGACAGGTTAGCTGAGGTGACTGGAGTAGGCCATCTTTCTCCACCTCTCTATTCATCTCTTTTTTCTATATCTCTGTGTGTTTTCTTAAAGGAGCCATTTTCAGCATTTTTGCCCCCCCCCCCCCCAGAGTTCACTTAGAACCTTTGGTTTTGTTCGGTGTCGTGTGGTTTTACGTACCACAAACAGTCATAAGTCATTTTTCCTTGCCTATTTTCTAACCTCTAGTTGTTCTATACAATTAATCAAGTCCAAAAGCCTGCAGATACCAGATTATCTTACATTTCCTTTCAAAATGAAGGGTACTAATACAGAGAGCTTACTTGATACCCCTTTTAACTGACACTTGACATTGAGCATGGCAACCCTAGGTTCACATATAGCTGCTTCAGAGTGTCACATTCTATCAGGAATATTTTCTGCAAGCAATGTATACTTTTGGACATACAGTGTGACTTCAGCATGGGTGTAGTGGGTGGACTAAACTGCTGAAGGCACAATAGGAGTTCATATCTAAATACGTTGTGACACCATGATCGCAATGAATTGAAATGAATTATGAATTGAAAAAGATGGAGTGTTTTTGCAGCTTAATTTCTGTTTGGGCTTTATTCATTTGATTCCTTGTTCACAGTTCATCGCAGTCAGTTTGTGTAGTTAGTCTTTGTTTTAGTCTTTGTCTAAAGAAAATAAGCAGTGCAGTTTGATCGAATGCATCATTCTTTTCAGTAGTTCGACATGAACCTGAACAGGAAATCCCTTTAATGGGGGCTCACTAGTGGTGCAGCCATCTAATTGTTGGCCCTGTCGTGCTTGTTTATTTATCCACAGGTCTCGTGAGACCACTGTCCAGCATAGTGGGCCAAAGGTGTAGTCCGTTGTTAATGTTCCTAATATTATTGATATTCGTCATTAGCCATGTGTTTTTCCTGTAAATACTCCAGACTTGATGTAATTCAGTGATAAACGAATTCAGCATTGTAATTGAAAAAAAAACCCCCAAAAAACTAATCAGTAGAACTTGCCATTTTAAAGCTGTATTTGCATGAGAGGGCTACAGTGTCAGAGTCATAGCAACAAACAGCCCAAGAACAGCTGGGCTTCAGGCTGCTGATGGGTTGGAGGGTCAGACTAGGAAAATGTGTTAACGGTGTTAAAAAATAATTTACTGTGCTAACACCTTAATAATGTGCTACATATGTCACCATTAATTTCTGTATATGTAGGGGCTGTGGTGACAGGACAGTTAACAATATGCTTTAAAACTTGAAATGAAAGCGTTTACATTGTAGATGAAACTCTTTTATTTCAAAACATCACTGAAAATTCATTTCATTTTAGCCTTTTCATTGTGCGAACAGCTCTGATAGCATGGTAAGTCAGCAGCAGATCAGATGCTGTATTTTTCTGCACGATAGGTCACTGCTTTGCGGGCAAATGGGCCCCCCTCCTTCATTTTACTGTAGTCCCATGCCTAGCTGTGGAGATATAGTTGCAGGCTCATATATCAACCTGCTTGCTGAGGAAAGAGGCAGGTCTCTTAACTGCAGCCTCCAGGGGTTTGTGGCTTCTCCGAAGACTCGCGGAGAAAAGCTGACGATTGCGCCAAAGCCTGCGAGTGTGCTGAGGCCTGCCTCTGGGATCAAAGTGGTCGCTTCATCTTCTTACTGTATCTTTAACAGGGCCTTTGGGACCCTAACAGAGCAGTCAGAGAATAATTGAGGCAGCTCGATAAAGACTAACTTAATTTATTGTTTATTGCCATCTCCACTTCAACTCTGCATTGATTTCTTTTTGTCTGGATGTCGAGCAGTTTCACATTTCCATATGAAAAAAGCTGACTGGACAGACAAGTGAGAGGATTGCTCATGAATCATTTCACTCGTTGCGACTCCTCCAGATTTGTTAACGTTCGTAACCTCAGCTGTGACTAAAAGTCTTGCATTGCACACCATTCTCATTGTTCTAGACATATTTTAATTACACAGCATGATTCTCAGATATTCCACTTTTAATGCTCACGGAAATCCTGAGGCCCAAGGTCTTTTTATAAAGGGGAACTTTGCTTAGGACATGAGTGTATTACGTTGGATAATACATCTAGAAAATAATAATCATTTTAATCAAGTTAAGAGTTGTGGTTGCTTTGCAATGTGCTATATATTGTATTATATAAATGTAATAATTTGATTAATGTACTGTTACATTATTAAATTAATAATGTAATACTGTAATAGTTATATCATTTATTACATTTGCATCTGATTTACAAACTTTCAGCACTTCTGATTTTTAGGTCTCAATAACTGGGAAAACTGGCAAAATGCAAAGGATTGTTTTTCTTTCCACAAAACGACAATGTCAGTGTGATATCGAATTGTTAGAATATACGTTCTACTTATGAGCACAAATTACTGTTAAACTGTTAGAGTTTAGTTAATGAATAAGCTTTAGTTAATAAACTTGGACCGGTAGTGCTGAACTAATGCTCTTGCAAATTAACATTGTACCAATTAACAGTGGTAGTTCTAGCTTAAACGCGGACATTTGAAGCTTATACAAGGCTTCCCATGTGTTTGTTTGAAGCTTGTAACAAACATATACATTGACTTTACTCCAGTAAAAAGCCCTGGCTTAGAGCAGCAGCTGCTATTTTCCATTTCTGATAGCAGACAGAAGACTGCTGCTTGTGTTTATAGCCAGTGACTTATCTTACCTTCTCGAGTGACCTTTTGTGCCTTTTAATTATTTTTACCTTGGATTTTATAACTACATTTGACAGATGTTTAGTAATTATAATAGAAAAAAATCACTACGTGCTTTTATTAATGGTGGGGATAAGTGACTGCTAAGAGTTAAAGCAGGTTGTCTAATCGAGTAATTCAGGCAAACTATTATAATTTCTAGACTGACATGAGAGTCTGTGCGCTCCGCGCATGAATGGCTAAAGTCGCATGGAGTCTGCATGGGCCTGGAATTCGTCCAGCTCTGATCACTGGGTGCTTCTCATTAAGGAGCAAGGCTTTAGCAAGGGTCTGTGATTGGACACTCCAGTGCCCCTGCTCATTACAGGCACGGATTGCAGCGTGCCACTGATAACCTTCTCTAAAAGCAGCATGGCACAGGCCTGACACCCCCATTGATTGTTTACAG
>JBBPCZ010000002.1:9245825-9280513 GCA_037974445.1 Brycinus macrolepidotus | reverse complement strand
ATTATTATTATTATTATTATTATTATTATTTGCATAAAAATAATGCATTTTCTGGCTTTGGACATGGTCCTTATTAAATCAAAGCATATAAGTAGAGCATTAAAGAGAGTTGGGAGACAAAGACACATGTCCAAATGAGTGTTCGCATCAGTACTTTGGCACAAAAGAGAGCTTTTATATAGACCTTTCCTGGTTAGAGGACTTAATCAAAAAAGGTACACCTTTCTCTTCTTATCACAGAATGATTGCTCTGATGTTTTTGTGTGCTCTAAGCATGTAACAAACACTGTCCACACAATAACCTACTATCTGTTGTTTCCCGGCAGCATTGTTCAATCTCATCCCTGTGGGCCTCCGAGTTGTTGCTATTCAGTCCGTGAAGACAGGGTTATACATCGCTATGAATGGAGAAGGCCATCTGTACACATCAGTGAGTACCCAGAAGCATCACTTAAGCAGCATGACCTGTTCTTAAGGTCAGAATCGGAATCTCAATGCTTGTGTTATCTGTGCTCGTATCTGGTTTTTTTTTTTTTTCTTTTTCTTTTTTTGAGCTTTCTTTTTCTGCTTCTGCAGTGAACAATTTAAATACCAGCTATTTGATAGCTGTTCTGAAATCTGTTATTTTGTCTTTTTTTTTCATGGGCTCGATATAAGGAGCCTGTTTCACACGATGGTGAATTTTTTGACTTAAGAGGCCCTATGAATGTGTAATCATATTCTTAAAGCTGTGTCACATTCGCACTTGCTGCAGTGACTCGGCATTGGTCATAAGCCCTGTCGAGGCCACTGCTGAGATGATTAACACACACACATGAGCCCACACTCAGAACTCAGGGGAGCTCCAGGGCCAGGATTAGGAACTGCTGCTCTAGAGGCGAGGTTGACTGTGCTGATATACAGGTTGCATTCGTAAAATACGCAGAGGACCATATAGGACTGTATGTAGGACTAAATATGGAGCTGTGTTCTCTGGTGTGATGGAGCTCAATTCCTTTGGGACAGGGACAGGGACCATTAAGACTTTACCTGGCAACAAACTAGAACCTCCTGAATTCACCCATCTTTGCATGTGTAAGGCTCTTTAACAGGGGGGCGTTACACAGTGAATGTCTCTCTGTTCTTAAGGGCTTGCTAATCACGTCTAAAGACATGCCCCCACATTCTCTTTCTTTCTCTTGCTTTCTCGGCCTCTCTTTCTCTCTCTCTCTCTCGGTCTCTCTCTCTCCACCACTCTCTCTCTTCCTCCTCTTTCTGCTCCCTGCTGTGTGAATGAGTCAAGTAATGGCTGAGAATTCTCACCTTCTTTATTCTTCGCTCTGCACTTTCTGTTCAGAGCACCTGTTATTGTCCCTCCGTCCTCCAAGAATGTTTGATCCCAGCATCCATTCGGTGTCCATCACTCATTATAAGCAATTTCAGTGCACTTACCCAGTAAATGCTCTTAGCGTCTGACATGTTTTCAAGTGCCGTCATGTCGAATTTGAATGTAACCCTTTGATATAGACATTTTCCACATATTCACCTTCGTGCTTGAATGAATCTGCATACAAGTGTGCTGTGTCTGTATAAATATATGCCTTAAAATATATTCCCAAAAGTATGCATTTCAGTTTTTTTTTGTACTTTAATACGATGCAAAAGGAATTTTGATCATAGGCAGTAAATATTCACGGATCAACCATTAACATTAACACACAGACGGGCGAACTGAATGACATTGATAATCTCGTTAGAATGGCACCTGTTGAGGGGTGGGGTGTATTAGGCAGCAAGAGAACAGTCAGTTCTTGAAGCTGATGTGCTGGGAGCAGAAAAAATGGACAGACAGGGGAGTTTTCAAGTGTCGTCTTGTCGAATTTGAATGTAACCCTTTGATTTAGACTTTTTCCACATATTTACCTTTATGCTTGAAAGAATCTGAATACAAGTATGCTGTGTATGTCTTAAAATATATGTCTTAAAATATATTCCCAAAAGTGTGTACTTTATATATATATTCACCGATCAACCATTAACATTAACACACTGACAGGTGAAGTGAATAACATTGATAATCTCGTTAGAATGGCACCTGTTAGGGGGTGGGACATATTAGGCTATACATATATATAAGAATATATAAGAAGGAATATATAAGAGAACAGTTAGTTCTTAAAGTTGATTTGTTAGAGGCAAGAAAAATGGGCATGTGGGGAGTTTCCAGTATGCAGTGGTTAGGACCTGTTAAAAGTGGCTGAAGGAAGGTGGTTTTAATCTTATGGCCGATCTGTGTGTGTGTGTGTGTGTGTGTGTGTGTGTATGTGTTTGTTTATGTTTCCATAGCAATATAAAAAGTTACATCGCAGGCTTTTTTCAGTTTTTAACCTTATGTTGGAGTTTGAACATGTGTGAGATATTGGATCATGGAGCTTATGTTGAACTAGGAGTGCTTGTGGTAACCATGTTAGTAAGTCAGAATTTGGCCAATCAGACATTGTTAGTATTTGCTAAAGTACAGCAGTGTTATGTGAATTTGTTTCCTTTTCATGCATACAAATAAAAGAAAGTACAAAATCCATGTACTGAGTTAAAACAAAAGTTCAAGCCTCTTTTTGTATTTTTTTATATCATTTTATCTGGGAGCTAGGTCTCACCAGATGCTGCCAAGACAATCCGATTGTTAATTGCAGTAATTTGTTTGGCAATTAACTGTCAGGTAAAATTTCATGATTGTGACAACCTGGGTCAGGATGGAAATGCCAGGAAACGCATAATCACTTTTAAATGAAGGTGGTGCTGCACAGTGTGTGAAATGGAACTAAAACGTGCCTGCTCTTACATACCAATTTAGAAAAATGAAATATCTTAATATGTATAATGTGTAGGGTATTTTGGCCATATTGCCTAGCCTTATCTGACTGAACCACATAGTGGACTTTTTTTTTTCATAGCGCCTGAGTGTGACTACATTTGCCAAGCTCTAAAAGTCCCAAGCTCTGCATATCATTTGTATATATGCATGTAATTTGTATAATTACACAACTGTCACACCTGCAGTCATCCAGAAAACGACCTTGATTATTATTCCACGGGGTGAATCATCCGATGAGTATCGTGGGGAGAAAATGAGACTGTAGCTTATGGCCTTTGCACAAAAGCCTGGATTGAAGACTGAACTCTTCCATTCTCTGGCATCAGTCCATTGTGCCAAGTCCCACTGTCATTTTTGATCCTATCGGGTCATTCGTAGTAGTGCGCTGTACGAAAAAGGGCCTTGCAAACAAAAGAAGGGAAGGCTAAGCAGAGCTGTTTAATGGAATTCTGCGCTCTATTCTATGGGACCATCACCCTCTCTCACACATGCCTGCCAGAAAGAAAGGAGCCACACAAATCAAAGTAGGACATTTAACTGGCTTCGTTTGTGTTTGACTGATTATGGCTATGGAACCACAATTGATCCTACTATATCAAATGTCATTAATTTTACAGCCGAATAAAACAGAGAAAGTGACAGAATTTGCTCCCAATTCAGTTGCAGTCTTAACAGACTAGACAGACTAGTCTTGAATAGTAATAAACTGTGGGTATGACACATTTCATATGAGAAAAATAGTTTAAAAAAAACTATATATATATATATATATATACATATACACCTAACCTGCAAGCACACTTTTTAAACATGATTTTGCCATAGTGAACTAAACTACTAAACTCACATTTGACATGCAGTATGAGAGGAAACTGACTTGATTAACTGACCAAACAAGCTCAGGCTAAGTTATTAGACAGTCAGATGGACTGCTGAGATTTTGGTCTTGCAGTTCTAACAGTCTTACAAACCATTTTCTCAGGCAATAATTTAATATTTGTGACAGGCCTAATCATGACAACAGGGCAAAACTCTAAACATCAACACAACTAGAGAGTCCTGCATGGTCCTCTTTTTAATGAACCATGCAGGGGCCCACCATTACGCTCAGAAAAGCATACTGTGGTGTAACAAAGCATCACATAACATCATATTATAATATCAGTCACCCCAACAATACAAAACCTCAAATATCATTGCTGTCAGGTCAGATTTTTGGGTAAGCATTCATTGATGGAGGAATCACTAGCCATTGTCCTAAATAACTTGTAATAAAAGCTTATTATATACACTATAATGTTTCCATTTTGGAAATCTGAGGTGTTGATAAGACAGGAAAGATGTGCCATGTGTTTAGTGTCCCTAGAGCTTATGTCGTACCTTAGAGTCATGGTGTTTATCTGGCTTGTACAGTGTTATAGTGTCTTGTGCTGAGTGCTCAGGTTCTTCATGGCCTGCTGGTCCTCTTCAAAGGCGCTTGCACTCTTCTCCGGGGTGGAGTGTGTGGCACGGCTGGCTTTATCGCTTACCACACTTGTTAGCGCTAGCTTTCATGAGTGTCAAATTGACTCTCCACATCAATAGGCAGGCACTGTAGCACTGCCCTGCTCGAGAGAGCCTTTTTTTGCAGCCAGTGCCGTTTGAAGCATTGCATCCCATGTTTACCCACCAGACTAAATTGAATCTGTGGAGCAAATCTGGTTTTATTAAGCATTAAGCTTTTTTAAGGCTCAGTGAAAACAGCTGTAGCTGAAGTGAAGAATGCTTACATATCTGGGCTGATAACCTGCAGACAGATTATCTTTATCCCACAAGTCTCGCTTGAGTCTGTGCTGTCTAATTTGATTATCTGTGGTGCGAAATTGAATGTTTCGTGTTCAATTTAACATTATAAGCAATGGATGAAAAGGGAACAGCTTTATTTTAAGGTATTATATGTGAAGGGCAGTGCCTCAGTGTGAGCGGGTAGTATAAATGAAATCTACAGTTGAGATTTAGAAGGGAGAATGTGCACAATGACTTTGATGATTTTGTTGAAGAGGCCTTTTCACTGGACACTAGTGAAGGAGCCAATGGACATGTGAATACTAAGCTTCTTTGCAGTGTTATAATATAATGTAATATAATACAATATCATATAATATAATATATACTATGTAATGATGATGCTGGAACTGGCAAATTTGAGTTTATCCATAAATAACATTAATAACTGATTAATCGTATTAATATCTGATGATGGGGGTGACCATGCACAGCCTAACACTGGTTAAAATTTTACACAGATTTAACCAGAATGTGCTTTTGATCATATTCTGATCATCTTTGATCACCTGCCTCCTCAGCCGAAAAATGTGCAACCTCATCTGCAAAATAGCGAGCTATCATACATTTCTCAGTTGTGTCTTCAAGTCTTCCAATTGACCCTTATATTATTTTAATCGCCCTCTTGATGGCTGTAATATACCGTCATTTTAAGCTTATATACAACATGTAACATGGGCCTTTACACCACTTTTGCCTGTATTGTTTCCAAGCTGCAAGTGAAACAAGATTTATGTAGTTTATGTTGTAGCAGAGTTCTGTATTTTGCTTGAGAAAACTGCTTGCTCAAACATTTTTTAAAATCACAGCAAGTTATGTTGTGCTCCCCTCTCTGCTACTTGTGCCTTTGTAAATTATGTCTACAGTGTTAGTCAGCAACTAAGACAATGTAGGGGTTTACGTTTACCACGTTTAGGGTACTCCTAATCGAAACTATGGCAGTGTCTAGGTGGCTGCTATGTGATCTGCAGGCCTGCAGGTAAATGGTACTTGTGGAAACAACACAGTTTCACCTTCTTGCGTACCCGTTTACATTACTAGTTTGCAATAACTGTTTACATAATTATCAACTTTTGTGTCGCAATACAAAAAATGCCATTTTGTGTGTTCCAAATGGCTATTATTTTCCACTCCTACACCTTGTAATTTTTTCTTTTTGACTGTGGAGCCTCCACAGCGAGTAGGGCATGAATGCTTCTGAATTGGAACGCACCTCGTGCTGGGACGGACAATGGAACAAGCGTATTTATTACACCTAAAATTCAGCTGAGCTGAATGCACAAGGTTTCATAAACTCGAGTTTGAAACCACAAGGAGTGAGTCTTGACCCACTTTCCACAGAAAGACGTGTTAGAAATAATGAAAAATATTGAACAAAAAGTCATATGCCTAAAAAAAAGGAAATGCCAGAGACATATGTAATAAATAAGCAGGCTGAGATGATAGGAAAAAGCTTTTTTAGAGAGCAGTTCTACTTCTTAAGCAATTCTGATGGACATCATCTGACACATTTGACAACCGGCATTCTAAAATAGGGAAAGGGCAAAAATGTAATCTGTTTTAGAAGATGCAAATTATACTCGAGCACGTCTATCTATAAAGCTCCATTGAAGATTCCAGAGTTGATGTTTTGTCGAGTAGGGAATGATCTCAAAGCAGGATGCACAAAGGTCCATTTTACCTTAATTAGTTTTAATAATCCTAGCAGACTTGGTTTTTACCCCTGTATCCATGCTAATATAGTACTGGACAAACATGACTTCATGCATTGCAGCTTATGCAGTTTAAAGAGCTCTACAGATTTCTGGTTTATACTGTTCCCTAAAGGACAACAATTTAAGTTAGACATTAAGAAAAAATGTATAGTTGCATGTTATATATTTATATGTCTTCTAAGGAAAATACCTTTTTGTGTTAACCCATCAAAGAGGAGTTCCACCGATTAAAAAAAAAAAAAAATGCATCATTCATTATTTAATTATGTAATGTTGATACTGGTAATGTATTGGTAATCAAAATAAAAAGAGTTTCTTTGAAGATAATTTTGCCTTACGTTATCTTGCATGTTTCTCTCCACTGTGTATATATATATATATATACATATGTCGTAATTAAACTGTCATGAAATTATGCTTTAGGCGTCAGGCAGTGTGTAAGTTATCAATTAATTCAGGGCCATGCAAAGACCTTTAGAGGGGTAGGTGCTCAAATTAAGGCGTGGGGCTGTTATATAAATGGTATATTGCCAAAAAGGGCACTGCTTAAGCACATAAAGCGCCCCTTCTGCATGTGCCTGAGTTCATGTAATAGCTTTCTGTGAAGTAGCTTTTAGAGTCATTAAACACTCTAGATGCCTGGTTCCTATCACCACAACTGGGGACCAATTCTGACACAGTTTGTCTAGAGTGGGACATTTCACATCAAACCACTCTGAATGACTCACTCTGAAACATCAGCTGAACTGTTAGAAGAATTTGGTCCAGGTGAGTTTTTTTGCCTCATTAAATGCACTCTTTTGGATACAAGGAACTATTGACCTAAACGAAATAATGTAAAATCTAAACTGGATTGTGAATTATTGCGAATAATAATAACACATCATAAAATAAATGAAATGGTTACTTTTCGATATTCATTCAATATATAAGTATACAAATTTGTATCACTTCCGAAAAATCAAAACAAAGGCATTTTTTTTTGACACTGAGTGAGAAACATCACAAGAAGATTAGGGGTTGGACATGAATGAGTTAATTATGCTTTCACCAGATATACGTCTTATCATGAAACTGATTGTGCCCTCAGTGTAAAGATAATCATGTAAAGATAATCAAAAACCCCAAATCACTTTGTAACATTTGAGTTTGATTTCTGGTCTGATAGCTGGTAGCTAATAGACACAGACTGACCAGATGTGTGTTTTAGAATGACTGTAGCAAAGAAGTCAAATCAGCTGTGAAACCTGAACCTTATATATATGGCCATAATTATTAATTTTTTTTGCTGTCATGTGTTACCACAAGAAAGTGATAGAGGAAAAATCTTATTGCCTGTATCCCCACAATGCAAAAAAAAACACTAACAGAAGGTCTTATGCTTGTACAGGAGTCATAGGACAAGTCATCCAATCAAATCCTAGCACACGTTTATTCTCTTTTCTTTCCAGTCAGTTTTTTCAAAAAGGTTTACCAGTACCAGTTCCCAACTAAACTGTAGTGTCATACAATAGCATAATCTGCTTGGAGGTGCTAACTGTCCAATCCTGGACATGTGACATAACAGACTCTCAATTTTGGTTTGGATCACTCTCATCCATAGAGAGGAGCTGGGGGAGCAGTTGTGCCGTGATGGACCCTGTAGCACTGCAAAAAAAAATGGAACCAGTGACACCAGTGACAGGACGCAGTACATGCCCATTCTTGTCCTTTCTTGGCTTCATTCCTCACCCTCTGGACACATCGCAGTTACCAGAGCTACAGAACACTGCTTCTATATATATATTTTTTTCAGATATGAGATCACTTGGAAAAACATCCAAGTAATTTCCCTATAATTTTAGGATAGTTGATAAAAATCACAATTTTTGTTCGAGCTGAAAAAGAAAGAAAGGGAAGGTCTAGTGAAAGGTGACACTATCTCTCTGCAGTCTGATGCCACAAAACAAACAGATGGCGGAGTGTGAATGCACTTTCCTAGTGTCGATTGCCCAAAATCTGCCTACACATATTCATTGTTGTGAAATCCCTCCAAAAAACACAGAGCGCAGAAACCCAAACCTGGCAGTGAACGTGGCTGCAATGGAAAATAGTTTTAATATATCAAGTATCCTAAATTTGTTCATAGGCCCTTAACCTTGGCATTTACTTCTTTAACACATTACATGACAATGCAGTTGATAGTTCATTATTTAAAGAAAGGAAATCCACCACAGACCACCACCCCTCCTTCGACAAATGGTGTTCACTTTGTTATCTTTTAGAGAATAGATGTTACCAGTCATTACTGGCCATATACTGTCATTTTCCACATAATTAGTTAGACATATAGAAGATGGGACCCGTCCCGTTAGATAAGCTTCATTATCCTGAGAGCCCTCACATGTCTCTCTAATATGGAGCCACTGTCACCATGGATTGTACTTCTGAGGACTACTGGGAGAACGGCTTCATGCATTAATGAACAACAAGGTCGAAGCTCCTCGTCAGGTCTGGCTTGGTAAATGGAAGAGGGAGACTATAAATAGGCTTGTTCTTTTCAGCTACATCATGGCACAATTAATATTTGGCCTTGTTTTTGGATTTAGTCATTAGCACTGGATGCAAGTGAAGTGTTTTCCCAAAGATGATGATATTATAAAACCTAATGCGTCATTAAACTGCTTTGTCTTTTTCTATAAGGGGGCAAGACATACCCATTATTATCCAAAAATGAACACTGATCTGTTCGAGCTGTTGCATCATTGGCCTGTTGGCTCCTATTGTCCCTAGCTGAATAGGGGCCTGTCCAATCCACATAGAGTCCAACTCTCTCATTATCTTAATAGTGTTCTATGGACCTCATTAGGAGCAGAATCTGACTCGAGGGGCACTTAAGCTATCAATGTGAGCCAACAGCACAAAGACAGTGCACAAATAGATGTAAAATCATATGATGTCGGCGCCCCCTTCATCCAGGAGCAAAGCAATCGTTTAAAAGTGAGTTCAGTGCTGGGTAGAGGGGGATCTACTGGAAGCCCAATTTCAGAGTAAAAGGAGCTCCACCAGTGAGATGGACTTGAGCCACCCGATAAAGTCTGCCAGTGCCAGCATGCATGGCAGAAGGGGTCTTGGTTTGAAATACATAGGGAAAAACAAGGTCAGGGCTACTAATGGAAGCAAAAGCAATTTCACTGTCAGGCAACATCTAAATGGAATCCTGCGTGCACTCTCAAGCTCAGACATTATTTTGCAGTCTGGTTGGTCTGGACGTATTTTCAGGCTAGTCTGGGCATGTTTCAAATTTACATCAAGACTTTTCCACTGCTTTACGTATGTGTTTATGCCGGCTGTGAACACAACAGGCAGTTGTGGGCTGGATCCCATGACAAGTAATGTATGTCGTTCTCCACCTTAAATTGTTCCCATGGCAGCTCTTGCACTGTGGTATCAGCTCCACCATACAGCTGACATATCTCAAAGCAATATTTGAAAAATGCTGGACTTGTTGATTTCCCTTCACTGGTCCGCTCTGGGTCAACAGGCCCACACCTATTAATTTCTCATCTTTCTCATTTCATACATAAATCCATGTTTATTCAAGGCAATTGCCTCTCAAGCAAGCAACCTTTATGAGTCACTGCTTTACAAGACACTTATTTATGATCATAAAATTACATGCGCAATCTAGCATTCTTTATGTGCCATCAGCAAGAGGTCAAAAGCTAAGTTTAAACACTGTGAAAAGAAGCCAAAGTCTCATCTTAAGTATTACAAGGACCAGGAATTTATACCGACACACAGACATTTGGTGAAATAATTCTTGCCCTCTACATTGGGTTTTGCCGATCCACAGCTAAAGCAGAAGATACCGTTCTTCAAGGAGTAGGTAGCAAGCATATCACATCATGGTAAAAGATCTATCTGTATCTTCACAGGCTAAAGGATGTCTTGGTGAAATAATGTAATACTAATGGGAATAGGAGAAGCACCTATGGATCTGTGAACTGTGTACAGTTAATTAGAGGGTGTGGAAAGACCAAGGTATTGATCAAAGAGCAAGAAATATTGGTCCGCACTCACTGGAGGATCCCCTGATGCAGCTGGAGGGAAAGCCCCAGCATGTGTCAGCAGACTGTTGCAGCGTGATCGGCAGAAAGCCTCGGCCTCATATTTCCTCCCGGACTGAAATGACCTTCATATCTCCACTGTGTGCTCACTGTGTGTCGGATTGGGTGATAAAACAAAGAGATTGCAAGGATTTTTAGGGAACAGCTTCAGGAAGGAGCTTCAAAATCTCACTCGGGACTAACTGCAATACACATTTCCCCAGAGCAGGTTATCGACAGAATTTGTGGCTCCATGTTCATCCGTTTGGAATTATCCAAAAGGCAGCATCCTGTGGTTGAGCTAAACTGAGCTAGAGTACTGCATTAAAAGGTTCTCAGTCTCAGTTAAATCTCCACACTTTTGCATGGAAAAGATAGTCGACTCCCTCAACACGTGACTCTCCTTGCAGAGTCTTAGACCCGCGTGTGGGTCTGCACACACCTAAGCCTGTACCCACGCATGATTCGACTGCACTCGTTCACCCCAGCACGACCAATTCGTCCAGCCACCCACCAGCGCACCTCACCTGATTGATTATCGATCCCATCATCTCCCCCCGTGACCCCTCTTTAAAGGAGCACATCCTCATTTCCATAAGACACCAACAATTCATTTACAAAAGGTTCCATTTCGGCCAGCTCCCCTCTGACTCGCTGCCAGTGCCGAAGCATCAGAGGCAATTAGCTGCTTGATTGGATTATTACTTACTTCAGACACCTCTGAGGTGGTGCCTTAGCATGTTGTGTGAGTGCAGTTTGCACAGGTGAGAGCATCTGACACAGGAATGAACGATTCTAATTTGTTTTCTCGTCACGGCTGGAAAAGTAGACTGACTTGTTTGTGCTATATGTGAATGAAGGGAGGACCAGCATTTCAAACAGAATCATCCCACTTCTGCTGCTGCTTGTATGCTTTGAAAGTTGAACATTGAATGTTTCTCTCAAATGGTAACTAATGGTAACACTTTATTAAAGGCTACTTACATAGGGACTTAATGACACATACAGTGGGTATAGTAAAGAAAGCCAGTATCACTGAGTTGGATAAAGGATCACCCCCTGTGTCAGTATTTTGTGGAACCACAATTTGTTTTAATTACAAAACTGAGTCTGCTGAGATACTTCTACACCAGTGTTGCTCATCTAGACTGTGCAATATTTGCCCTCTCTTCTTTAAACATATTTTCAATAAGGTTTAGGTCTGGGCTCTGCTAGGCCACACAAGGACAATCACTCTTTTCTCCTTCAGCCAGTGTGTGGTCAGTTTTGCTGTGTGCTTTGAGTCATTATCATGTTGGAAGGTGAATCTTCTTCCCATTGACAGCTTACTGGCAGAGGGCACCAGGTTGTCCTTTAGAATATGACAATATTTTACCCATCCATTTTTCCTTCAATCCTGACCAGTGTCCCAGTCCCTGCTGCAGAGGAACACCCCCACAACAGGATGTTCCATGCTTTACTCTAAGCATGGTGTTCTTTGGATGGTGAACTGTATTGGCTTTCCACCAGATGTGTTTTTTGGTGTTGAAAGTTCAATTTTGGTCTCATCTCACCATAACACCTTTTTCTACTTGGCCTTCAAGGTGCGTTTTGGCAAAGCTCAATCAAATGTTAAAATGGCCTTTCTTGAGGAGTGGCTTTTTTCTTGCAGCCCTCCCATACAAGCCGCAATTGTGATATTGTTGTTGTTTGCACACAGTGACCACTCATTGCCATAAATGCCTGTAACTGCTCAGACTACACGTCAGCCACCTGTAACTGCTCTCTGATCAGTTTCCTCCTCGCTCTTCGATCCAGTTTGGAGGGACAGCCTGATCCGGGGAGGGTCCTAGTAGTACCAAACACCTTCTTCTTAATTATAGACTTTACTGTGCTCCTAGGGAATTGACAAAGCTTTGAATTTTTTTTTTATCCATCTCCTGACTTGTGCCTGTCCACAACTTTATCCCTGAGATCTTTGGACTGTGACTTGCCACCCATAGTTGATTGCTTGCTTTCAGTTGTACTACCAATCACTGGAATGCTCCAGGAATAGCTGTTTTTATGCTGAACCAATCAAAACGATTGATCACAGGTAGAAGCCAAAGAGTTTTTCTGGACAAATTATGCCAGTAATCACTATATGAAGTCTGATGTCTTATGAAGTAAATGGCGTTGTACTGACATAAATGCCATTAAACATTTATCTCACTGTTAAGAAACATCATACTGCTGTACTATAGTGGGATGAAGGCCAAGTTAAGAACACCATTCATGTATGAAAGATTGTAATCAGTAGTGGACATTTTTGTATTGATATATGGTGTTGTTAACTATACCTCTGTGTTAAAAGTTTCTAACAGATGTTTCGTAACAGTATTATAAATGGAACATTTTAATTTAAGATTCTGTCTGTCAGCATAATGGCATTTACTTTATCTTTTGTTACAGTTTGAATGCTGATGTAAACTGTTCATAAATACAGAAGTGTTGCAAGTGTTGCATACATTATGAGGGCAGAGTTCTTAATCAATTAGGTAACATCATCAAACGGACCTTCAGATTTTAATTGGAGCAGTTCTGCAATTGCTCAAGGGCATAATGTCAGTAACAGCTGCTATCAAGTCATTGACCTCTTGGTTCTTGGCCAAGTTCAATAAGTACTGGACTGCCACCTCAAGGCTGGTGAAGGTCATTCTGGCTAACAGTGCCCGGCAGTGCCAGGGAAAGCCTGTGGTTATGTGCCAGCCATGACAGGACCCTGATAGCATTAAGACCTCCTTTAAATTGTGCGCAGTCATCACGGATGCGGCACTGGGACTCCATGGTATAGCGCTCATATATAATTTTATATCATATGTGTTGTAATTCTGCCAGACACTATGCTGTTCTAAACCTCCCAAGACACATTGTGCACAATGGCCATTGTCTTCAGGTAGACCTTTAAAATATTACAGTGTCCTATCTATAAAGAGGTATGCATTAATGTTACTCTTTGTAGCAATGCTACAGCTGTTTTTGGATAATATGGAAATGAATGTTAGAAATCCAAGCAGGATCTTTAAGAGGCACTGCCGTTGAAACACTGACCGCAGGATAATGTGATAAGATGTAATTAATGGAAACTGGAACATTCTGATGACACTAATTCGTGTACAGGCTTATTAAGTGCTGTACCGGACTTGCTGGACCTGTAATTAGCTTAGCATCTGTTCTTTTTTTCTGTCAAGGGGTGTTGATGGTAAGTAGGTGGTATATGTGTGTGTGTAAGTGGTGATTTTTAGAATACTGACACTGTTTTATTTGATCATTTTTGTTTTCTTTAATGTTTTTTTTCTTGCATGAACAAAATAGCCTCATTTTAGGTAATATTATGGCAATGCTGCTGTCAGACAAACAGTAAGCATGCAAATGAAATCAAAAACATATTCAACATTGAATTTATTGTTTAATCAATGGGTTGTGATATGTTTATCAAAACACTGTAATATTTTATTGAACAGATCTCTCTTTGGACATTCAAATGAAACTGCTGCTGCTAAAATTGTTTGTTGTCCCCTGATCATAACCGTGCTTGCTTAGTCCAAGGCGAATATTAGAATGGGCTGTTATGCCCACCTGCTTCTGTATTCATTACATGCTGAATGTTCATGTACCGCTTCACCTCCAGCAGTTAAAAGATGATCATTTTGTGGAGCTTTTCTTGTTCAAGGCATCAGTGCAACACAGTTTTGCTGTCCCCTTTCTCATTCACTTCTCGCAGTCTCTGTTTTACAGAAATGTATTAGAGAAACTGATTTGTTGGTTGGTGTAGCCCAGCTAATTGACAAAATGAAAAAAAAAAAAAAACACCAAAGAGACTACAAAGTCAGTCATGAAGATCTCAACCATCCAGTAAACCATTTTCTATTTCAGCCATCCAATAAATCATGTAGTTAAAAAAATCTGTTTTATTTTCTTGATCCAGTAAAATGATATGATGCACTTTTGCCATTTGATTGGCTGCTTTACTTGCTTTGCAAATTTGAGATGCTTGCAATCATTGTGGGTGAGTTTCAAATGATCTGCATGACGCTGAACGTTTTCACACCTATCTTGGTGTGGACCTATTAAACATTTTCTTTGGTTTAATCTGTTTTGGTGAGTGTGAACACTGCACCGGTGCTAAGGAGGACATTAAATAACTCAATTATGCCTGTTTTAAAATATAGCTCTTTAAAGACAGTCATATTGTTCTCATAGCTGCTACTACTAATGACAGACTAGTAACATCAAAACCATTTGATTTTGGAACATGGACCACAGAACGTGTTATTGATTGGCTGGCATGGCATTGGTACCCTGATAGGTTCAACTGAAGGTGATGCATTAAACCAGTTGATCATATGTAGGCAGACTACCTAATCCTTTATTTTATGTATTTATGCATGTTCAGCGCTTTTGTGTTTATTCATTTTTCTCTTGGAAATATGATGGTCACATATTTTTGGTTTAAAAATTCAAGCATTTGAAACAAGCAGTTAAAATGGTCATTCTTTCTGAGAAGATTTTGCTCCCTGCCCTGGCGTTGAAAATGAGGTTATTGTGTGTGTGCCCTCTTGAGAGTGCTGTTTGTGTTGCACCGGTCTCTTTCCTGCTTTTCTTTCTCTTATTGTTTGCTCTTTTTCTCTCCACCGACTGACAATATTGATTCAACATGCTCAATCTGCCAAAAAGCACTAGCCAGGACCTACTAGAGCCAATGGCTCTGGCCACACCACTCTGACTACAGGTCAGCCACCAACTCTCACCAACGGACCAAGAGTATCTGGCAGTCAGCTTGGTGTGTCCCAGGCCTTTATATAAAGGAGCTGCTTCCAATCTGTAACGCCGAACCCTGAAGCAGGTTAGATGTACCACATAGTTACCATGGTGATGTAGCACAGAAAGAAAAATCCACTTTTGAGACAGAAAATATTGGTTAGAAAATATTGAGCTAAGTTTAAAGTTAACTGGCTAAGTAATGAATCCTGCATCGTAAGACAACTCCTTGATCTAATCTTAGTATTGGACAATATGACATAAAAATTTAATCAGCACAGATATCACAGGCATATAGCTGTTTTTTACACTTACACTTTCTTTTGTTTCAGGCTCTCAGGGTTACAGATGACAAGACATGGCAAATAAATGCCAAATATATCCCAATACAGCCCTCTGTAGTTGTGTGTGCACTGTAGACAACCAGATCAAGATCCTTGCGTGTCCCTCACCCTGCAACCCTCTGTGTGTCTCCTGTGGCAGTTTTGCAAACTTTTCTGCCACTACTTGGAACCAACAGGGAACCAAAGCTGTTACCAAAGAGTCGGCTTGAAAGACCAAAATTCATTTGCCTCAGTCCGACACTCTCGTCTCTCCTTCTCTCTTATCTAACATCCCACCAGACAGGGCCTGCTGGGGTCACATTTCAGTGCTGACTTCTGTTGTATGCCACTATTGCTCTTGTAGTAAATTTGTGTAAATAATTTCAGTGGGTGTAGTAGGTAATTAGAGCGAGGAAGCACAGGGACCGTCAAGGGAAGAAAACACTGCATTTATTCATGGCTGTCACACTTTTGTGATGTGCTTATCTCTGCCATGAGACCACGTGAGGGTAGTCAGACACCGCTGGCACAGTGCCATAAGACAGCTCTGCTGGAAGGGAATGCCTCCTCCATACTTTAAGCACAGATTAATCATTTGAGCCTTGCATTTTGCAGGAGAACTTTTGCAAAGTAGAACAGGTTGTAACACAACATAAACGCGTGAACCAAGTCTCCAAACTAGCATCACCATCCGCCCAGGATTTTGTCCATGGATTTTTCCGACATACAAAATGTCTCAGACTCCCTTTTACAGTAGCCATGAAATGGATTTTTGGGTTCACTGTTGGATTTTAAAAATGTTCTGTCATTTTTTAAATGTGAAAATATATTTTAAATTATAATTTAAAGATTTGATTGAATTAAATTAATAATAAAAAAAAAAAGTCAGTTTCCATTCCAGTATCATAATGGTTGCTAGGAGGCCCGCAGAAAGAGGTTAATCTGCTTTTTTATCCAGTTAAATAATTTGTATACATAGAATGGGTTGGATTGGGTTTGTTTACGCTCAGGATTGGGACAGTTGCTTTGGAAATGTAAATGCTTAGGCAGAAGGCAGTGCTGCAAAATGTTAACTGAGTATTGTGAGTGTGGCCACATGTTTCTCTGAATTTAGCAAAAAATCAAGCCATTGATTGAGTGTCCAGGAATTTCATAGGGCTGAAATGTCAGCCGTTTTTTCCAAACCCAAAACAGATACCAGAAATGAACTGTATTTTGCTAGGAACAATAAATTAAAAGCCTTCTTTAACTGTTCAGTTTTTTCCAAGAGTTTAAAGTTATTCAGGTCTTGCCACTGAATTCTCAAATGTCTTTGAACCATCAGCAGGTCTCGCGTGCTTTCACTTACTCCCGCTATCTGCAGAACAACTGAAAGAGTCAACAACTGAAAGAGCTTACCCATCCTTATTGTTGGCTACAGTTAATGTTATAGGGCCTCAAGCTTTTTTGACCATCATCAATACACGGTTGATATATGAACCAAGGTAAACTGAGCTTACTATAAACATTTTCCCTAATATAAAACTCATTACCTCATTAACATATGCTTTCGACAGATTAGACTTGTTTGTTTGTTGCTATGATACCATAGACATAACCAGTTCTATAACAACTTCTAGTAGTTCCATAACCTGGATCTGTAAAAAATAATTTTTTGTTAGAATGCAAGGACAGAAAGTTTAAAAGCTGTTTCTGTGTACTAACATAAATATCAGTCAGTTTCTGAGCCACGAAGCAAGTTAACACACGTACAAACACACACAGACACACATGCCCGCCCCTGTACGGCACAAACAAGAGAAAACAACATCTGTTGCTGTAATGGGGAGAAGTTTGAAGAGGCCAAGCTGGCGGCCCAGGGAACAAGCTGGCAGGGCAGCGAGGTGCTGATTCAGAAAGACAAGGTTACGTTTTTCATAGCTCCCATATAAAAGCAGACGACAGTTTAATCACATTATGGCTAAAGTGGGTCACAGTCATCAGTGACTAATGCAGAACACGTCCCTTCTCCTCTAAACCACAGGCCCTCGCTCAGAACTCCGACCTCCACACCGCGCAACCTTCCCAAAACTGGGCTGCATTTCGTTGCTATGGTTTTTGTTTCCGACCGAACAGCAGAAAATGCACTGCAGGTGTATTATTGGAGGATGTTCTGTCAATGTTGGATGTTCTGTCTGCTTAAATGTCAAATGTGGTCTGTCTTTTTTAAATCGGGACCTGTGAGAACTGTCATATGTGCGAATAAGTTGTCTTATTAATAAAATGGTATTCTATTCAATAATAAAGTATACAGTGTAGATTAAAGTGTTATAAACTAAATTAAGCATTTATTCAATAATATCCAAAAGAGCTTTTGGGAATAACAAGAATGATAATTGATATTAAATGATAAACTGTAATTATTGATTTATACAATTTTTTTCCCTTAACTTTCCCAGTCATTATGAAATCATTTATGACTCATCATTATTAAAGATGTTATATTATATTATAGCTTGTTACTTCCCACCTACGAAGTTGCACAAAATCAGCATATTTGTGTGGCGGTCTGCAGACACCTGTAGGATGTCGCTGACATCTATTGGGATTGATGTGATGTGAGGTTTTACCTTTTCATTTCAGGTTAACCAGCTGGTAGATCAGAGGTCACAGCATGTTTTTAAGTCTTGTGCTACCCCTCATTTCTTCATATTTTGCTTCCAAAGAGCCAGACTTTCTTGTATTTTTAAATGTCTCAGGGAATAGACTTTCAAAGTTTTTGGCTCTTGTTTTCAGTCCAGTGGTGTTTTTCGTTTGTTAAGCTGCACCTGTGTATGGATCATTCAAGCATAACAAAGTCATCTAACTTAAGGCCTGAACCAGTGAAGATGCAGGTGCAGATGATTCTAGATGATCAGGCCGGTGATCAGTATACTGGTGGTGCTGAATACTGAGCAATAGAGACATTTTTATCTATCTTTAGGTACTTTGCAGCCTGTGGCAGTAAAACGTTTGTTCCTATTTCTTTAATTTAATCTATTCATTATGCCAAAGATAAGACAGTTTGACAAGCATGAAATAATTGTTTGTACCAACCAAGTGATTCAAAGGAAAACATAAAGAAATGAGGGGTGGCTTAAGACTTCTACACAGTGCTATATATATTTGTTATTTGAGGTGGTCAAATTTGAAATGTTAATAACTTGGTTTCCGATATCTCAAAAATAATAAGGCAGCATGTTTTTGAGCATTCATTTTATTAAAACCACAAAAGTTCCAAAAATGCCTATGTGAATGGTTTCTACAGGCTGCTACACACTGTATATGCTGTAAGTATTTTATACATTTGTCTGTATTAGTAACCATTTTATGAATTTATCTGCAAAACTGGTGTACTATGAGAAACATTGACTCCACATTGATTTAACGGTGATTCCACACTGCTGAACGGTGTGTGTATTTCAGCGAAGGGCGTGAATGGAGCTAGTGGCATATCTAGATGTGTTTGTCCGATAGGGTGGCATGCAACAGTGTTTCTGCATGCACCCTTGGCGAGATGAAAGGTGAGATATGCTATCGGCTGCGGTCGTTTATCAGAGGACCTGCTGTGCTGGTGGTGGCGGCGTATCTCTGAGGCCCAGATGGCTGTGTGCAGA
Organism: Brycinus macrolepidotus; assembly: GCA_037974445.1. NCBI lineage: Eukaryota > Metazoa > Chordata > Actinopteri > Characiformes > Alestidae > Brycinus > Brycinus macrolepidotus. Next base: position 9,261,295 of record JBBPCZ010000002.1, on the reverse strand, counting down.
GACGTGGAGCTCCTCCACAGCTGAGCAGCACAGACGCCTGGCCATGAACGCTGCATTCATGCCATGTTTCATCCACTCGGGCAGACAGGGGGAGACTAGCAACTGTTTGGGATTCCACTGCTGTCTTCTTCCTCACACACATACACACACACAAATCCCAAAACAATGAGGCTGTCAGAGCTGTCAGAAGTAGTGTGTGTGTGTGTGTGTGTGTGAGTGTGTGTGTGTATGAGAGAGAGAGAGAGAGAGAGAGAGAAATGTCTGACATAAATGTGTGTGCCTCTCCATAAAGACCGAGGATCTTTCTCTGTGGTATGTCTTGAAACATAGATGGACTTCATGTAATGGCCTTCCACTGTCTGACCTACAAAGTGGACTACCCACAAGTGTAGCAGACACAAAATGCACTCCAGAGAAACTGGAGTTAAGCTTAATAACAGTGCTCAAACAGTCTGGTGTTTAGATGCAGCCCTTTCTCAAATATTAATTTAGATGAGGACATGTTTGTGGTTCTGTGAGAGAAGTCAGGCTGCATATTTTAATTCTAGGGATTCACCGATATAGAATTTCTGGACTAACAACAACTGATAATTAACACCTCAATATAATAACTGATATTGCTTCAAATTTTTTATTTTGGATTCTTTGGGAAACTGTAGGCCTAGCATAGTATAGCGTGGCGTACTTTTTGGAACCCTCTCAAAGTATGATTGAATTTATGAATTTATTTTTCATTAATTAAACCAGTTTAGGTGTTACGAGTTTTATATAAAAGGATAAAATCTAATTGTTACCATATGGCAACAGCATGTGGCAGTGGAACTGCAGTCTGCAATGTATCCAATAGGAGTAAATGAATCCTCTGCCATAGTGCCTGCTGCCGGTTTTTTTACACAAGTTTTACACAGGTATTGCTTTTATTAGTATACTTTATTTTGTGTGACTTTCCTTTTCAGAACATTTATGCATATGTGGCTGTTGTGCACATTTTTTCATGCCTGGCAGATGAATGTGGCTATATCCTGTGACAGTGTATTGGTTCACTCCCCCACATGCACTGCAGATGGCAGTTCCATTGTTGCATAATATTGTCATAAAACAACAAAGCATTTTAATTCAGAAAAATTATGAACGCATTCACATGCATTTCATAATGTCGTAGCCATGACAGCTAAACCAAGGAGTTTCTGTTAACATTTATATTATTTTATGCAAATGTTTTATATAATATGTAATAATATTCCTTATCTAGTTGCAGTTACTGAAGCAATAGGAGTCTAGTTTGTGCACTCTTATTGGTATAGCAGTGTTGCCGCTGTCTGGATGAATCTGCAGTTTTTTTTTTCCTTTTATGAGACAGTAGGGGGTAGCAGTCTTATCCCCAACACTAGTGACAATGCATGCCTCAGTGTGCACATGGGGTGCTAAATTATTGGGTGTAATTACTGGCTATAATTTCAATATCAGACCAATAATAATAAAATGTCCCGTTTGGCAGTGATCTATATTCGCACCCCTATACAATTCTCATGTACGTCTTTGTGGTATTTCAGAACACAGAGTTTCCACCGTGCCTTGAATGCCAACAGTCTCCTTAGTCATAAACAAGGCCAATTTCCTCCCTTGTTTGATGGCAGTCCCATTAAAATGGTCTCATGCTAATAAACAAGTCAAACATGCAGACCCGCTGTTGAGTGGCAGTAAACAAAGCAGTGGCCCTCCAAAGGGAGCCATAACTCCTGCATATGTCACTCTTTCAGTGTTAACCATAGATCCCAATTACGCCTCATCACACAGGCCTGTTTGTAAAAGCAGGAGGAGGCCAATGAGCTGACGGCGCCCCTGCACCATTTGATTTAATGGGCAGCATCATTAATCTGAGTACCTGAAACAGCTGTGGCTGCAGCCTGGCCTGTGCAGCTTGGCTGGCCATGGTGCGAACACACTGCAGACACACACTTGCCTCTGCCTGCTCAGCTGGGCTGTACGTGTTGGAGGGTAGAGCTTGTGCTTTTGTGCTGATCTGAGATCAGCTGTTAGTAAGGGTTGACTATAGGATTTGTGTAGGACCAGCTGGTGCTAGTCTGATCAATGCCATATATATTACTGCTGTAAAACAACACAGCAGTAAATGATTAGACCTCTGATTAGAGGTCTAATATTTTAACTTTTCCTTATATTTGACCTCTTTCCCCCCGTAATATTATGACATTGTGCAGTTTCATGCACCACATAAGATAAGATAAGATTTATTAGTCCTTTATAAGATACCCTTTATTAGTCCCGCAAGTGGCCTTTCTCACTGGCCTCATTCAAAAAGCAGTATGGGCCAAAATGTGATGTAACAGTCACTTCAACATGAACAAAAAACTGCTGTAGGCTGAGTGGCTGTCCTAGACGTAAATGTGACATCGCAACCAAGATGGATAGCAGGTTAGTTCTTAAACCTGGACTGGAGACTAAATGGTAGTGAGGGATTATATTGAAACATAAGCAAGTTTTGTATGGTAAAATACCTTTCATTTTCATTTTCCGTGATGTGGGCCCTTTAACGCAGTGCCTGACTGAGGACAATTGGGAAGTGTTAAGTGTTGGGATGTGTTAAGTGTTTTTCGAGACAGAGGACCCCATGGCCACTAATAACTCTTCATACTTAGCCCCATGTGTGCTCTGTGTGTCTGTGCTGTACATTAACATTGAATTTCATTAACGGAAGCCCCTGGATAAGGCTGAGATTCAAAAGCCCATTGCCTTTTGGAGAGAGGCTTTATCCCACTGTAGGTCACACAGTAAAGCCCTAGTTAAGGTTAATGCATGCTTTTAATTACACTGATTCACATGAGTATAATCTCCCCCTGGACAGCAGCTAAGCGCATCCTGTCTATGAGCATGAACTATGTGAAAGCTTCGAAAACAGCTCCCTTAATTCATCAGAAGCCACCGTATCACCAAATGTCAAACAAAGTATGCTAACAGACAAGGTCAAATAAAAAACGTGCCAATCCTTTATCGCCCTTCATTTGCTTTTGATGAGAAACCAGCCTTTTGCCGCCCCCCTCCTCTGAGTTTGGTCATGCAAGTCATGCATGGTGAGCGCTGCTCTCTCTCATACATTTTAGCACAGCCCACGAGACCCTTTATATTTCAAAGACTTTGCAGAGATGTCATTCTGACTGTGCTTCAGTAATTGTGGGCGTTTGGCAAGCAGGGCTGCTCTCAGACCTGCTGCTTCTGCTATAGATGGATGGCTGAAATTCCCTTCCTGCTGCGCTCGGCAGTTGTCCTCTCTGAGTGCTCGGCAGACCGCCGAAAGGCTGTGATGGCCTGCTCAAGATTGCACAACGGCCCTATTGGAAACAACAAAGCAATATGAGGCCTCCTCTCCCAGCCACTGACTGGAGATCAGCCGTTCAGTCATGTTATTCAAACGGCTCCTGTGCTGCCAGGAGAATTGTGATTGCACAAGAGATAAGGTGTTTGAAAAACATTCTGAAGGTGTTTGTGAAGCTTTGAGGGATATTGGGTGAAAGAAAGGCTTCAGAGCTATTAATCTATCCATTGGATGGGCAGATGAATGAATGGATGGATGGATGGGTGATGGATGGCTGGATGAATGGATGGACGGATGGATGGATGGATGGATGATGGATGGCTGGATGAGTGGATGGATGGATGGATGGATGGATGGATGGATGGAAGGAATGAAGGATGGATGGATGGACGGATGATGGATGGCTGGATGAATGGATGGATGGATGGACGGATGGACGGATGGACGGATGGATGGATGGATGGATGGATGGATGGACGGATGGACGGATGGACGGATGGATGGATGGATGGATGGATGGATACGGATGGATGGATGGATGGAGGGACGGAAGGAATGAAGGATGGGTAGATGGATGTACAGATGGATGGATGGATGGAGACTTAGCATGTGAACAGAATAGACCACCTAACAGATTCACCTAACAGAAACCTTTCTTCCCTCTATCCCCCCAACATTTCATGTGTGACTGGCTGCCACACAAGAGCACAATAGATTCTCTCTCAGGCTTACCGACTGGGAAAATGTTCTTTTACTGAAATGCTTCTCTTTTTTTCTCCAAATATTCCTTTTGTGCTAGTAGCCAAAGAGTTCAATTTTAGTTTAATCAGACCACAGTATTTGATTCCAAAATGAATGCTGACAACGAATGAACATTTGATTTTTCATGGTTTTCTAGATGTCGTCTTGACGTTGCTTCCATTTCTTAATATTTTGTGAATTGGACATTACAAGCGGGAAGTGTTTTGATATCTTTATGGTCTTCTCTCGCTTTGTCAGAGCTGGTTATCTTTAGTTTCGGTTCCTCAGTCAGTTGCGTAGATGAGCCTACAAGTGCAACTGCCTGAGAGGTTTAAAGGGTCACAGTTTATTTTGTTGTGAAATTACCCGCATTTGGATTAATTCTTAATGGGTAAAATAAGCTCTGAGACTTTACAAAAAAGCAACAGTGGATAGACAGACATGGTGCCCAAACTTTTGCACACATTTTGTTTTAGTATAAATGGTAAATTATCCATTACATTTTGTAGAATTATGTCATTTACATTTGTTCCATACAGATGTTGTATTGACTGTTGTACCAACAGATAAATAAGTATATACATATAAAGTACTGATAGTATCCTTAAAACTAAAATCAAGGTCATTTATATCAAGAAGGCCTAATGTGTAGAATTCATCGCGTTATGCTAAAAGATCTTCATTTACTGTTTCTCTCTTGCCATAAACCATATTGAATTGCTAGTGCTGAGCCCACGTTATCCGAGATTTCGTTTAAAGGAATGGTAGCTGTTGTTTTTAGTTGTTTACAGCCAGATATTTTCAGACTTTTCCTTCATATTGTGCAGCATTGTTTCTTAATCAATATGAACTTTAAAAATAGCCGGTTCATTAAACAAGCAAGCCAACTACTTTGATTTTGTGAGGGTGGGAGTACATAAAAAAGCACTCTTACACTCTTACACACAGACATACACCCAAACATACTCAAACTCTCACATTCTCCCACACTGACACAAGCCGCGAGTGTGAGGCGGAAGGTGACTCACCAGGGTCGACTGCCGAGAGGATTCCCTGCTGGAAGAGAATTCTGATACACTCACACTCACCCCTAACCAAGCCTTAATAATATTTAGATTCTGTGAAACTAACCTCATTGTTGCCTCCCTGAAATACTGTAATGCACCATAAATGCTAAGGTATTTTTTGTTTGTTTCACTGATTTTTGGTCGACAATTTCATACACTTAGACTTCACAAATCCACATGAAACTCGGTGTGCTTGTAGCCTCACATGAGTGATACGGAAGAAGAGGTTTGAGTCCCTATGTGGGCGTGTTCCGTCCCTCTAACGTTTCAATATCTTAAGACATGCCTCTGCCTTAATGAAATCTTAATGAAATCCGTATGGATGGATGGATGGAAGAAATGAAGGATGGATGGATGGATGGAAGGATTGAAGGATGGATGGATGGATGGATGGAGATTAAACATGTGAAATAAATAGACCACAACTGAAAAAAATAGACCACAACTGAAAAAAAAAGACCACAACTGAAAAAATAATAGATTCACCTAATAGATTCACCTAATAGAATCTTAATGAAATTTGTAAGGATGAATGGATGGATGGATGGATGGATGGAGATTTAACATGTGAAATAAATAGACCACAATTGAACACATTCACCTCAGTGAATGGCCAATCTTAATGAAATTTGTAGGCTCATTTGTAATAATCAGCTATAAGATGTAACCGCAGCAAGCTACAATATATTTTCTTCTGTTCTTCTGACATGGTTTGGTCTATCTTTAAAATCCTTATGTAACTTTTACAGAATTCGAATGTTGCCTTTCACCTGTTGAAACGGTCAATTCATTCAACCTCTCACTACTTGGACCAGTTCTGCTTGGATTCCACTGATTGTCTCGAATTTCTGTGGCAGTCATATTACGTACCACACTGCGGTACGTCTAGTTGGTAAAATGAAATCCTAGAAACCAGACCAGTTTTAAGTGTTTCGTTCAGTATTTCACATTTTTGAGAGCAAGTTAAAAGATATACTGTCATTTTTCATATGTAATAATGTCTGATCAATTTATCTTTCTTGTAATTTGATCAACTTTGGAAGTGTAATTGTGATTTTCATTTATTATTAACTTCTTAAGCTTTTGGGATTTGTAATCATTGACAACTTTGACAATATCATCATTTCTTACTAAAGCAGTAATCTATGTTAGACTTTGCAGTGACTGGATCACAGGTAAGGGGTTTTGTTGGGCACAGTGCAAAGTGCCTTACTCCTGGTAAGATCACTGTAACAAACAGCATCAGTTAGCTTACTTCTTTAAGTAAATGTCAACGGCATACAGTATGATAAGATACAGAAATGTTAAATAATGATAATTTATTTAATTTATTATTAAATAATCATTTCATGAAACAATTCTTCCTTTAAGAAAGTTCTTTTACAGCCATGTTTCCCAGCCTTGATCCTGGAGGCACACTGCTCTGTTCATTTGAGTCTTGCACACCTGCTCCAACTAATCTGCTTGTTAACAAGCTGTTGAAATGCCGCGTTAATGCAGGGAAATCACTACAATGTGCAAGGCAGTACCTCCAGGACCAGTTTGAACAGGTATTCAGGTAGAGTTTAAATCCAAAACTTAAATATTGCTGGCTGACTAGTGTGATAACGTTTGTCCACTTTCATACGGGCAAAATACATACAGTCCGGATTAATATAGCTGTCACAAACGTTTTGTTTACTTTTGCAGCAAAAAGTTTGTTTCTCTGAGTAGTTTGCCTTTGGTTCACTTTGTAATGTAGCCCTGTGTTTATTATACGTGCCCTCCACAGCTCCCGGCATGAAAGTGAATCGGATATTCGATTCATTGAAATGAACCTTTGCAAAGAACCATCTTGGGAAAGTCATAAATCAGTAGATACACACACATATGAGGTATTCATATGTGTGTGTATGCTGAGCATAGCATTAGCTTCATTAGCTTCATATAGAAGCTAAATAGATTAGAGGATGAAACACAAATCTGGAACATTGTAAAGCGCACATATTAGATCCTTGCATTGACAACAAAATTAGTTTCATTTTACTGGCCATTAGTGTATTTTGTTTAGTCCATTAATCCTAATGATCATTGTTTCATGGTACATTTTTATAGACCACTGCCGTAGTTCAGCCAGAGGTTTTATCTGGGCTTTCTTCAGAGAGCAGTTTCGTTCCCGTGCGACTCTTTAAGAGCTGTGTGTCATGCTCCGTGTCTCAGGTTTCTGACTGAGGCATTGTGTGCTGTGTGATTGCTGTGGCCCACAGACCTGCTGGAGTGGTGCTTGTCAGCTTGTTAGGAAACCCAGAGCCCTCCTGGCGGCACAGTAATGCCTGCTGGATTGCTCAGAGCCTCCGTCTTTTAACACCAGCCTGGCCTCAATTTAAAGATCAGGGGCTATTTGGTGTCCAGTGCTGGACCATGAGCAGCTCATCCTCTGGGGCCAGATGCAGAGTGAAGGGTGTTTTGAAAGGAACAAAAACAAGCCAGAAAATTTCATCATCCTCAACTCTTCCAGAACAGAAACCTTCATTTGCAATCGGTGTTTAATAACATAAACGTTCCTCCTGTATAGTCCACAGCCTAACAAGAATTAACTTCCAAACTTCTGAATGTCTTTGAGTCATCTCACATGCTTTTGTTCGGCGAAACAGCTCTTTTGACTGCCATCACTAAATAATTCATGCAGGTAAATGAAGCTTCCTGTATCTGGTTTCTCAACATGAACTGCAATGCGTATCTCAGACAACCCAGGCTGTTTTTTGTTTATGGTTTAAATGAGAGACAGGTCATCCCTTGAACACCACTTCTCAGGCATTTATTATTAACTTCATTCTCGGTGTTTTACAGCTTTCTTAATCTTTTCAAATCTAAGATTCGGGAGCTCTGATTATCATTCTAGATATTATAAAATGAGATTTTTTTTTTTTTTACAACTGTCTATAATTATTTTTAACCTGTGAAGACAAAAAATTATCCAGTAGTATTGTTTCAAATGTTTCTATTGTTCCCTGCCTCGCGCCTGTTGTCCCCAGGATAGGCTCTGGGTACCTGTGACCATAGCATGGATTAAGCAGTTACAGAAAATGAGTAAATGAAGGAACGTTTCTATAGTATAATTTGGTAGTGGACAAATATGTCAAATAATACTCATTTGAGATATATGAGAATCGTTTTACATGTTTATCTGCCGCCAAATTGGTTTTATATCATTGAAAACGGTGTTTTATTTAAAAAATCATTTTTCATTTTTTACTAATATTTCCTCTGCCAGTGCTGCTACCAAAGCAAGCATATGTCTCCTCCTAGTCATGTGATGTGCCACTGCATCTTTTCAAACTGCTGCGCAGGCAATGTCAACATGCTCCTCATCATGCTTGGATGAGAACGATAAGTGCCATAATAGGAGCACGCGGACTCCACCAGAGAGCCAGTCTAATTATGCTCTTTTAGGGCCCCGGCCATGGGTGGCATCACATGGAGTAAAACTTGTGATGTAACGGTGATAATGCTTGGACAATTTCACCACTCAGGAGCCCGGTCAGTGTCACCTAATTAATCTTATAACATTTTTGACGGTTTTGATTTTTCATTGCCATTTTATAACATTTTACAAAATGGAGAAAAACAACCGGCATGGATCATGGTAGTTGAGAAATATCAACATCTCTGAAAAACATTCTTTGGCTGCACAAGTTTATGAAAAACAGGAATGATTCATTCAATGGTTTATTTTCTGTAACCGCTTAATCCTCACTAGGGTCGCGGGCACCTGGAGCCTATCCCGGGGTCAATGGGCGCGAGGCAGGGACTCACCCTGGGCGGGGCGCCAGCCCACTGCCGGGCAAACAGGAATGATATTAATATAAAATAAAATGCGTCGCCGCCGTCTACATCCTACTTTTGCTCTCCCTCCCCTTGATTCCAGGCCTGCAGTAGAGGCGGGGATGCAGGCTTTTTATCAGTGTGAATGCACAGGAGAGATGCACCAGTGCCATTTAAAGAGCATTTAGCTATCTGGAGATTTAACCTTTTCACATCAGTGGTGTTGAAAAAGGAAAGAAAAAAGAAAAAAGTTACACATCTAAACGTAGCGGAAGGGTCACATTCCTTAGAGAGAGCTTTAGCGAGAGCATTGAGTGATCCTGCTCACCCTGCCTAAGTGCTCTTAGCCAGCCTTCCTTTAAACAAGTCAGTGTGTGTGTGTGTGTGTGTGTGTGTGTGTGTGTGTGTGTGTGTGTGTGTGTGAAATGGAGGCAGCTGAATGATGGAGACTGATTTGCACATTCATGCTTGATTGAACTGTTATCTTGTGTTGGGACAAACATTAACCTCCATATTTCCTGATGTGGAAAAATGGCCCTACATTTAAATTGGGCCTCACCCTTCTCCGCCTAGTTTGAAACTGAGCTCAGATATTTTACGTGGTAAGTGACATAAATGCGTGGAGTGCTCCCTGCAGGTCAGGTTAGATAGATTAAACGTGCCCCAAGTCTTAAGAAGCTTCATTCATTTAACCCCTAATTCTCTCTGCAGCGCTGGTTCTGTTAAATACCCCTCAGGCTAGCATGTCGGAGCATCCATCTTCCACTTCCACACTCAAACCTGAGCGATCACAGACAGCCGAGACATGCGGTGATAATACTCATGTGCTGTTCTATTGTACTTTATACAATTCTGATTCAGATAACCAATAATATCTACCAGTATAACTTTTTATACGAGTTTTTTTTTTCTGACAAAATGAAGTTAATAATTCATTACTTAATTCAATATAAGGCATAATGCCCTAAGAAATAGTTAAATTGAAAGGAGATATAAATAATTAAATGTAACGAGATGTTTCTTAACAGGAATGATGAATTTTATAATGATACATTTATGTATTTATTTGTTCAGTGATTTATTTGAAGAGCTGTTATTTATTTTAAGAACTGTGACTGTCAAAAGTTCTTTCTTGAGAGTAACTTCACTAAATGAGGCTTGTGAGTAACTTCACTAAATCAGAAACTGAATCAGAAAACTTTATTGAAAATAAGCAGTTTCCTCTGGAATCAATAACATTTTCTGTTTCTGATTCTGATATAGTTAAGTTACTCTCAAGCCTTGAGAGAAAGAGATTTTGACAGTCACATTCACCCCTCAACGTACAGAAGGGTTGGATGGGTGTTCTGGAAAGACAGTTACAGAGTTGTGTTTTAACAGGGGTCCCTGGTGGCTGAAGCAGTTTAGATTAAGCTCCTGTTTGGTTTCTTCTCTAATAGTCATATAATTTGTAATAAATGTACCTCCGTGTGGAGAAAAGTGATGTTGTAGTTTAAATGTACAGAGTAGCCAGGCTATAGTGACGGCCAGGGCAAGTTAGCGTGTATGATTTCTTTCTAAGACTACTTATACTAGAGCCAGATTATTAATCGTTCATAGATGCCATTGCCAGAAGTTTCCAAGCAAACACTCTGATGTTTCTTGTTTGTGTCTTTTCCTATCCATTTAGTTTCAATCCAATTCATTGTTTAGTTCCTTTTTTTCAGATAAGATTAGTAGAGGCAAACAATTAAGTTTACAATTACGTGCTTGTGGGTGAGCCTAGAGTTGGTTATGTTGGTAGCTGGCAGAAACATGTAGAAATTGGTGTAACAGTTTACTTTCTTGTAAATAGAATGAACTACCTAATTGTCAGTAACATCGTTGAAATACTTCAATAAAGAAATGCATACAAGTACACTTAAATTATTACAGTTATCAGTTAAACAACACATTTTGTCATATTACATTATTTATGTTCACTTTTACTTTTACAATTATAGTAAAATTCTCGTTAGGCTGATGGAGGACGAAGGTGGACGCACGTGCAAACAATGACTTTATTTATGAAAATGACATATAATTGAAATGATTAACAAACACCAGGGAACTTGAGTAACAACTATCTAAATATACAGACAGGAATGGAATGACAGAGAAAGGGTAGTGCTAGGGTTGATCGACAGAGACTGACTAAAAAGCATGGGTATATATTCATAAGACAATAGATAAGACATAAGAAAATAGATACACCTGGGGAAGATGCACCGTGAGACAGACAACAGGTGGAGCCACTAACAGAGGGACCGGACTGGTGTGGAATAGGAGGAATACCAGGATAGGATGTGACTATTATTTATTTATTGCCATGTTTTTCCCTTGTTTGTTTGTTTGTTTATTTGTTTATTTCATTTTATTTAATTACCCATCCCAGTGATAGCATGTAAGTTAGAGCTTCATTGTTGTCAAATTAAAGGTAAAGCAAATGGGCCAAAAAAAATTACAAATCCTACCACCACCCTACCCCCAAACCTGGCTTAATGGTTTACCATGGTTATTTTCCACTCCAATATTTGAATAGAAGATTAATTTGCTGGTACAGGACTCTAAACCTAAGTTGCTTAGGTTTAGATTTGTTTCAGTGTCAACCTAACATTAGCATCCTATAAATAAATAATTGAGGGCATTGAAAGGGGCACTGTGGTGCAGTGAGTGGTGTTGGCACTTCACAGTAAGCAGGTCCTGGGTTCTGTCACCAGCCTAGCTGGCTCTGGTGTGGAGTTTGGAAGTTCTCCCCGTCTCTGCATGGGCTTCTACCAGGTGCTCCGGTTTCCTCCCACAGTCCAAATATGAACTGAATTGTTTGTATATTGCTGAAAAAGTGTTGATTTTGAAACATTACATGGCATACTGATCAAAATTGTGACAATGTGTGTGGGAGCTTTCCATTTTTATACTAATATATAAGTGTCATATATATAAAACCTATATGACAGCTTAACATTAGTATGGTTAGTACTTTGGTTGGCTGTCAGCAGAAGAATTTCAGCACTGCTCATCGTGTTTTCTGTACTAGTGTTGATGTGTTCTCATGTTTCTGTTTGAGCGCAGGTCTGCAACAAGCCTTCTAAAGACTGACCTGTTTCCGTGGATTAATAGGCTTTATGCCGACAGCATTAATAAACAATTTGGTTGGTTTCTCCATGCTCCGGAGGGAGCGCTCCGCATGCTAATGCTTGACTGGAGAAATAAACCTCCCCCCACCAACACACACACCCTTCATCTCTCACCTACTTTTAGCCGCCGATCCACAAACAAAAGCACACATGTTGGTTAAAACCCTGTTTGGAATGCCGCTCCCCCCTTCTTTCCCTCGGATGTCTGTGTCTTGGTTTATCTGTTTTGTCTTCTCCATTGCTCAGTCTCTGATAGTCCTGCACTGTTTGCCTGGGTGTCGTTACCCCCTACTGCTATATATATATAGTGTTTATACCATTTTTCACCTGTGCTTGCACTCAGCCTTCCTTGTTTCTGTGTCAACTCTTTTCCTCCTTCCTCTATTTTTCAGTGTCTTTCTTTCTTCCTTTCTCCCCAGCCCTTCTCTCTGCTTGTCTGTCTGTATTATCTGTCTGTCTGTCTTTCTCCTGTTTTTCTCTTTCTCTGTCTCTCTCTCACACTTTCTCTCTCGCTATCTCTTTTGTATTCTCTCGTCCATTTCTCTGTTTCTCTCTGTCTCCCTTTTACGCTTTTGTCCATTTCTGTCTTTCTCTTACTCACCCACTCTTTCTCTGTCTTATTTTCTTGTCTCTCCCTCTCTCTCTCTCTCTCTCTCTCTCTGCATGTGTTTTTCTCCTCCTCTCTCAGCAGGATGGACTGATTATGTGTGTCTAAAGCAGGCTGCCCCTCTCCGGCACTGGCCAAGGTCAATTATGGCCACACATTCAAAGTGGAGCGAATCTTTGGAGCGAAACCCTGATATAGGAGGGCAGCAGGATGGGGCCGAGAGGAAATGAACTGCTGTGTCTCACCGAAACGATTTGATTTTCTCCCCCCCCCCCCCCCCCACACACACACACACAATCTAGCTGCCATCTTTGTTCAGTGCACCTAGGCCGACTTTATTGGAACATAACGGCGTGCGGCTGTGGAATACTTAGTGGGTGAGAAGCTTTGCAAATAGGGAGCTGCACAGTGCCAGCCTCGAAGCAGCAGTGGAAATCCTATATTTACCCCATTGCCATTTCTTAGCTTTTAAATACTGTTGTAATTAGCTTGTTTTGGGCTTCCAGTGAGCTTTCAATGACTGCCTCATGATGACACCAGATATACAGACAATAGGTCCCACCTTTATGTTTGAACGCATGAACAAATCATGCCCCTCTTTGGCAAAAAAACAAACCAAAAAAATCAAATTAATTGCCTTCCAGGACCCGTCAAGTGTTACCATGGTAACCCAGTGGAAAGGTAGGTGCTGTTTTAATAGGAGACTTTGGAAATGAAGAGCTGTCGGTGGAAGGCAGTCAGAAGCTTCCACCTAATAAAGTTTCCAGGCTGGAGATCAAAGGCAGCAACGGGCCTGACACACGCCACCCGTGTAAATTGTCGGCAAGGATGCAAAAATGAAACAGAAGCTTCCAGCGCGCTGCTGGTATCGACCAGCCACTCCCTGCTCCTCCGGCAGCAGCTCACACGCTCAGCGGTGTGAAGTGTAGGAGGTGAACACATCACACCCTTTGTGCAGGGAGGCGAAAGCCTTCACATATCCACCGCATGAGTCCATGGGGCCAGGGGTGTTGTCTAGCTGCCTGTCTGCAACCGGGACAAAAAGAGTACTGGTGCCAAAAGGGGGGGACTGAGTACACTCTTTTTTTCTTGGTCCTGATGTCTAGATTGAGGAACTCGCGGCTGTCAGCTATGGCTGTTATTTCCGTTCTGATGGATGTTTCTGGCTCTTTCATTCACCGTGGCTGTGAACTGTGGCGCCTTATTTGCAGGCACCCAGCATTTCTTGTTCTGTCAAAATCACTTTTGCGTGACATCAAAAACGCTTTGACATAAACTGCGAGAAATTTCTGGACGATTCACTCGGCATCTTGTGTGCATTCTGCATACCAGAGTCATTTGTAATCAAATAATGAAAATGGAATAAAACAAAAACTCAAAGAACCTTTAGAACTTCGAAACAGTACTGTCTCAGCTCAGAAATTCTAGGACGTCCTATGTGCTGTGCAGAGAATCTATAATTGACTCATCCCTATGTATTTATTTGAAAAATACCGAAAGCTATTTGCAGAGCTTCGGCATGTGACTCACGTTGTTCAGCGGAATATTTGCTATGTAAAACACTGTAATTACTTTTAATTGCTGGCTCCCTGTCACATTGGCCCTAGCTGAAAATCTGGTGCCATTGCAGTGATTTGGAAATCAGTGTTGAGCGTGCTGTATCCAAAACTATCCACCTAATTACTGTACCCGACCATCCAGCAATATGCCTCACCTGACGAGCCGAATCTTTAATTAATTACCTCATTGATGTGACGCAGGCAGCCATGGCGGTAAAACTGTTGCCTGCATTTGCCTTCATGTTGTCTATACTATTTTCTTTGGCAGAAACAGCTTAAGAACAAAGACATTGAGCCATGGTGCTAATAACTGATGTGGAAATATCTGGCATGACATATCTGTTCTGCTCGGTGGTAAAATCTTTCATCTTTTATTCCATATCATTTAGTCATGTCTATTTAAAGAGTTCAGTGACCCAAAAGACTCTCCCGTTTGGATAGAGGGATCAAGTCCAGTTGATAGTTCCCAAAACTGGAACCAAATAGATTCCTCACAAATCCATGTAAAATGGGTCTGTGATTCCTGAGAATCAATGTGAAATGCAATTGTTTTAGAAACAGAATAGAAACCACAGAGGCTGGAATGGGAACTGGAATATGGCCGGCTCAATCTGCCCTCTTGATCTGGGTCTGAGGCCAGGAGAAACCCTTGCTGACTGCACGTACATGATTAGAAGCGTTGGTAGACACATACAGCCATGGAAAAAAATAAGAGACCACTTTTCCCTTTTTTTTCTTTTCAGTGTTTGTACAATTTGCACCAATGTGTGTATGTAAAATGTACAGGTTGCTATTCTTTTATGAACTATTGCAGTGTGAGCTGTGTCAAAAATAAGAAATGCCTCCATATGCGCATATGTAGCATGTGGAGCGCTCCCTCCGGAGCATGGAGAAACCAACCAAATTGTTTATTAATGCTGTCGGCATAAAGCCTGTTAATCCACGGAAACAGGTCAGTCTTTAGTCTTTAATTGCAATATTGTTTGTATAGCAGCTGTTCTATGTGCTGTATTCCAGCAGCTTCGCTCCTGTTTCAGTTTACTGATGGGATGAAACAGAGCTCACACATGCACACACTATGCTCTTAACATTGCTATTTTAATTGGTGCAATTGTAAAATAATGTAAGAGTGTTGTGTAGTTTAACATTTCCAAGGTATAATAAATTTTTTATGTTTTATTTTAAAATTTTCTCCAAAAATTTTTT
>JBBPCZ010000002.1:9211613-9230166 GCA_037974445.1 Brycinus macrolepidotus | reverse complement strand
TTTAGAGGGCAGCAGTGAGGGATGTTTGTTTAGTTGATGTTTGGTAAGAACACCTTTAGAGGGCAGCAGTGAGGGATATTTGTTTAGTTGATGTTTGGTAAGAATGTTTGTTTAGTTGCTTCTTAGTAAACTAAGAAGCAATATAGCTAATTAGCCAATGTGGGCACTTTGGGCTTGGATTTGTAGCTGCATACACGGACTAAAAAAAGACAATTACAATGGACCAAAAAAGACAATTACAATGATTATTTATATGGCAGGCAATCGTCTAAAATTTGTTTCCACAGAGAAATATCACATCCAGAAGGTATGCTCAGATGACACTAATCATATATTACATTAACTATCCAGTAGTGTTTATCTACAAGCGGCTATAAGTCCAAGCCTGGTCAATATAAGCATGGATCCCCTGTATTTTTCACCATTCCTCAAGCTCTGGCTGTCATGTAAATCTTTATTTCCCCATTTGAGGTGTAATTTATAATAATGGGTGGCTTTTATAATTTACAGCCGTGGTTTGCGAGGGAGCCGACAGGACAGTCCTGTCAATGTGTGAGAAATGTCCACATTTTATTACAGCTCTACAGACGCCTGCCTCTCAGGTCTTTCCCTCTCTCCCTCGCTGATTTGTGTTCATTATATGGCCACAAATGCAGAAAGGCCTTCATAAGGCCTGGGAGCTCTACAGCAGCTCAGCTCAGGACTGTGCTTTTTGGTGCACGGAGAAGCTGAGTTTCAGATATATAATAAAATGTGTCCCTGAAGAACAGACCCCCTCCCTTTACAGAAACTTAGCATAAGCTGCAGCCTGTCTGACAGCCTGTCTGAACTTTGACAAACTCGCACAAGCTCTGTCAGAAATGGCCTAATGAACACTATCTTCTCACCCAAGCAGAAGTTTCAAGTTTGGATGTGAAGATGGCAAGCAGTGTGCAGGGCTTTACTTATTTACAGGCTCATTATTTCACCTCCACTTGCATTTGAGTATTAATTTGAGTTGTCTTGAGATTATTTGATTCACTTAAGCAGCTTTTGAAGTGAGTATCAGGTGAGGTTTGGACATTTGTAAGATATTTGACTGGCCATACAGAATAAAGTATACCTGTAATTACTGATCAAAACTTTGGTTTTATATAACAACTGCAACACATGGCATGCTGCCATATCTATTGGCAGGTTTGGTTATTATATCATTATAAGGACAGTTTGGAGAAGATTACAGTTAGAAGAGTCAGTCTGGAATTTTTACTTAATAGACACGTTTCAGATTTGTGCTGGATTAAAATCTTACAGATCTTGAATCTCTTGGGTCAAGTTGCATGTTTAGTTTTTCCAACATGCTTGGAAAAAGCTAAAACCTAAAATGTGGCCTTGGCAAAAGCTATAGTTTTATGTTTTTCCAGAATGTTAAACCCCAATAAAACACACACATATATATATATATATATATATATATATATATATAGAAAGTCACATTCAAGACGGAGCATGCGCACTTATTTTCATTTAGAAAATGAATATAATGTCATTTGACCCGGGGTGTTCAGACTTTTGCATACAACTACATGCACCTGGACTGACATAGCTACTGCGGTAGAATCATTTCTACCATTCTTTTCTAGCAAGTCAGTTGTTCAAAAAATGGGGTGAAGGATCAAAGGGAATTCATGCTTTGGATGTAAACATCGAATGTATCTGGCATATATTTAAAAGGATTCTTTATAATATCCACTTTATAGCCATGAAACTTAGCAAGCGAGCAAAGGATACATTGTATGTAAAGACAGGCAGGTGATGGGAGCCTTTGCACTAAACTTACTTCCAAAGTTGAAATTTCCTGTCACCAGACGTCCTCGCAGACCTTAAATTGTCGTGTACTGAGGACAGTAATGACTTTAATTATGATACCTTCCCATGTGAAACCCATTTTAGTTTTTAGTTTAAACTCTTTTATTGTCAAGAAAAAGAAGAATGTATCTAATGTCGTCTTCTTCTGCCCTCTACCCTTGCAGTTGCGATGTATCGAGAGCCATCGTTGCATGATGTAGGGGAGACGGTCCCCAAGGCCGCCGTGCCTCCGAGTAAAAGCACAACTGAGCCGGCCGTGATGAATGGAGGCAAACCGGTCAGCAAGCCCGCCAGCAAGCCCAGCACATAGCCCGGCCGTGGAGTGACCAGGTCAGACCCCCCCCGCCCCTGGAGAGAGAGCCAGACTCTCCCTGTGCCGTCTGTGGATCCGGTCCAGACGAGCCTAACCTCTCCTCCTTTTTCTCGTCCTCCCTCTCCTCCTCTCCTCTGACTCTCTCCCTCCACTTGGCAGATTGATCGCAGAAGCTGTGGCCAAGAGTAGCGCTGAGGAGGATCCGACTGGATGAAGCTGCTCATCCTGCACCATGGAATGCCCTACCAGATACGGAATGCCTTTCTCCCTCCCAAACACAATAACGAGCACCCTTGTTTCCTGTGACTGTGACAATCCGTGAAAAACGAAGAGCGGCCGCAGGTGCATCGTTTGATGACGTCTTTTTTCTTTTCTTTTCTTTTTTGAACCCTATAGCAGCGGTGTCTATTTCAGATCTATTTTCTATACACAGTGAACACCAGCTTTGCTCTGGAGAAATAATTCGCTACAGACTGACTTGAGAAACTGCGAGAAAAAACAGGACTGTCGTCCTCAATTTTTTTAATAGAGTCTGTTTCCCGTGTCTGCTGCTCAATCTCACTTTCTTTCTCTGTTGCTGTCTCTCTTTCTCTCATTCCTTCTCTTTGTCGAGTACTACAGGGGCTATGTGTGATTTGTTTTTTGTTTTTTTTTCTACTACTCTCACATCCATTTCGTGTGCATACATCCAGACAGTCCTTTCGGTGCACACCCACCCTCACACCCACATACACAAACATATACATTACATGTGTAGGACTGAGATGCCAGTGGTGGCTTGTTTTGCAGGGAATCATTCAGGAGGACTGGTGGGCCAACGCTCTGACCACAAAGACTGTGGAAAGCAGAAATGGCCTCTGTCTCAGGCTCAGTGCTGGTGTTTCTTTCCGTTTTCTTTTCTTTTTAATCTCTTTCTTATTTGAGTGTCCAGAGGGAGACACGTTGGAGGCTGGCCAAGCACTTAGGTGATTTTTATCAGCGTACGCTGAGCCCTCCTGCTGGCGGCGCACAGAGTTGTGTGCCGAGTGGTGTATACATATCGACATTGAATTTCCACCAGGGCAACGAGAGAGCGAGCGCCTCCAGCCCCCTCCGAAAAAGAGAGGCATCAAATTTTTAATTTTCTGTACTCTTAGTTTAGAGCGCAGGCTCTAAGAACATCTATAGGCCTTGTAGGCCTCAGGTCCCTCACGCGCTGTCTCTTCTGAACTACGGGCTATTTCCGGTGACCCAGTGAACGGGCGGCACCTTTGGCAGCCTTGGCGAGAGAAGTCTGCTTGGAGGCAGCGCGTTAAAATGGCTGGATTTAAGCAGACGCCATTACTATTGGCTGCATCCCCTTCTTTTCTGTTCAGCAAAAGCATGGGCAAGTTAGTATTGTGTTCCGTTCTTGCAGTGCAATGCAAAGCAAGAGATGGCTGATATAAAAACATATGTTTTCACTGTATAAAAAAATTGTATAAAAAAAACTGTATAAAAAAAAGCTTTAAAAAAGTAGATTTTTAACAACTAGATATTACAATTAAATAAGGAGACTTTCTTCCTAGCTCAGCATGCAGAGTCCAGTACTGCTCATATTGGCCTATCGTGTGCCTGTGATGACCTCTAACCCAGCATGCAAAAACATGTACCCAGTCTGTGCTGGGTTAAAGGTGCCTCATGACCCCCCCCAACCCCTCGCCCCCCCCAGAGATACACACACACACACACACACACACACACACAAACACAGTAGCTTACACAGTGCATACACTCTTTTAAGTTCACATTCTTGTTGATCCTGAGGTTGATCCTGAATTTTACCAAAGTTCTTCTCTACGTCCAAGAACCCAGACCCACCAATTACAGTTAAGTGGAGTGTTCAGCACTAAAAGCCTGTCCACTCCATCCAGTTTCACATTTTTCACTCACTGTGACTAATATTCATTCGCATTACAGAACAGATTCTCTTTGCCTTTTTTGGTAAATCTTGGATGGGTGCGACAAGTCATTAGGGTATATTGTTCTATAAAAAAAAGACTAGGGGTACCTACAAATTAATCGCCTGCATGTTTTTCCTTGAGGACCAAAGTATGAGAAAGGTAGAATGGATCGTTACGTCCGTTCAGGCCGGCATTGAATGGAATGGGCATGATATTGTTAGGTTCTCTCATACTTTCTCTGGCCTGGAATCATAGCACTTTCGGTTCTGAGTCTTCATCTACTCGTGACTTTTAGCGAATTATCAAGGATTATCTGAAGCTATCATCGGATTTGATATGAAGCCTGTCTTGCGTTAACAATTTTCATAGTTTTAATGAATACGATTTAGAATGTTATTATGTAGACTGAAGCTGGGCTGCTAAATTGCAAATATATTCAAGGCTTCATATGAAGACCTCTATTTTGTGGAATTTATTGGGATTATGAGCTAGTTTCTTACTAGGGAGTGTTAAAGCACATTAGTTAGTCTTACATATTTGTCTGTATAATGCTACTTTAAAGCTAGAATGACATGCAGTACTATACACAAAAGGAGCTTAAACCATTTGCATCCAGTTGAGGGCTGGCGTCCCACTACTACATAACCCACTAATCTTCCTCTCCGATGAACTCTACATGCTGGGCTAACTCGCCCTGCAAACCAGTTGACTGGTTAAAAGAAGGTTGAATTTATTTTTGTAAATGACTGGTGAGTAAATGTACATCTGTTCGTCTGTCTGTCTGTCTTTATTCCCTCTTGCAAATGTTTCTGAGTTTGTTCGTTTTCCTGCAGGCCGTGTCTGATATTGTCTATTTATCAGCCTGAGCTATCACTGACAATCTGTTTTTTCTTTTTTCGTTTCCCTTGTAATTTTTTTTCCCCCTAGCAGAGTCCTCATCATCTGCGTTTTTTTTTTAATGTTGTTGTTTGTTTTTAATCTTTTGGTTAAGTATCGTTTCATCTGTTGCATGGGAGGAGGATGGCATTTAAGAACTGCATGTTGTAGGCTATGTGTATCAAGAAATGTTGGTATGTACTGCTAATTTTACATACATATATGCAAAGAGTTTGTCTGCACTGTACAGTTTGTGTTTGTTGTACACACAGATACAACATATTGAATAAAATATTTATATGAAGGTGTACTGTAATGTCCGTAAGAAACTCAATGCAATATGGTGTGCAGTATATTACTGCACTCGGTCCTTTCAATGATCTGATCCAAGAAAACCGTTGGCTCATACTAAACAGCATGGGTTGAAGCAGAACTTAGTTTTCACACTTCCTGGCCTTCCTTTTCAATGATATTCCTTAAAGACATGAACATTCAAGCACTGATAAACATACATATATTCAAGAAAATGCCTGGAAATTGATATGGTACAGATTCCTGGCAGTGTATGTCAAGTGATTTATTGCAAATCATTACACATTTGCAAAAATGTACCTCTCTGTCTTATAGAACACTTACGTTTTATGGTGACTGGTTTTTCCGTCATTTCAAGTGTCTAAAAGAATATTTCAACCACAACTCTAGGGAATACAATGTTCTGGTACCACCAAGGGTTTAACATTAGTGTTTAGACATTAAACATTTACGATGGCTAAATGGTTTATCAGAAATATAACAGGGTCAAATATTGTTCCACTCAGAGAATAATCTGCCAAAAAGCACTCTACTAGTTAAACGCTCTCCCTTGTCTATTATTGTTTGGATCCTGCCCATGTACCTGCATCTTCTTGTGTGTCACTCTGCAAACTGTGTATGCATTCTTATAAGCACTTTTCGTACATATAGTTGTATTAGAAACATATAAAGGATTATAAGATATTGTGTCTACAAACCCAATGTGTCTCTTGCTCCCACGATTGTTTTACTTGCATACAAAAAGAAAAAAAAAAAACCACAAATGTTTTAATAAAAACAATTTGTAACTGGTACAATGAATTCTGTTATACGCAAGAAATCTATCCCAAGTTGTAACATCCACATGCCCATGAATGGTCTTGTTTCAGCAGCCATTTTCCATCTTGTTGAAAAAAAAAAAAAAAAAGTCTTTAGAAAGTGTCTGTCCATACTAGTATTCCTCTCCCACCCAAATTTCACAGGCGTTTCCTGTCCAGCCGTCCCAGCAGTCACAGGTTCCGCAGTTGCACACGCCATTCCCTGGAACAACAAGTGAGAAAAGATGCAGGGGATTGAGGGCGCCAGACAGTCACTCTGATCTTCTACAAGCGTTCTCTCCTCAAAATCACATCTGATGGATAGCCGTCCCAGTGGTCTCTAACACGCCTAAATAAAGCTAACAAAACAGCTGCTCTGTTATTGCTTTACCTGGTTTACCAAACGGTTCACATTTATCTGTCTAAGGTGAGACACACACGATACAGTAGGTCAATAGTAGGTCAGTAGTGTGTATTTGAGGCATCATTTGTAAGATAAGATAAGATAAGATAAGATAACCCTTTATTAGTCCCACAGGTGGGAAATTTGTATTGTAACGGCAGCAAAGTGGACAGTATAAAAGAAGAAGGTAGAATCAGCATAACCAATAGAATAAAAGCAATACAACAGTATAATATAAAAAGAAGTACACTATACAAATATTACAGAAATATAAATATATGAATATAAATATACTTTTTATATATATATATGTACACAGTGGATATATGTATGTATGTATGTACATAGTGAATATATATATATATGTACTTGGACTGAAGAAGGTGACTGCTCAACTGCCCGATTGGTTATATTCTATAAACTACTGCCTGTTCAAGCAAGAATGAAGAACTCTGGACAGCAGATTCAGTCAAAAAAAAAAAAGGCCGTACTCATGACATGATTTTCCACTTGAATATTTCTTAAAATTGTCAGTCGGCACAGACTGACTCAGTACCTACAGAAGCAGAATCTTTTCGAGAGTGGAGTTTTCCTCGCAGGCCAGACTGCGCCTGGCTGACTCCCTCCAAGAGGAGGGTGCTGCTCTTTGCTGGCTCCCTGCAGCTAGGGACTGTTGTGGATAATTACTATGCTGCTTCTCGCCTGATGAGTCAGATCTAGCTAAACATGAGCATTTCTTAGCATTAGCATAGGAAAGCAGTAAATGACAGTCACTGCTTTCTTATGAGCGTCATAACCTACGAACCAAGAGCTTATTAGTGAAAATAGAGACATATCCACCTCCCTGAAGATGCAGTCGATTGCATTTACAGCCAGGAGTGGCATGTGAATGAAACTGTTCATTTTGGGTTTTACCCTGGTGAAGATGTTTGGGGTGCTGTGTCGTATTAGCACTCCAACAGTTTATAATCTGTGGCCCATGAAATTAAGCAGCAGGCATTCCTAATACTTTGCATTTTCCACATCACTCATCAATTTATATGTAATGAGGATCTCTCGCCGAAGAAGCCATGAAATTTGCGAAGGCAAAATTAGTATTCGTAACCTGGCAGACACATTTTTGCATCATTATGCTTATAAAGGTCGAGTAGATTGCTGTTGCCCTAGGAGGGGCAAAAACACTGCCTGCTTGTTTGTATTAGCAATTTTTTGTCCACTTAAAAAGACAGTATTCCCTGTGCAGCATGAAACGATGGTTTTAATAATCCTTATGCATATGGTAATTGTGACATATGCCCTAATCACTAATATGCTAATCGTTGACATTTAACCAATATTTATAAAATTCCCTTTGTCATCTATGTTTCCCCCTTGTTTTTTCATGTTTTAAATCTTTTGTTTGCGTGGGAGGAATAGGATAATTGGGTGAATGACACTGTAACTGATAATGAAGGCAGCAAATCAATAAGCAAGCGATTTTGAAACAGACAGTCCAAACATCTTAAGGGCCTAGGACCAGGCAGATAAACAGGCTTACGTGGGCTGACGCCCAGGGGCTCCTGACCTCAAATGGGTCCCCACTGGCACAAACTCAAGCATGACAGCCCAAAAGGACAAAAAAATCAATCAAAGGAGACTATGTTGATTTGCTTGCAATCTGCCTTGATGTTTGTGGGCTGCTGTAGTGATTCTTCACCATCCCACATTTAATTAAAGGCTGCCCTGTCCATCGCTAGGTCTCCTGGACATCAAGCACATCTATGCTTAGAATGTTTATACTCCTCTCATTATGGACGCAGGGTACAGGGCATCCAGGCCAAATCCTCCACAGTGATGAACAGTTTCTTACCGCAGGCAGTCTGACTGCTGACCAGACCTGCTTGACGGCCTCAGCCCTATTCCTCACTTTCACCTGTTGCACTATGCCTGTTATGCCTGTTAAGTCACTCCACATGTTAGATATTACACTTTACTTACTTTATTGGCCTTTATTCAACAAAGCGAACAACCTAATCTGACTCTAAAATGAGCACACACAAACTTCATCTTCGGCGTATGTGTACGACCAAATTTGTAAACTGGAGTAAGTGGGTAAATGTAAGTGTAATACTATATTGCAGTCTACAAACTGTTTAATATGTGGTTTATCAAAGTTAATCAAGTAGTTAATATAACCAATAACATCAGCAATAACAGTTAAAAGAGAAATAATGATAATACTGAACTGGGAACAGTGCACCTTGTACCAAGGATGTACAATACAGTCATATGCAAAAATTCAAACACCTCAAATTACATGCTTCGTTGATTTTCTAAATGACATCTACAGTCAACAAACTAAAATATGACATTTGGGCAAAATTAATAGTGCACAATTTCTATTTGTTTGCTCAGAAGAGAAAATATAGAATGCTATAAATGTGTTTTTTTCCCCCTAACATTAAATTCAGCCAATAAGTAGTATGTGCACATTAAAATGTGCAGAAATTTGTTCTGTGTAGTGGATGTGCACTTATTTTGATTCAAAAAATCAACAAAACGTGTAATTACTAAGAGGTGCCCAAATTTTTTGGATGACTGTATGTTCAGATTTGCCGTATTTGCTGTATATATTTTTTACTTTTCTCTTGCTCTATTTACCTATTCTCCATGATGTGAATATGATTAGTTTGACACAGGTTTGAGGAGCCTTTGAAAAAAGTCCAGCCCTGAGGCACATGAGCAAGTTAATCCATTCCTGCCTACAACCACAGGAATAATAAGTATGTGTTGTGTTTTCTACTGTCATTGGTCAGACATTTCCCCTGGGGGTTAGGGAGGAAATCTACACTCTCTGTGGAGTTTCTTGCCTGTTGAACCCAAGGATATTAGAGGAAGAGAAAGAAGCAGTGGGACTTTACTGATTGGACAGCTCAGTGTAAAAATTGAATTGAAGTCACATCAAAGCAACCCAGAACCCTTCAGAGAGAACAGGCAGCAGTTGAACTGGAAGAATTAAGTGTGTGTGTGTGCCAGGTTAAGGGTTTTTGGAGCGGTGTTAAATGGTATATGAACTGTACCTGTACAGATCAAGCCATCATGCTGGTCACAGTCTCTGTCGTCACATTCGCAGAAATCACCAGAAATGTACCACTCCTGTGGAGAACAGATGCACCTCCCGCAGTGACAAGAGCCTGAAAGCATACGAATAGGCTCTGAGACGTCATATAAACAGCAGCCTATTACAGCTCTCTTAACTTGTTTTATTTTAGAGCCTAGTACAACACTTTCCATAAGGCCATGTTGTATTACAGCATTATAATAGAGTGAATATTGATGTCTGTGGTGGCATTATATGTGACAATCAATCCTGACATTTACTGTTATACTGTCCAAAAGGTTTGTACTTGATCTGCTGCACTGTTAGGGAGGTGCTATGCGTCAAAGTAACATCCACTTGAATACCAGGACCAAAGATTTCCATTTCAGAAAATTGCCCAGAGCATCACACTGATTCTGCTGGCTCACCTTCTGCGTCCTCTTTTCCCCAGGTAAGTGACACACACACACACGCGGGGTCATCCGCTTGATGTAAATGAAAACATTTCAGGCACTTTTGCCTGTAAAAAAAGGTGTCAGCATGGGCACTCTGATGGGTCTGTAGCCATGTAGCCCCATATATAGCAAGCTGTGATGCACTGTGTGTTCTGACATCTTTCTATCATTTCAACTTTTTCAGCAATTTGTCCTACAGTGGCTCTTCTGAATGATCAGACCCGACAGGCTAGTCTTCACTCCCCACGCGCATCAGTGAGTCTTGTTCTCCCATTACCCTGTCACTGGTTCACTGGTTGGTCTTCCTTGGACCACTTTTGGTAGGTACTAACCACTGCATACTGGGAACACCCCAAAAGACCTGATGTTTTGGAGACCCAAATCTGACCCAACTCTAAGAACTGACTGGTCACTTGCTGCTTAATATATCCTACTCCTTGGCAGTGTCACGTCTGAGCCACCTCGGCCACGCCTCCAACGCAGCCCGTCCCCTGAGTTTTAGTGTGTCAGCTCTGGGCACGCGTTTATGACGTCATGTGTTGTTGTGTGTTTGGTCTTCGGGTACCTAGGCAACACAGCTGTTAGCACTGAGTTCATTAGCTGTGTTGCTAGGTACCTGAGGACATGTCCACCTGTCTTGCATTTAAGTTAAGCATGTCTCGTTTAGAAGTTTATTGTCTGCGTGGTGTGATTGGTTGTCGGTGTTTCTGTTTTGGGTTTAAAAGCCAGGTCTCTCCGTGGCTCTCCAGGTCTTTGTGTGGTCACCATTATCTTCATCTCCAGTCCTGTGAAGAACTACTCGGGTTTAAAGACTTTCTAGAATGCTTTTACGTGCGCCTGAAAACTGTACCGGCCTCAACTCGTGCATGAGACTTTCTGGACCTTACCACCACGGATTATTCTCCAAGTGGCAGTTGGAGGACTTCCTGTACTAGCTACACTTTGTGGAGCTAGAGTCTCTCTTTAGCACATTTGGGTACTGTGACTTTATGCTCTGTTTTTCCCCCATCTATCCCTACAGGCGTGAGGAGCAAAGTCGTCCCCACTAGCGGCTAACATAGTGGATTCTATTGGAGTGGCGCTTTTTGAAGTTAAGCCACGGAAAGAAAACGTAGCTCGGCAATACGGCCGAGTCTTCTACCTTCCTCGAGCTGATGTCTGTGTGTTTCGTGGATATCCTACCAGAACTACCTCTGAAGTTTTCAGTGAAGTTTTTTGAGTTTTGAGCTCTCTGAGTTCGATCTTGTTTTGTGTTTCATTAAAAACTCCTTTTAAGCACTAAAGCTGATTCCTGCACGTGTGTCCTTCTACCATACCCGACATGACGGGCAGGTGACATTGTAACAAGATAATCAGTGTTATTTACTTCACCTGTCAGTGGTTTTAATGTTATCGGTGTATTGTCCAGCACAATTTTAGTCACTTTTTAAAGCATCCCTTATGCTACCAGAAAAAGCAGTATGAGACTGTTTATGAAATATATATTCCATTTAGATATTCTATATATCTTCCTTATATATGCCATTTCAGCTGCACGTTATAGTCCATGTTTCCCAGGACACTGCCAGGTTACAGACAATAAAAGCATGTCCTCTGCTGAGTTGGCCTCATGGAATCTTGACATGCAGCACCCTTTAGCTGGTCAAGGGCAAGTGGTCTAGGTTGGAAAAGGATAATAAGGTGTTACGGTTCCAAGGCAGGCAGGGAGCAAACACATTTCCTGTGCCTTCTTGCTTTTCAAAGCCCAAAGAGGAAAGCCGCAGCTCCCCTGTTTCTGCTATTTATACCTTTAGAAGGGGTTGGAGGTATAGACTTTGAAAAGACAGCAAGGTGCTTGGGTTTGTGATCTGCCTCATGAATGTGTCTGTGTGTGTGTAAGGGAGAGAGCCTGATCTTTTTCTTTCCATCTGGGTTGAAGAGAAATACATGTGCTCATCCTAATTTGGATGCCATTGGAAGAGCACTAATCCAGCTGACACGATGTTTGGTGTTTGGACATTTTCTTTCCTTACTTTGCAGTTCTTGTGTTTTTAGGCAGTTTTAATGAGGTTTTTCTTAAAAACTTGCGTAATAAATGCAATAGACGTCAAGGCAGACTGTGGTAGCACAGCACGGAGGCTACCACGCTGTGCTGTCTGATGTGCTTTAGCTCTGTGGTAGCTCTCTTTAACTATTTCCATGAGAGTTATGGCACTCTGAAGTACAGTTCACCCAATAAGCCACATATGAAGTGCAGTTTGAGTAAGATAGAAAATTGATTATCGATTCACTTTACATAACCATGTCATTGCTTAGAAATTACAAGAACTGTAAACATCTACATCATTATATCTAGATAATCTATATTTTGCAGACTTTGAGAGCCACTTACAATGGCCTCATTAGGAGTCTTGCCCAATGACCACAGACTTCTAGAGCCACTTATAATGATAACATTATTAGTCCTGCCCAAGGACCAGTGCACTTGTATAGCAGCGGCATTTCTGGTTTCATGTGAGATATTAGTGTTTTCCACTATGCTATCCATTTCAGTGAGTTGAAATGAATACCAAGAATAATAACTGAACTTTCACAATTATCTGAGAATAACATATTGTGCAATTATATACTGTGCATCCCTACTTAGAATGTTCTGTCAATCATGCTGAAAAAAGATTTATTAGGTGGGCAAATTAACACATTTGATTGACATATAGGTAAACACAAGATTGTGAGGCTGAGACAGACACGTACAGTATATTAATTAAAAGAAAACTCTTTCACATTCAAAAAGAGAAAAATTGCTTTTCCTCCATATTGGATGAGTGCCTACAAAAAATGAACAATCAAAATTGATTGGTCACATGTGAATGACATAAGGTACTCTTTCATGGGCCCTCCAACACAGAAGTTGCTAGATAAACTTAAATATGTGGTTATAAGAAGTAAAGTACACTGCGCTTTTCAGTCCCAGTGAGCAGCGCTCCACACACAACAACGAAGGCTGCTTTGACCTCCACCTGCCACACAACACTGGGAAAGCGAAGGCTAGCACACTTCTTCCAAAATATGTGAAGCACTAGCACAAAGTCACTGGACATCTCAGGATGCGGGGAACACAAATGCAAATTCTGTTACGCCAGCTATCAGATGCCTGGGCTGGTGGAGAGGGAGGCCATCCTACCCAAGCAGACAGAGTGAAGACTATGCTCTCTTGGACTCCCACTCATGGATAGCTATGAAATTGTCAAGGATATAATTTCAAGTCAAGTCAAGTAGGTTTACTGCTATTTCAGCCATATACACATTACACAGTGAAACAAAACAAAGTTCCTCCAGGACCATGATGCAACACAAAAAAAGAAACACTATAAGGCAACATAAGTGCAGACAGGACATAATATACAGTGTGCAAAGATAGCAGGAGAGAGGGCACAAGAAAAACACAAGAGCCAAAATACAACAGGACAAGACAACATTTAGTGTAGTCAACTAAAGCAGCTACAGAACAGTTTGAATGATTACAGGATGATGACAGATACTGTATTCTAGCAGCCGTTGACTCGTTGTGTGGGCAAAAAATGCAATTATTGAAGTGGACGGCAATAAATAATAATTGTGCAAATAGAGACAGCAGGACAAAGAATGTGGAGTATATAATAAATAAAGGCAGTTGAGGTATAAGTTGTTTTGTTTAAGGCAGAATAGTTCAGTGTGTAAATGCATTGTGTCAGTTGTGTTTGTTTGTTTGTGACCTGAGTAAAGAAACCGTTTCCATTCTGGCAGTGGAGACCCGTATGCTATGGAACCTTTTGCCAGACGGGAGGAGGGAGGAGCATGTGGGGTCATCCACAATGCTGGTGGCTTTGCTGATGCAATGTGTGGTGTAAATGTCTGTGACAGAGGGAAGAGAGACCCCAATGATCTTCTCAGTTGTCCTCAGTGTCATCTGAAGGGTCTTGCGATCCAAAACAGAACAATTTCCATATCACGCTGTGATGCAGCTACAGAGAATGCTCTCTATAGTCCCTCTGTAGAATGTGGTAAGGAGGTGGGGGTGTACTCTCCTTAGTCTCAGCCTCAAACTCCTTCAGTCTCCTTCTTGTTAAAGGAGCTGGTGTTGAGGATCCACATGAGGGTCTTCACATTGTGAACACCAAGGAACTTGGAGTCATTGATGGAACATGAGGAGTCATTGATGTTCAGCAGAGAGTGATCATGTCGTGCCCTTTAAGTCAAAAACCCTCTCTTTTGTTTTGTAGACATTCAAAGACAGGTTGTTGGCTCTTCACCAATCAGTTACCTGTTGCACCTCCTTTCTGTATGGCACCTTGTAGTTCTCACTGATCAAACCCATCAGAGTTGCATCATCAGCAGAATGAACAGCAGAGGGCTGAGCACACAGCCCTGTGGGGCCCCTGTGCTCAGCGTGGTGGTACTGGATTTCCATTCCTGACTGACTGAGGTCTCCCAGTCAGGAAGTCCAGGATCCATTTCCAGAGAGAGGTGTTCAGGCCAAGCAGTCTCAGCGTCCCAATCAGATGCAGAGGAATGATGGTGTCGAATGCTGAACTGAAGTCTATGAACAGCATTCTCATGTAAGTGTCCTTTTTTTGTCCAGGTTGGTGAGGTGAAAGGTTGTGATGACAACATCCGTAGAGTAGTTAGGTTGATACGCAAACTGCAAGGGGTCCAATAAAGAGGGCAGCTGTGATTTTATGTGCCTCACGATGAGCCACTCGAAGCACTGACAGGACGATATTTCTTGAGACAGGACACTGACAACTTCTTTGACATGAGGATGATAGTGGTGGCTTTGAAGCATGATGGAACGCACTCAGAGAGATACGGAAGTTGTCTACGAAGACATCTGCCATCTGGTTTGTACATCCTCTGAACACACAACCAGGAGTGTTTTCTGTTCTGGAAGCCTTCCATAGGGTGACTCAAAGAAAAGTTTTCCTCACATCAGCCATGGTCAGACAGAGCACCTGCTCACTGGGGGGTGGGGTGGTCTTCCTCGCTGCCGTGTCATTTTGAGCTTCAAGCCATGTGTAGAAGTGATGCAGTACATCCGGAAGGGAGGCCTCACCATCACAGGCAGGTGTAGGTATCCTGTAGTTGGTGATGCTGATGGCCCAAATGCCCTGCAACATCTGCCGTGTGTTGCCAGTGTCCTGGAAGCGGCTGTTGATTTTCTTAGCATGTTTGCACTTCGCTACTCTGATGGCTCGGGACAGGTTGGCCCTTGTTGTTCTCAGGGCAGCCTTATCACCTGATCTGAAGGCAATGCCTTGAGTTCTCATCAGCGCATGCACCTCCACAGTCATCCATGGCTTTCCAATCTTGGTTTTCTCCTTGTTTTTCACTGGTTAATCTGAATACTGATTGACCACTGAATATTGAATAAGGATAAAGCTCTCTTTGTTTCTTAATTACTTGTTCTTAATTATGGGATATATATGAGTCATTTCCGTACTCTTTATTCTCAGCCCCCTGTTTGCTTTTGTTTCTTATTGCTTTGCCAACCAGTATCAGCCAGACGAGGATGGATGGCCCCTTTGAGTCTTGGCTCCTCTTGGTTCCTTTTGCTCTTAGTGAGTTTTTCCTTGCTCCTGTTGCATTTAGCTTGATAAGTAAGGTCTTGGTCTTGGATTTCTTTCAGTATGCTTTGTGACAATGCATGTTTTTAAACTGAATTGAACTGAACTTAACTGAATGAACCAAGCAATCCAGTTTAATCAATTTATCACAAGGACCCTAATTTCTTTCTGTCCTTCCAGGGCACTATGACAGGTAAAGTTGAGCTCTACAGTTGATCTCTCCCACCTTTACTGTCATGGATAAAGTACAGCTCTAGGAAAGCTCCATTTTACCTTTTCCGGAACACATGACACCATGGGCTGTCTCACACAGGCTCTTGCTGTGCTCGTCAGTCATGTTGCAGCTGCGGGGGAACTGGCAGTGCTTCCCAAACCATCCATCACTACAGATACAACGGCCACAGGAGCAAAAGCCATGGTCTGGGGAGGACAAGAGAAACAGAGATGTACACACTGTCACTAGTTCTACACAACGAAACAGCTTTTTGTTTTGACAAAACAAGGCAACTTTCCAACAAATCCAGGCTAGGACCCATCCGATATCAAATGGCCAAGAACACTATAAAAATGTAACTGACAGTAAGTGACCAGAAATGTACCATTATCATCAAAGATCTTCTAAATACAGCACTGATATTTTGTGCCTTTGAAGGAAAGAAATCTAAACCGGTAAATTGGAACACAAAGTCTATTGCGGTTATAATAATCCATGTACATGTAAAACGCTTTCAAGTATAAGTTCAAGCATAAGAGCAGAAAAGAATAGGTAAACCGTTGTAAGACCAGCAAAACTCCAATTTTATTAAACAAGGCAATAATAACAATTAACAGTATTTATATTAGAATGTTTCTGGGTTAGTGGGTTTAATGTCCTTGTAAAACTTCATTAAGCCTTACGATGCCAACAGCTGGAAATCATTGTGCTGCCTATTCATTCATGGTTAACTATTATACATCATATATTATACGTCATAATCATTCGCATATCATTTACTGATGTTTTGCTAAAGCACTCTCAAACAAGTTAGGGATTGACTACATACTATAACCACATTCAGATGCACTCCGATGGTGTGATATTACTCTAAGACAGTCTAAGACTTGTCTAAGATATTCTAACTAATCTATAAACATGTAAAACAACAAGGTCTTAGTCGAGGTAAGCTAAGTCTGATTAAAACATGTGGTCCAGAATTGGAAAGAATGGTCAAAGCAGATTTATGCACATAAAAGGTTAGATCTTTCCACGCCACTTTCTGACACCCGAACACACATAAAACACAAGCAAAAGGTTCAGACTAAGGCCAACCTTCTTATTAAATGTTATCTTCTTATTAAAACGTCATTCACTGTAGCTATTGCTTTATAAAGTAGTAATGGACAGTCAATTAATGACCAGATATCTGCTTGATAAGGGCCCCTCAATATGTCCACCTAAGTGTAAACTACTGCAGTCTATTTATTTTTTGATCAGTCCATTTTTTTTAGCTCCTTAAAAATCAGTGTCTCAGTTTTATCAGTCAGCCAGTTTGAGCTACGGGCCATCTCTGAATTCAGACGAAAACCTGGCTTGCACTAACATTCCCTAAGCTGCTAAAAAGTGCTAGGAACTCCCCATGTGTTCACTGCCATCAGAATGAAGCATAGAGACTCGATTATATTATCTATTGATCGCTCCTCCTTTCAAGCTTGTTACATGGATTTCTTTGAGAGGATAATCAAGTCAGCAATGCACTGAGGTTTGTACCACTAAACACAGAGGGATAATATGTATTTGTCTTGCCAACTGTTTATTTATTCAGTCATTTGAACATTGGGATGCCTTCGGACGGAATTACCTTCATTAATGGCACATTGGAAGTGACTTAAAACTGTGCCACAGAGCCTGCAATTGAGTGGTTAACTATACTGTGTTGATCTCTGCAGGCTTGAGCAAAGCAGGACAATGGGAGTCCTGTGTAAGAGCAGTATGCGTGTTGGCAGAGAGGAAATTAAACATTTTTGGAACATTCTTCTGAAGGCTGGAGCTTCTCTGTTGTTCATGGAAGAGGCTGTGACTCAGTGGAAAATGAACAGTGAATAAAGGCGATCTTGCTGAAGCTACTGCAGCTTTCTTTCTCATACAATTTCAAGGACTCCCCCAAGACTAGACAGAGAAGTCATGGTATGTGGCCTAGATATTAAAGTTCAACAAGAAAACATGACAGCATCCTGTTCAAAATGAAAAGACATGACAAACAGAGATGATAGTATTACTCTTGAAACTGCACATTTGGCCTCATGGCCTACAGCAATCAATACCACAGCCAATGATTTCTGTGCCAAGATTATGAAGCAAACAAGTCACATTCTGCTTGAAAAATGTCATGTATGGGTGTATAAGACTAAACAAAAAGTTGAGCTATGTTCATGGTAGACAATCAAGCAAAACTTGCAATGTGTGTCCTGTGAAGGAGCAGTACAGGAGTTTCTGTTGGAAGACTTTCTTTAACAATGGCAAGCAGCCATGGTGGCTGGATGTGGGCACGATCATATTTATCAACAGAAAAAAAAATCACTCAAATTCTCAAATCTTCAGTGCTCGCTGACTCTCTAGGGCATTGACTTTCCACATTTCTCTGTTGTTTTATGCGAAGCAGAACTGTAGAATGTTTTTGTGGGAAAGAAGGTTATATATTAACACTGACAACTCAATTGCTGAAGTTACATTTTCTCTTTCGTAATCCAGGCCTGCTGAGTGCTTTGCTCTTTCAGTGTGCTATACAGCCTCTTTTCACAGGCACCCTAGTGGCCACTTTAAATGAAGCTTGACTCATTTGAATTAATAATGAAATAAAATATTTATCAATTTGACAATTAATCAGATTAACCAGGACATGGTTGGTGCTTTGTTGAGCTGCTGTGAAAACGATTCACACCTCTCTCAGTAAGGAGGAATGTGCCGCAATCCAAGACGAAACATTGGT
>JBBPCZ010000002.1:9151504-9170346 GCA_037974445.1 Brycinus macrolepidotus | reverse complement strand
GAACAGATGTGGACTAAAGCACTGATGTACGTCGCTCTGGATAAGAGCGTCTGCTAAATGCCGTAAACGTAAACGTACTAAAGAAAGAAGCTGAAACTATGAAATTCTCAAAGAGAATGGCCTGTCTAAAGTCAACTAACCTGCACTTAGCCAAGCTAAACTATCACAATCACTTTAACAAGCACACCAATGCTTTAATATTAATCTAGGAATACTAGCAGGAGGGGCTGGGAAAAAATGGATTAGTAGGGTCAAGCAAAAAATAAGGCTGAAACTTTTGGCATCCACAATATTTTACCAGCTGTTAACAAATGACTATGGGTCGATTATTTTGGGCTTGCAAACACTAGTCCCACCAGTACGTAGGCACTTTTGGTGCTGAACAAAGGTTAGCATGGGCACTCTGACTGGTCTGCAGCTATGCAGCAACATCCATGGCAAGCTTTGATACACTGTGTGCTCTGACACCTTCATTGCCAGCATTAACCTTTAGAGGAATTTGTGCTACAGTAGCTCTTCTGCAGGATTGGGCCAGACAGCCTGACTTTGAGCCTTAGATGCCCATGACCTTGTCACCAGTTGTCCTTTCTTGGCCCACTTTTGGAAGCCACTGCATATTGGGAATATTCCACAAGACCTGCTGTTTTGGAGATGCTCTGACCTAGTATTGTCACAGTTTAGTCCTTATCAAAGTTGCTCAGATCCTTACAATTGACCGCTTCTCCTGCTTCCAAGACATCGATTTTAAGAACTGACTGTTCACTCGCTGCCTAATATATCCCAACCGTTAACAGATGGCACTGTAATCAGAATGTCATTCATTTCACCTGTCGTGGTTTTATTGTTGTGGCTTATCGGTTCAACTGCTGCACCCGTTCATGATTGTAAATAAATGTACCTGTTAACTGCTTGTAAATATATATACATTTATTCTTTTTTATTTTTATATACTGCTGTTTTGCACAGTCTTTCAGTAAAGATTTTTTTTACTATCCGTGTTGTAGTTACTAAAAGGTTCAGTGTTGCTGTGAAATACACAGGGACTGTTTTGTTACCTTGCCACAATTACTATCCCAACCAATATTATGGCTAGCCATCACTGATACAGTGGTTCAATGTCGTGGTCTGACTAAGGTCTTAGTAAACCTAAGGTTAGTGGGATTAAAATATACTGACCAGACTGTTTGAGATAGACTGAGACAATGAAAGCCTCAGCTAACAGACATTGTGACATTTTGCTTTACTTTCCATAGAACGTATGTGTGATGACAGCTTTATGGCACCAAACCTAATATGCTGTAAAAAGTTGTAATTGCTGGGGTCTATAAGTTTATGCAGAGTCGTACAAAGAAGGGCTTGAAGCACAGCATTTCTAAGTAACCGCATGATTACTGTAGTTTAAAGCTGGAATATTATCTTGTCCACTTAAGAAAGCGGAGGGTATAAAGGAGGGAGACACGTGTGTAAGTTTAAGTGATGAATGGCGCTTTCCATATTGTAGTTTAAGAGGAATTGTTCAAAAATGATATAAGTAAAGCCATTCATAGTGATTCGAGAAACTATAAAAAAAAATGCTACCTAATGCTTATTTTGCTTTTGCCCAAAATGTATTTTTAAAACACATTATTAATTAAGAAGTACACACAATATTCTCCAAAGATAATTTTTTACATTATTAACATTACATCTAAAATCTCAGAAGATGTGATGGTTTACTGGTGGTTTGGGACTGTGAATAAAATGCCTTTCTTTGCATTATTGACATTCCCCTGGTTCCCATCAACACCACTATAAAGACATCACAAGTTGCTTTAAAATGAACCATTTGACAGCAAACTACTCTGTATTACTTAGTTTACATCTAAGCAACCATGCATTTAAAAAAAAAAAAAGATGTAATCA
Source organism: Brycinus macrolepidotus (assembly GCA_037974445.1). NCBI lineage: Eukaryota > Metazoa > Chordata > Actinopteri > Characiformes > Alestidae > Brycinus > Brycinus macrolepidotus. The sequence goes on along the minus strand of JBBPCZ010000002.1, from coordinate 9,168,444 downwards.
TGAAGTATGTTCTTCTGTGTAATGACACATTTTAGAGAGAAACACAGTATCACAGCAAGCTGAGCTAGCTGAGCATTTTCACTCAATGTTAGATGGGGGTGTTGGGAAAGATGGTGAAACACAATATTATTGGTTAATATTATTTGTCTCCACCTGCTGGTGCATGGTTGTGTAATAAAAAGTCAGACGACGGTACTACATTTTAATGAAAAATACTCTAGACAAGAATTTTGTGTTTTAAATTATATGCGGTGATACATCTGGCTTAATAATACCATGGACATGAAGGTACAAGGTAAGCTGTAGTCATTTGAAGCTCATACTCCAAAAAAAATACAGTCCCATCTCCAAAAAAGATAAAATAGACTAGAATGCTGGTGAGTTGTGAGTTAATCAACTGAATTGTAAGTTGACAAGGACACAGCTGACCATTTAGGTCGCTAAATGGTCTGTTATAAAATTCTCGACATACACAGATCTATATCTGCCTCACAACAACTGAATTCTACTCCAAGTTTCTAAAAACAACTGTGATTGGAATCATCTTTGACCCGCTGCATTGCTTGCATGGACCACCAAGTTAACATCAGCTAGCTAACAGGTTAAGTAATAGCTAACGGCTAATATAGAGTAAAGAAACTGTCACTTAAATGAACATGTTTTAGTTAGATCTGTAATGCCTGGCTCACTGTGATGATCACTGCAATGCACAGCTAATTGCCACATTAATATGACAATTAGCTATGCATTGCAGGAATATGATTTAGAGACTACTGTGGCACAGCATTTCCCCCCTCAGATTTATCAGTCTGACAGAATTCACAGTTTTGCATAATTGCCATGTTTTCTCTCACTACAATATCCAGAATCCTTTAGGCATATATGTACATCACACATCCCTTGGGTAATCCCTGCTCTACAAATCCTGGCTACTAGCCACTGATCTCGAAGCAAATAAATACACTGTGTTGCTAGCTATTATCAGCAGTGACAGCTAGTCAGGGCTAAAAAATAATATCAATAGCTCACACAGTGTAATAATACATTTGAGATCCCCATCCCAACATCAGCAATAAAATATTGAAACGAGTGGCGTAGCCAACTACTGGTCACACAGTATGAATGATGGTTTGCAGGGGCCAAATGGAGAGTGATTCCAGGGGTAGTAGTGTTTCACTACATATAAAAACATATAAAACATATAAGCACAGGGCATTACATAAATGTTTCAATTACAGGTGACTCAGACCCATCTAAGCCGATGCTAATTTTTTACAACGTGTTGGTGGTACTTTTGATACGTCCACAGAAGTCCATTGGTCCACAAAATAATCAACTTTTAGTCATTTCTTAACACCAGGTACAATGATGTGCATGCCAAACATTTACAGTATATTGATGCCTTTTCAATTTGAAACACAGGGGGCTTAGCCCTACTAGCCCCTTTATAGCAGCCGACACTGATAATTAGTTAGTTTTTGTATGATGCCGTATTGCGAAGCATCAGTTGGGCTTAAAACCAGGAAATCTTGATTGAGAGACTAATGTGACAGTGATCTAAGAGGCATGTTCTCAATAGATGTACCTAGGCTCAGTTAAGGTTAGTCAGATTATGCTGGCATGCACACAAACAAGACTATTTATCGACTTGTTTTTGTTACTAATCTTAAAATGTTGGTTTGGTTCAGTTTCTTAGACTGAGAACTTGGGGCATACGTACAAAGAAGTGCACAAAACATGCTAAAACATAAAGTGTCTGTACAAGCTAAACAAATTTCTGAAAGCACTGACATACAGATGCATGTCAACCTGACCAGTTGTGGACATAACCCACCAAAAGGTCTGCAGCTGACCTAAAAATGGCAAGATCAGAAGAGGTACAAAGAGAAGCTTTCTTGTAATACTAAATCTTAAGGCAAGTGACTCTCTAAGGGAATATTCTTTCTTTTCTCTATGCTTATGTGTATCTTCTCAAAAACAGTGATGGACTATTGCCATAGTAATTGTGTTTCCTTCACCTCTGTGTTTTAAAAGAAATTAAACCCTCAAGGAGATTGTTTTAATTAAAAGCTAAAATATATCTCTTTGTTACACTAAATCAGTCTTGAAAAATGTTGAAACGTCTTCAAAAATGTCAAATTTTTGTGCTCTTATCAAGAGTGACATACATGGGTGCTTTGTAGGCTACAAAGAAACAGATAGTAAACAGATGACAAAGTAGGTTTTTATTTATTTTTTCTTGTTTTTATGTTGGTTGTAAAGTTTGTGTTAGAGGGACTCAGCAGTTCTAAAGGTCAGGGGAGGTTCATTCCACAACTTAGGTGCCAAAACCAAGAAGAGTCTTGATGCATGGGTTCGACTTTTGAGAAGAAGTGGGTTACGTTGGGCTGTGCTGTGCAAATTACGCGTCAGAATAAGCAAATTAGTCAATCAATGTTCCCACACCCCAGCTGACGATTCCTGTGTTGTGCGGCACTAAACCGAGTGTGAAATATGAGAAGTACATGCAAAAGCACAGTTGTAAATTAATGGAGCTGTTTAATCTAATGCTAGTTTCTGCTAGCAGTGTTACATTCGCACCAAGCTAATGAAGTTGAGTCTGCATTTGCCCTCACTGGGCACAGAGTGTGGCAGAAATGGGCAAAAACAAACTTAAGTATCACGACAACTTGTATTTAAATTGTAATTAAACTATGATTAATCCCTCATATAACAGCAGCTATTATGAAATCAACTGCAATGAAACCGCAGTATAATGCAATTTCAGTGTATTATGTTACAGAAAAATGTAGTAGTAGTACATTTCCAGTAATGCAGTTTATGAAACATGCAGTTTTTGTGCAAAAAAACCCCCAAAAAACCTGCATTTCACTGCAAGTTTAGCTGGTGTTTTCTCTTTGAGGAAAATGCAGTATTCTCATGGAAAACTACAGTAAGTTTTGTACAGAAAAATATCTTGCATTTAGTTTTTGAGACCTTTTTTTAACAACTTGAGATGTGTTGCAGCTCTTGAAAATTATGAACAGTCTATAACCTGTGCTGCTTACAAGGACCACTGAGTGATCTGCTAGATGTTTAAAGTGAGAGCCTGACAATATACTTTCTTAGCTAGAACTAGGACAAACAGCCAACTAAATTTAATAATCATCCATTAAATTTATATTTACCTACTAAATGAGAACATACCATTTGAGCCACTGTTAAATTGCGAAATAAGACAGTCAAGAATATATCACTTAAGTGTCCTATATGCTTCGTATTTTAGTTAGATCCGCCTGAAATATATAATGATAGTCTGAACGTCTGAATGTTTTTGTGCCACTTGCTTAGGAACAATAACACGCTCTAAACCGACTACAGACAAATTTGAAAAGATAATGCTTATTTGTCATCTGTCATTTTATAAAATCAATAAGCCACTTGAAGCCATGTGCTACAGTGATTTTATCATGACTAAGGGAGCTTTAGGCACTGGCTGATAAAGTCACAGTAAGGCATGGCCTCTCTTATTGCTTTATAAAGATGTCAGACATGCTAAAACATGTAGCTCTGTGACAATTTTGTGTTTGTGTTCCAGGGGGCATCTGTGCGCAGGTTGATAGAGCACCCACGGTTACTTTTACAACACTGCATATGTTCGTTCAAATCAATTCAGTCCAATAAAACGTCATTTTCCCTGAGAGGCACTTTCATCTCTTAGTAGACACAGCTATTAGTGTGCATGTAAGTGTAGCTAGTGTGACCCATTAAACCTGGATGTTAAAGTCTGCTTTGCACCAGCAGCTGATCTGTAGTCATCTGATTTACCTCTTCCAAAACAGGGCAGGTTGGAAGTACCCCTGCACTTCTTCAGACTGGCTTCTGCGGAGAGGGAGCAGGAGAGAGGATGCTCACACTTCTTGCCAGTCCATCCCTCCTTACAGTCACACCTCCCACAGTTACACTGACCGTGACCTTCAGAAATGGGAAGAAAAAAAAAGAAAAACAACACAGAGCAGGATTTAGTGTCCTCAAAGGATGGCAGATCAGCTTAAACTGTGCCTGAAGCTGCTGCGGAGACTGGCACAGATAATCCCGCTGTGTGTGGGTGTGTTTGTGTATCTACTCTATGCATGGGTGTGCGTGTGTTGTTGAAAAACCACAACTCACAGGGCGAACTTAACACCAGTGCACAGCCTCAGTGGCCTGCATATGAACAAACGTGTGCTCCGAAAGTGCTCCTCCAAGGCCTGAGCAGAAAAATTCCATTCCAAAAAGCACACACAGTCCTGGCCACGGAGTTATTTCTCAATATATGAAACAGATGTCCGTGTGTGTTTCATGTTTGCTTTATGTTCGTGAGCTCGAGCTAATCCGGCAGGTCTGCGTTAACTAAAGGAGGAATATGGGTGGGGAGTGTCGTGAGGACAGCATACAGTTCCACCCAGAATGCTTTAGCCAAGTCAGCATTTCTACTGCTGGACCACATGATGAGAGAGGGTCACTTTAAGTAGTTTGCCTGTTACAGTCATATGCAACTGTTTTGAACACCACAGGACAAATTGCATTCGATTTTCCGAGGGAAAATACGAAAAAAAAAAACAAAAAAAAAACACATGCTCTACAGAACACACATTTAACTATGGCATTTTCTATTTATCTGCATTTAACATACGAGCCATTACTTTTGCACTGGTCATTTTTTTCAACGCTTAATTCAGCCAATAAACAATAATGCATAAAAGTGTGTTCCCTGTATAACACACAGAAATTAGCAGAAACAAACTTTTTCTCTCAGAAAATTAAAAAAACATGTCACTTGGTCAGGGGTGCCCAAACTTGTGCATATGACTGCATGTGTGAAACATGATAGTATTGCTTTGCTAAGCCACTTTATGCATTTAGGATGCATGGTAGTGTGTTCTTTCCTGGACAAATGAGCACAATCACTCCAAACAGCATTGTTCTGAATTCTTAAATCTGAAATGTGTGACTTAAAGCAATAGCTTATTGAAAAATATAATTATGCTGAATCTCGATCCTCTAAAACATTTGTGTCTTTAGTCTCAAGTTGATGCCACAGTCGTCACTGGCCAGGAATCTAAGAGTTCACACTTGGTTTTAAAAGTGCTAAATAAAAGAGTAAATGACCACCAGGACAAACTGTGATCTAATCACTCAAACCACTTGATGAGGTGGTCTGGCACACGTGACCATGTATCTTTCATAGTGCAAAAATTGTGTCCTGAGGTGTTGCAGGACATGGCAGGAAAATGTGTTACCTGGCAGCATGCCAACGCTGGAAGAAATGGAGAGGAGCAGCATAAAATATTTGAAGCTAGAATGCCGTAAAGCCAAAACAACAACAGCAAGTTTGAAAGGAACGGAACAGACTCCAACTGTACAGCCGGCTGTTTAAAATAATAATAAGGTTGAAAGTTTAACATTTTTAACAAAGCTATGGTTGCACAGTACTACAGCATGTTGGTATCGTGAATATTTGGCTGTTGTAAGTAGAGATTTGTGCACTGTTGACGTTAGATTAAAACTATTATCTAGCAGAAATGACATAGGCAGTAACCAAACCTGAACACAAGTCATCAGGTGGACACCCTGGAGACACAGGATACACACAGGTGTAAACAGCGATGTGTCTTGGATGTCTACTTGTGATCTGATTGCCCAAGAAACATTTTAAAACTTGTAAACAGGGCCTAAGAAAGCTTAACTGGCCCCTGGCCTCCCTCCCCTCACCCAATGCTAGCCAATGTAGACAAGTTTTAAACTGGCATGGTTCAAAGCAAGAGTGAGATAACTGTGGCAGTTTGCAATACTAATTGGTGTACAAAAGCTTCCGGTTAACTACATTAACTGGAAAACCAAAGAAGTAAACTTAGAAAGCCAAACAGTTCTGGGCTGACTCAGCTATAATGGGGTTAGGAAAGAATAATGTAAACTGTAACTTTACATGACCACAGGAAAAAGTTGAGGAAAGCGGAGGTAAAGAGGTTGTTTTACCAGAGCAGAAATCGTCGGAGTATCTGTCATATGTTGCATGGCAGCTCCTCTCATCGCACTCGCAGGTCTCTCCATGGATGTCACCCCAGTCTCCTGATGGGTCTACATCATAGCAGGTACACTCTCCACATATACATGTTCCTGCCAAGACAAATGGTAAAGGGAAGTCGCCTTTAGACTCGATAGGATTTGATGGACACCTTCGGATAGAGCTTTGAGTGTGATTAGGCACATGGAAGGAGGTCAACACACATTATATCACATTCACCTCTAAACTCGATAGGATCTGATGAATACCCTCAGTTAGAGCTTTGAGTGTAATCAGGTACATGGAAGGAGGTCAACAGACAGTATATCACATTCACGACACTACCATCATGTCAAGTCTCCCACATGCTCCTCAAAGTGACATGATGTGAGCTTAAACTGATAGCTTGATGAAAAAACGACAGCAAATTCACGTAACTCTCTCTAGAACCATTCAAACTGCGGAAGAGTTCTAGGGTGGGTTATCCAGTGAAAAATCCTGATGCATTCATGCATACTATTTTCACAGTGCATTCTTCTGATGTTAGCCCAGGTTTTATTTTACACAAGTATGTTCGAAGATGTTTGCTAAAACTACTCTTTTTTTCCATAATACGGGGCCTTTAAACAAGTATATTAGGGCTTTCTGCTTGAAAGACGCCACTATAACTGAAGTGCTGCTGAAGGTGAGAGGCGGCTTCCTCCAGGTTCTGGATGCTCTGGAACAGCTCCAGCTAACAGTAAACAGAGCATTTATGGAGAGAGCCTGACAAGAACACCTACTCTCAGACTGAGCCGTAGGTTGCAGCATTGGGGACGGAGCCAGGGGAAGCACCTCCACTCTGATGCACCCGAGCAAGGCCAGCAGCAGCTGAGCAGCCGTGCTTGTGGAAATCCCATTTTCTCTTATCTGCTCCAGCGTGGGGAGAGCACCGGGGTGCCTCGCCAACTGGCAGCCTCCACATACTGCTGCTGCTACCAGGAGTCCTGAATCTGTCACAGGCCTAACCTGCACAGAGCTTGGATGCTATGTATCCTTACAGAGTTCACTATGTTTTTTTTACCTATGTGTTTGTTGGATTTTTCTTTGAAAAGGAGGGAAGAATTACAGTTTTATTTAGATCCTGTACATACGTGCTTATTCTGGCTTATTTGTAGAACACACTGTCTATCATTTTCACATGATTTTTTTGTCTTACCACAAAGTTTTTATAGTGCCTCATGCCCAACTATGAACAACTGTTGTGACAAGGTGTGGGGAGGACTGAAGGCGGACATAAACAATGTAGTAGCCACGGTGGACCGACAAAGTCAGTTGCAGTGCAGAACTAGCAGCAGGAAATGAAACATGGGACACAGAAGAGGCTGGAGAGTGGTGAAATGCTTTAGTTAACTAGTTGAAGGGTCAGTGATATTCAACATAACTTTTCTAGTAATCACTGCCATCTTACGTTGTTCAACTTGTTAAAAAGCTAGAGCTGTAAAAAAAAACCAGACAAAACAGTTATTCATAGAATCTACACTTTAGGGCCAAAAGTATGTGGACACATGGCATATGTAAATGAACTTGTTGGACAACCCATTCCTAAACCAGGGGCATTAATATGACCACTGGCTGAGGGACTGACCATGTGAAGCATCCTTGAGTTTGAGAAAGGAACCATATAAATGAAAGTAATTATTATTATTATTATTACTTCATTTGCTAAGGCTATACAGGCAAGACAAACAGAAATAGGTCATGCAAAGAGGTTCTCATTCTAAACATAAAACTTAAGCCAGACAAAACATTTATCTTCATTACAAAGTTTGCTTAGACAAGTGATGCTAGCCTAGCCAATACCAAATACATTCCTATTGAAATCTCTGCTCCATGTGCGTCCCTCCTCCCTGTGTCCTGTGACCTCTTATGTAACATAGATGCAACAAATTTTCTAGCAGTAAAGCTCAGGCAACTAAGACATGTTAAAAATAGCATAGAATCGGAAGGCAAGATTAGCTTTACAGATCTGGGTTTGATTGCATATCTGGGCTTCATGGTAGATTTGGACTTCACAAGATTACGGTATTAGGCTCTCGAGTGGTGCAACTGGCTAAGAGGGTTACATCCTATTGCCAGGACAAGAGCTTGAATCCTGACACCGCCAAAGCCAGCCAGGAATCTAGGAGAGCACTATTGGTTGTGTTCCCTGGATGGAAAATATAGCTCAGTTCTACAGCAGTCCAGTCCAATCGTGTATATCTGCCAACTCATGTACATGGACCCAGGCCATGAGCTCATACAACCACCCTATACTCTCAAATATAAAGGTAGCAAAAGAGGTTCTTTAGAGTGATTCCATGCACAAAATGTAACAAAAATGTCTAAGGTTTCTCCTAGAACTGTACATTCAAGCTAAGAATCATAGAACCATACCTCAAGGGCATAGCTTTTTGGAGTGTATCACCCTCTATCAAGTGTGTCAAGATGTGGTGGTCAGTATCGTGTGCCTTGGAGATAGTGAGTGCTTGGCTTCTCGTGCTTTGATTCGTTGGCACTGTAGCATAAAGAAGATTCAGATAGTGAGCTGGAACTGGCAATGACTATCACTAGGGAGATAGCTGGGCAGGAATCCAAAAAAGAATTACACTATTTGTTACACTTCAGTAGGTTGAGATATATTTTAGATTCTCCAGCACACTGAAAGCTTTCACTGAAGCTTGGGTCCCAGCTGGGCCCTCCTGCATATATAAATGGGCTGAATTTGTATTTGAATATGAATGCTGGAAAAGTCTTTAAGAAGTCTTTAAGAGGTCATAATCATTATGGCAAAAAGTATGCACCTCTCTCTCTCTCTTACACTCACTCACACACATACACATACACACACACACACACACACACACACACACACACACACACACACACACTTCCCTTTGAGAAAATTGCTGTGTCTTTTATTCACATTACAATGAACATGAAATCTTGAATCGTTATTGTCTGAGAAGACCCCAAATGCTCATAGCATTCCTGAAGTGTGTTGTCATGTCTATTCTTAAGGGTTATTTCACAGGATCACCTTTAAGAAAGCAGATACAAAATTACTACAAAGTATTTCTGAAATAGAGGTTATGCTGAAATAACCTCCCACTGCACTGGTCTGTTTGCTTAAGTCTGGTCATTCCAGTTGGCACGGATATACCTGCAGCTCTGAGAGAGAGAGAGAGAGAGAGAGAGAGAGAGAGAGAGAGAGAGAGAGAGAAAGAAAGAAAGAAAGAAAGAAAAAGCAAGCGTGCTTCTCCCACAAGTGCAATGTAATATCGCTGATTAGTAAGGCGCCGAAGGCATTACATAAACCCGGCTCATAACATTTTGCAAAATGCCTGTCAGAATCCATTTGGACTGGCTGTCAGAATCCTGAATACTCCAGGGATGAATCAATGCATGTATACAGTGGAGGGGAAAAAAAACCTGGCATGTGTGTATTTTGACCCTCTCTCTCTATAAAGTGTGATTATTTGTTGAGTAATGGAAATCATGCACCATATCATGAAAATACCATCAGGCCAAAGACATTCAGTCCTCAGCACAGCTACTACTGTATTTGAGAGGGGCTGATGCATTGTAATTTGCAATTAATTAAGTAACTACATTTTATTTACGTATCATTACTTAAAACCACTGATTCACATAGAAAGGCTGCATGCATCATTTTTTAGGGCAGAATTCGCAATTCCTATTGGGTAGACCTAATGGTATCTGCTATAAATGTGGTTCTCCTGTTCATTCTCCCCTTTTGAATGTGAGGTTGTCTACTGTAAATCTCTTCCTTTTCCATTCTCATTTTTTAATTGCCCCTATATGGTTTTCAGATGCCCCACCCAGCATTTTGTATTGCTGCATGGGCTGTGCATAAATGTATTATTGACTGTGAAATAAAACACAATGTTGGTCCTGTTGAAAGAGTAATTCTTACACTTTTGTGCTTTCTTGGTTGGATTTGGGTTGTGAATAATGTAAGACACTGAACTAGTCACAATCTGGTTAGACATTTTCTGTACAGCCCCACCCCAATAAACTCTATTACGTAGTGACTACCAGTGAGCATAATAGACAGCAAGCAAGCATTAACACTTTGGTAAAATAGTTGGTAAAAACAACTGTGGTAAAATATCTGGAACGCACCGCTTACATAAAATAAAACATATCTGGAACTCAATAATTTCAGCAGACTGAGAGAGCAGTTTGTTGATTTGAGCTCTGGTGTTTCTCATCTCTCTCTCTCTCATTCTATCTCTCTTTCATCACTGAATGTTAACTTAAAAGTTATTTATGTGTAATGTACTTATGTGCTTATGTAGCTGCAATGACCTGTCCGTCACAGCCTGAAAGCCAGTGCTGTCAAACTCTATATAACTACGTGCATGGCAGCCTTCTCCTAAGGGGTGGGGGTGGAGCGCAGTGGAGTGGGAGGGGGAGGGTCCTGGAAATTGTACTTGTTCAAAATTTCAAGTCCAGTCTCTTCTTAGTCCTACATACTGAAGCTTTAATATCCTTAATTAGAGAAGAAACTTTGAATAAGTTAATGTCTACAAACTTTTAGACGGTGTCTGTTTCCTGTACACAGATTAAACCTAATCTTCATCAGTGGAGAATTACCACTAGAAATTCTTTTTACTCTTGGTGTAGGCTTAATTAGGATTTGGGAAACTGCCCCATGGTGTATTTAGTACTGCATTTAAATAAAACTAGATGCATCTCTATGAGAAAATGTGAAGTGCGATTGCGTGGTTGCTATAAAACCAGTGTTTGGAGACATCCAGACTTTAGTTTTATAGGCATTAAAAGTCGAATTCGCCGGCTCTTACCAAGACATTTATGGTTAAGGGCGGCTGAAAGCACACATGGCCTGTTTTTTTTTTAATTAAACCACAACAAACAGTGAGACATGTCTGTTTTTATGACTAACCTGAGTGTTAGTGTCTTGAAGTCCGACATCACAGACTCTCTCTCCAATATACACTTTAAAGGCAACTCGACCGTCTTCTCTCTCTCCCCATACATTACAGAGGGGACTCGACCACAAAAAAGGATTTTTTTTAAACAATCAATACTGGGCCCCTGATCAGCTGATCAAAAATCTGAATACAAGCACACTGAAGGGGATATTAATGGATGTTTTAATATTGGAATTTTGCCAAAATTCAAAACAGCCTCCAACGAAAAGTGGCGCCAAAAAACATGTAGAATAAAAATAATAATAAAACTTAAGAAGAACAGTAGTGGGATTGCTGAAGCAATCACACTAATAAGTATTCATATTGGTTTTATGAGTCATTTATCAAAGGGATAATTCAACAATTTATTCATTGCTGTGGAAAGCACTTTGTTAGTTATTCCTTAGTTAAATTACCTCTCTTAGACGGTAAATGTTTGTACTGGTTTCTCAAGGATTGATTAGCAGCTTAGGGGTTGTTGTTTTACCAGTGAAAAATTGGCAACCTTATTTGACCTTAAAGTGACATTCCTCACTTAGAGTGCTGCAGAAGGGCACAATTGTGCATTTGCCAATAAATAGGACTTTCTCTTTGTTTCTCTCTGCATTCTGCTTTACTTTCTGTTTTATTAATCTAAAGCACTTTGTGAACTTGGTATAAATAAAAAGGGGTCTGTATAAACATATGCATTATTACTTTCATTAGCATTATTGATCCACCTTCGCTTAAGACAGAGTGGTACTGCGGTCACACCTGATGACAGTTATAGACTGTGGGTGCAGCACTTGACCACAGCTGGTCAGCGCTGAGCATGCACCACTTACCAAGTTCTTCACTGGTGTGCTGTAATCAATTTCAAAGGGATTCCCTGGAAGATCCTTTTTTTTTTCTTACATCCCTTTTCCTTACTTTTCTACTCTCCTCCCAGCAAGAGCCTGGGCATGAAGCCAAGAGGTGTCCCCTTCTCATCTATACTTGTCAGCTGAAGTTACTTATTCTGTAAGAGGCTGGAATGAGGCACTGAGCCATACACAGCGCATGTGGCTTCACTCAGGAAAACCCTCTTTATTGTAAAGCCTGAGATAACCTTGCAGAAACATTGCAGTAGCACCTCTGTTTGCTACTTTATCAGAATCAGGATAGTGGAAGAAATGCTGCCTGAGGAAAACACACACACACACACACACACACACACACCTCTGTTGCTGCAGATCTTGCCGTCTGGAGATGTGCATCTCCGCTTGCTTTCCCATGGGCTGATGTCACACTGGAATTCACATTTATCTCCATGCCAACCAGCCGAGCAGTAACAGTTTCCACAGTAACACTTTCCATGGCCTGCGAGCAAAAATGGCAGGAGAGAGAACAGATGACAGTCATTCGAGTGTTAGAGTTGCGTGGCTCTACCGAATTATCTCCCGCCGCCACAGAGAGAAATATGGCTACGGAATTCTGCGTGCTAGCCACTCATTTCAATGCAGTTATAAGGGACACATTCAGACGCTATTAATTGAAACCTTCAAAGCGATTTAATGACTTTATTTCTTATAAAGCCCTTTAGCTCAAGATATAATGTGTATTTCTCCAATGAAATTACAGACTAGTTAATTAAAGTGGATGGACTGTCTAGGGTGCTGTATAAGGATCCCCACCAAAGGTAGTATTATGTTAATTTGAAGTGCATAAAGGTATATCACTGCCCTCACATACAGTAACACCAGCGGGTATCGATGGCACCCTTGATTAAGATGGTCTTGACATCAGAAGACTCATTGCTGTTATGTGAGCGAACCGACTATACACAGTGAATGACAACAATTTCGACACACTGTTGCTATTTTTGATATGGGCGATTTTTTTCTTTGTTATGGGTTTTCTAAGACTCAGTTTATTTCAGTTACAGGGTCCATATGATACATTTTTTTCTAACATTTTATCTAGCTCCTTGAGGTCTATTTATAAACATTGGTTTGGTTTTATGCACCAAAAAGAGTCCTAATTCCTTTTTTACCTGGCTATCTTCCAACCTCTCTTAATCCTTAAGAATTAAACGAGCTGTTTTAGTTACTCTGTCTTCAAGATTGATATATGTAAATTATCTCTGTGGAGATTGGTTGTCCTGTGTTGCACCTCATTTAAAAAGCACTCTGAAAATGCAGATATATGTGAGTGAGAGGGTTTTGTGGCATCACAAAACAGTGAATTCAAAATGGACTGCTTTTATGGCTTCGTTTCTGTACATGGACTGTGTGGACTGAGGGGAGAGAAGATAGTTTTGAAACTTTCCAGATGTTTGCGAGACCGCATCAAACTCTCCAAGGTAAAAAAAAAAAAAAACAGCACAATTTTGTTTTCATTATCTTTAATAGAAGGGATCACAACAGAAATGCTGATCCTCACACTAACTGTAATATGCTACATGATGTTTCATGAATGTTTTCTATGTTATTTCCAATGCACTTTCAAGAACAAATTCATATTCGAGCATCTGCACCAAATTAGGCTTCACACACAGTTTAAAAATAAGCCCCAACTGTGTAATGCTATCTTTTGCCCCCAGAATTAAACGTTCGACTTTCCATCAGAAAAAAAACAGGCTCATAATGTGTTTTACAGACACTGTAAAAAGTGTGGTTTCATGCTGTGGTTCAGGCATACCTCCACACACCTCTCCCGAGTCCTCGTCCAGGCACTGGCTGTCGTCACACTCGCAGTGGCGACCGCTAATGAGACCTTTGCCGTCGGGGTTGTGACACATGCAGCTGCCGCAGTGACATGTTCCTGTTGGCCACGCGCACATACATGCCAGTGACTGAGACGCAGGCTGTGAGCCAGCCCTTTGGTACTACAAGCCACTCATCACACATACATATTCATATAAACAGATACGCACACATTTTACACATAAACAGAAACCTGTAACCAACAATTGTAAGTAGGGGCGCACTCTGGGCCAGAGAGTGGCAGGAAAAAGTTAGCTGATTCCACTTATTTTAAAAGCATGTTTAACCCAATGGACTGCAGGGAAGGGCCCCCACAAGGATTATCGTGACTGGAATATCAGTAAAAGCAACTGGAAAACATAATGATGTTGTTCTTTTAGATTACGTACAGTATTGTGGAGAAAAAAAGGCCTGAACTATCACAGAAATGCTTAACTAAAGTTTAAGCAACATGCCGTAAAGAGAGAGACACAGATGAGCTGCTCTCAAATGGCTCCCTATTTCTTACATTGTGCACTATGTAGGGATTAAAATACAGGCTCCTGAATCCAGAATAGTGTATGATATATCTAACAAAGAGCCACTGGCAATTTAGCAATGCATACAGAAATCCATAACAGACACATGTGCACTATAATGGGTTGTGGAAACCAGAATTTTATAACGTACATTGTGCACTATAGAGGAAGCAGGAAACCATTTCGGATTCAAAGTGCTTCAAGACAAATGTATTATTAACAGCTTAGCGTTTTAAATAGGGAAAAAGATCAAATTGGTACAGGTAAATACTCAAAGTTGCGGTATCAGTATCGATATCGCACATGAAAAGTGGTATCGTGCCACCCCTAGTAAGCAGATTTCCACGGTATCAATCTTGGGAAATCCACATATCAACACGTAGACTTGGTTGAACAACGCCGATTCCACTTTGGGGGCACCCACAAAAAAACCTTCCCCACCATGTTAATCGTAGTTTAACCCCTGACTACATCGAACACCTTACTGCATAGGATTAGCACACAGTCACACACATACCTAGCAACCATTAGTCAGCTTTGGCTTGTGTTCATTTAATGTCACCTGATCCTTAGAATTTTAACTGAATAACAATAAAGGTTGCTTACTTTTAATGTTTGGTAGTGGTACATGATCTTATGGATCTCTTTTAAAAATCAGCATTTCTCTATTCATCTTCTTTTCAACTCGAATACACACTTTGGATAAAAGCGTCTGTCAACGGCAGTAATGTAATGTAATTTTTTTATGATGAATGTTTAGGCATGTTTTTGGGGTGTGATAGAGGGCCCAGGTTAGAGTTAGCTCAGCCCCTCAGAATTCCCCAACTCTTTAAAAATTATTTAAATGACAATAGGACTTATGCTATCATTCAAAAGGTTGGACCCATTTTTGTTTTATTTGATATACATATTTGATATATATCAGTGGCGACTGCTCTAAAACTACAAGTGAAGCTCCGCTTCCTCTAATATGTCAGAAAATAAATGCTTAAATATGTCGTATTTATATTGCTTTAAGATAGAGTTCAACTTCATGACGAGCTCGTTCAGAATCAGGTATTTATTGTAGATTGTTTGGCGCGATTTATGTGCAGCATAGCGCATTAAATCCTACTGAAGCGCAGCTTCACTGGACCTCTATGGCCCGGCACAGAAGAGCTTTTTCACTGCAGAAAAGCTGGACAGTGATTGGATAAATGCAGCAAATTCATCACTTCCAGGGAAGCTCAGCGTCTCTGGGAGTGAATGGAGCAGTGGGCGGGCCAGGACGCTGGGCTGCTGCATGATGATTGGAGGAACTGTCTAAAGGGCGGAACCCCTTTTTGATTGACAGCATGTTTTAAATTTACACCGGTACTGGAGTGATTCGCCCTCAGTTCCAGCGGATCTGCAAGAGTAGTTGTGAGACAAATTGCTGCACGTAGTGTATTATTTGCTGGTGATATAAACCATTTCCATTTGTACATGTAATTCTTTAAATAAAAACGTAATTGCAGTGTTCTTGAATTTGCTTGTTGTTTCATATCATTAAAGGAGCTCTTGAAAGGGGAAACCAGCCAGCTAGCAAGCTGTGCATAATATTTTTGACCTGCTTTTGGCAGAGAGACTCAAAATTTAACAGCAGGGCAGACTAATGCCCAAGACTGATTTTGTCCAAAATTTAGGGAAAAATAACAGGTCTTTTCAGCTCAGGTGGCAAAACATAATGAAACAATAAAAAAGAAAAAAAAAAGAAAAAAGAATTTACAGAAACATTAGCTAAATATGACTCTGTCTTGGCCACACAATTTCAGTCATCAGCTGTGTTTTCTAGTATGTCCCACTCAATCCAAAATGACTTGATCTCCGCTCTTGCAGCCTCTGTTTCTGATCATATCAAAGGTAAATTCAGACTGCTCCCTTTATACCATGGCAGGTGGATGAAGTACAACAGGGACAAATTTTATGATGTAGACCTAAAATGAGCTTCCCCTGTTTGAAAGACTAGCAGCCGAAACTGATTTTATATATATATATATATATATATATATATATATATATAATAAAAAGCAAAATAAACCAACAAATTTGGTTCTTAACATTGTTTATTTCAGCCCGGTGTGTCAATGTCAGCGTGTAAGTTCATATTTAACTCACACTACAGGCATTAAAGTCTACAAGCACACACACACACAAGCAAAAATACTCTGATACAGACTCTAACGTTGTGCACGTATGTTTACCAGCTGGGTCCTCGCCCCCAGCTACACATCACATCCCTACATCCTCAGGGAGGGGTCAGGGTTAAGAGTGCTGGACAAGGTCACTCTGATCACACACAGTTCACTGAGCTTGTCAGTACGTTGCAGCATAAAGTGAAAACATCCGCTACCACCACACATTGTCCAGAAGGGTCCTCAAGAAACTTTCTATAAGCAGGAACATATATAGACGGAAATATATGGCCCCATCTGCCTGTCCCTGAATCTGATGTTTTGTGGCCTCAAGGAAGGAATGCATTTATATATATATATATATATATACAGCTCTGAAAAAAAATAATAGACCGCTGCAAAAATATTCAGTTTTTCAGGTTTTATCTTTTATAGGTGCAAGTATTGAACAGAACAGCTTTGCCGTAGTTTTAAGAACTGCTGACAATATTTCTCCTAATTTCCAAATAAAAATATTGTTCTTTAAAGCATAATTTGAAAGGAAA
>JBBPCZ010000002.1:9105795-9116436 GCA_037974445.1 Brycinus macrolepidotus | reverse complement strand
TATATGGACAGGCATGCAATGGAGTGTCAGGAACAGTAATAATGCACCAGAAGAATTGCACATTATGACTTGCACATTTCACCCAGTAATAATAATAATAATAATAATAATAATAATAATAATAATACTAGTACTAATAATAACATAATATTCCACCCCAAAAATTGCACAAGTTGCATCAGAAAATTGCACTCAAAAGAAATATTGCACATAAGAAACTACTGTGGTGTATTGGATGTGTGTGTTTGTTAGTCTATGTGTGTGTGGTCAGCTGCAAGGACTTTGTTGTAAAGTCTGACAGTGGTTGGAAGGAAATCTCTTACATCTCTTTATTGCTACGCTATCTTTTCTATAGCTTATCAAGTGAAGTCCCAGCTCTACTGGCCAAAAGTCTTTCGCACTGGTTTCCACCCCTCTGTGTCCTGGGGATGAATGCACCAATGAGGAGCCTGACTGTGAGTCCCGAGAACCCAACGATCCCATCTGTCCAGAACACCCCATTTCGCATATATGCCTTGTCTGATGTGGTGGACATTATATGTCGATATAATCGTACTGTACACGTTGGTACACCATATATGCCATGTTGACTAACTGTTGTGTGTTATTTACAGGGTATGCCTGATCGCATGTTATGTGCAGTGCTGGAGCAATTTCAGCTTTACTTTTCCCGTTGGTATGTGCGCTTCGTTTCAGTTTGGTGTGTGATATCCATGTATATTATTGTTCTCTGTGAGAATGGCCCTTACCTTATAGTATTATGCAACCTCAGTTATCGATTGGCTGTAAGTGTGTTTATATTGCTGAAGATCGAGCATGATCTTTGCAGCAGGTAAGTCAGTATTTTTGTGTGAAGTGAACAGTGTTCTGTGTTCTCCATGTGCTTGACTGTGTTCCACATTGACCATGCAACAATACAATACATACTGTGTAGTGTGGAGCCATGTTCTTCGGTTGTAATGTGCAGCTGCCGTGGAGATATATATGGAATTTGAGCTTTCTACCTTCATTCTGTTTGCATGTCAGTGTAGGCATACCTGCATCACACTCTTCCTTTGTAGGTCTGGGATCATTAATAGCATTAATTGTAGGACTACTTACCTAGGATCATAGAATGAGTGCGGTCATTTTTTTTAGACCAAGCTTCTCTTTATAGTCAGATTTTAGACCATTACATACCATCATTTTGGAGAAAAATAGTCCTATTGGGCGTGGACAGTAGCTGATGCTGTTTATAACAGAACTAGAAACTAATCGGAACAGCTAGAGATGTCGTAGCTCGGCGGTAACTACTTTTCGAGTCAGTTTTGGTACTGTGTGTGGCTCTGTCTTTCAGATTCACTCCCTTTATAGCACGGCTAGCCCCAGCATGCTGAAGAGGAAGCAGAGCTCGCGCGTTGAAGCGCAGCCCATGACTGATTTTGGGCCTGACGAAACGCTCACCGACAGCGCTGACATCCTCTGGATCAACAAACCAGTGAGTCATTCAAGCTCATGCTATATATCTTGCTATTCCAACCCTAGAAGTGGCAGCAAGCAAGTAGAGTGTGCACAGAACATCACTGTGGGCTGGTGTCCCATTGACATATCAGAGATGTACACTTACTTTAGAGTGGTCATAGTGACGCAGTCAGGCTGAAGAAATCGGCTGCACGAAGGAAAAAAGATGGTGAAGGAGGACTTCTAGTGTACTACTACAGTAACACTGGGTGCAAATATTTTTTCAATGTTTATGATTGTTAGCTATGATTGATAGCATAGGTTTGCCTTTTGTTGCAACGCTCTAAGAAGTTAGTTTACCTTAATAAGTTAGCAATGCAAAGGACAAAACGTGTATGAGTCCATTAACCCTTAGAATGCGTGCGACACGGATCCGTCCCGGAAGCACAACAAATGGTAAATTGTTGTCATATGGCAAACCAACTCCTTATATGGTAGTTCCCCCAGTTTGTGTTAATGCTGGAGGTGTCAGACATCATAATGAGCTTTGTTTGGTGTTCTTGTGTGATGTAGAACCAAAGTTATTGTAATTTAAAAAACATGTAATAATAATAACCACTACTGGGGTTTTAAAAATGGCGTGTGCCCATAAAGAGCAAAATTTTATTCCAGGTCTTAGAAACGAATGAAAAGCACAGCAAGCGAAAGCACAGCAAACAGCGAGTGTGTAGGAGAGCAAATTCTGGTTTTGGACTAGTTTATGACCATTTTTAAGTGTTGAAATCAGATTTTACCAATACGCTCTGAGTTCTAATGGTTAATATCTTTTCCAAGCATATTTATTAATCACAGATTTTGGTGCATGTCTCTGACACTCTACAGCCTCGCATATTAGATTCAACATGAACTGGAAACACATTTTCCTTCCATACTTTGTTTCCAAAGAAAACCTGGTATCAAGTAAGGTCTCTGTGCTAAATGAGTGTTTTCGCTGGATGGAAAAAAGTGATGGAAAACAAGTAAGGGAAAAAATTTGTCTTTTAAATGTCATGATCTGGTAACACTGTGCTCTCTCTCCGCAGTGGGTGCACTCTTTGTTGCGGGCCTGTGCCATAATCAGTGTCATCTCAGTGTGCATGAACACGCCCAAGACATTCGAGCACTACCCGCCCCTGCAATACGTCACCTTCACCCTAGACACGCTACTCATGTTCCTCTACACGGCTGAAATGATCGCCAAGATGCACATCAGGGGCATCATCAAGGTAACAAACCTGGCTGGTGGTGTCACGCTTGTTAACAGGAAATGAAAAGCCCTTAATTACTGCCAAGCGAAGAATGGACAGCTTAATTGGCAAATGAAGGATAACAAGTGCAAAGAGAGATATTGAGCAGTGAATCACTTGCTGCTTGTCTTTTTGGGTTTCCTGAGTACAGGATGATTAGACAGGGCCCAATCAGAGATCTGTCTTTGGTAGGGATGTGCATTCCCTACCGAACTAATTTTGATATTCGAGTATCTGTGAAAATTAATGAACAGTTATCCAATTAACTGCAGTGAAGGAAAAAAATGAAAACTTTTTGGTGAAAAGTTTTGGTGAGGAAGAACGGAGAAATGTATTTTCTCTGTTTCTGGCCCTGGGTCAGTTTGTCTCTGCCTTCATGTCCATAACATTTCCTCCTAAGGGGTGTGCACTTTTGTTGCATAGAAGCAGTAACAAATATCCCTACATTGATTTCAGTATACTCAATTACTGAATCGTCTTGCACGATCGGAATCAGCATCTTTTTGTTTAAATTACACAGTAGGTTATGTTTTGGCGAATTTATTGTTTTGCTTGTGGCCGATCTATGCTTAATTTAACTAGGTAAATAATGTAAGATAGGTAAGGCATAGTAATCGACCTCTTCTTGCATCTGAATTCTGCTGACACGCCTCTACCAAAATGTTGTTGCATACTTAAGCCTGTCTCATGTTACAAAGATAACTGATTTTTCATTTAAGGTTTAAACATGATAGATAGCAAATAATTTTATTCTTTTTGTGACTTAGCTGACTTGGCTCATAGAAAAAACTGATTATGTGCTTGTGTGTTGCATGTCTTCATTTAGGCCACATAGTGTGAGCTTTGTGTTTAAATGAATGAATGAATGAATGAATGGATGAATGAATGAATGGATGAATGCGTGCATGCATGCCAATTTGGGAAAAAGTCTAATTGGGGTCAGCCTGATACACGTCTGGGGCATCCCTGCTGGCCTTTGGTGTAGCAGTACAAGCCTTCTCATTTTTGCACATGGTTTAGTGGCTGAATTTGATGAGTCACTGTTGGGAGGATGCTCATGGTCACTGACTCTGAACCCAAACACATTCAGCAAAGTGTTTTGTTTGAGTTACAAAGATATTTGGGTGGTCTTCGTCTCGTTGCTTGGATTGTTTTGCTTATGTTCATTGATGTGATTTGCTTTGTAACACTGTTAAGTCAGCTCAAAGCAGGAGTTGAAAATGATAGTGACAATAATGTTGATGCGTAGTATTATATGCTGTGATTCTTATCTTTGTCATAGTCAAAGTTAACTTTATCGTTATCTCAGCTGTATACATATATACAGTGAGATGAGACGGCATGGCTCCAGATTTTACAACAGGACACACAGAATGCACAAATATAAATAAAACATAAACATAAACACTTAACTAGACGTAGAAATGAGCAATTCAGTACAAAGGGTATTTTTGGCCTTTTATGTCAAAGGCATTTCATTTAACATATTGAGGTTATGGAGGAACTTCAATTAAAAATTAAACAGGAACGCTAACATAAAATCACAGTTCTCATCACTACTAGATTTGTGTGTTCTTACCATTTGATATCCAGCATTTAGAGCATTTTTTTAGTTTGTGATCCAGTTTATTGCAGAGCCATGATAGAGGCTTTGAATTTTCAAGGGATTGCTTGGCAAGGTGTCTAGGGGGCAAACACTCAAACGCTGAGATGTCTGCTTCTCTATCAGATAAAAAGCCAGTGAATCATGACTGCAGGCTGTGCTCAAGCAAACAAACCCATACATACTGCATTAGTGACATCATCTTCCTGTACCCAACCTGCTCTGATTTTTCTTTAAAAAACACTTGGATTTCTGGCCGAGTTTCTGAATCATTTGACTTGCTTCCTCATCTGAAATCTGCTCAAGATACCGTACCTGTTAGGTCTGGTCTGAGTCGTACCTGGGTGAGTTGTGAAATCATAGGTGGTAATTTGGCTATGTTCATCCTGTAGCTAATGTCATGTCTTTGAGTAAATGCCATTTTCTTCTGGTTTTGTGTTTCATTTCGAAGCATGATAAACATAAGCAAGTTAACTTAAGCAAGTTAAGCAAGTTTCTATATTTCTGATGGGGTCTAA
Source organism: Brycinus macrolepidotus (assembly GCA_037974445.1). Lineage (NCBI taxonomy): Eukaryota > Metazoa > Chordata > Actinopteri > Characiformes > Alestidae > Brycinus > Brycinus macrolepidotus. Next base: position 9,111,589 of record JBBPCZ010000002.1, on the reverse strand, counting down.
AAGGTTAAAAACTAAATACTAAAAAAAAAAACACAACTAAAAACTGAATATTGACAATTGAACAGCTGCTACCTATCATATGACTTAATGGCTACACATGCTATTTAATTAAATAGACCCTACACATGCTATTTAATTAAATAGACCCTAGGCCCTCTGTACTGGATCAGATCAGTGAAGTTTCACATTGCAAAATCAGTGCTCATTGTATGATTTTTTTTCTTGGAGGTTCATAGCTAAACTAAATAAATAAAGCTTCCTTTTGTTGGGATAATTCTGAAAAAGTGAAAATCATATTCGGCAACTGTAGCTACTTATCACTCTAGACCTGCCTTTTTTGATCTGATTAGTCAAAAATACCGTGGACGGGGCACAGACAGGCAGATCTCATGCCTGCACAAAAAGCCATACCATGTTTTGGTAATAAAGTAAGGCACTAGCAGGTAATGTACTTAAAAAAAACAGTAGCACAAAAGAAAATGTGCGAAGTTGACCCCGCAGGAATCTCACACCAACTCTTAGCAGTGGAAACTATTTTGTTATGCAGGTACAAACCTAGTGTTACAACATTTCACATTTTTTGTATCGTATATTGAATTTGTAATTGGACTCTTCAGTGAATCATTACTGTTAATTCAAAAAGCTCTAAAGTAACTTCATCTTGTTCACTTGTCATTGAGTACTTCAGCACATAAACCAGGGTGGGTACTTGCATGAGCTGAATATCGCTGCCTCTTTTGTTCCCAGCTGCCCGGACCTTTCATTAGCCTTGCAGCACAGCTGCTACTCAACTATGGACTCTCATTAAAATCTGCCTCTTATCGCCTTGTCTGTTTCCAGGGAGACAACTCTTACGTTAAGGATCGCTGGTGCATGTTTGATGGCTTCATGGTGGTCTTCCTCTGGGTGTCTCTTGTGCTCCAGGTACAAGAATGAGAAGTTTTTTTAACATATCCTACCAAGTGTTTTGTATTCCTTAAATTATAAAGCACTCCTCATGCTGAGTGACACTATTTATAAGTTTTCCTTTGAATTGTTTGTAGGTGTTTGAAATAGCCGTGATTGTGGACCAGATGTCACCATGGGGAATGCTGCGCATACCAAGGGCCCTCATAATGATCCGGGCCTTTCGGATTTATTTCAGATTTGAGCTGCCACGCACTCGCATCACCAACATTCTGAAGTATGTGTCGTCGTTGCGAGAACCATCACAAGTAGATTTGAAATCGGAAACAAGTTTTGATTCGGCCAAACACACTTATTTATTTCACTCTTAAGCTATGGATACGAGTAACATAGCTTGCGCTGCAGTCTATGTAGTTAATGGCTGGTAAACTTGAGATTTTGAGATGTTAAGCAAGATTTATAAAAGATTTTATCTCCAGTAGGGAGGTGTTGCAGTAGACTGATTTACTTAAAGAGACCATTAAATAGTTGCAGTTCAGACCAAGAGAACTGAATACATCAAAATATTTGTGGTAACAGAGACAGATTACTGATTCACTTGAAGAATACAGATCTAGTAGGTCTCCGTGGAAACAAGCCAGATAGTAGTGCCTAAAATCAAAACTAAGCGCAGCGCATAAGCTTTAGCTACTATGCTAATGCTGCTAACTTCCAGATGATTTGCCTGAGATGTGGCTATTTTTAAATCCGATTGAAAACTTAATTGTTTATTATTAATGGAGCTTTTAGTAGACACATGGCACTACAATTATCTCTTATTTTGTTGCACAGCATTTCTTTTATTCATGTTACTAATATATAAGTTTTTAGCATTGTCAAAGTAATATTAATGTGTTGAATTTCTAATGGCATTAGAAATGTTAAAGCATTTTCCTATTTTGATACTTCCATCCATAGCTATACAGACTAAAGCCCAGCTGCTTGTGCACTGTATGTTGACTCTTCCTCTCATTTAAATGGAGCTTTTAAATGGCAAGGTCCATTGATGGCTCTTTTGATAAATGTTTTCTCCAGACTCTGGCATGCTAAATGTATTTTTCACCAAAAAAAAAATGGTTTCTTATCATTCATAAGCAAAACCCACCACTGACGGAGAGTGTTTTTTGAGAGACTTATGGATAAAACAGTACCAAGAGTATCCACTAATATAGCTAAAACAAAATGCGCTGCTTTTTTAATAAAAAAAAGCAAATAAGGCAATTGTGATTAATAATGATTAGCTACACAAAGATAATTTGATAAATCACAATTATTTAATGCCCTAATTAGATTTTTTAAATTTTATTTCCTTGTTGTTTTTTTTTGTTTTATTATTATTATTTTGTTTTTATTATTTAATTATTATATCTTTTTATCTGTTTTGTGCTTATTTTATTATCTCTCTTATGTCTAAAGAAAGCACTTTGAATTACAGTTGTGTTTGATATGTGCTATATAAATAAATCAGTCTTACCTTGAACATTGCTAAACCATGTTCGGTACATAAAATTCTCTTGTCTTCTGTTATAGGCGATCCGGAGAGCAAATCTGGAGTGTGTCCATATTTTTGCTCTTCTTCTTGCTTCTTTATGGAATCTTGGGAGTTCAGATGTTTGGCACCTTCAATTACCATTGTGTCACCAATGAGACAGAGAAATAGTAAGTATTCACAATTATTCTTATTTGCTGCCTCTGGCATAGAAAATGACATTTTTAGTGATAATTGCTGTTTGTTATTTCTCCCAAAATGCTGCAAGGCCCAGTGCTGTTAATATGCATTTTTTTGTTTTTGGCAAACAACAGGGATTGCAGGCACTACACCACCCACACACATCTGTCCTCATAAACACAAACCCCATCAGCTGCTGTATTTATCATAATTTTCATCTGACACAGCAGATTAAAAAAAACTTTCATATCTAAATTGAACATTGCAGTACTTTAGACGAGGAGTGCCAAATCCTTGTCCTGGAGATCTGAAGTCATGTATTTTTAATATTCAAATGCTTCTGAAGGATTTCATTACCTGGATCAGGTGTGCGAGTTTAGGGTTGGAGCTAAACACTAGATCACCAGGTTGGTAAATCACCAGGACCAGCATTGGGAATCCCTAATTTATACATGATTAAGACACTTTAGTAATTATTTATACATAATTAAGTATCTCACTGCATCAAAGGTTTGTCCATACATTTTCAAAGTAATTTCCATCGGGATCAATAAAGTTTTCTTATTCTGATTTGTTAAATATTTCTTTTATTTTAGAGTTGTCAAAGTTAGCATGTTATTAACATGTCAACTCTATACATATTAATGCCACTATTTATTGCTATTAATGCATTTTACTAGTTGGACCCTTTAAATGGATGTATAGACATAATGCATGCTCAAGCTCAGCTGCTCACAGTTGGTATACTTTCTTGAGCAATACTTTCAGAAGCTTTGACAGACTATGCTCTACAGTGCTCATGAGAGATCTGTGGATAAATAAACAAGCAGCAAACTAACAAAAGAGCAAAGTGGAACGCTACAGTTCCCCTTAGCAGTCTCCACAGTAACAGGAATACACATATTGTATGAATGAACTGGTACCATTAACTGTATATATGACATATGTTATTTATACCCATTGGGTGGAACATACAGCCACTGCTGTTCTTACTGCCCTGTACAAAAACTACCTGTAACACAATAGCACCAACACCTGCTGCTAATGCAACGTCATTGAACAGCTCAACATGCTTGGAGGAGAACACTAACTGATATTCTGTTACAGTTAACAGACACCTGAGTTGGCTAGCATCATGCTAGGGAATTGGGGAATCTTCAAGGGATAAGTAGCCAAGGCTTATCCAGACAACCTGCACTGCATATTACATGCTGAATTTCGTGCTGTTCACACTGTGTGCTGTGGTGTGTTCACGTATGACAGAATGGTCACTTTCACTTTTCACTTTCAAATAAGACAAATATGAGGATGTGGTTCATTAGATTTACTACACAAAATTCCATTCATCATCAATGTAGTGAACTCAGAAACCCCAAGTCAAAGGTCTGAGGATCTAGTATGTAGAAAGCTATATATTTACTTCTTCTTTTCAGGGCACCAGGCTGTTTAATATTCACGTGCAGATGAGTGGTGTGTCAGAGCCAGCTCTGAAACAAAGAGCCCCAGCCATCAACGTTAAAGCAGAGGAGTGCAGTGCAGGATAATCATAATAATTAACATTTCCTATGTTGTCTAGGCTTTGTGCAAGCATTTATCCCTCCCTCAACTTTATGGCCTCAATCTGTCGAATCTATCTCCTGGACCGACAAGTGCTCTCCTGGCCCTGGAGATTTCCTGCTGGCCGTGCTTTGATTTTCATCCTCTTAACGACACATTTTACACACATTTTTGATGATTGCTTTTAAAGGGTGTTAGTTGGAGGTTAAAGATCCCGTCCACCGTGCAGAAAATCTCTTCTTTTGCTTTCATGGAAGTGGACTTCAAAAGGGTTCCGTATCGATGCTTATGTGTAATGTATCCCGGGCACATGTCCTTGGCACAAAGTCGCAGAGATTTGATGGGGGTGGCAGGTGAAATAGAATGGGGAGAGGGACTCTCGACAGGGTTCTTGTTTGATGGAGATGAATTTTTGGATTTGATGGCAAAATCATATTTATTTTCTGTTCCCTCTTTTATGTCTGAGATTACTCCTTGCAACCTTGCCAATCACACACTGGCAAATATTTCAGGCTAAGATCTTTTGGAATTATCGTTCTGTTCCCTGCTGTGACAGGTGGTGATAATAACATGATCCTTGCATTCCGTGAAATCATTAGGTTAATACTTTTTAAATATATTCATGATATATTGAGAGAATCGGTGCCCTATTTCTCTACTTAGCTTCAGAAAGCAAGAAAAAAAAAATGGTGAAACATTTCAAAATGTCCCAGATGATCTACTTTTAATATATTTTTGGTATTGGAGAGCTTGTAGACTGTTTTTGTAGTAAGAATCTTGTATGCAAAACTATTTAAAAGAAGCATTTAATCTGAAATTTAAATATATTTACAGTATATTGCGAATTGGTGTCCTATTTCTCTCTTTAGGTTCAGAAAGCAAGAAAAGAAATGGTGAAACATTTCAAAATGCCCCAAATTATCTACTTTAAACATATTGTTGGTATTGGTAAGCATGTAGATTTTTTGTGTTTCTTTTGTTTTGATGGCAGGCTTGTCATGGGGTGATCTTTGTGTTAACATTCAGTGGGGCAGTCTGTTAGCGTATAATTAGAGCTATTTTGATTCAGCACTGTGTCTCTGATTGGCCTCTGTGATACTGCAATAAATTATCCCCACTCATTTCACATCCCTAATAAACTATTTGAAAGAATGTCTGGCAAGCCAATTTGGTAGCATTAATTTTCATTAGAGAAATCAACTGGCTCCTGAAGTAACACCTGTGGCTCCAACAGCGTTGTATTTATGTGGGGAAAGGTTGTGTGTGTGTGCAATATAAGTCCCATATACAGCTCTGGAAAAAAACTGCAAAAATGTGCAGTTTCTTAGGTTTTATCTTTTGTAGGTGCAAGTATTGAACTGAACAGCTTTGCCTTAGTTTTTAAGAACTGTTGACAATATTTCTCCTAATTTCCAAAAAAAATATTGTTCTTTAAAGCATAATTTTAAAGGAAATGACAAAACATCAAAATAAGAGAAATGATAGTGTTTGAATAATTAAAAGAAAACAAATCTTTTGTTCACTCTTAAACAAAATGGCAATAATGACCTTTGACGTACTTCTAGTGGTGTTTTGCCATCCAACTGGTCACATTGCAAGAGGAGAGTGTTGATTACAGCAGTG
>JBBPCZ010000002.1:9071304-9087839 GCA_037974445.1 Brycinus macrolepidotus | reverse complement strand
ATTGGTATCGGCCGATCACCATGACAAAAAATCGGTACTTGGTATCGGTGGCAAAAATCCTGATCGGAGCATCCCTACTTCTTATCACTCTTGGTGGTGTGTGGTATATTCATACTCTGAAACATATGAATAGATATTCTCCAAATAATGACACCAGTGGCATTGGACCTGTGTTGCTTTTAAACTGAATGGGGGAAACCAGTGTAGAGTCATAATTAAACTTAAAAGACCAGTTCAGGTATGTATTATTCCTTTAACTTATGCTAGGTCAACCCAAATAGTTTGAATGCTGTACTGGCAATGTCAAGTGAACCATCAAGTCAAAATGTAAACTCCAGAGATTGGAGCTAATATCTTGAAACTTCAACGCATTATATTTGTGTAACACATTTAAAAACAATGCCAGTAGCTTACAGTATATATATAAAAAAATGATGGGAATTACTACCTGAAACTTCCAGCACTCTACCAGTTCTGGTTTATTTCACAGTGCTCTTTTCTACACCTCATGTATTAGTATCCCCTCATCCATTTTTGGCCTGTTAATCAGTGTTGGCTTTACAGCAGTGGCCTGTTTTTGTTGAAGTGGAACTTAGTGTAATGTGAAGCAACATGTCAAAAACTGGGAAGAGGGCATATGCCAAAATCCATACGCTGCATCACACTCTGATGCTCACAGTAGGCATCTACAGTACAGAGGTGCGTTTTGGTTTTGTTGTCGCTTGCTCACATTGTTTTCTGTTAGAACAAATTGTTAGATGATCGTACATCAACACTGATTGTTTTAAGAGTTTCATAAAATGTCATTACGACCATAACTAAGAAATCATTCTCAGTGTGGATGGATCATGTGTTCCTGTATCCCAGCCCTACTAATTAGGTTTGGTGTCGGTACCAGTGTCAGTGTGGCACTAGTGTGGATACCAATCCACTATATAGGATATAGCATCTTTATCCGAATTGCACTTAACTTAGCTTTTATGAACACTGTAATACATAGCCATAATACATTTTAGTTGACTGAGACTCTCCTACTGTTTCTCTGCATCTGTCTGACTGTCTCCTTCTCTTTTTCTCTGCTTTCTTTTCCCGGATGGCAGATGTTTCATGAGGATGCGTCTGGAGGATGGCAGCTCGTGGCGGTGGATGTGAATAAGCCACATGGCCGTGCGCCCGCCTGCCTCCAGGTACCAGACATCTGAGTTAATGGCACAGACGCCCCCAAACGTCAGCACTCACTCAGTGTTGTCGCGCTGCCACATCTAATGCCACGCCATGCTGAGGGAGTGTAAGAAATGCCGCAGGCCGCTGCAACACAATGGCTACATTTAGATTTAGCTGGAACCAGCTGGAATCCACTTGACAGAGCATGTTTACACTGCAGAATGAACACAGTAACGATTTCTTTCTGTCCATTTTTGAGCTTTGTACAGTGCACACATAAATTATGTTGTCCAGTTCTAAGGTAAGTGCATCAACTTGAACATAATTTTATTTTGTCACTTTGTAACAGAGGTGATCTTGAAGGTGAGCTTTGCTGCTTTGTTGCTTTCCGACCAAACAGCAGCATTAGAGGTCTTGTTTAATGGTGTGTTAATGTGATCCGGTGTGACGCGAGAATGACGTGGTGTTTGTCTTTGTGCCTTCTGCCATTAGTAGCGAAGGAAACGATGAATAATGTTTGCCTGTTATTTAAATGAGCATGGCTTTGTGGTAGTTTTTGTGCTGGGAGTGTATGAGTCGAACAGATAAAGCAGAATAACTGGAGCTGATTTTAGAATTAGTGACAGTTCTGTGTGGTGGCCAGCTCTGCCTACATGACTGACTCACCCACAAAATAAATAACTATGCAGTTACCAGTGATGGTGGACCACAACAAAGGGCTAAATAAACCCTTAATAAATTAATCAGATATTGAGCAGATGACTCAGCTTTCCACAGAAGGACATCATTACCTTTCGTTACCTGAAAAGAAAACATTCTTGTGTAGATTCTGAAGCAGCAGAGTGGAGTTATTGGTAACTTTATTGGTAACTGCAGTAGAAAGAGCTATGACATTAATCTAGATTTTTATTATTATAACACTTATTTTAGCTATTGCTTATCACTTACAGTAACTCAAAATTATGGTGAAGGTAAAGATGACATATGCATTTTTACATGTTGATCACGGTCATTTGTGAGTTTAAAGTTTTTCCTCAAATTTAGATCAAAAGTCAGTGCGGTAACAAGATGTGTTTTTTTTCACAGCTCTTCACATTTACAAGACACGTTTAGGCAGATTGTTTGACTATTCTTTTTTAATTTACACTAATAATCAAGTGTTACAGGCCTAATATGGCTGCAATATAAGAAAAAGATTTGAACTGTGTTTTTGTCACATTCTGCCAAAAAAAAACCCTTGCTTGAAAGCACTGGAGTCAGTTGAGGTGATGGAACGAAAAGAGTGGCAGGCGCTCTTGTGCTGAAGAATGACATTTAATGACATTTCTAGATCCAGGTGACTTTGAATGGATCCTTTTAAAAAAAGGAAAGCTTTTGTGTGCTCTTCAGGAGAACAGGACAGATAGAGGGAGGGAGGTAATGAGGGAGGGAGGAAGAGCACTCTGTCCAAGTGGGTAAAGGTGTAGTTCATCTCACAGTTCAAGCACAGTGACTTTCAGCAAAACCCAGTGGTCTGCGAACTGTGATTGAAGAGTCATGTTGGAAACAGCAGACTAATGAACGCTTGTCCATTCCTGGACAGAAGGAAACTGAAGGAACATTCCGGCTTGGTCCTTCTCTTGTGAATTAATGTTAAAGTCAAAGTTCGCTTCATTGCCATAAACATTGCATGCAATAGAAATGAAATCGATTTTGGCTGGACTGGATGGTTAGACACTAACAAAAATTAGACAGTAATAGACAATTCCAGAAGGGTGATGAGCAGGATGAGGCCTGTTTAGATTGTAGTGATGGTATTGCAAGCAGCATGTATGTAACATATCTACAGTTTACGTTTACGTTTACGGCATTTACAGTAATGGTATGACTTTTGGTATGGCAAATTATTTTAAAGATTTTCCTTTTTTTTTCATTAATTTCAGCAGTTGTAGTAACACGATCCTGAAATTTGAGGGTGTAGGTCCACCTCAGCACCCCACTCCTCAGTGCATACTCTGGGGGTACTGCTCAGATATTAAGTAGTAAACAAATAGTCATTTTAATAGACATTAAATAAAAATAAAGTAATTGAACGTAGTGCAACATATTTAAAGTGACAGGGTGAGGTGAGGTAGTAAGGTACGTCTGGATACTTCTGGATAGTTTTGGAGTAAGACCTGATAATTTGAAGGTAATAATTGTCCTCTAGGTGACTGGTTCTGGGCCTGATGGCGTGGTACCATTTATCACATTCCAGAGCTCATGAACCTAGAGACCCTCCCAGTGGCAGATCGGTGAGAGGTTGTTGGGTGAACAGGTCAAATTCTTCCTTATAAGCTCATTTCTCCTGATCAGATATCAGCACCATGACAGCAGTGTCAGCAGTAAACTCGATGGTGCTTGTGGTCAGGCAAAGCTGCAGCTCCAGGGCCTGTCCTGAAGAATAGCAAATTAAAAATGCATAGGCAGTACCACCCACAAAAGCTCTGCGTTGCAAACCTTTCCTATAAAACCTCATTGAATTCATCATCTAGGAAAATCAATTAATTCTCTTTTCTGAATTTCCCAAAGTCAGAAATACTTTCAGACTTTGTTGGAGTATTATCACGAACGAGGGCGTAAGCTGTTAGCCCAGTGTAGCGTGGTCGGTGAACCCAAACGCAGAGTGAACGCAAGAGAGCAGGTGAACCACGCAGTTACTCTGAGAACGCTCTCACTAGAGAGTAGAGATTCCCACCGGGAATCCGAGTTCTTACACACACACATACACACACACACAGTCAAGAGGAGGAACACAGAGGAAACCGGAGTATTCACGGTAAAAGTTGAGATGTTCTGGGCATGAGTTGGCATTGGGACTCTTGGTAAAAAATCAGAAATATATTTTTAAACAAAATCGTGTGTGTAAAAATGACTAACTAATGCTTCTTAAAAGCAAAATGTAATCAATGGTCACTTTTCACGTGAATGTTCAGAAACTCTTAAGTGGTCATCCATGCCTTCCTGTTTCACTGAGGTAAGAATAAAAGGTGACAATTTTCTTCAAGCCTTGGAGATTTATAGGAAAGGGTTGCATTTTGTGGTCACTAGGTCTACACGTCTACACCAAGACTTCACGTCCACGCCCACAATCTATTTGGAAAGTATGCAAGAAGAAAGTTTTTTCTTTAATCTAAACACAAAAGGTAAGCACCTGAAATTTGCCAAAAACTACTGGATCTTTGGCATTTTTTGTGCTAGACTACATTTACTTTAGTTAAAGGATTCAGTTTCTTATTTAAATTTTCAAAGTGAGATTAATCTAATTAACCACCGTTTTAACCCACCTGTACCAGGAGAGCCAACAATTATGTGGAACCTTTAGGTGCTACATAGAACCATTCTTAAAAAAAAAGTTATTTACAGTTCCTTATTCTCCATCATAAAGATAAGAGTTCACTGTTCTTTCTATAAATGTTGCCAACACTAAATAACCCTTGAAGAGTCCTCTTTTTTTAGGGTGTGCATGGAATTCTACATTATAAAATAGTACGAAAAGGTTTTTTAAATCAGTTATTTTTCATATGAATGTACTGTGATCATATTCCAGAAGTCTGACACTGCGCAAAAAACTAGTAAAAAAAGGTCTTTGTTTCAGTCTTATAGGTAGAGGAAGATTTCACTTTAGCTTTATATTCAGCTGGAGTCATGAAGCTCTAAAGCACTCAGTCATGTTTCATTAAATGGTTAGGGTTAATGAGATCACCTTGTTCTACTCTCCACTGGGCTCACAGATGTTAATTAGCACTTTACATTTTCTTACTCATAATTACAGAAATGTACTTCCAGTGTGCTTTCAGAAAAGTTCAGATCTCTTGCTTTTGTACGTTTTGAACTTTTTTCTCTGGCAAGAAACCTTAAAAGTGACTTCGAGCCAACCTTTCGACCAGCAGTTGCAGAGATATTGTAAAAATAATAAATGTTTAAATGGAATTTAAATTCTGACCTTCCAGATAAGAGATTTTCAGTTTAACTGTAGATGAGGTCTTTGGAGTGTGCTTTGCTGGCAGATTTTTCATGACGCAAGGGGTATAGCCTTCAACAGGTTTTCAGTGATAAAACAGTGGGGATACTTTTTAGCATATTCCCTCACAATCAAATGAAGAAGGGTCTGATCAGCTTTACTGTAGTTGTCTGACTGGCAAAGCAAAACTGGATACATTCAGCAAGCCATGGTTGAAATATTTGCTTGAATATTGGCCGTGCACCGTCCATGTACTGAAACTATTGAAAGACAACAGCTACTAAGGCTGAGCGCAATGCTAGCAATACTGATTTCTAAAAAAGTCTGACTGTGAAGAGTGGGCAATATGACAATGTTATTATCACAATATGTCACAATGTGCTTACTGAGTGTACTGTACTGCAAAAAGCCTTTATCAAATGTGGCACTCCTGTTTCGCTGGTGCATTTGGCCTGACCTTGTTCGTAGACCTCAGAAAAATGAATTACTGTGCTTAAGGATACACATCAGAATCAGGCAAGGTTGGAATCAATACTTTTTTGCTCAAAATGCACTATTGGCCATAAGCCAGTAAATTATTTTGGTTGTGCCTGATATGTGTGAATTAATGAATTACTCAACCTGTCTTTGAATGCCACTGCTACACTTGTACCAAAATGTCATAGTGTAATTATTCCTGACTCATTGTGCTAAACTCAGTTGCCTCTTACATTCGATGTTGCACTTTATTTGATTCGTGTCACCTAAAATAAGCAACTGTTTTTTTTCATATACAAGTTTACAATGCCTGTGATGGAAGAACAGGCATGAATAAGGGACACAATCTCCTACAACCTGCTAGAATCAGCCAACTTTCTTCAGTTTCAGTTCATGTTTTCCCCTCGTCCGTAGTGCTGCCAGGTTAGTGAGTGACAGTCTGGCCCGTTAAGTAGCACAGTATTATTTATACTGTGATTTTGGCTAACAGAAAGTACTGGGAATGTTCTAGTATGTCTCATGTGTTTATTTAGTCAACATTTGGGATCAACAGAAAAAGGCTATTAAAAATTGGCCAAAAATCTGCCATCTGCTGATTTGGCAAAAAAAAAAAATCAGAATCAGGATTGATCATAAAAAGTCATGATCAGTGCATGGTCTCGCATCCCAATCCAATTTTGCCCCTTTTCTCTACCACTTAGCCTTACCCCTCCATTCACACTCAGGGGTAGGGTGTTCCAGTTCTAGTGTTAGGGCCACATGGCTCTCCAAACCAAGATTTTTCTGAGGCACACTCTGAAGATTAGACGAGAAATCTTCCAAACCAAAGAAACTCACAAGTTTATTCATTCTCTGTTAATAAAGATTTAACAATGATAACAAGTATTGAATTTTGTTTCAATGTATTATGGACTCCTAGGACCATTGTGAGGAAAAGCCTGTTATAAAAAGGATGGTCATTACAAAAATAGTTAGTAGTACGCTACACAGATGTCTCAGTAGCTAGATATTTAAAGTTAGTTTATTTATTTATTCATTTACTTTTAATTATATTTAACTAAAGTTAAGAGGTGAAGTTGCTGAACTTTAGAACCCCTCTAAAATCAAAAGCCCTTGCAAGGGAGATTGCCACAGCAGAGGCTGGCATATTGGAAATGTCCTTAAAAAACTTGTTGTGTCTGTTTATGTAAAAGCTATCTATGACTACTGATGACGTTTTGGGTTCTTTAAGGATTTTGCTATATCAAAGGGGAAGATTTCAACCAGTAACCATTGTAACTCTGTTTCAAGGGTCAACAGGGCATTGAAAAACAAGAGGTAGGGGTGAAACTAAGAAGTGTCTCGGAGTATTGTCATGATTTATTTTTGCTTTATTGCTCTCAACTATCAGCCAATAAAATTTAATATGTTAACAATGCATACTTTAAAAGGCTCTAAAACAGTTAAACAGGCTTTAATTACTATTAATTAATTCTGTATCAGTTATCAGTTCTACACTATTATCCTCATGCTAAAGATTTTGTTTGGATGCGTTCTACATGTTCTTTTTTGCAAGTTCAGCATTTTTACTGTGATAGAAGCGGATTGATTGATCTATAAAGCAAGTTAAGTTTTATAAAAGTTGTATCTATATAAAGTTAGATATATAATGTTAAGTTTTGGTGCTTTATAAGCTGGACTGTTGCTGGTATGATAACTCTACACTACAATGTTTTCTGATATTGTTGAAAACTGGTGAACCTATCAGGCTGTACTTACTGTTAAACCTGTTTTAAGCTGTAGAGAGGTCCTGTTGGTTTTACATGTAGATCTTTCCCTTCCACATCCCTTCTGTGCAACAGACAAAGAAAATACAATAGGTAACCTCGTTAAATGCGTACTATATTACCGCCCAAAGAGGGAACACCTTAACCTCAGGATATGACTGTTCTGCTTCATGCTGTGATGATGTATTTTTAGCAAACTCCTCACCCCAACTTTGACCCTGCCTCCCTTGCTTATTATCGTCAAGAGATCTCCATTTGGTGCACACTAGCAGCCCTCCAGCAGCAAGCTTCCGTCCAGGCTCAGCGTGTGTCCCTCACCTGGCAGTGGCAGACAAGAGAGCAAATGGGGAATTCCAGAGGACAGTCAGCTTTAATTAACCAGCCTATCCCAGCCCAAGCATGAATCATGCTGTTGCAGTAATGGCACTGATAAGCAGAGGGATTTGGACCCGGCTCGCCTCCCACAGGCTATTTATAGTTTGTTTGCTTAATTAAACAGTCGAGTGGAGGCACCAGGACTTACCTGCTGAATTATGCCTGAATAGATATTGTGTTCCCTTGTTTCAGTAAACAAAGCGCTTTGTTATGTACCTACATTTTGAGTGCTAAGTATGAACATTTTGTGACCGATTTTAAAGGCTTTAAAAAACCCTATTAACTGATTACATTTAATATGGTCAAAATTAAGCAGTTTTAGTTATACAGAACTTCACTGATAATTGTGAGTTGAAGACTGAGGTATCAAATTGTCAGCTGTGTCACATTTCCTAATCTTAAAAAGCAATGCAGATATTGTTGCCTCAGGACTGTATCTGTAGTTTTTTAAAGCCGTGGCTTCAATGCGTCGGATGTCTATTTTGCTGAAAAACCCAAAATATCTATATTTTTTAAATCCCATTTTTACATTTTGTATTTTCTGCTTTTCCTGGAACATGATTCATTTTTATTGAAAGTTACATTTTTTTTTTTTTTTTTGATGCCGGTGAGGCAAAACCACAGTTTGCATGTGAACCTGTTCACACGTTTTACCACAACAGAAGAATAATTAAATCATTTATCATTAGGAGTAAGAGGAAGCCAGAATGTGTCATCAGTCCCACAGACACAGTAGAAAACTCATGCAGACTTACTTCACAGCATGCTAGAAAACTCTGAAAAACAGCACAAATACTGTCCAGTATTTAAAAGATCTCACTCCTGTTTAATGTAAAAAAATTAGTGAATACATTAGTTAAAGACGTGAAGCGATTAGTTTTCAACCGGCCCAAAAAATGAAAGTGAAAGTGAATCAAGTAACAAGCAGCAGGTTAACCAGTGGTGTAGCAGAGATTTTGTACAGTATTATTGTTTATTATTATTTTTAAATGACATATGTAGGAGTAATAATAGAGTTTATATTGGGTAGTGTCTACAGGTCTGTAAATACAATAACACATTTTACTTCTCTCTCCTGATAAAAGCAATGGAATAATGTGTTTTCCGATTTAGTTATTTCAAACGTTCCAAATGTGTTTGAGAGGGTTCACTTTTTAAAGAAACTTTTTGTAGGCAGCCTTGCAAATAAGACGTTTGCCTAACATGTTAAGTTATGTTATGGTTATATGCTTTAGAAGCATTTTACCTGTTTCTTATATTGTAACCATTGTAACTATGTATTGGTTCAGCTTGTATTATTGTGTTGGCTATCAACTTAACTGTTTCTGGTAAATAAACCTGAAACCATTCAAGTTAAAATGCTTTTTTTTTTAAATATTGATTTAAAAATATTTATATTTATTTATTCTTTTTGTAAAATATAGTTGCACGCAAGCTTTTTAACACAGACTGAGAAATTCATGGGTCATTAATATTGACCAGAATTATCATCCAGCTGATCAAAGCTACAGTCATTGGGTTTTAGCTGATGAACCTACCCAAGTGTTGTCCGCTTCCGTCTGGTTGTTTGCCTAAACATTGCATGAAATACAGATTCCTATAAACAAATGTGGCATGTGGAATGAGAATTTCGTTTGTATTTTACCGGATGCCTGATTTATGTAAAGAGTTACATAAGCAAGCTCTTTCAACAGCCTTTTTTTTAAAATGATTTGGCTTATTTCAGCTACCATTTGATGCTCCATTTGTCTTGCCTGGCAGTCTTAGACAGCAGAAGGAACAGAAGTGCTCTCTCAAATGTGTGATGCCACTGCGGTCAGTTTGCAGGCTCGGTTTGGAGTCTTCATCATTAAGCGAGCTTTGCACCTACTTCATCTCTCTCTTCTTACGCCAGTTCATTTGCTGTTATAAAATGGTACAGAACGCTAGGAATTATGGATTGCTATTGGTTTTTGCAGCACTGAGAGCATTCATTGTGCTACGTACTTTGTTGAGTTTTGAGAGAACAAGAGAGAGAGAGTAGGGATAGCCTCCAGAGAGGGTGCTGACCAGTGGCACATCCATCACATTCTTTTCGCGCTGCAATGAGACAGTGCCTTTTTCCCACTTACGCTGATAATGGGCAGGCAGGAGAGTCCTTTAGGCATCTATCTCTCTCTCTCTTGATTAGGGGTGCATGATATGGGCAAATGTGATGTATAACGTGATTGTTGTTAAAATAACATGTCTCTGATTAACTGTGCACCAAGAACAAGGCAGTTTTACATAATTAATCAGAAATCTATCCTTTCTTTTAATAAAATAGCAAAAAAACCCTAAGTTATGAAAACATTATTCATTATTGTACTACATGCTAAATAAAAAAATTAAAAAATGATCACTACTATGTTTTTGGAACCCATAAAGGCCATTATATGCTGAAAACAACACTAATAAATTACATGAGAATGCTGAATATTTGCTGTAAGAAAATGTGAAAAGTTGATTTCTTCTTTTTTCATTTTTAGCACCTGTCCCTCAAAGAGTCTCTGTAAGGCCCTTGCCTTGTGCCTCACTGCAGTGCTAAACAACACATGCATGAAGCAGCAGCCTGTGTTCTGGTCAGAAGCAGCAGATTTCTTGCTGTGTTTGATACTAAAACATGACAGTATATGCATCCCCATTAGAGAGACCACTAATTGTACATCAGCCTAAAGTTTCAAACATGCAGAGGCAGCTATAATGTCATGCTCTTGAAAATCTGCAATGAAAAACATTTTGGAACATCCAGATTGGTCTGCATCAAACACAGGAAAAGGGAAAACCATCTCATCTCACAATAGTGACTATTAAATTGATTGTGACATCCTCTTGCACACATTCATGTGCCACCAGCAAAACCAGAGAAAGTAGGCCAGCACACCTTAGGTTGCATCTAAGCTGCTGTCTTTATAAAGGGTCTGTGCTTCTAGTCAGTGGGAAGAATTGGGAGGGTGAAATGCTTGCAAACCGCAGGGGACGGCCTGAGCAGAGACGATGGAGAGACTACAGCATCAGGCTTTCAGTTACCCCCGCACACACACACACACACACTCTGCCTGTGTTAATAGTGTGGAATCCAGATGAACTGGGGGTGTGTGGAGGTGAAGCCGAGCCTCTGAGAAAATGGAGTCATCTGTCAGTACCTCCCTCAGCCAAAACATCCTCAGGGAAGTCAACTGTCTGGAAACTGAAAATGTCAAGCTGCTTTGTCACATCCTGTTTTTGAGAAGGGGCACCAGGAGAAGCCAAAAGAAGAATTCAGACTTAGCAGGATCTTTTTTTTACTCACCTGTAGCTTGACCTGGCCTGTACATTCTTAAAAATAAAGAAGCCAGGTGTGTTGCCAGAAAGGAAACACCTTTGGTTCCCTAAAGAACCTTTCAGTGAATGATTATTACAATTTTGTAGATGAAGTTGTGTGAGCGACAATAACATTTTTACAGAAAGATCTTCCAAAAAATGTTGAGATTTTATATCAGTTAAAGGTTTTATATCAGTTTAAGACCCTTAAAATGCACAGTGACTGTTACTATGTGGTAAAATGTAATGAAAAAATGTTGTAGCTGGAAAAGACAAAAAAATACTCCATACAAAATTTGATATGTTGATATGAAGGTATGAAGTTTGATGATTAATCTCGAGTACATAGATAGATACTTGTAGATATATGTGTGTGTATATATATATATATATATATATATATATAAATTGATAGATAGATGGATAGATAGATATAGATAACATATATTTACCAAAGTGCTACTGTTACTGCTGACTAAAAAGTGATAAATTATATATAATTTGCTGCACCCTTACTGTCTTGCTCGCAAAAGTTGGATGTTCAGGTCGTGAGCAGCTGGGTTACAACTGACTGTTAATACACTCTTGCCACCTGTTGCCCTTCTTTTAGCAGCAATAGTTCTAAAAAGTACAAAAAAATATTTGATGATTACGTTTGAACACATTTTCAAAAGTCTCTTTAAAATTCCTTGGCACATCGAAATAATAACTGGCCTTATGATAACTATAATAAAATAATAAGAATGATGGTATGAAAAACAAAAACTGATCATAACCTTGTCGCAACCGTGCCATAATTCGGATGGTACACATGAAGAAAAGCACTGAACTGCAATGAACCGTTTAAGCAATTAAATGTTTTTTTGGTCGTCTTGGTTCTGTTCTATGTAAAGTAATTGCTTTTTACTAAAGTGCGCTTGAAATTTCTATTTGATTGTCTTAGAAAAACAATCTATAAACCCCCTCCTACTGAGCCTTAAAATCGAGCATATTTTTTACCAAGCCTGCGCAGGAGTTGGGAAGATTAATTGGCCATTATAAAAGGCATTATTATCTTATTTACAGCACAAAGAAGCATGGGAGACGTTATGCTCAAAATGCTGCCAGTATATCTCACAAGGCATATGAATGTGGATGGAAAGCACCAGAAAGGGGGGGAAATCTGCTCCTGTATTCATTGCTATGGCAATGACTTATCACTGGCTGTGTACACGGAGCCGGGTGTGTGTAGCCCTAAGGCTGTGAAACTCCACATGTGGTCCAGTCTGGCTGCCTCAACCAGAGGGAGAGGCTCTCTTGTATCTGTCTGTGCTCACGGAGTTTGACCCGTTGCAGGCAGCTGGCAGGGCTGCACATGTTTTCTGTGTATCCCACTTGTATATCCTGCATTCTCACTGCCTAAATAGGCCATATGTTGCATTTTCCTTGTGTTTAGTTCTGGAGGTACGAGGCTGATGTTGATAATAAACACAAGAAGTCAGCAGTCTCCTACAAAGACCAAACTACTATCAAAAATATATCACTAAAACCATGTCCATATCTTCATGAAGATCACAGGCTTGTGGATGTGATTTAGTACTCAGTCCTCTGTAAATGTATTGTTAGTGTGATTGCGGAAGCAATTATTCTTTTTGAGTTTGTTGGTTGGTTTGTTTGTTTATTATATCTGGAATTTGGTGCCTCTTCTCCTCCTACAGTTTTTGAAACATTGGCATGGTTCCAACATCCGAACATCTGTTAATATATGGTCTAGTGCGTGTGTATTCAGATCTTTGATCGTTTGATCAGGGGCCGAGTATTGATCATTTAAAAAAATCGATTTTTATGGTCGAGTCGCCTGTGGAAAGAGAGCAGACGGTCAAGTTGCCTTAAAAATGTGTGTCCGGCTAAGGCGGCTGGACAGGGACAAAAATTCAGGGAAACAAATCAGTCTTGCGGAGCTAAGCACACAGCAGACTCATGAACAGACTTCGAGACACTAAAGCTCAGGTCAGTTATAAAAAAAGGTGTGTGTCACTGTTTGTTGTGGTTTAATTAACAATAATTAGCCTGTGAAGCCATCCTTAACTCTTGAGGATGAGTTAACGCCCCCTCTGTAGTTCAGCAGTAGAAAGCTGGGCACTGAATAAAAAGAATCACTGATTTCTCCGAACACTGATTTTATAGCAATCACGCAATCACGCTTCTCATTATCTTGTGGAAATGCAATCTAGGTTGTTGTTTTTTTTATTGATAAGAATATCAGCAGTCAACTGGCAAAGATTTAAAGTAATATCTGACAAAACAATTCACCTGTAGTATTCATCTGTCCATCCATTGAACAGGTCGCCAGTCCCTCACAGGGCACATAGACAAACACTCTCACACACACACTCACACCTAGAGGGCAATTTAGTATCTCCAATTTCTCTGACATGCATGTCTTTGAACTTTGAGAGGAAACTAGAGCTTGTGGCAGAAACCCACACAGGCATGAGGAGAACATGCAAACTTGAGGACCCTCGGATGGTAATCGAACCCAGGACCTTCTCACTGTGAGGCAACATCGCTAACTTTAGAATCTTGCATTCATATTGGTTTATGTTCAGTTTTGATTGACTTACCTGACAATTTGACCATCGGTTACTATAATATTGTGCAGTGAAATCACCGTGTAGCACAAAATACAAGAAACAAAAAATCGGAAATGCAACAGGTTTAATGTAGTTGATTCAAGCTAGATGAGTTCTTAAAAAATTGTAGTATTGTACCATGTAGATGACATATTGTTTAGAAATATCCTCATACGAAGACTTATGACATATTGATATTAACTAATAAAGATAATGGAGTTCCCCTTTGAGCTTAGTATTGGTAGTCTACTCTCTGCTGTGACGACCAGATGGGTATAAGTGCATTTGCATAATGTCTCTGCTTGTGATTGCTCTCATTCTTCCCAGAGAGTTAGAATTCTGTGTGCCAGCCCAAAAAAAAACACGTTCTCCCCATTTCTGTCTCCCTCTCTCTATGTCTCTCTCTTTCCCTCTCTCTCTCTTTCTCTGTCTCTCTCTCTCTCTCTCACTCTTTCTCTCTCTCTCTCTCTCACTCACTCTCTCTCTCTCTGTCCTTCTCTCTCTGCTTTTTCCTCAGATCTTGTCAATTAATCCACCCACCCACAAGCTGTGGGGTTGCATTTGGACTGCCGCGCACAAGTGTTGAACTACACACACATTTCAAAACAAAATGTGCGGCAATGTGTGCTCCCCCCCCTTGTTGTGTAACACATAAATGGATTGAGTCTATGAGGCTGTACTTAGATGCAAAAAAGCTGTGGGGCTAACTAGGGGCGATATGACAAACTATTAATTATAATTTATATCACAGTATGTTTTAATATAGGTGTTCTCAGAACCACAACAATAATCAAGCACTTGCTTTATTGAAAAGAGGTTTAGGCTAGGTTTCCAAGTGGCATACCTGTTCGAAGGTTCACCCTGTTGTGAATAGATCAAGAGTTTAAATCCTGACAATACGAGGAGTCAAAAGGAGAATCATAGACCCTAGTGGATGTAGTGAGGTGCAATGTGTGAAATACGGAATAGTGGAAAAATCATTGTAAGTGTGGTGGTACTGGTGTGTTGTCTCCCAACATATACCCCCCTCCCCAAAAAAAAAACAAACAAAAAAAAACAATACATATTGTGTATTATGAAAATGTGTTCATGTTGGATTTGTAATCACCACAGACCCCGTGACATGATATTATCAAAATTGCAGTTTGTTTTGTGGTGTTTCAAATATATTGCAGTGTTGTGGTGTTTCACAGTATATTGCAGTTTCTTATTTTGACTGCAGATTATGCCTCAAAAAGAAACTTGTTTAATCTTAACAGTCTTTCATCTGAGATCGTTTAATCACTTTCTTCATCTCACTTCAGTCTTAATTATCTAAGCAAAACAGTAAAAAAACATTCCCCAAAAACAATTGTCATGTCACTGCATACCACTGATTCTCAATCCGGTCCCCGTTGATTCTGTGTCAGTAAACAGAAGGTAAAGTGTAGGGGCTGTTGAAAATCCAGAGTGTAATATGAAAAGTATATAAAGTGAAGTAGTATACTGGAGTGACACTTGGTTAGGCAGGGACTAGACATTTATGTGCATTCAAAGTTCTGATGGCCTGCGATAAGAAACGGGTCTTGCAGAACCAGTGACAGGTGTAGTGCAGTGGATATGGCATTGTTGGTAGACCAGTTGAGGCTTTGAGGTGGCTCATGAAGCACTTCATGGTGGCTAGGCTGAGTGCCATGGAGGAGCAGTAATTCAGTCAGGTCACAGGTGATTTCTTTGGAACTGGGATGATTGTGGTGGTCTTAAAACATGCTGGAACAACTGCCTGACTCAGATAGGTGTTCAGCACATCAGTGAGGACGTTGGCCAGCTGGTCTGCACACTCCTCAAGCACCTGTCCAGGTATGTTGTCAGGTCCAGAAGCTTTGCTTGGGTTTACTTTGGTTAGAGCCTGTCTCACTGCGGCTGTGGTCGGACAGATTACCTGCTCATCTGGGAGAGAGGTGCATTTCTTCGTGGGCTTGCTCTTGAGTGCGCTGAACAATACGTACAAGCCATTCAAACTGTCAGGGAGGGAGGCATCACTGTCTCAGAGAGAAGGTGCTGGTTTGTAGACTGTGTTGTGTCCTTTGGACAGGTCTCTGGTGTGTCTCTAGTGTTTTGAAAGCGCCCTTGGATTTTTTGGGCATATGAATACTTTGCTTTCTTGATTGCCCTAGCCAGGTTAGCTCGTGTAGTTCTGAAGATAGCCTTGTCTCCAGATCTGCTAACTTCTCATGCTTTCAGCAGCCTCCAGACCTCTGCAGACATTCAGGGTTTCTGGTTGGCTGGTGTAGTCACCCGTTTGGAGACAGTAACATCCTCAGTGCATTTGCTGTTGTGACCAGTCACAGCTGCTGTGTACTCCTCCACGTCTATGCAGCCCTCACGAGTAGCGTCCTCTCTAAACACTAACTAGTCTGTGCACTCAAAACAGTCCTGAAGTGCTGAGATGGCCCCCTCAGGCCTCATCATGATGTCTCTCTGGACCGGTGCAGTGCGTTTGAGCGGAGAACTGTAGGCTGGGACCATTTTTCAGGGACATGTGGTCTAAGTTGCCGAAGTGGTGGTGGGACTCAGCTCAGTAAGTGTCTTTAATCCTGGTGTAAACGTGGTCTAAACCAGTGGTTCCCAACCTTTTTTCCTTGAAGCCCCCCTTGCCTGTGTCAAAGATAAGCCAGGCCCCCCAACCCCAACTCCTACCCGCATAGACACACAAAAAGTGACATACGCACATAAAGTGGCTAATTACGAACTTTTATTTGCAAAAAATAAACAGTATGACAGCTACTGAAGTGACCTGTGATGGTTTGGTGATGGCTTTGTTTAATTTAAGGACTTTATTCTAGCTCAAAAATAAGA
>JBBPCZ010000002.1:9041340-9069221 GCA_037974445.1 Brycinus macrolepidotus | reverse complement strand
TTCACAATTATCCTTAACTATGGTTTTTTTCAGGACCGAGCCTGAAAAACAACACTGAGCGCAAGGTTTCCCTTAAACCTTCTAAATAATGTGCACCGCCTCTTTAAATGCGGCTGGCTTCACCGCGTTTTTCCAAAGAGCAGCTAGATTCACCGCAGTCAAAATTGTACGCACCCCCTGCGATCTCTAGCGCCCCCCGCGGACCCCAGGTTGGGAACCACTGGTCTAAACAGTTATCTCTCCTGGTTGCGAAGTTCGTGTGTTGGTACAAGCTAGGTAGAACTGACTTCAGGTTTGCGTGGTTGAAGTTGCCTGCGATGATGAAATTTACAGGTTGCTTATGGCTTTGTACAGCTGGAATACTGTCATATAATAACTCTAACCGGAGGAATTCTGGACCAGTGCACAAAATGACTGCAAAACTTGATTTAAATTCTCTGCACTGTAATTTTCAATATTTGCAGACATTCCCTTCTCCACTTACCAGTTCATGAAAACTCCAATAGCCCCTGCAGTTCTTGAGGTGTTAATTTCATGCACACACATGTTACTGTGGTTATTGGTGACCATCGGTCTCTTGTTTTTAGTACTTTTGTTGGACCCACTGAAAATAATATTTAGTTGTGCTGTGTTAGTCTTTATAACAGCTACTGTATTTTAGATATTGTTGCTAAAAGGAGAGAATTACAATGTTATAACAATGTTTTAAACATATAATTGCTAAGATGTTGCTAATGTGTTACTAGCTGGTTACTGTGATATCCCGAGTGGTTGTTAAAGTGTTCCTATCCGGTAATTACGGTATCACTGGCAGTTCCTGGGTGCTGCTCGGTGGTTACTGTGAGGTTCCAGGTGGGTACTAAGGTGTTGCTAGGTGGAATTTAAGGTATCCCACATCATTGATACAATTTTTTGTGTCATTAAAGTGGGGCCCACAAACTTCTTCTCACTTTTAATTCCTGCAGGGAAAAAAGAATGGGAAACAAAGGTTGCAACATGGGAACCATAATTACAATCAACAAGCTGTATACAAGCCTACCATTCCTGATCACAATTGGAACACTGTCCATATTTGGTAATAGTGTGAGTAGTTCATGGGCAAAAATAAAGAAGAAGAAGACGAAGAGTATACTGTCAGACAACGATAGGACAAATAAGAATATGTATAACCTCCTGTGAACTGTGCTTCAAAAGTGATAATCCCAATGTTGAGAAAGTGCTTGTTTCCCTCATTACCCTGCTTGGGCTACCGTCTTTAGTTTATAGGTGTGTAGGTCAAGCATGTTTATTTGAATATTAGGCCACACCCAGTATGGTATGAACTTCCTTTTTAAGCAGGGTTTATCATGTTTCTGTCTTGTTTTTTTCATTCAAAATTTACTGGATGTTTGATATTACTGTTTGTTTGAGTATCATTCAAACATTTTTATACTTTACTCCCTGGGCCTTTAAAGCACATGGCTATGGCTTTGGAACACACTCACTTTTGCAGGCTCAAAGGACGTGCAGTGGACCAACTGTGTGTTTTAGTAGAAGGCTGGGTGGAGGGGTGTGTGATGTGAACTGAATTTTTTAACATGAAAATATTGTGCTAAGTATTTTAGATATTACCCAGACTTATATTAACCTCTTTATTGTGAAATGTTTACACAGTGTAAAGATATAAAGATAAAATGACAAATAATTTCTACATTCTAATTATCTCAGCAAACTCTGCTCAGAAGTTAACTTCAGCCTCGCACTGAGGCCAACTCCCATGAGCACTGGTGGCCGGCCCTGATCCAGGCCGCCTCCCTGCCTGTCTGTGGCAATGTGTGCAGACTGATGATTAATAGACTCTATTATGAACTAAAAGAAAATGATGGATCTGCTTCAGCAAGGCTCTCTTTGGATCTCATTGAGGAATGGGTCAAGCTGCCCAGTCACGACAGGAAATGTGCACTGCAGAAGTGTTTTGGTGTAGTGTTATTTTTAGTGGACCTCTCTCAAGAGGTTGTCGTGTTCTTTTCTTCTTCAGCCAATAGAAGTCTGTTTTATTTCAGATATTTAAATCTTTAGTGTGACATCTGGCTTTCAAAATGTCTTTTTGTGCTTGGGTTAAATTGACTGATCTTTTGCTGTCATACATGTGAACCATAGATAAGATCCTTAACTGAACCTGTCCAAGATTTTACATTACTATACTACTAAGTGATGTCAGCTTCAGCCCTGTGATCTGTTTTGAGCCACAGAGGCTATGGCCAGGACAGGAGCATACACTAATCCTATATCATAGCGTTTTAGAGTAATGATCCCTGTGTGAATATCTTTGCTGTTCTTTGCTATTCTTTGCTATTATAGTAACACAATGTGCCTGGGCCCAGAGTTGGACACAGTATTCTTGTGCTGTTCAAATTGACCAAAACAAAAACAGATCTCTTGCCATATTTCCACAGAAACTGATGCGCTCCTCCGTATTCCACATGTTTATTCTGAGTATGGTGGCCGTGGATGTGATTGTGGCTTCCAGCAACTACTACAAAGGCAAGAACCACAAAAAGGACTACGATGAGTTCTACCTTGCTGAGGTGAGGCATCTGTGGTAGCAGTGGGGGACCAGCTTGGTCTTTATTATAGAGCTGAGTACAGCAACATTAGACTGGGATTTTTCATTTATTTTTTTGCATTTCTTTGTTTCTAATTTCTGTTTTTGGTTTAAAAACAGCGTGTATTCACAATCATTCAAACATTTGGAATCACCTGTTTTTTTCAGTGAAATCCTGTTCGATGTAGATAGAAATACTGCAGGTTAGTTAATATAAATTTAACAGCAAGAAATTACTAAAATATAAATAAATTTTTTTTTTTAAATCTTTTTTGTGATATTATCTATTTGTTCTTGATAAGATATCTTGATATCTTGATTTGTACTTGGAACAGAAAAGTTTTTTTTCAGTAGAAATAGTTTTAAGAATCAGTGCATTTTTATAAGCAATATAAGCTTCATTAGAATATATTTTAATATTTAGTCTACTGGACTCAGAAACTGTCATAGCAACATATAGCGCACGAGCAGCTGGGCTTCAGCTTGCACTGCTATAAATGGTTCAAAAGTTCAAATTTGTTTTTGAAAAATCTTGTCAGTGCTTGCATTGAAGACCTATGGATAAATCAACAAGTAACAAACTAACAAAAGATAGCAAAGTGGACCGCTACAGTTTGAGAATAGTTTAGAACCTCTACTCTCACAAGAAACCAAAAGCTGTATGAGTGAGAACAAGAACAAGAGGCTGCAATCACATAGAAGTTTGATCCATTGACTGTAGAAAAGAATAAACAGGATATATGCATTAATTGAAGCTGCAACCACCGTTGCTCTCACAGGACCTCAGTGATGAAAACTAGCAACTGCTTTTACTCTATTGTCATGGCAGAGTAGTACAATAATGTTATTGAATTATAGAAAGTACCAAATACATTCTGGAGAAGTTTATTTTGTCTTTATTTCATATGGCTATAACAAAATCCTTTTTTTGAGGAAAACGTCTTTCAGGTCAAATTTGGTTAAAGGAGATTCTGAAGGCAGAAACCAAATCCCTTGTTTGAGTGAACTGTTGATCATATCATAACGGATGAGCAGATTAGATTCTACTGAAACCCATCCTCATCACATTCTGCCATCTTTAACTCAGAGATTAAGTCAGGAATGACAGTGTGGGTGCAAACAGCCTGCAGGCACACTCCATTTCTCAATGCTCTAGGCGTGTGTGTGTGTGTGTGTGTGTGTGTGTGTGTGTGTGTTTGTTTACGCGCACGTGTGCTGTCTGCCACGCTCTGTCTGTTCAATCAGTATGCAGGTGGCACGGCGGGAACAAAGACAGATAGAAGAGTGTGGCCACCCGCCCACTCCCAGCTGAAAGGCAGAGATAAGGCGAAGAATGCACACTGCATATTCACGGCCCAGCTCCCAATCCATATCAGCATTAATCCAGTTCATGTCTCCATCTTTATTCAATGAATGCATATAGACATGAGCTAGTTTTGTCTTCCCGCCACTCTTTTAGTCTGTGGACCCATTCTCTCATGTCCCTCGTATCCAAATTTTATTATGTACACATTGCGAGTCGTTCCCTCCAACAGCAAGTTTGGGTAAATGAATCCCTCAGGCTAATCTAGTTCTGGCTCCCTGGTCTGTTCCTTTGCCTCATGCTGGACCCGCTCCGACCCAGGGTCCAGCTCCATTTTCAGGTCCTGCTCCCATTCTGGTCTGTGATCCCTATATATAGGTAGGTCCATAAGTATTTAGCAATCATGCAATCTTTGTCATTTTCCCTCTGTATACCACCACAATGAATTTGAAATTAAGCATTCAAGATGTGATGGAAGTATGGCCTTTCAGCTTTAATTTAAGGGGTTTAACAAAGGTATTGCATTAAGCTTTCAGAAATTACAGCCATTTTTCAAAGTCCCTCCATTTTCAAAGGCTCAAAAGTAATTGGACATGTGACTGACAAGCAGTTTCATGGCCAAGTGTGACCCGTTCCCTCGTTATTCCGTGACAAATTAAGTAGATAAAAGGTCTGGACTTGATTCAAAGCACTGAATTTGCATTCGGTAGCTGTTCACTGGATCTCAACGTGAGGTCCGAAGAGGTGTCAGTGCAAGTGAAGGAGGCCATCATTAGTCTGAAAGAAACGAAATGAGCCTGTTAGAGAGATAGCTACAACTTTAGGAATGCTCAGATCAACAATTTCGTACATTGTTAAAAAGAAGGAATGCACAGCAACACCAAAAGGTCTGGGAGACTGGGTCACTGGTGTTTATTGATGACTTGACGGCTGAGAGAAGTAGCAGGATGAATTCTGAAGTTTACAGGGCTACGTTCCCTGCTCAGATTCAGCCAAATGTTGGAAGGTGCAAATGGATAATGACCCATAACATACTGTAACCCAAGAATTACTGGTAAAGAAATGGGATTGTCATGTCGGGTAGGTTAGACGGACACAAGTGCAGGAATCATCTTTCTTGCTTAAAGGGGTTTTAATGAACACAAGAACAGTATTGAGCTCAGTGAGCTCCCAAAACGCAAACACTTCTGTTAAAGCTAGTACAGGGTCTTTCCAGGAGGATCTCCACTTCACTGAAGGACACCAGCTCGAAGGGAGGTAGAAGACTCGGCCGCCTTGCCGAGTTACGAGTAGTTTTGAGGCTTGTATACAACAGAGGCCAATCCAATAGTCCCACTATTTTTGCCGCTAGCAGGGACGGCTTCACTCCTCACGTCTGTCAGGATAGATGGAGGAAAACACAAAGCATATAGTCACTGAGACATAACGTGCCAGTGAGAGTCCCAGCCTCACATAGTTTGGCTTAGTTAGTGAAGTCCTCCAACTGCCACTTGGAGACTAATCCGCGGTGGTAAGATCCAGAAGGACTCCTGCATGAATACAAGGCTGGCACAGTGACACAGGCACAGGCTACAGCCTACAAATGAAGTTCACAAAGCCGAGTCGTTGTACATGAAGAAAGGTGTAGATAATGGTGACCACGCACTGATCCTCCGGATCGGCTTGGCTTTTAAACTCAAACAAAGACACCGACAGCCAATCACACAATGCAGACAATAAACTCCTAAACGAGACATACTTACACGCTAGACAGGTGGACATGTCATCAGGTACCTAGCAACCCAGCTAACGACCTCAGTGCTAACAGCTGGGTTGCCCAGGCACCCGATGACCTCACACAACAACACATGATGTAATCAAAGCACGCCCAGGGCTCTACACGCTAAAACTCAGGGGACGGGCTGCGTAGGGGGCGTGACCGATGTGGCCCAGATGTGACAGGGATATTCTTCATTGACCACCTGATCTCAACCCATTAGAGCCATTTTTAATTGCTAAAGACAAAACTGAAGGCAAAAAAGACAAGCAAACAAGCAGCAACTGAACATGGCAGTGAAGGCCTGGCAAAACATCTGAAGGGAGGAAAATTGGCATTTGGTGACGTCCATGGATTCCAGACTTCAGGCAGTCATTGACTGCAAAGTATTTTCATCCAAATATTAAAACAATATGTATATTTTATATTACTTTGTCCAGTTACTTCTGAGCCTCTGCATATGGAGTGAAAATGGCTGTCATTTCTGAAAGCTTAATGCAATACCTTGACCCCCTTAAACTAAAGCTGAAGGTCTATACTTCCATCACGTCTTACTTAATTTCAAATCCATTGTGGTGGTATACAAAGAGAACATTACAAAAATATCAATTAATGTTTAAATACTTATGGAGCTAATTGTATCTCTTCCATATATCTCCCTCAGTCCCATTCCCGTCCTGTTCTGACCCTTTTCAGTTTACATCTCTGCCCGTGGTCCGGTATTTTTCGAGGCAACTCTAGCCGAGGTTATACTTTGAGTTTGTTTTTGTGACACAGGACCTGTGCATTGGGCAGGGTGGAGTGGGGGAGTCTGCCATGGTTTCCACAGCCAGGTGCTACCTCCTCCTGCTCCTTACTTTTACTCCAGACCTGTCCCAGTTCCTGAGCCCTGTGTATTTAGCCTTGTGTATATGCTGACCCAGTGTTTCTTGTCTTTTGTCAGATCTGATATTAGGTGTTTTGTATAGTAATTGAAGTGTGTAGTGTTTTGTTTGGTAGTTTTGTCTTAGTCTCTTAGTCTTTCTTGTTTTGCTCTTTTTATTTTATTTCTCATTGCTTTCAATCAGTGTTTAGTTTTGAATGTAACAAACTAGACTCACGCTTACATCATAGATTTTAGCTCTGTTCTGATAAGACAATTTAAGTGTCTAAATAACCTATCTCTCTCTCTCTCTCTCTCTCTCTCTCTCTCTCTCTCTCTCTCTCTCTTTCTCTTTCTCCTTCTCATGGATGTCCAGGTTGCTTTCACTGTGCTGTTTGATCTGGAGGCTCTTCTAAAGATCTGGTGCCTTGGTTTTACTGGCTACATCAGCTCCTCTTTACACAAGTTTGAGTCTCTGCTGGTAGTGGGGACCACCCTGCACATCTACCCTGACCTCTATCACTCTCAGTTAACCTACTTTCAGGTGGGCACGATAAGTAGCTTATGTTCCTCCTACATATGTGTACACTAATGGGTCAATAGGCATTTTTCACAATTTTGTTTCTTTTCTGCCGGAAGTACTCATTGCCTGATTACTCTGCGTCCAGTAGCACAACAATGTCTCAAGACACAAGAATCCAAGAGTAGTAGCTTTAGCAGCATACATGTGTTCAAACTCAACAGTTCTATTTTTGTGCAGTTTTGTAGGGTGAAGGAATACATTTTGTCAAAAAGGGGAAGGGGAGGGGAAGTACTTTTGTGTGCAGTCAGCATTTCACTACTGCAGATTACATTGAAGGTATTTCCCACTTGAAAGTCAGTGCTGCTCCCGGCTGCTTTCAGGCTTCATGTTCCCACTCAGTGCTGTTTGGCATTTGAGAGAGCAAGTGTTCGGCAGGGAACAGATGTTTGTTGACTAGAGTTGGTGAATTTGGAAAATGTCTGCAGTGGCTCCATGGACCATAACTACGCAGCACACCACCCAGTTGATGTGTTTTTAACGCTAGCCAAATATAACAGTAATAAAACTTCCAACTGCTTGACCCATCCATCATTTACCACTGTAGAACAATAGGAAGGAACATAAGACATGAAACGTGAAAGTATGAAACACGATACAATATAAGTTGTGAGGTGAGACCTCCATTGATCGAAATAGATTGTCTGGCACAATATGGAGGCCAAGTCAAACTCTTTGTCATATCCCTCGGTCATTCCTGAATAATTTTATTCGTCAGACCAGGCCACCTTCTTCCACTGTTCCATGGTCCAGTTCTGATGCTCACTTGCCCATTGTGGGCACTCTTTACTTCACCTGTCAGTGGCTTTAATGTTGTGTTTGATTGGTTCATGTATGTGTGTGATATGAAACAATGTCATAATATTAATACATTAATAATAGTAATATAAATCATATTTAAATTATATGAAAGATTAGAAGTATCTACTAAATTGTAATTTTACAGGAGAAAACAAAATAATTCTTTACTTATAATGTAACTTAATGGGAAATGGGTGTATTCCAAGTAATTCTGGATCATTTCTATTCATTGACCATGAAAGTTTAACCCTTTACCTACACTAAACTAAAAATAAGTTTAATAATGAAGTTTAGTTCAGATATTTGGTTTGATATAACTCCACCACAACTGCAGAGCACTTTCAGAATACAGAAAATATACAGAAAATAAAACTACATTCAGAAAAAATCTGTTTGCTGGAGTTCTAAAGCTCCTGAAGGAGAAATGGGAATGTATAACTTTTTTTGAAAGAGTGCCTCCTCCTCTTTTTGGGACCATTTGGAGATAACCTGGGATTTGTCTCTTCTTTAAATGTCTTTGCCTTCTATTTTGAAAGATTTTAGACTTTTTAGACACAAAGTAACAGAGGATATGTTTGTGAAGCTTCAGTGACCTTGAGATAAAGGTGTTGTCTGGAAAGGTTGGTAACCTTTCATTGTTTTGTGTTAAGGTAAAAAGAATAGCATTCAAACTACTGGAGTTTACTTTTACTTCTTGCCTGATGCATGCATGTTGTATCTCTGGGAACTGTTTCTTAAGCTGGTATGCCTGAGCAACAATACCTTGTGTGTAATTTCTTATTGTGTGCTTAATCATCATCATTATGTGCAGTATCTTTATTCTTATGTGCAGTAGTTTTATGTGCAGTATCACTACTTATGTCACTATTACGTGCAATAATGAACTAGTAAACTATTTCAGCAGTAATTTTAGTCATTCATCTGTAGTATTTATATCCAACACTGACCACAACATTTTGTCTATATAGCAAAGTGTATTTAGTACAGAGTATTTAGTACAGACGATTTTCTGGAGAGTTTTGTTTTGAATGTATATTTTATATTTGTCTTGTGTCTCCTTGTGTCTGTTCAGTTGTAGCATAAGCAGTTTCCACCAGGATCAAGTTTTCTGATTCTGATTTATATTGAACAGCTATTTACTTTCCATGAGCTTAGTATCAAGAGACTAACAGGTTGTTTTATCATAGCTTTCATCGCTAGACTGGACTTATTTATAAGAGGAATATAAAACAGGTCCAGCCATGTGTCATTAATGTTTTTTTTTTTCTTTATAGCAGCCTCAGAAATATTTCAGCAAGGTGGCAGCACCTGCTAGGTGGTCCATTGCTAATCAGGCTCTAATGTTGGGTAATAATGCATACTGCTGGTTGCTGTGGTGGAGCTAGCTGAGGACGGCTCCGGGCAGCTGGAGGGAGATGGGAGAGGGGATTAAGGGTGTTTTTTTTTTCGTCGACAGGCCTCATTACGGACACAACCCGCACTCCACTCAGCCCTCTCTTCTCTCCACAGGAGGGGGGGGGGCGCCATCCGCATGCCGCCACGCTTTATGAGCAAAATATTCTTAGCTTCTCAGTGAGTGCAGGACTGTTATACACATGCGTCCAGGACAGCTTCTTCAATGATTCACCATCTATTCTGAACTCAGAAATGAGTCACCTGAGTCATTAAGCCTATTTCTGTGTTTGGTCACACAGGTTACATGATTACGATCAATCTAATTGTGCAGTATTTCTTATATTCTCGTGTTATTTCTGTTTTGAATGCTCTCAATTTATTCCTTGCACCATTTACCCAGAATGAAGACAGATGATTTATTTAAAAACAAGTGATTCAGGGCAACTTTGGAGGAAAATGATTATTTAAAATGAACGAATTATTTGAGTCATCATTCCAAATATCAAAGTGCAAACTAATACTTATTACACGGTCATCGTAAGGCCCTATTAAGAACAACCTTAATAATGCAGTTCAATATTTTTCTGGCTTCTAATTTATTCTGCCTTCCACAGCTAAAGGTCAGACTAAGCCTTTGTCATCTAATTTGTTCAAAGAACAAATCTTTATTCATAAATGTTACTCCTCTTCACATTTCAAATATTTTTAGAGTGCCTATTAGTGCTTGCTAATAAAATCATCTCAAAGTATGGAACGAGAAACTTCTTGCACAGACATAAGATAAGGCTGGGGGGAAGGAGCCCCCCAGAGTAAAATGAACTCCCCTTATTTTCTCTCATAATTAAGTAATGCGAGCAAATCTAACCCTTAAAAGATTTATGGAATAGCTGTGGTCTAGTAATTCTGATATTTCATCATGATCGCTGCAATGCTGTGGTGTATTCCCCTAGAAAATATTTGGAATCAGTGGATCTAATGTTTTGTCATTGGAAAGAGCAAAGTAATTGATCTTCGGGGATTTTTTTTTTCTTTTTAAGTTAAAATTTGAATAAGACCGTGGGGCAGGCTGTCCCTCCATGCAAGGGCCAAAAAGGCCCCCCTTTAGCATGCGACCTTTCCCTCAGAAAGACACAAAGCTGTTCACTGATATTTCAGTGGCTAGCAGAGTTACACCTAATTTGTTTTGTTGTGTTTGTACTTACCAATGAAATACTTGATAGTATAAATAGTACTAAATTAGTATATGAATAGCATGAATACAGTAACTGTTGAAATAATAGAACAGATGTTTTATGTGTTTCTACTTGATAGTTTTTTTGTTTAATTATTTTTGTTTATTATTATCAATACTTAATCAGTGCTTTCTATTGTCTCCCGTATTTCTTTGGGTGGTTCTAAGTGAGTTTCTTTTTTCTGTCTTGATTTAGTGTTGTGTTGGTTTAGGAATAGTGTGGTTTTAAATAAATATCACCAACCCTTTTAATATATTTCAGTGCGTTACATTCATTAGTATATGTATAAAGTGAGCCTGAAATCTTAATTGCCATTTTCCTAGTCACATTTGCCATGCCTGATCATACGACACAATTTTTAAAAACAGTTAAAAAAAAAGGTCTTGTTTTACCATGATCTTTGATCAAAGGTTAGTGACTTTTGCCTGCCTCTAAAACATCCTCTGAGTTTTGGTTACATCACCATGCTTTAACCGCCTAACTACAAACTAATATTATATTCATCATTATATTTTAACTCAAACCACCTACTACCCCCACCAATCATGGGACAAAGATGCTGTGCTACTTCAGAGACACTCCTTAACACCACATTTCACAGAATAGTACAGAAAAAAACATTCTGATTCGTGTTGACTTTAACATTTGACACATTCCTGGAAACTGACTTCTTGTACTATAATTTTTGTGTGTAATGCCCAATATAGAGAACAAGCAGTTTTAGGATGAAACAGGGGTACCTCTTAATTTCATTGTAAAAAGAAATGAAGAATGAAAAAGCAATTAAACTGAGGCATGTCTCATTTGCCATTATATTGCTGTTGGGGTCCTTTTATGTGACAAGGCTGCGTTTCAAAGAGAAATACACCAGAGAGGATGAATCTCTGAATGTCTTTCATTCCTGCAGGTTTTGAGAGTGGTTCGCCTGATCAAGATCTCACCTGCGCTGGAGGATTTTGTCTACAAGATCTTCGGCCCAGGAAAGAAACTGGGCAGTCTGGTGGTGTTCACTGCCAGTCTCCTCATAGTCATGTCTGCCATCAGTCTCCAGATGTTCTGCTTTGTGGAAGACTTGGACCGTTTTACCACCTTTCCAAGGGTAAACTCTTTCACTTCATTAACCCTTTAAAGATGGGGCGATTGTCCCCAGCACTCTCTACTCTCCAGTGTTTGCTCTTGTCTAAAACTGTTTCTTTTCAATTTCTAATCTTTCTATTTAATCATCTTTTTTGTTTTGTTTGATATTGTATAGTTATATGACATTATACCATAGTTAGTTTTGTGATATTGAAATATCTCCTGATATTTCAATATCACAAGCCGAGACTCAGGCCGAATCTCTTTTAGTATCACTCCACCTTACTCACCTGTAACGTGGCATTGACAGACAGCTGCTAAAAACCATAATTACCAGGCCGTCTACACCAGCCACGAGTGGCGCAGCTCCAGTTTTGACGGATACCCTATTTCTGTTTCCATTTATTGCACAGTATGTTCCATCTTAAATACTGCAGTGAAGCCTTTTCGTCAAAACGTGGTTAAATTAGCCGAAAACAGAAGAGGAGGAACTAATACATGAGGTGGAGAAAACTGAGCTGTGTTACCCTTCCTATATTACTTCCTAGGACATTAGGGTTTCGTTTAGTGTTAATGCTGTGAACTACTGATATTGCGTTTAAATACATTACACACCTGTGAAATGTGTTTTTATTTGCTGATAGGTCCATTGTTTTTTTACCTTTGGACTTGGCAAGCAGACTTGACATCTCCAGTGCCAGTGTCTTTTAGAATAGCATAGTTGTAGGCGTATTATTGTGTAATTGTACACTTTTAATGCACTTTAAAAAAAAAAAAAAGGTAAAAATGAAGAACTGTTTTAGATTCCAAAACAGCCGTTTTTGTAAATGGGATGTATGTGCAGAACCAAGATATGAGGAACTTTCACATAATGATAAAAATCTTCACTGGTTCTTTTTAGAACCCTCACATAATGTGGAGGTTATTTAAACTTTTACATACTCACACATCAATTACACACCCGGTTCTCTTAAGAACCTTTCAAAAGATGCAAAGAATGCTGTATGACACCTTTATATTTTTAGGAGTAGTAGTTATTTTCTCCACCAGAAGAACCATTTAGCTGTCACATTTGCTCTTATTACAACTCAGGTTTGAAGCATGTTAGCCATAAGGCGGTATTAGTGCTACCTTCTATGTTCTGTGGACATGATGACAAGCAAATAGATTCTTCTTCTTGCCTTGATTGGTTAAACGGTCGGGAGTCCACCTCAGTTGTTGTTTCAGTAGCAGGGACCGATTAAGCATCATTTTATCAACAGTAGCTAAAACTCACTGATCCTACCTATAATGCCATGGCAAATTGTTTTAGTCTTGACCTTCAGTAATGTGGTTCTCAGTGATGACAACAAGGAACATGATCAAACAGAGCTGAAAGAGTATAGGTTACTGTGTATGTGCCCCATTTTGAAGATTTGGAACAACCAAATACATAAAAGGAATCATACTTTACCCTTTAGTCATATTTCATTGTTGAACAAATCAGTAATAACCCCGTAGTGATGTGAAGTGCATTCCAAATGTATGCTTACGTTCCCTCAGAAACTATTGCAGCACATCCAACAATACAGACAGCATCATGCTTCCTTTATGTCATGACTGAAAACAGAGGAGCACACATATAGTTCAATTCCAGTTCACCAATGTGGATACGTTTTATTTTGAATGACTTGGTCATGTGACAGCCCACATACAGGGGGCAAAGCCGAAGTCTCTGCTTCATTTGTTGTATAAGAGTTAAAAAGTAACAGGTTAAAAAGGTTTTTGTTTAAAACTTTAGCAAACATATAAAAGTTGGCCTGATATTCTGTAAGCATCTGTCAGTTCTGTCGCAGTGAAATAGTGTTCAAGGAAAGCCTTTTTGAATCGCTGTTCTTGTAAACATTTGCAAACAGTTGCAGCCCAAAACACCTTCCAACTGCATCACAGTGTTTAATTTCTCAACAGATGAAAGACCCCCTTTCCAAGTTCTTCAGTACTAAGTGCCTGTGAATGTTGTTATTAGCCAAATCTTTTTTATCTGGCGTTAATTGCAGGATACTGATCCCTGTATGTGTGGGAGCAATGAAGGGGCCAAATAAACAGATGCTGCTTATTTCTGAAGGTCCTCTTTTAGAAAGGGACGATAACCTCTGAAGATAACAATGTTTACCCTGTTTCCTGGCAGTAGACCTGTTGCTAAATCTTTATCTGCTGCTCCTCATAGCTGCAGCCAGTGCAAACAGGCTTTAGGGGTTTCTTCAGGCCAACTAGGCTTAGCTCCCCAGCACCTTCATTTCCCCAAAACCTTCCTTGGGGAAAAGTGGACTTTAAGTGTGCTGTCTCTGTTTTGTTGATTATACACTTTAGAGAGCCAGATTCTACTTTTCTGTGAGACTCTATTATACATTTATAACAATTTGATACAATTATCTATGGATTTATTTTGGATTTTTTTCCATTGGAAATGCACCTCCGGTCAAGTGATGTTTTCATCAGTTTTAAATGAAAATAAGTACACATCCTCCCCAGGGAACAAACTTAAATAATTTTATGTGCAGTTGTGTAATGTATATATATGATCAGTCAAGACATTATAGCCAAGGACAGGTAGCACTGATTACCTCATTACATTTACAGCATTTGGCA
The DNA here is from genome assembly GCA_037974445.1 of Brycinus macrolepidotus. Lineage (NCBI taxonomy): Eukaryota > Metazoa > Chordata > Actinopteri > Characiformes > Alestidae > Brycinus > Brycinus macrolepidotus. The sequence continues at coordinate 9,055,003 of JBBPCZ010000002.1, read as the reverse complement.
GACAGCCTTATCCAAAGCAGCTTACAATCATCAGTTACAGGGACAGTCTCTCTGGAGCAACTGAGGGTTAAGTGTCTTGCTCAAAGACACAATGGTAGAAAGTCGGGGTTTGAACCTGCAACTTTGTGGTCATCGGGTTCACAGGCAAGTGTTTTACCCACTAGGCTACTACCACCTCTGATCACAGTGGTACCTGTCAATGGGTGGGATATACTAGGCACCAAGGGAACTTTCATTTCTTGAATTTGATGTGTTGGAAGCAGGAAAAATGGGTGAGCATAAAGATCTGACTGACTTTGACAAGAGCCAGATTGTGATGGCTAAAAGACTAAGTCAGAGCATCTCCAAAATGCCAAAGCCTTGTGGGGTTCCCAGTGTGCTGTGATTAGTACCAACCAAAAGTGGTCCAAGCAAGGACATCTGGTGAAGCAGCATCAGAGTCCCGTTCTCCACTGAATAAGTTTACAATGTGCACGTGAGCTTCAGAACTGGACCGTGCAGCCGTGGAACAACGGTGGCCTGGTCTGATGAATCACATTTTATTTTCCATCATGTGGACGGCCGAGTATGTGTGCATCGCATAGCTAGGAAAGAGATGGCAAGAGGATGCACTATGGAGAGAAGAAAAGCTGGTGGAGGCAGTGTGATGCTCTGGGGAGTGTTGTTCTGGGTAATGATTTGGTTGATCGCTGTACATATAAACTCTCAATTGCATATATAAATCAATATAAATTAATGTGCCTGTCAGACTCTGTTTCTTACTGTTAGAGAGATTATTAGGATAGTTTAAAATATGAATAATCACCAATGTAAACTATCAGCTAGTGACTGCTGATTCATTAAGATGGTATATTTTAATAATTTATTTTTAATTAAGTGCTGTAGCGACCCCTAATAAAACGGGAGCAGCTGAAAGAAGAAGAAGATTTTTACGTAAGTGGCAACCTTGATTTTAGTATGATTTGCATTTATGGCTTACCAGAAAAAACTGAGACAGGCCAATTAATGGAACTTTATTAAACCGCAGCTTTGAAATGGAGATGCAGTATGAGGCTGGCGCTGGAGATTGCAAGTACTTCCTATCTCTGTGTGAGCGGAATGGAGTGTCACGTTTGAAGGAAGTTTAATGAGGGGCGGCCGACTGATCGTTTCTGTTTTGTTTTCCCGCAGGCCTTCATGTCCATGTTTCAGATCCTCACTCAAGAGGGCTGGGTGGACGTCATGGACCAAACCCTGGTTGCAGTGGGACACATGTGGGCTCCAGTGGTGGCCATCTACTTCATCCTCTACCACCTGTTTGCCACTTTGGTAAAACACTTCACTCATACTGAATTTTAAGGGGACATTTTTTGCTGCATTTTTAACTCTTTTGTGCAGAGGACTCGTGGATTATGCATATTCAGATGTTTTGTCCTTTTTAAGGGATGTGCTCGTGTACTCGGTAAGCCATTGCAAGTACCAGTATTTGCATACTGAAATCATTACCTGGGTATTTGTTACATTTCATCATAGGGAGATAATATTAACCAATTACATCGTGTTTCACCTCCCTGTCCCACCAACCCCACCTGTCATTGGCTGAAACTCTCCCTGATATTGAGTTCCACCCAGAAATTTGTCACAGTACTAAAGGATAATGTGCTTAACATGAGTGGGTTGCCACAGACATGTTGCTAAGGATGTGATGGAGAAAACAGAGATAGCATGTCTTAATCACTAATATTAAATATTAAGAACCACACTATTCTTGTAATGTGACGTTAAACACTCGGTGGTAATTTAACCACCTTCTTGGAAAAGTTCACCTTACTGCATTCCACATTCTGCTTCTTGGTTGTCTGTAATGAACGATACATCCCTCTATATCCCAACAGGGTGACTATAGATCCCGCAGAATCATTTTTCTTTATCAATTGTTTTGTTTGATTACTAACTCTCTGTGGCAATAATTGCCTCTCACCATGGTGGGGATGCCTGTTCTTGTGTTTGACATTTTACAAACTGAAATGAGTGAATAAATTCTGTTAAAATCTGACATTTGAACACAAAAGCTTAACAGTAATCAGAGACCAGCCAGAGCATGTTATTGGGGGAACAGCTGAACTGTTTGTTCATCCCCTGTCAAATAATACAAAAGATAAAGGAAATAGAAAAGTAAAGAAAAAGGAAAGAGTCTATGTAGATGAATTTTGACAAAAAACAGACATTTTACAAGTATGTTATGGTTCTGCATCTCATTTGTTATTAGAAGTATTGGATTTTGTCTTAGTTAATAAGGCACTGGTTTATTTTTATTAGAGGGAGTACTACATTGCAGTGACATGACTTTCAGTTATTGATAAACTGTATATCTATAAATGTTTGATTAATTTGTGAACCTGTCATTATTGAGTTAACTTGGCGTTATAGCGTGGCAGTATGGCTCTGTTGAATTCTGTTTGTTCTGAGTCTGACTTTACGCTGTCAGTAGAAGGGATGTCTGTGGCATACTGACAAGCCAATGGGACATGAGTCATACTGCTACCCACTATCAGCCCAACCCAAATAGACTACAGCTTATGTTAACAAATATGTCATTTCTCATTGTCCAAACAGAGCCCATCAACAGTGCTTTCTTTCAACAGTGATTTCTTTTAAATCTAGAAGCTAGACATTTTATTTCTTTTTTTTTATTTTTATTAATTTATTTTTTGACTCTTTAAAATCTTCTTTGACAGAAACTAAACATTAAAATACAAATGGAATATAAAAATGCCATCATATATTTTACAAGTTATTTCAAACTCCAATGTGATTATTCTGCATCATGTCTTCCAGATCTTGCTGAGTCTGTTTGTGGCTGTTATTCTGGACAATCTTGAGCTTGATGAAGACCTAAAAAAGTTGAAACAGGTAAAGCTTTTGATTTTATAAATTATAGCATAGCTTGGGTAATAATGCCTCTAATAATATGTCGCTGTATTATACCAAAGAGGCCAAATCTAATCTCGACACATTGACTGAATGGTTGTAGCTAATTTAGGGGAAAGGGGTTCTTACCTGAGTATATCATTTTTTGTATTAACACAAAATTGCCTGCTGTTCCAGTTTATTTCCTCACATATACTTACATATACTTACGCATCATCATCCTGTGCTTGCTAAACTCATCCAAAAATATGACTAATTTATACTTAATGGGTGTATTTTAAAGGGGAATTCAGAATCAGAATTCCACCAATTATTTATTTCACTGAGATGTAAACAAAGTCATTCAGACTGTTTAGGGAAACTCACTGACTCTAAATTTCTTTACAGTGGTGTTTTATTTACCATCCAAAGTAACCAATGTACATGATTTATCTCAGTTATTGTAAAAGAGTGTCTCAGGCAAGAGACAGCATTTCATGTAATAAATTTCTGTGATGTAACTTTAAGAAACATGAAACAGTTCGGACGTCTGGTTTCTATCGCCACCACTGCAAACATTTCTAACTCTAGAACTTTTCACATCAAATCCATCTGAATTATTTTCTTTACACTTACTTAATGTAATTATGTTAAAATTTTGAACTGCTGGTGAAATTCCTCTTTAAGGAGGCCGTTTGTCCCTAGTTCTGCTATGAATAGCGCATTTGAATTGAATTGAATTCATAGGCAGAAGTGGAAGTACGAATTATATGAGAATGTGATATTTCTAGATTTAAGAGTTTTAGTTCAGTAGTGGACATTGTAGGGAGTTGTTGATCTTGCAGTTCAGCTGGCGTTCGTTGAATGTTTGTGATGCCGAATTTGTTTTCCACAAAACAATTCCACATTGCATCAATTATTTTATTTGAGCTTTCAATTCAGTGCAATACAGCTAGTTGTTGGAGAAATCAAGGCTAAATGTAAACACATGAATTGGAGAGAATTCTGGTGTAATAGCAGCTTTTGCTGGAGATCCGATTTTTAGCTCAGTAGGAGACATTCAGTTGTGCTGACATGTTGACCGTGCAGTTTGCTGGCAGGGAAGAAACCTATTTATTGAAACCAGCATGGTGGTGTCAGAGCAGTCTGGCAGAGTACTTGAAAAAGAACCTGAAGCCCAAGTGGCCTCACAAGGCTTAGCTTTGACCAGTCATTACTTGACCACTTGGAAAGCTGCCAGCCTGAAAAGTGTTGCAGAAAAACCTGATGCTTTTTGTGCTGCAGGAATGGAATGTAGCATAGCCGGCTGGTCATGAGAAATTGGAAAAAATGAAAAAAAAAAATGGAATATTGGGGAAAAAATGATTAAGGGTGGCTGCGGAGGATGTTTGAGTATGTAACAAAGACCCTACTGCAGCAGAACCACTCACCTCGGGATAGAAGCCTGGTAAATTGGTACAGTCTAGCAAACAACTGACAAAAAAAGAAATGACCCGTCTAACAGGACCCCTTAAACAATACTTCACAGTGGCCATTAAGTGCCTCTCCGTGGTAGAATGGGTCAGTCATGTGAAAATCCTCTCAGCAAGGAGAATTTCCAAACTTTCTTGAAGAAAAATAGTATTTCAGGCTTCAAAATACAGGCTTTCAGACTGGCTTCTGAAATAAATGCCTGAGTGACTGGACAGAGAGTTTTAGACCCTACAGAGAGTGTGTGACCACAAGTGCCTGTGGGTTTGAATGACAAAAAATGCGGCGGATAAGAAACGAAACATGCTTTTTCGAAAGAGACGTGTGAATGAACAATGGCAACATCAGAACCCCCTGTAGAATAGGACTACTTCCTGAACACTCTATTTTCAATAGTGGTTGCGTAGGGTAACTATGACTCATCAGGTCATTAGCATGAGAAAGCATGACATGGAATGCTTCTGTGGTTACAGAATTGCTGGCAGTGCTTCCTCTGTGATCATTATTAAGGCACTTCTTTCATCAGACACTGTCGCCATGGACAAAGCAGTGGAAAACAGTTTTTGAGCTCTGATGTCTTAATGAATATCAGTATATTGCCAGCACCACCTGTGTAGAAGTGCGTGTTTCAGAGTATTGCGATGATATTAAACATAGATGTTTGAATTAAATTTACTTGTGTATTCTGCATTCTTGACTAGATGAGGCTTATTGTAAAATGTTAAACAGCAATAATGCATCTACTTGAGAAAAGAAAAAAAAAAAGCTGTGTTTTTGTGGACAGTTGGGTGCATCACTCTTGGATGGCATCAAACATCCGCGTCACTGTTCATATGTTTACAAATATGTAGAGATTTAGATTCTCAAATTAAGATTTCTTTAAATATTCTTTAAAGAAGTCCTGTTTTAAGTACAATATCATTTTGAGTACAAGATCTGTTCTCCTTTTTTATCAATACTCTAGTTTTAATAAAAAGAGTTTCTAGCAATTGCATCTTTCATCTTATTATTTTTGCCTAAGAACAGAATATCTTTCTAGTTATGCATGTTAGATCTTTGATTCTACATAGACCAACTATGCTCAAATCAGACCCAGCTCTTCATTATGGTGAAGCAGACTCCACCTTAGGATATTTGGGTCACAGTGAGCTGCGAAACTATGTGTATCCAAACTCTGCCGGCAGACATTTTACACAACAGGGTCTGTTTTCACAAACCGGAAGCGTAGATAGAAAATCACTTTTTGTGACACCGACCATCATAAATATTGCAGAATATAAGCCATGATCAGTCATCCTTTTGACTGGTTTGTGCTTTTGAGGGCTCTGGTGTTGAAACGGTGTCTGCGATGGCTGCCCGTAGCGGCAAAGTTTGGCTAATTACAATTACTAAAAGGCACACTAAACTAATGTCCTAATTTGAGAGATGAACTGAGACGGGAGTCCATCTGACAAAGTTCAGCTGACAAAGTCTGATAGTTCTGGCCATCCATGTATATCAGAGAGACGTGCAGAAACTGCATGACTTGTCCAAGTTCTTCTAAAATTTTTGGTACCCAACTGTTTTGTGTAGGGCTCTTCTCCTTCTCCTGGAATGCTTCCAACATCCAGACATGCCTAGATTGGTTCTCTCTTAGCCACAGCTGACTGACCTGCTGTTCGGCCTGTAAAATTGCCTATTTTACAGGTGCTTCCAGCACAGATGGGGGCAAACCAAAAATAGACTGCTAGATTATGATTGCTCTCCAAGAATACAGAGGAAAGGGAGCTTTTATAAACAGCTGGCCCCAAAGCAATTCACAGACTGACCTTGACTGTAGCAAGACTAGTTTAGCCTGATGTGGAACAAATAAGGACTGGATGGGCTTTTGTCCTTTTGTATCCCTGTGTTGATTTGGTGGCTTTGTGACAGCTCTGAGGCTTTCTCTGAAGGTTGTTTTTGTAGCTTCCAGTGAACAGATTGCTCTCTGCTGTGATAATGTCATCAGTAACTGCTTTTAAAGGGTATCTGCCCCCTGCTCCCTCAAATGGGAAGCGCTTGCAGTCAGGAACAGGAACGCTTTCTGACTCATCAGATTGTTGGAAGATGCCATGTTTTTCAGTAGTTCTGCACAGTTAATTGCAAAATTTGATCATAATCACAGTATTTCCCAGAGACACAGAATGTTTTGCATTTTTATCTAAACCTCTCTCTTTTTGGCTATGCCAGTCACAGACTTGTGAAGGACAGCTGCTCAACTATCAGTCTGGCGCCAAAATATAATGTGCTCTCTTTGGCACAGGCACACAGGAAAGGCCTGACACTTGTCACGGCATCAGTCATTTACTACTGGCGAACTGTGATCATTGAGCTAGGACTTCAGGCCGTAAATGCTGAAACTCGGTCCAGCAATGAGAAATAAACCCGCCTCTATGATAATACTGATTTCTGATGGCATCCTAGGGGTTCTAATACTATCTTAGGGCTAATGCTGGTGCACATGAACATTTTTTTGCCATTATAAACACAGATATTTATAACTTGCAAAATATGTTTTGTGTGTTTCATTTGAAATTTGTAACAGACATTAAATGATTGTTGCTGACAAAAGATCTCCAAGTGGAACACAATTTTATTTTAAATCATATCTTTTGGCCTGTCTGTCAAGACATTTTTGATATTTTGTAAACAGCAGCTGGCATTTCAAATTATGCAGCAAAAAAACTGAAGAAACAATATTTGATGTTGCAGTTTTACAGTAACTCCTTTTTGTGAGCCTGGCCACTGTTTGAAAACTGGCCGCTGTTAGACTCCAAATTCACAGTCGACGTATCTAGGATTTTTTCGCATAAATCAAAGTGGTTGATTTCATAGTCACTTTCAGTTCTTAGAGTTATGTTTGTAGTTAATCTAAGAAGAAAGTCCTTCAGTCCAGCTCATCACAGTCTAACCAGTTGGTGAGCCTGCATGATTGTATCTACTTAGGTACCATAGAGAAAAAATTCTGATTGAAATATTTTTTGTTGGAGATTGCAAGATTGTAGCCTCTTAAGCAGGCCCCTATATTCATCCATGTTATTGAAGAAAAAAATAAACTGAGGAACCTCCAGAACAGCTGAGAAGTGCATTTTATGGCTACGGTGAAACGTTTTGTTTCCATAGGAGTATTACAACAATGCTTACTGTTGTTTAAATACAACAAGCACAATGATTATGTTAATTAAAAGTGAACTAAAAATCACAGACTTGTATTTCTAACTTTCCCTCTGAAGGCCTAAAAGGCTTGAAAAGTCCCCAGTGACATTTACTTTGCCGTAACAAGCTGTTCTGATGTAACTGTAACTAATGGCAAGAAAAACCACAAACAAACAGGATGCTTTGAAGGCTTCTTGACAATGCAATATCATTAACTGACCGAAAAAGCGGCAATACAAAACGTAAAACTGATATTGATAAATTAAGACCTGGATCTTCTGTTTGTACTTGATGTCACTGCTGCCATTGTCGACACCTTTGTGATGCACAATTTAGGATTTCCTCTTCTTCATTATGTATTATTCAGTTAAGATTAAGGCCTTATTAATAACCTGAGTGATGTGGCTAATATGTGATAAAGCATGAAAAATTATATTAAATATTTCCCTTCCTCAACAAATCAACCTGTGATCAGCTAAACTGGCTGTACAAATATAACTAACCCGTATAAATATAAGCCAAAGTAGTTTTGGCCAGCAGTCTCCCAAGTTGATGAGACGGGTGCATTAAAGGAAAAAGATCTGCAATAAAGCGCACTGGCAGCTACAACTGAGGAAGAAAAAGGAATGGGCAAATATTGACTAGCCATCTGTCAGCCAAACATTACGTTGTAGTACACATGAAGAAGAGCCATTCAGTCCTGCCTCAGAAGCCTTCAGCCAGGAAAGACCACAATTAAATATATTGTCCTGCCCATATTCTGCCAAAAGAAAAGCCATAATTGGCCCGTTTTTAAACTGCTTTCTTTCTGAACAAGATAAAATCCTTTTACAAATAAAATCCTTTTTACAGAAGTGCCACAATATATCAGTCACTTTTAAATGGAAGAATTTCATGATTATTTTGTCCAACATTGGAATTACAGCAAGCATTTACAACTGGAAATTCAGCAAAGGAGGTTTAATTTCCCATCCAAGCAGGAACTTCGCTGCTAAACCAATACTTACGAATGATTGAATATCACCAGTACTTCATTGTTGATCAACTGCATGTTTCATTACAAAGAGAGCATAATTAGTCCTGTTTTTTAAGTACATTTGAAGTGTGTTTTAACAAAAAATGTGTATCATGATTATCTACCATGCTGAACAACATTATATTTTTGGCATTCTACCACCTTTATTGTAATGTATTCCTTTTGACTGTTCATGATTCCTTTTTTTATCTAATGAAGCATTTGTTGACACTCTGACTAAAGTGAAAAATGTAACTATTGTTACGCCTGCACCCACTCACATTCTACAGAGATGCCGCAGTCCCCAGAGTGAGATTTTCTGCTTCAGAGACCCAGAAAACCCCATTTTCGTGTATCTTAAAGGTGGAGGCAAGTTTTGAAAAACTGTATTGGGCTGAATACTTTTGTTTTTAGCCGGTAAATGCAGAGGGAAGGCAGATACATCACTGCTAGGAGCAAAGTGTAACTTCAGTGTATGTCTTCAAATGCAACGAATGGATGAATGAATGAACGCAATGAATGAATGAATGGTTTACTCAGAAATGAAGGGGACAACAAACTAAAGTAAAAAAGTTAATGACTATCCTTATATCTGACCTTAGACTCTTTTATATTATTGAAGGGGTTGTCTCTGGCATCCACATGAATAAAGATATCATTGCTGTTTTCCAGGAAAACAGTTAAAACCAACACCTTGTCATATTTAGTAGGTGCTCTTATTCAGACAGACAAGAAATGAAACTGCCTTGTCCACAGAGTCTAATGGGCTAGACTTTGCTTGCTCTCTCTCTCAGATTTTCATTTAGAGCTGCTTACTCTGGCAGGTGAATGTATTGTTGGGGGCCTAGACAGTGTTTTTTATTGGTTTATAGCTGTGGGTTTTTTTTTTATTCAAACGCTGTTCATACACTGCCCTGCCCCTCGAATGGAGTGAGTGTGTTATTAAATATTCTATCTGATCATTTGTAATAGTAATTCTTGGAACAGAACAAAAATCATTGTTCAAAATGAAAAAAGCAGTTCATTTTGGGATTCTGTTAGTTTAAAAGGTATATATAATTTATGACAGTTTTTTTTTAATTAAACAGGCTGATGTGGTGCATTAGCACTGATAAGGTTCCAAAACATGCCATTTACTCATCAGTCTGTTTAGTGCAATTATGCAAATTTAGCTGCAAAAAAAGCCCATTTTGAATTCAGTTTTCTTTATGAGAACCAGCACATTTATTTACATCTACATTTTTTTCAGACTACAGTAGTTCTGTTCTGTCTGTCCATGGAGAAGTTATTAGAAGTGTATCATTTTTGGACATTTTTGAATACACAGCACAGCTAATTTACATTTATCATTGCATAGAAAAGGCCAAAACACCCTATTCTATTGTAAGGGATAAAGAGAGGTTGAAAAATGATCATGAAAGATGTTTGACGACTGGCTGTGGTGAATAAACCAATACAAATATAATTTGTGGACCTTATAGAAGAAAAAAAACATTCAAGATGTGGGCCCTTAAATAATGAGATGAAAACCACTGATATTTGGGCCTTGCTTTTTCCCACCGCCAATCATTTGGAGTTAAATACTGATCCCACCTTTTGTAAGTACACAGCAGTACATGAAACAGATTCTGAATTCCATTTATTTGAATGAAAGAATCTGTGACATGCAGCATGCAGTGAAACACTGACACAAACAGAACAGAACGGCTGAACTGGGGTTACGTCCTGCCTTCTGTGTCTGACTGAAGAACTGATAAAGTGGATGTGAGCCATGTGGGATTGATACTAGCACATGCTCTGCCTCCCTGCTCTCGTTTCGTGAACGTTACAAGCTACAAAACGGTCAAATATGACAGAGCTCAGGGGAGACAATTGTATTTCAATTTGATTGATGGCTGGGCCTGGGGAGAGCTGGTGGAATTGATCAGCCGGGTTGTTTTAGGGTTGTTTCATGCGAACGGTTGAAATAGACTCCGCAAATAGAATTGACGTTTCCATTTCAGTGGAACAGTTCACCGCAGGATAGAGCCACCAGTATACAGGGGCGTCGGGGTTGCCCGACATGACCTCTTGTTCTCTGATATTGTTGATGTTCTGACTGTGAAAACAACTGTAGCTGCATAGCAAAAGTGCTCAGGTATACTGAACAGATGGGAGGAGAGGGAATAAACAACAGACAGTACTAGATATAAAATATGTGCACGACAGTGTGTAGACAAATTGTGTGAGCGCACAGATCACAGTATGCAGCATCTATCTTCAGCTACTAGCAGTGTGTTTAAATGTACCTCATAAGGGGCACTGTTTGAAGGAGGAAGCTGTTTTTTTAGTGTTATAGTCATGATGTAATTGCTCTACTTTGCTTGTTTGTTCAATTATTGTTCATATGTCATACACTGGTCGTATGACACTGTTAAAATGAGTCATTCTGAGTGGAAATCAGGCGTGCCATATGTGAATCATTATAATAGGAGAAAACACTTCACCGGTTGAAATATGAATGAAATGTGGTGTCAACTTGGTGGTTGTATCACAGGAAGTTTTTAATTAAAAGAAAAAACAATTGCCTTTTTGGTTAAGATGTATGCAGGAAAAGACTCTTATTGTGGAGATAAATGTGTGAGTAGTTGCTCTAACAGCAAAAAGAAATTATTGCGCAATATCCGAGGCCAAATGCCACAAATTATCTTGGTCATTTCCAAGATGTGGACAGAAAAAACTATAAGCATTTTAATATGTAAAGTACACTTAGGATGATTTTTTTAAAAACCAAAATCTCACCCTTCGCCTCTGTACACCACCCTTCTGCCTCTCCTTCTTCCCCCTCTGTCTTCCTCTTCCATTCTCACTCTCATTCTTTTTCACTCCTTTTATCTTTCTGCTTTTCTGTCTTCTTTGTTTCTATATCTCTCTTTCACACTGTCTCTCTTACTCTCTCTCACTCACTCTCTCTTTTACACTCTCTTTCTGTTTTACTAACTCCCCTCTCTCGTTCTCTCTCTCTCTCTCTCTCTCTCTCTCTCTCTCTCTCTCTCTCTCTCTCTCTCACACACACACACACACACACACACACACACACACTCACACACACACACACACACCCACTCACCCACTCTCTCATTCTCTCTCATTCTTTTTCACTCCTTTCACCTTTCTGCTTTTCTGTCTTCTCTGTTTTTGTATCTTTCACACTCTCTCTCTTATTCTGTCTCTATCTCACTCACTCTCTCTTTTACACCGTTTCTTTCTGTTTTACTACCTCCCCTCTCTCTCTCTCTCTCTCACACACACACACACACTCTCATTCTTTTTCACTCCTTTCACCTTTCTGCTTTTCTGTGTTCTCTATTTCTATATCTCTCTTTGATACTGTCTCTCATTCTCTCTCTCTGTCTCACACACACACACACACACACACACACACACTCTCAATCACTTTCTCATTCTGTTTCACTCATTTCACCTCTCTGCTTTTCTGTCTTCTCTATTTCTATATCTCTCTTTCACACTCTCTCATTTTCTCTCATTCGCTATCTCTCTCTCTCTCTCTCTCTCTCTCTCTCCCCCCCTCTCTCTCTCTCTAAGTATGTTCTCAAATCCCCTCACAGAATGGAGTTGCTTTCAAACATCAAGCGCGTCTCAGTGGAGAGAGAAAAACAAAGAGCTCCCAGCTAGTGCTCTCGGGCCAGACATGTTTGTGTTGAGTGTGAATGGCCAAGTCGCTCTCGCTGGATTTATTTTGTGCCACAGTGCTCCGAGGGTGTCTAAGAGCAGCTTCAGACACTCACTGCCTCGCTCACTGCTCTCATAATGTGGCTTTTTTGGTGCGCTTTATTTGTTTGGAAGCTTTGCATGACCCACATAGTTCCATGGTGTGTTCTATTATGTTTTCATTGATACCGACTGACTTAGTCCATCTCCCTGGAATACTTGGCCATGGACTATGTTAGGCACATTAAGCTAAGTTTGATGTATCCATTTTAGCCTTTTATTATTAATGGCTGTCTGTCCAGCAATGAGATTACACTCCGTAGAGACAGAGAGAGGCTGGTGATTCATAAATGGAATTTGTATTAGTGGCAGTACTTTAATTTATTTCCAGCCACCTAAAGGTAGTGGTTGGACACAGCCATGTGCTGGTACACCGAAACAATTCCATTAAAAGTAGTAGATGTGACTATGAGTTCCTAAATAAAAATGTTCTGCGACTTCTTAATTTTGTTTGGTTGAATATTGAGCACGTACAGTAGGAATATGAGTCCAAAGTATAATCATCTGTCTTCCTCAGCTGGTAGCATAATTAATTCAAGAACTGTGGTGATGTGGAGGTCTTGGAAGCCTTTTCCTCAGGCCTGTTCTTTGTATAAATAACTTTTAATATCGTCTGTGTGGATTCGAAACTTTCTAAGTAGCACTGGAGCAGCGGTGTGTGCTTTTATTCCCATGAGTCTGCAAAAGTTGATGTGGAGCTCTACAGAGTACTGTGAAATTTTGATCAGACTTCTTTGAACATGTGCAATGGCCATTTAGCTGACTCATTAGAGAGTATATTTGGATTTGCTCTGAATATTTCAGATGACCCAGGTGTTTAGGAGGAACATAAACTCATTCAGTATACAACAGCAGGCGCATTGTTTCCCGCATATTGGCATGGTATGCGTTCTGTTCTGCGCAACAATATTTGTCATTGTTTGTCGACCGTAACACAGACCGTCATGGAAATGACTTGCATCTGTCAGTGCAGACAGCTGATTTGTCTTTATATGAAACCCATTTTTAAGGCACAGACACAAATGACAGAGGTGTCTGTGAGCCATTCTGCACTGATGGATTCGTTAGTTATCTGATGCTGTCTTTAAGGTGTAGGCTTATTTTTTACAGCAACTTTCCAGATGTGTTATAGCACCAGCTACTTAGCCAATTTCAAACCAGAAAAAATGCAAGATGGAAAAAGTGAGATGGCACTAGCTGCTGTTATTTACCAAGTCAGTTAAAGCTGTATTTGCTGTAGTTGCATCAAGACCCATACTGCTGTCTCTCTTGGGAACATACTAAATGACATTTGTCTGTGTTGTGATGGTCCAAGGGAAACATGTCAATGTAGCTGTATGTATA
>JBBPCZ010000002.1:9008271-9028250 GCA_037974445.1 Brycinus macrolepidotus | reverse complement strand
TATATGTATATACATGTGTGTGTGTGTGTGTGTGTGTGTGTGTGTGTGTGTGTGTGTTATAAATTGCTATATTTGCATTGTATACATCTCATGACCCCAGGTTCCTATCACCACCATTATAAACAAAATGAGTCAGTAAGTTTTTCTGTTATGCGCCATTTTACATCAAACCACACTGAATGACTTTGTTTGCATGTCAGGTATCGAATTACGCAGCAATTTTGATACATGAGTAGATTTCTGATCAGCGTTAAATACGGATACGGATGGTGCTTTCCGTCCGTATCCTCAGTGTATACATATGTATTAGTATTAGAGTGCATTCATAGTAAAAACTCATTCACAGACTCATGCACCCACCCACACATGCAGGTCAATATGCATTGTTACATTTGTCTGCATTGGCTCTGTGCGCTTTACTTTGCTGATCTGGGACAGTAAAGTGATTAATGGTCTGTGGAGTGGATTTGGGCAGTGCGCGCGTGCTGATGAGCAGAGTGGCCATTCACAAAGCCCCCCTCTGCCTGTTTTTCCCCGTGACTTCATCACAGTATCCACCATGGTCGTTTCTGTGAAAGTGCTGCAAAGCGTGAAGTGATTGATCAATAATAAGAGCCCAGTCTTTCACCAAGGTGGATGACCTGGAGAAAAAGCCTAATGCGCCGATCGCCCTAGCCTGAAATTGGAAAGAATGTGTGAAAAGGAGTGAATGGATCGCCCTAATATGTCTGAAGGCCACCACATTCATTTCAGCCTCTCAGCTAGCACTTGGCTGATTTATGAGAAACGCCACATCTGATTCCTCATTATGAAGATCAGAGGCCAGGCACTGTTGTCTCTCTCTCTCTCTCTCTCTCTCTCTCTCTCTCTCTCTCACACACACACGCACACACACACACACATACATACATTATTAGCCTGCAAACCCCTGAGTTAATTCAAAAGTGATGACGCCACTGCAGCCCTGACCTATTATTGTTTCAGTTAGCGCCCAACCAAAATAGTTGTTTTTCCCTTAGTCATGTAAATGCACCAATCAATGTGGCGTGGGTCACCTAATGTGTGTGTAATGCAGTTACCCTCGTTCAGACACCTGAGGCATAACGATGCAGTATTTATCGACTGAGTCAAAGGTGGAATTAGCTTCCTGGCTTGTGCTGTTCAGTGGATCCTTCCTTTTTCTCAAGTAAACAGGCATATTTTGCACACGGGAAACGTTAGGCCTGAAGCCTTTAAAACTGGTTTTGGATTTTGTTATTAATTGAACTGTTGATGTGTCTGATTGGCCTCTGGGTGTCATACCTACCGGTGACTACAAAATCCAGAGCCATGAGAGTTAACGCCCATGGAGAATTGAAATAGAAATAAACAGCTTAATGTAATATACATATGCTGTGAGTAACAGTACAGTGCTAGTGTTAGATACATACAGTCCATATGTAGAAATTAAAGTGCTAAACAGCCTGCTTTGAATTCAGTGCTTTTGTCACACATGTATGTATTTCCATCCTTTTCAGCCAACAGCAGTTTTGCCCCACCCATTCACTATAAGGTTAGTAAGAGTGTTTCAGCCCAAACTGCTTTCTGAGTGAGGCACAATACAGGGCAGCCAATCAGAGCAGATTTCTTTTACATGTATCTTTAAGACACAGTAAAATGTACTGGTTTTTTTTCCACTTAAAGAGGTTGTAAAAACAACCATGTGAATACATATTAACCTATTTTTGGTACATAATACCACATAAACATCTTAAGCTGACCTCACAGAAAAAAGAAAATCCAAGAAAAATGGCTAAAAGACCTTTAAGATGAATAGTTACTGTTTTAGTCAACCAGAACATGTTTACGGCTTATTTACAGCTACAGTCGCTGTTATTCTTAAAGGTAAAGCAATAAACTGATTTTTGAGACACCCCTGGTAATTTATATTTTAAAGGACCCCTATCTTGCATTTTTCTTGCATTTTACTTTTTTCCTGATTTCTTGAGGTGCTTTTTATTTTTACATGAGCAATGTCTAACTTCTCTTCGTCCCTGAAGAATGCAGTTTTTATAACAGTACCTTTCATACTAATAATTGAACTCTTATTCTTACTGTCTGCTGTTGTTCTTCATTCAGAAAAGCAGTCTATCAACTAATTTTATTTATAAAAATGAAATGGTCCCAGAGAAAAGTTCATGCAAAACTTGTAGCCTTTTTTAAGAGCTTTTGGAAATTGATAGAAATATGTCATAAGATCCACTTCCAATATTTACAACCATTCTTTGTGCGATTCTCCCATGTTGTGTGCAGTCTTCCTTTGCGTGCATATGTAAGAGCATATAAATCTGAAAGTGTCCCAAAAAGCTCAGTGCATCTGGCCCTGAGTCTTATTCGAGCTTCCAGCTTCGGTAATAAAGCAGAGATGGGAATAAACAAGTAGGCAGGATGCAGTGTAGCGGAGCCGCGTGGCTTCCCCTGTTGGGCTGTTTATACAGAGGATGTAAATAGCAGGGAAGTGTGTGTTCTCGCCGCAGTAGCCCATGTTTCTGAGCTCGGCCGGGTGAGAGCTAATCAGAAGCTGCTGCTGAGCAGAGCGTTCACTTGCAACGGTCCTGCCACGCACAGAGCCATTGATTGGGGCCTTGGGGACTTGTGAGGGTTTCCAACTCACTCTTAAACAATGCAGTCATCTCAAAACGAATGTAGAGGCTCAAGTTTTTTTCCATCTATCTATCTATTTATTTATTTATTTATTTATTTATTTATTTAATCTCTGGGAAATACAGCTCTGGCCCAGCGCGAGCCAGGTTCCACTGGAAAAGATGACTGTAGCAGTTTTCAAAGTTTCTCAGCAGCGGCCAGCATTAAGTAAGAACAAAGCAAAAGGTCAAGAGTACAGGACACTCGTTTCTCCCGGGCTTTGCTGTTTGTTGTAATCAGTGAGATGCATGGTGTCTTTTTTTCAGTCTCAGTTGGGAGGGGGGAGGTAAACAAATCGTGTCTCATCTTGGCATTTGCATCCTTCCTAAAGCAAGATGCCAGTTCAGGAATATCGTTGTTCAAATGTTGCTCTTTATCTGTACATTTCCTACCATCAGCCAATGAAAAGTACATACAGAGGATTTGTAATTCTCAGATTTTGGAGCATTTTGGTGTTAGTTGTGATGAGACTGAAAACAGCCTGGCCTACACAGCAGGATAACCAGGCCAGATCTTGCCCCTCCCAATGACTGCAAAACGTGTCCCACTTTCAGACTAGACCGAAGTGATTATCTTCCCAGATTATCCTTTGGTTTTGGTTCTGTTTAATTAAACTTTTAAAAAAAGTCTAATTTACTCACAGTCCAGAAACGACCGCTCTGAATTTATATTAAGCATAAATATTAATCTATAAATATGAATTACTGTTTACAACTTTGGTTTGGGGGGAATGCCGACTGGCTCACATAAAATGCCACATTGACATCAGATATGAAAGAATGATTCCAGCCAAATCAATAGCTGTTTCCATGCAAAAGGTTTTCATGATAAACATTTTAATCCTTCATAAGTTTGTCAATTTAGACTATTGAAACAGAAATTGTTGATAATTATTTATGAATGTTGAGAAAGTTTTTTTTTCTGTTCAACTGTGCCTCTGACAACAATTTGAACTAATTTAGTTGGATTGGAAGGAGACTTCAAACCTTAAAAGAAAAATAAACAGTGCTACCACTTTCAGTACTTACAATATGTATATTATTTACAGAGAGAATAAAAAAATAAAGGAAACATTCCTTATCCAGGGGTTATGGGAAAGTCAGGGGAGCCAAATGTGCGTAAGTTGCGACATTTGTGAAATTAGAGATGCAATCATATCAAACACAACTTTTTTACGGATAAACCAAAACTCAATTGTTGTTGTTGAAGAATAATGCCATCGTGTAAAACATTTTAGCGCCAAAAGTCAGCTGAAAGCAAATTAACTGCTGGGCAGCAAAAAGCGCAAAAAATATTTTAGAATCCTTATTTTATTGGTCGCAGTTTGCAAAAAAAGTCAGTGGAAACATTGCTACTGTGTACAAAAGCAGTAACGAGTATGACCGTTTAGTGTATTTTATGTGTATCAGCAAAGTTATCAGTTACCACAGATTGCAAACACACCTAGAACAACATTGTGTCGTCCACTTTGTTTGTTTTGATCTACAGTCACGATTTTATTCTGTATGATTCAAAGTTCAGGACCACTGGTTGAGGCTCTGAGGGGCTTTATATGAAAGTGTGTGGTGTTTTGTTCTGAGTAGATCTTAAAGTGTGGGGGTATTGATGACTGAAGGATGACCAAGGACATAAAATCTGTGAAATCTCCCATCGTGTGCAGGGTCTCTCACATTGCAACATTGGTTGTACCACAGGGCAAGGCTTAAGACTGCACCTTAATCAATATATTCATTATCACAGTTTTGACCTTTGCAACATCAAATCATCATCATTATTATTACGTTTTTTTAAATTACAATAACTTTGGTTCTGCGTGACATAGGAACACCAAACAAAGCTCAGTATGACGTCTGACACCTTGAGCATAAACATAATCAAGCTGTTTGTCCGTATGACGACAATTTACCATTTGTTGCACTGCCAGCACGGATCTGTCCCGCTTGTGTCCTAAGGGTTAATATACTGCAAAGCATATAGGCACTCACAGTATGTATCAGTCAGTACATTGTCTCAGAAACACCTGCCATATAGAAATACTTTGTAATGACTGTAGCCGTCTCTGTTTAAATCTGATTAAATGTATTAGCCCCCCTCTGCCCCATCCATCAATAGAAAGGGACCTCCTTAGGGCCATTGCCTACCAGATATTATTTGGACAGTGGTCAAAAACTGAGCTTTAATGAAGAGCTAGATCACTTTGTTTCTGGAGATCTGTCACCCTGGTCCAACACGCCTGTTTTTAATATTCCAAAGGTTCTGAAAGCCTTAATTACCTGGATCAGGTTCAGACATCTACAGTAATGACCCACAGGGTCTAAAAAGGTAGCCACTAGGAGTGCACTTTTTAAAAACAGTGGTGACGTTCCATTGCAACATACACTACCATGCCACAACTATCACCACTGTGCTGAGAATGATCCACCACCCAAATAAAATCTTTTTAATTGTGGTCCCCTGGTGGTGCTTTTCTGTTGATGGACAGAGCAGTTCTTTTCAACCAATGGGTTGCAGCCCCCTGGTGGGGCATGGTGGTATTTCTAGGGAGACCATTGATGTCATTTTATTATTTTATATTATATTATTTTTATTAATGTATTAACTGTATTTAAATACATAAATATTAACAAAACAAAATATAAAATATGACAAATGTTGCGATAAGTATTTGCATAATAAAACATCTAATATCCAATATTACAGCTTGTTGATTGGTTTTACGAAAGGCATGGCATTTAAAAGGCATGTATTCAGTGCAAGTCCATTTGGTTTTTAGAGTATTGCGAAAGGTTGAAAACCGCTGGGTTAGAGCACTGTTAATCAACTGTGCTTTAACAGATGAGCTGCCGTCTGTAAATGTGTAGCTACAAAATACACCTATAAAGTAGTTGTTCCTGATAAAATGGCCAAGGGATATTTGTAGTTTATGGTCTGTTTTTGTTGTCTTGTCCACATTATTCCACTCTAAAGCAGAAGCATTGCTGGGAGGACTGTCACAGAGGTGGTTTATTCTCCACTGCTTTTGTCCTGAAGGACTCTCAGCGCAGAGGCATGGAGCCCCCATGAGCTGATTATGCATCAGGTCAAGCACAGCACCCTCTCAACCCGCAGAGCCAGTGCCCTGATGCCATGCATCCTCCTCACTTCAGGCTCTCTACAGCAATAACACAACACTGCTACAGTGATGCATCACTCATCTCAGAATATCACTCTTCCTCTCTGACGCTCTTCTCTCAGACTCTCTTGTTTCTGCCCCACAACCAAGTTGTTCACTGACACTCATCTACAAAAACATAGACCTTTAGATACCTGCAGGAATGCAGCAGATGATGAAGAGCCGGTTCAGTGTTTGAACAAGGCCTGCATTACAGTGACCACGGGGCAGCGAAAGAATGGCTTCCCTTGCCAAGCCCTGCAGTTCCACTGCTCTATGGAAGGCAATAAACAGATTAGCATTTCTCCTTTTCATTCCATTCCCTCCCGTCCCTCTCGCTCAAGCCCCCCTTTTTCATTTCCGGAAGGGTCTTTTGGTGGCCAGTGGAATTGCACAGGCTGGCAGCTTGTTTCCAATGATAAGCATTCATCAGAGCGCTCAATTTTGGTAGCTCTTGTTCCTAATCAGAAATGCATCAGATTTATCTGCTGCCTTCCAGACAGAGTGTGCCAGTCTAGGAATTTCAATAAGAGCCTTTCATAGGTAATTAAATTGATTTAATTGGCCACCCTAAATCGAGGCGTTCATCTCTGTTCAGCCGTTGTGGTGCTGCTTGCTCGTGTGCATATATATTTTGCTGGGCGACTGTTCAGACTGTCCCGTGAAAAAAGAATTTGTGCTGTTAATTTGCTTTGATGTTATTTTTTCTGCTGGATGGTGAGGGGGGATGATGGTGCCTGCTTGGACACTTTCAAGCTGTGTGCTGCTGCCATCTTTGGGCGGGCTTTGAGAACAGCGCCCGTTTGATCTAGTTTGTAAAATGATGAAACAGGATTTCTATGTCTCGGTATTTTCTCTGTGGCTTAACAACTGAGGGACATTTTAGTGAAGTTTGCAAGGTTTTAAAGGGCCCATTTCCTGCATGTTTGTTGTATTTTATTATTTTCCCTTGAGTTCCACTTCTGTCTTAAACAACTTACACCACAGTACCCCTCTTTTTACTATTTACTGCACATCCTCTGTCCTGCTGCTGCTATCATTTGCACAGTTTTTATTTATTGCTGTCTACCTCCATCCTGCTTTTTTGCACAACTAACGCCTCCGCTGCTAGAATACAGCATCTGTCATAATATCGTATTCAGTCAACCGTCAACTGCACTAAATGTTGTCTTTTCTTGTTTTTTTGTTGCTTGTGTTTTTTTGCTTGCATGTTCTCTCCTGCCATCTTTACACTGTGTATTATGTGCCATCTACACTTGTGTACTCTGTGTTGTTTCTGTTTTTGTTCTTGTGTTGCACCATGGTCTTGGAGGTATGCTGTTTCATTTCACTGTGTACTGTGTACAAGGCTGAGATGATAATAAAACCTACTTGACTTGACTTGAAAATTTGACAGATTAGTGCAGCTTTATGTACCAAAAACACCGCCATAATTAATTTCTACGTGACAATTTCTCAGCCTGTCTTTATTCCTTATAATTATAGTAGCTGTTTTTGTTGGTGCCAGTTTTTGTTTCTGTGTTTTTATAACTGATATGTGTAAATGATCTCTGCTCTGACTGGCTGTCCTGTATTGGGCTTCATTCAAAAAGCAGTTTGGGCTGAAACACTAATTTCAGGTTCAACGTGAATGGCGTTAAACTGCTGTAGGCTCAAAAATTGCACAGGTGGATATGCAGACAGGTGGTAATTTTTGTGACATCACAAAAATACTGAATTTAAAAATGGGCTGTTTTGAAATTTCGTTTTGAAGCTTGGTTTTTCCGTGCCATGGGCCCTTTAAAAAGGGAGAGAGACATTTCTATGAGAAGCACCATGAAGCAGGATTTGTACCTATCGGTTTATAGTGGCAGTCAAAGGAAATGAGCAGAGCACACTACTGATCTCTCTCTTTGATGGAACTACAAAGCTTGAATTATTTGTGATCTTTTCTGCTGCTGTTATTATGAGGCAGTGATTCCATTCAGGCTTCTCTTTGCTCACCGCTGACTGACAGTAGAAAGATGAGCCGCTAAAGTGCATAGTGCTAATCACCCACAGCTTTTGTATTGCATAATAGAGCCAGGCAATGATTAAAGGTTATAGCACGCTGAGCCACAGTAGAGCACTGCACAGTAACCTAAAGCATGCTAACCTCTTCTCCCACTGACAAAAGAGGGCAACGCTTTCAAAATGCGAACAGGACGAGTCAAATTTTGGATATTGGGCAAAATGGATGTGAAAATGTGTTATTCATTCTGATGTATTTCTCTATATTGTTGCTTTTCAACAAACGCCAATTATCTCATTTTTATCATTTGAACACAGAAGCTGTCTTTTATATTGCGTTAAACTGTCATGATGAATGAACCAATAGTGATACTCAAAAATTTCTTATTTAAAAACTCTTTACGTTGCCATACATTAGACGTAAAGAACGTTTTTGCCTTCTTCTGTAAAGTTACCACTTTGAAGATTTTAGGACAGTGACGATATATTGTTAAGGAAGCATGCATGACTCTTGCTGCAAACATCTTCTCTAAATATTGTAATTAGGTAATATTTCTTTAGAAAAAAACACGCTAGGATCAGGGTTTTTATGACTTAAATTTCATTAGTTTTAATTATTGTTTCGTTCTTCTTTTGGTTTTTAATTTCAGCTAAGTTTCAGGTCATTTTTAAAAGTGCATTAGTCCTTTTGGTATCATTTTGGGGTATTTTTGGAACAAAAAGAGGTTTTGTCTCACTTCATTTTGGTTGAGTTCTTGTTTTCCAAATAATTAGTTATAACCTTTATTCAAAGACATTTCCATCTCCAGGGAATTTAAGGTTTAGAGTAGAAGCAGTATGCTTCTAGACTGTCCCTTGTGATTTATACATATGAAATTGTTTAAATGAAAACTGAACAAAAGTCAAATCTAATGGTGTCAAGAAAAGTTTGCTTCAGATCTTATGTGAAAAAGTAAAATCCTGACTCTTTGATCAAAAAATAGCAGTGACAATCATACGTCTTAATTTTGATTACAAAAAAATCATGAACAGAAATTTGAGTTAGGATTTGTGTGCAGAGCTATTTATTTATCAAGCTTCACTGTTAAATTTATTGCAGTATGGTGAGTATCAGTAAAACTTTGTTTGCAGTATAGGAGTTTATTTTGTTGAGAAAGTGTCACCGCATCTCTATTCTGAACCAAAACAGTGGTCTCTTGTGGTTTGCAAAGTAAATGTTCCGTAAATCCCTCCTGGCGCTGTTCCTTCGTTTGAAATGGGTTTGTGTCTACACTCTCTGCAGCTGAAGCAGAGCGAGGCCAATGCAGACACGAAAGAGAAGCTTCCCCTGCGTTTGCGTATCTTTGAGAAGTTCCCCAACAGACCACAGATGGTGAAGATATCCAAGCTGCCGTCAGACTTCACCGTGCCCAGGATTAGGTACCGTATGGACCCTCATTCTGTTCATATCATCCAACTGTTGCAGTGCATTGAAAACCACCTAAGCTACTCCAGTGGACTACACTACTACTAGTTACTACACTTTCAGTTTTTCCTTTTCCCTATGGCAGTGTTTCTCAACTATGCTTCTGGAGTGTCACTGCACAGATAATGTTTGTGTTTCTCTGCTCTAAAACACTCATATTGGCTTGTTAATGAGCTTATTACTTGAATCAGGTATGATAGAGCAGAGAAAACAATATAGTATGCTGTTCATACCAGGACCAGTGGTGGGAACCAGTGCCGTACTAGCTTTAAATGTGGGATTTGTTTCTGCAAAATTCACCATTTCTAATTGTTTGCTGTTTATTCAACATAAAATATAAAATGTAGTTTATTTTTTGCAAAGGCAGCATATTTTTTCTTAAAACTTTACATTACTTTTACGGGTTTTTTTTGTTTGTTTTGGTGTTTTCCGGGTGGTTCTGAGGGGATCTGCAACCCCTTAATTGACACTTGAGAACTAATTTGCCCTAAAAAGCCTAAACAAGAAAAACCTTTGGAAAATTATTTGTCACTTGGTATTTTGCGAACTGCATGCCATAATATGTTACATTTTATAGCAGCCTCTCCCTAGTATTTAAACATGCTTTTTTATACACACTGTAGGGTCTACAGTCAGACTACAAAGTCGATGTAGACTATGAAAACTGTTGTCAGTGTAAAAAAGACCTTTATAATGTTTTGTGAAATTCATATCTAGAATGTTCAAGGCAAGTTGCCTTACAAATTATAACAATAGTGTAGTGGATCTCACCGTTTCCCTACAAATGAAAAACTGAGAGATTCCCCATCCAGGCTGGAACACCACTACTGCATGAACAAGATTCTTCGGGAAAGACCCTGAATGTTTCATTCAGCGACGTAAATCTCCAGGGCAATACGCTTCTGTTGCGTTGCACCATAAACGAAGAAATCCCTTGTTGTGAGAAGGAATTTTGAATAATTGCATCAGTCTTCTTAAAACATCATTCTGTTCTTTTACATTATCAAATGTTCATTACCAGCTTAATTGGGGTTTATTTGTATTATGAATTAAGGATAAGCGTTTCAGTCACATTTGATATATGAATTAAGAATAAGGACTAAGATAAGAAATTCTGATACAAATAACAGATGCCGGCTTAACGCTTCCCTGTGGAGGAGAGTTCCGATTTATCGTGGTTCTTTTTTTCTGTGGGTGGGGGGTTCCTGATTTTATGCCCACTTCACTCTTCTCCTGTTCCACCCACTAGCTAGGACTTCCCCGTCTTTTTGAACTGCTGCTAATGCAGTCATCGGGTGGAGTAGAATGGCGACCGCCAGTTCTGTTACACTGGCTAGCATCGCGTTAGTGATGGGGCAAGAGAGAAGGCCGTCTTACCCAGTGAAGCCAATCGCGCTCTCTTTGACCCCCGGCCATGCATGGTTGCAGCATCACTGGATCTAACTCGCAATTTCCTGATGATAGGACCAACACTTAGACAGATCACCGCTCAGGATCTCATGGTCCTTAAATCTAATAAGATGTAGACAAGCAGATAACTTTATCAAAAAATCATAACTGTTCAAGAATTAGAACATTCTGACACATCCTTACTTTGAATATTGTAATGCTTGCTGTTGTATTCAAGGGCTTTTATTTATTTACTTTTACCTGTATAAAACATCAAATTTCAATTACAGTCACAGTTGTGTAAATGTAAATTGTTGATTTGCTAGATTAGTTGAGTAATTGAAAAAAAAGTAGTTGAAAGGTTAACCAATTATAGAAGTAATCATTAGAATTAAGATTTGCATGCTTTGGTGTGTGTGCACGTGCGTGTATGTGTCACAGGGAGAGCTTCATGAAGCAGTTTATCGACCGGCAGCAGCAGGACCCCAGCTGTCTGTTCCGAAGACTCCCCTCCGCCTCCTCATCCTCCTGTGACCACTCCAAGAGGTCCGCTATTGAGGACAATAAATACATTGATCAGAAGGTAGTACAGCCATATTCCACCAACATGCATTACTGTCCATCAGGACTCTGACTGTCTCTGAGAAAGGGAATGTTAAAAGGATCTAAAATCCTGCATATACACATCAGCATTTATCTGCTTGCAGTAGCTGTCGACCCTTTGTTTACAGATGACTGTTTATCAGCAAAATTAATTTGAATCTGCTTTTGAATTCCACTCCATATTGTCTTCTGAGAGAATGGTGTCTCCTGTATGTGGCTTACCTTTTCTGTTCTAGCTGAGAAGATCGATATTCAGCATTCGCGCTCGCAACCTACTGGAAAAGGAAACAACCGTCAATAAAATTCTACGGTACGTTTGGGAATTTTGAAGACTTTATTACTTTTGAGGTTCTGAAACCTTTACTGAACTGTGGTATGACCTTGCCTGTTTTTATATATGGTCCAAATACACTGACCATCACAAGTGTCGGGAGACGTTTCCCTTATTTGGAACGCAATGAGTAATAGTTCATTTTCTTTGTCAGTAAGGTAAGAAAAAAAATACTTGGTTTTGTTTTCAGAAATGAGCTTTTTTCAAATACTTTCAGTATGTTTTGCAATGCCTGACTTCATGTTTAATAAAGTATCTTTTTTGATAAGAAAAGTAAGTTTTGATGAAAGGTTTATTTGACCTTTCATCAAAACTTACTTTTGATGAAAGATCAAATAAACCTTTCATCAAAACTTACTTTTGATGAAAGGTTTATTTGACCTTTTTTTCCTCAAACTATTGTTAAAAGCCAGTGTTGAAAATCTTTCACTCCACAAGGTGGTTTAAACCTCTGATGAGTGCTGATGTCACAGCAAAGGCATAAAATGTGTGGGGTTTGGTATTTGTCCGAAGCTTGTAGTGTCACAAAATTGTTGCAGATATTAAAGTGTGATACTCTTCTCCTCAGACTTTGACATGTATGTTTTTGAAAACGTGTTCATTTATATGAAAACATCTTGAAATTCTAGATTAAAACTGGTCCTAAGCCCTGGTCTAGGTGTCCCCAAACTTTTGACCGCTCTACTTCATTTGCAAAAGAACTAGCTCTGTTATTTGGTTATAGTTATGTGCTGTACCTGTCAGCCTGATTTTTCCATCCCAAAACAACTCCGTTCCATTAAGCACAGGTGTCGACCCCACTATGGATTTGGCGGAAGATGAAGCCAAAATTGCGATGCTAAATATAAGCATTTTTTCATTAGATTTTCCGATAATTCCATTACAGAAAAATGTGTTTTGCTTTTAGATTCTATCAGGCTGCCAGATTGTGTTGTCTAGCCAATAAAGCATTAGGACAGATAATGGTGTTTTTGTCTCTGGTCCCTTTGTGGGGGTCCTATCAGCATGAATAAACTAATTAATAATTAAATGTTTGGCACTGGTGGCAGTGGCTGCTGCGTCTAGCAGTGTCAGGCAGCCTGGGCCAGTCTGTGTCACACTGGGCTCATGCACCTAGTGCCGTGGCATCAGCTTTCAGAGCACGTCTGCAGTATCCCCAAGCCCTACCTGCCATTACCGTATCCGCTCGCATAACACACCCACACACACACACAGACACTTCTCCCCCACCACCTACTGCCAGACAGCACATCAGTAGCCATCCCACGTCGTCTCCTTGTACCGTCTGGGGCTTTCGGTCTGTCTGTGTGCGCAGACATTCACATGCGGGCAGCCAGTCATCTCACTGAGTGGCCATAAATAAGGCTGACACATCCTCCTGCAGCCCAGATTGTCATTAGCTGTGTTCTGGTACATGACTTTGCAATTAATGGACAACAAAGCAGCGAAAGCGAGCAAGCTAACGGGCTGAATGATGATGTGATGTGTCAATCCACAGCACGCGGGGCCTGTATGGATGGAAGCACAGAGGTAATCGGCAACCATTTGGTCGAGAAGAACAGTCACAGAGACTGATGAGAAAGCAGTGCGGTCTGTCAGCATGGTCAATATAAGGGCCTGTCTATTAGACAACGTCAGCCAATACTGAAGTAAATTTACTGGTATCAGAAAAAATCCCACTACTTAAGCTTGGATGTTTAGGGGCTTGTTTAATATTACAGAGAGATTACAGAGTCAGAACTGTTCACAGCAAGTGGTGGTAGGAACAAGGAATTCAATGTGTTTAATGCCAGGAAAAGCTACATCACAGAAGGTTTTTATATGAAATGTATAAATATGCTTTCTGATACACTGCTCCTTTGAGGGCCAGCTGGCCGAAGAGAACTCCATTGTGTTTTTATAAAGTGTCACGAAGTGTCAACAAGACACATTTAGGCCTTTGCTGATAATGGAATTGTTGCTGACAAATAATTACCATATAAGTAAATGTGATGAACAATTATCTCTTTTGTTCTTTTTATGCAGTTATTACAGTACAAACCAAAATGGGCCAAATTGATCGATTAGCTATCTTGCTTCCTAGCTATTTTTACCTTATCTACTATATTATACCAAGATAATGTACTGATGTGTTGTGCAGGTGCACATACAAATGTCAACAGTTACATTTGATCACATGTTGTCGATCAAAACTTTCTCCTGAGAGTGTGCTAGCCTTTGCCACTTCACTAATAAACGTTATTTACCACTACAATTTGAATGAGCTATAGAACTAAGTTAAATTATTTGTCCTCATGAATGTGTCTTAATTGTTTTATTTGCCTTAACCCAACTGATGAAAACTCACCCAGTTCACTGTTTGTTGTTGTGGCACAATGTAACTGAAATCTAATGACTGTGATCACCTGATAATTGTGATCAGCTTAAGTAATTGCAATCATTTTAAAAAAATCAAATAGTTATGTAATAATCGTGACCTATGGTAGAAACTGGGACCTCTTGTTCTCATCATCGCCGTTGTAAATAAATCTTCAGTTGGCAACTTCCTCTAATATGGAATTGGTAGAATTCCTGTTTAAGTATTTCATGATTTCATGTGTGTCTGTCTCAGATGGACTTCTAAACAGATGGTCACTAGCCTTATTTCCATTGCAGCAATATAGACTGAACCTGCAAATCTGTACCCAAAAGGCTATCCTGGTTAAATAGTAACAGCTGATATTATCAACCATCATCATTTTTATCTCCGTAAAACAGTATATTGGTCAGATTTTCTTATCAGTCAGATTAGGAAAGATTCTTTAAACAAATAATAAACATTTGGCCTAACTTAATTAGCCGTAATACCACAGCAAACAGTTTGATGAAAGACCTGCACATGTCATTTTCGAAAAAGCCCTGAAGTCATTAACTAAAAGACATCATGTTTTCTTCCATTTCAGTTTCTCAAGTCATGCTTCAGATTTCAGACTCTATAATTGACTGTGCTAAAAAGGGATTAATTAGTTTTCCTCTCAGCGGTAGGCCAGCTCCTCAAACCTGCTTCCTACCTGTGCTAAGTCCCTGTATGCTAATAAGAGCCATCTGCCATGCAATGTGTGTACACAGCGCCACACGATGGTAGATAGCAGCCCCTTCCCCAGGGACTACTCTGTTGATCTCTGCATGCAGTGCTAAAGCGCAGATAGCAGCACTTCAAAAGGAGCTTATACCTTTAGCCTGAATTTATGCATTCCTGCATTAAAATTTCATAAGATGCCGTTGTGTGAGCTGAAACAGAGGTTAGCTTATTATGTGATGGTTTTCTCATGTTTTTTTTCTCTATGCTCTTCCATCAGGGAGTTTACTCAGTGTTCTGGTGAAAATCACAGTCCTCTCTTTTTTTGGATTAAGAGTTTGTGCTGAATAAAAACCTTTTCAAAATGTACTACTCACTTCCCTTTGGTTGTGATGTCGCAACCATAAACACATTTACATAAGATCACCCACTCACAGTGAATTATTAAGGATGTCAGTCTTTTGCGGAGCTGGAACCTTCCAAAGGATAACGCACACATAAAAACACACAAAAATTGTAAGTGGAGAAACAAGAACAATTCAGAAAACAGGTTCTGTAAATGTAATAGTGAGGTATTTAGTTAGGCAAAGTGTGTTCAGTTGTTTTGCTGTGTTGATGAAGAGTGTGTTTTGTAAAGCTCTTGACTGTGCTTTGGTTACAGCGCGTGCACCAGGCAGCGCATCCTGAGCGGCTCTTTTGAGGGCCAGCCAACCAAAGAGCGCTCCATCCTCAGTGTGCAGCACCACATCCGCCAGGAGCGCAGGTAAACTCAACACACACACACACACACACACACGCCTTTATACAGTGTCATGAAATGTCATGCATAAAATGTCATACATGTATATAAGCACCTATATGTAATAATAATGTGATGATAATATGATAATCCATTTATAATACATAATATTAAAACGCTTTTTTTGTTTATTTTTTAGATGTTTTTAATGTAAATGATGTAAATTTCATGATAAGTGGACCAGTGGAAATGGTCTGAAATGACATGAATAACACAACAGCAGTCAGTGTTATAACACAAAAAAGTGCCATTACTCTGAATTACATTAATATATAAATAGGCAATGGTTTTGCTTTGTACTGTACAGTTATGACTTTAGTGATACAAGGTTCTGTTCCGACAGCAACAACATTTAACTATAGATATATATATATATATATGACAGCGAGTGGTTGTTGTGCTAGCGATGAGAAAGTGATTGTGATCATTGCCTCAGGTCTCTCAGACATGGCTCCACCAGCCAGAGAATCAGCAGAGGCAAATCTCTCGAGACACTTACCCAGGACGTGAGTACACACGCACACACACACACACACACACACACACACACACACACACACACACACACACACTCAGACACACACACACAGATATGTGACTTATAGCCTGACAGACTTAGATATAGAAATGTTATTTCTGCCTCTTGCCATGTGTGATCATGTGCAGCACTCCAGCACCGTGCGCTACCGGAATGCTCAGAGAGAGGACAGCGAGATCAAGATGATCCAGGAGAAAAAGGAACAGGCTGAGATGAAACGGTACAGGGGCAGTTTTTATCACCATCACACACACCTCCCACTCACACAGAGTACTTCACATAAAACCTGCTTAGTCACAATTATCACAAGGCAATTTTAACTATCAGTGAAGTCTTTATATTAATTGATAAATATGTACATTAACAGGGTTTAATACCTGGGTCTGCTGTTTTGTGGCCCAGCTGTTCTCATGCTATAAACTCCATACACCATTAACTTTAGGAAACAGATACATTTAACTTTTAGATGTGTAGAATTTCTTTGTACTGTACTGTTTAAATGTAAGTACAAAATTACACCATTAAATACACAACAGCACCCATCCATCAACTTCATATCATAATGAAACATCTGCACTTTCCACATAATTTCTTCGCTTGTTTTTAATGAGTTACCAGTGAGAAATAATTAATATCAAATTACAAGGGGCGCGTATTATCACCTGTGAAAACTGTGACTTCTGAGGTTAAAAGGTGTTCAGCAGTTGTCTGCCAGCTTATCTGTAGGACTTCACCTGCATGCACTCCAACAGAGCGAGCAAACTGCCTTCCTCAGCACTCTCATCTTGGCCTTTACATACTCCTTTTTTCCTTTCTCTCAAAATGTCAACGGCTGATTTATGAACCCTGAGGTAATAAGAAGCATGCTGTGTGAGGTCCCATCAGTATC
Organism: Brycinus macrolepidotus; assembly: GCA_037974445.1. Taxonomy (NCBI): domain Eukaryota; kingdom Metazoa; phylum Chordata; class Actinopteri; order Characiformes; family Alestidae; genus Brycinus; species Brycinus macrolepidotus. The sequence goes on along the minus strand of JBBPCZ010000002.1, from coordinate 9,011,356 downwards.
TGTTTTAACACAGTTGTGAAGAAGAGTTCACACACGCAGACGTAATGCCCATATAAACATCTAACCGCACAGAAATCAGCTCCGTTTCGAAGTTTACCTTTAAGAGCTCATCACCTTTGTCTTGTTTCTCGGTCTTGTATAAGCAGCTTCTTCAACACTAGGTTGTGATGTGGCCCTTTTTTTGCTAGACAAAGAAGGCGAAGGAATCTAACCATTCACTCACATTTACCATCACAAAGCAACCAATTAGCAATGCAGTAGTTAGCTAGGGAGTGAAAAGACCCTGAGTTTGAGGGACACATCTTAAAGATTGTTGCTTTTTTACTTATTTCACTTACGTTTCATCCGATGTTTCACTTTAAAATTAGTATTCTGTCATAGATAAAGGTATATGCAAACGATTGGGCACCCAGGTTAAATAACATGTTTTGTTGATTTTGTAAGTGCAAATAAGTAGCCATTCCTCTACATTTATGCGCATTCTGCACATAATACACAATTACTGTTTATTTGCTGTATTAGAAAAAAATAAAACATGAGACATTTTATATTTTATGTATTTCTGGTATATTAAACTCAGCAAATAAATAGAAATTATGCACTACAGTTTCAGTTAAAGGCATTTCTGAGTTTATTCCTTATAGAAATGGAATACACAAATCACCTAAATTAACCCATGGTATTTAAACATCAACACACAACTCTATAATTATTAATGATAATCAGTGACATCAAACAAAAAACAGTCTGAGACAGAAAAAAAACAATGATAATGAATGTAAGTGAAACTGAATCCCTCGTTGTCTAGCCTGCTTCATATCTTTCTTAATTTCAAAATAATTTGTTGCTTTGTATTTGTATTTTGTTATCAGAAAAGTCCAAGAAGAGGAGCTGAGAGAGAACCATCCTTATTTTGACAAGCCTCTCTTCATAGTCGGGAGAGAGCACCGCTTCAGAAACTTTTGCAGAATGATTGTGCGGGCCCGCTTCAACGCGTACGTCTCACCGTCGTCACAAAACAAGCATTACCCCGATTGTCTCTTTTTCATTGTCACTTTGATTAAATTTTATCACAGATTTGCTTTGTGCTTTTCTGAGTAAATGAAAGATGTTGTAATTTGTGTTCGCTGATCACTGTTGTATTTCTGAATGTTTTTTCTGAATAGGTCGAAAACGGATCCCATAACTGGAGCAGTAAAGAGCTTTAAATATTATCAGTTATAGTAAGTTGTAAAGTTTAATGGATGTTTGAAAGTATTTCCTATTATTTCATAACACATCCTGTTCTGCTTATGACATAAAACTGAAAAATTGATAATGTGTATTTTTCTTTTGACACCCTTCAGAATGATCAATATTAACTTTGATTGTTTTTCTTTTACTTCACTGAAAGATAATTCTGCTGAGAGTAATGTGAAAAGTGTTGCACTTATTGTTCTGGAAACTCGGAGAGAGAACTGGTTGTTTTTATAGATTAGCAATACAAATTTGGGACTGAGGTGTCCTCAAATGATCTTGAAAGTTCTCACAACAGAAGAAAGTTGCATAAGAACATTTCCACAAGATGTACTGTTGGCTGACTATGAATTTATGCATGTGAATTTATTCTGTGTGAACTGTGTGTTTGTGCGTGTGTGTGTGTGTGTGTGTGTTTGTAGTGATCTGTTGGGCTTGGTCACGTATCTGGACTGGGTGATGATCGTGGTCACTATCTGCTCTTGTATCTCCATGATGTTTGAGTCTCCTTTCACCAGAGTCATGCATGTTCCCACACTGCAGGTTTGTGATTACAATTCCTTGACTGATTTTTAGCACAGTTTTACTGCTATTCTAAATGATGCCATGATTCTGAACATACAGCTCCGGATAAAAATAAGAGACCACTGTAAAAATGTTCAGTTTCTCAGGTTTTATCTTTTATAGGTGCAAGTATTGAACTGAACAGCTTTGCCTTAGTTTTTAAGAACTGCTGACAATATTTCTCCTAATAAAAATATTGTTCTTTAAAGCAGAATTTTAAAGGAAATGACAAAACATCAAAATAAGAGAAATGATGCCGTCATGTCGGGCGTGCACGGTGGACACAACTGCGGGAGATGAACAAAAGCAGGGAAAATGAGCTCACAGAGCTCCAAACGAAACAAGCTTAACACAAGACTGGTGCAGGGCCTGTTCCCAGAGGTTTTTCACTCCCTTGGAAACCCAAGCTGGAGAGAGGTGGGTGTACTCGGATGCATTTAGGCTCATTCGCAATGGTGGCCAGTAGAGTAGCTCCACACTCTGTGGAGCTGCTTGTGGTGAGAGCATCTCACCTAATCACGCCTGCAGAGACAAGGAGGGAGACACAGAGAAAAGGCAGACAGTCACTGACACACGTGTGTGCATAAAGGAAGCCTCAGCCTTGCGCTTATCTCTCCTGTTCTGGTCCGCTTTCCAACTGCCACTTGGAGCGCGTCTGGTAGGAGTAGTGAGCTGGAAATGTGCAGGCATGAGTCTGTGATTCAGTCTCTAGTAGCACAGGCATTAGACAGATCTTTAACAAAGGTAACAAACCTGAGTTGGAGCTTGGAGTATGAGCTTGGTGACTGCACAGCTTCTCCCCGGACCGGCTGGCTTTTCTGCTGCGTAACACAGAGGGGCTCGACACAGACAACCAATCACGAGACAGAAACAGTGAAGCTGTAACAAGGCTTAACTCACACAGGACAGGTGGACACATAATCAGGTGCCTAGCAACCCATCTAACAAGCGAGTGAAGCTCCAAGCTTCCACACCTGGGTTGCCTAGGCATTGGACACACACACACAGCACACCATGACATCACTGAGACGAGACAGGACGTGGGTATTACTAGTATTCGGGTGACGGGGGCCACTGGGGGCGTGATCGAAGTGGCCCAGATGTGACAGATGCAGTGTTTACAGAACTTGAATAATTCAAAGAAAACAAATCTCTTGTTCACTCTTAAAAAAATGGCAATAATTACCTTTGACGCACTTCTAGTAGTATTTTGCCATCCAACTGGTCACACTGCAAGAGGAGAGTGTTGATTACAGCAGTGTTTTTATACTTTTCCTCATTAAAT
>JBBPCZ010000002.1:8983460-9008171 GCA_037974445.1 Brycinus macrolepidotus | reverse complement strand
GAATGGTTGTCAGACTCATAGAGATGCTGATTTAAAAATAAATTGCAGTGGTCTCTTATTTTTTTCCAGAGCTGTATTTGATTATATTTTTCACCGATTGAACCCTTTGAAGTTTAAAGTTATAATTACTCTTGTTGCTATACATTTAGTTTACATCCATCTTCAAATTACATACCCCCATCGTTTTCAAAGGGGGGTCCATAACATATAGGGGTCTTGATTTCACTACTTATTTTTAAAATGATGTGACAAGTGTAGGGACTTGTGCCACATTACATCCAAAAGAAAGATCATTCCCACTCCAGATTTATTCTGAAAATCACAAGTGTGAGATAACTAGAACATTTCTCAGCGTGTTTCCATTAAAGCACTGGATGACAAATAATTCATGTAAAATTAGAACATATGTCTTGTAATTACAAGTGAATACTTGTAAGGGTTAAATTAATCATTTTAATTCAGAAGTGATTTTAGATGTGATTGTTACTAGTGAAAGCCTGCACCTTCTCAGTGAAAAGACAGGGAGATGCAGTAGATGAAAGGGATTTTCACTAATTCAGCTGTCTCTAAGACTTTTAAAATAACATTTAACACAGCAGATTTATTTAGACAGTGCTGAAGTACCTGTATTTAGTGGGACAAGTCTGAGATGCTCTCTACTCACAGCCTGTAACTGCTTTTCAGCAGAGTGATCTCTCGTTGTAAAGCCTGAACTGACTATTCCTGTTATCAAAACCATAGTAAGAGTACAGTTCAGCATGATATTTATGGATCTGTCATATGCAACATACAGCTTCATAATAATTGTTACTGAACGTAGAAAATAAGATAAAAGGTCAATAATGTTTTTTGTGGTTAATTGACAAAAATCTAAGTTCCTTTTGGACTCTTCTCTTCAGCTCAACCCGCATATTTTCAACTGAATTTAAGTCAGGAGACCCGGTTCTGCATTTTCCCACATAGCTTGTTGTTTTACTTCTTTAAGCATCCTACTCATGGTTTGTGAAAGAACAATAATCACATGTCCTCTTCAAGGAAGGTTCACTACAGTTCTGGTTGATTTAAACTTAATTATTGTAAAATTACTGTGTTGTAATTTACTGTAGGAAAGTATGGACCTCTTCAGAAATTTGATCTTTTATCATGTTTTATTTTTGTGTTCTCTGATCTTCTCTGTGGTAATGAATGAATAACTTGTAAACTGATGCCTTTTGGCTTCATATCCCCTGGGTGCAGATTGCAGAGTATGTGTTTGTCATCTTCATGAGCATCGAGCTGAACCTGAAGATCATGGCGGACGGTCTCTTCTTCACACCTACCGCAGTCATCAGAGATTTCGGCGGTGTCATGGACATTTTCATCTATTTAGTAAGAATCCATTCCTTTTGATCTTTTCTACACACCCGATTGTGCAGCTAACACATGTGAAAGCCAGCATGTTCTGATTAAAGCCTCCTCTGGTGAGTCAGAGTGTGCCTGTGACTAAACTTCTGAAGACAACTCCTTAATGACTGTAAATATCATATCATTTAAATGGCCCAGTATCATGCATTACTTCCTTATTACTCTGTTTACATTTCACAATAATATCTCTTTTCCTATGCAAACATCATTTATATTTAGACTTTATAAGTTGATATGAACAATCTGATATTCTGGCTAATTCAAAGTTGTCAACGTCAGTAACCCTTATATTCACAGACTCCATGATACTATTTACTTCTCTCAGAATCACAAATGTTATTTTTGTTTTATGTAACAGTTAAACATTTAAACAGTCTTTCACCCAGAGTTAAATACACATACAAGCACAATCAAAGGCAAAGAGACGGAGAGACTGAGAGAGAGAGAGAGAGAGGAGTGCGAGCAGAGTCAGGTTAGGTTGTGTTTTGCCATAATCTGACAGAACAAAAAGTATTTGATGCAGTAGCATCACTTGTAAGGAGAGGTCATGGGGAAATGTATCTTTGTTTAAAGTTTACTTTAATTCTTTGTTTGTCGGACTGTAAAAACACTGTTCATACATTAGTAAACGTAATGAAAGACTATATAATTGGTCCCATTCATAACATCTGACCTGAGTGATCCTTACAGTGTGGCTGTTTACACCTGTGGCTGTGTCTTCAGCCACTTACAGTACCAAGAAAAACTATCCCCCACTCCTACCCCCTCATAACTTTAGTTATATCCTCAAACAAAACATGAATATTGTTTCTCTTGAGCCATTTAGAGGTTGACTTTTTACTGTACTTCAGATCGTTGTCTGGCTGCATAAACCAAATGCACTCGTGCTTCAGATTATGTACTGATAGAGAGACTGATAATAGAGAGCAGAATTTATAGTTCTGTCAATTATAGTTGCCCAAGATCTGCAAGCAGCAAAGCAGTTGCCCAAACAACTTAGCATCATGTTTGACTTAGCATCATGACCTTGTATGTAACATGACCCTTATCCTCAAAAAAGTTCATATCAGTCCTAAAAATGCTATTCCAACATGAATCAAGGTTTTTTTGGCAAATGAGAAAATAATTTCCAGTTTCTTGCTAATAGTGGGTTCGTGATAACTGACCTTATCTTAAACAAGCAAGAGATGCGTTCTTGGAAGAATTGGTAGGCTAGTCAACAGCAACATACATCACTATTCCTTCGTGAGATACGGGCTTTCATCAGAGTTCCAAAGCTTTAGAAATGGTTTGTAACTACGAATCAGGCATTAAAATCAAGAATGATTTGAACAGTACTGTAGGGCACAGACTAGTAGACATAAACAAATAGAAGACAGAGAAGATAAAAGAAACTCCGCAAAGCAACTGCTCTCACCTCTGCTGTGATGATGCAGTTGATTTAAGCAGTCCTTCACTGTTGTTGGGATGCTTTACCGGTCACACTGCATATACGTGTGATGAAGATGGTTTGAGTGTTTGTATCGCAAAGTGTGTCCAAGGCGCATTGAACCCCATTCATATGTTAGCACTGTTCACTTATGACTGAATCACATAACACATGTATTAATGCCAGGTGTGAACAGGGCCATTTTACTGTACTGTCGGAATCATATTTTACAACATTAAAGGTATGTGTATGTGCTTTCATTGTTTTATTTTTCTGTCTGTGTGCCCTTTAGGTCAGTCTGATCTTCCTGTGCTGGCTGCCCACTGATGTACCTCCAGAATCGGGAGCTCAGCTGCTGATGATGCTGCGCTGCCTGCGTCCCCTGCGCATCTTCAAGCTGGTGCCTCAGATGCGGAAGGTGGTGCGGGAGGTCCTCAAAGGCTTCAAAGAAATCTTCCTGGTGAGAGACTTGCACTGGCACCTAGACCGAGGTCACATTAGTGACAAAGTTTCTGAATTGTACCAGAATTCTACTTAGGCACTTTATGAGTTTATTTACTGCATTTGAAATTAACTGCACATTTTTATTAACTATAGAGTTTTATTTAGTATCGTTATTAAGCTATATATCTAGTTTGCATTTTTAAGGGCTGGGATTAGAAGTGGGCAGTATTCCGGTTCATCCGGTATACCGTTGAAAATTTCTTGATAAGGGATGAGTTTTGTAATTACTGAAACACCGCTATGCCACAAATAAGCGAAGAACGTGCTTAAACCTGCTACATTTGGATGCATCTCAAACAGAACAAACACTTAGCACTGAATTGTTGCTAGTGTCAGTAGGCTAACACATGCACCCACACGGACACAGCCACTTCTGAGAGTTAGGCTGCAGGAGGTGACCATAAAAGCAATGGATCAAATTAGCAAATGAGATAATGGTTCATGACCTGTCCAGGGTGTTAATCTACAAGAACAGGCTTACTGGTAGGTTTCTAACATTCATTAGAATTATCAATAAATATCTTAATGAGAGAACAAAGTTTTCTACATCAACAAAATCCCCTACACAGCTTTGCTGCAGAGCTTCAGCTGTGAGTCAGTGATGATTTGCATCAGTGATTAACTTTTTTAGCGGTAGTATTGTTTTTAGGTCAGACTGGCTAAAGGAAAAAATATACATTTGTCGCCATTACTACTCACTGGATCCATTTTTCCTTCCTCTTCATATTCTTTGCATGAGTGTTTGTAAGTATTGGCAGAGGACAGACTCAGTTCCCAATAAAGCTTAGACCAGGCACAGAATCCACAAGAAACAGAGCAAAAGTCAAAAAATGAAAACAGGAATATCAACGACAGGGATAGAGTCATAACTCAAAAACAAAGCAGGTCAAAATACAAAAGTTAAGAAAAGGCAATGCAAACAACTGCTCAGTACACCATAAGAGGCAATACTTAGACATTTCAGTCCTTGAATAGTGGCAAAACAGGAAGTCCCCCATTAACTCCATTAAGTTTATAACTCCAGAGCTCCTCTAGCGGTGTAGAGGGTAAACACCAGTGCTGAACGTTGCAGTATTTAATGAAAGTTTAGTGTGAGAATGATAAACACTGTTTATGATGCAGTTTTCTCTATGCATGTATACAAAAGTTAAATCAACACTGAAGTTTCAGATTGCTAGATTTTTTTTTCATGAGATTGATTCAAATGTTTTCATGAAGTGAGAAATGATTCATAAGCAGCACTAGGAAGGATAATTCAGATATGGACAGGTTGATTTTGTTTCTCTGATCTATTCAAAAGTAGAATGGATCCTCTTTCTGTTGGTAGAGGGCCCAGCAGTAACCCTATAATTGTACAGGCACACTTTCTTTGCTGAAGTTCTCCCACTGTTAGCTGCTTGGCATTCACAGTATAGCGCTGCAGCTCTATATGAGAGTGGCATGAATATTGGATTCCGTGGGAATGTCGTCTTGCTCTCAAGTAGATTATTGATTTTTTTCACACAGGTCTCTATTCTTCTACTGACATTAATGCTGGTGTTTGCAAGCTTTGGGGTGCAGCTCTTTGCCGGGAAACTTGCCAAGTGTAATGATCCTCATATCACCCACGAGGTAGGAGTGCTTCCTTCTTTTTAGCTACCTCTGGGTTTTGGAACACGGTATGCTGGACTGATACTTTCTCTGTGTTTTGTAAACTTGAAGGAGGACTGCCACGGTATCTTTAGAATCAACGTCAGCATTTCCAAAAACCTGAACCTAAAGCTGCGACATGGAGAGAAGAAACCTGGATTTTGGGTACCCAGAGTATGGTAAGGACCTCCAGAGGAGCAGTTTTTCAAGCATAAGGTCGAAGTGGTTCCACATCTCAGAGTTATGTTTCAGTAAAAAGAAATACATGAATGAATGAATAAAAATTTCACAATTCAGCTGACCTCAAGTGTAGCCGATCAGCCAAGACACTGTTTGCTGACAGAGACTAGGCAAGGATGCTCTGGACCTAAAAATTGACAAAAATATGGACAAAATTCAGACTTTAAGATTGCTAAATAATGTGTCAGAAATTACTTAGCACCTCAAAAACGTTTTAGTGTGATTGCATTGTTTTTTTATTTTTATTTTTATGGCTGGAATCTGGCACCACTTCTTGTCTTACAGGTTTTTTAAATATTAGCACTGTTACAACTATAAAACCTTTGTTAATATCTGGTGTATTGCGCATGGATAGGGCTTTTTAAACGGTTGATCAAGAGCTGATCAAGTATTGATGGTTCAAAATCGATAATTTTCGCCTTTGACTTGTATGGTAGAACGCTCAGGCTTTGTGACGTCATCTCACGCTGCGAGCTAGGCTGCTCCGGGCAACTGCAGTGTGGAGCAGAAACCAGCACTAAACACACGGCATTAGGAAAGACGAACTCCATGACTGGAATACATCAAAAGTGTATTAGTTTGAGAGTTTAACTGAACCAGACATATTTTGCTTAAGCAGATTTTTTTCTCTGCTATTTTAATCTCTTTTGCGACTACATACACTTTTTTACACCCATTTTCTGGCACAAATGATTCACTCCACCCGTTTTCAGCCATCCTTGACCATAAATGGCCTGGTAATAGAGAACAATTTAACGCCTCTCTCTGTGGGTAAGTGGTAACACGTGGCCGGCTGAGTGAAGAGAATCACAATGTCGCCGGTTCAATTCCTGCTGTGAGCAGAATCGATTTTTTTTATGTGAACGTTTTTTTTTGTCCGTAAAACCAATGTTTGGGTGCCTCTCTCTCTGCAAAAGTTTGGGTACATGCCACCTCTTGGACCGTGTCCAAAAATTGCTCATTTAATTGGTTGTGGAAAGAGAGGGCAAGAGACATTGAGAGAGAGTAGCTGAGTAATCTGTGTCAGTAGTGTAGGTTCAAATCTGGCAAAGAGTATTAGCACCCCTCTTGTTGGGAAGAAGTATTGATTCCCCTGTCTTTTTGGACAATGTTTTTACACAGTAACCACCTAGCAACACATTAGCACACTCTTAGATTGTCATAGCAATGACCTAGCAATACCATAGCAACAACTTCAGTTACTGTAGCAACTGGCTAGCTACACCTTAGCAACCACCTGCAGTGCCATAGAAACCACCTATCAGCACTATAGCAACCACCTAGTAACAATCACATTTACCATAGCAACCTCCCAATCACAGTTAACATTTTCTTGTGGAAATGCAATCTAGTTTACATTTTTCCTCCAATTTAGTTGGCCTTTCTGACCATCTACTTTCGTCTCTCTCTCTCTCGAGCAGTACTATCAAGCAGGGAGGGTGAAGGCTAGCATGTGTTTCCTTCGTGAAGTCTTCTGATGACAGGGCCAACATGGAACCATTTTTACCAATTATATTCCTTGTACTATTATAGTATTTAGCATTACAACAGTGAAACCTCTTCCAGAGTCTAGCTGTGACATCTCATAAGGACTGTCCCATTAGTGATAGCTGGATGATGGATGTCGTCTTTACTTAAACTCATCCCAGAAATGTTTACTACATCTTTACATGTTGCATGTGTTGAACAGTTTGACCTATGATGTATGAGATGTCTTAGACCAGCTACAACATAGGCCCTCACTGGCGTGCAGTTAATTTGCTTGATATGCATTATAATTTTTTCCACATAAATAAACTGTATTACACCAAAGCAAGCTTGCCTTTAAGTGTACTTACTTTTGGCAGTAAAGGCCTGCTCTCACAGATTTGTCTGGCTGAGAAATCCATGAAATAAACACCGTCTTTCACTTGGAGTCTTTTAATCTGATTACATTACATTACATTCATGTGGCAGACACTTTTATCCAAAGCAGCTTACAATATGACGAAACACTCGAGCTGAATTTTCTTTGTTCAGATGCGTTGTATTATGGTGCATTGTTGTCTGTTTATGCCTGCTATTTGTTTGTAGAATGGGGTATATCCAGTGTGCGCACCTCTTAATTGCAGTCTTTGAAAGAAAAATGATACTATTCAAGGATTTCTGTCTTGAGTGTTAAAAAACAAAACCATCAGAGTAGGTGTGAAGGTTTGGCCATGTTTAAAATTGCATCCGATGTAAGTCATACAGTATAAATAGGCCTTAATTCAGTTGTAATGACTTGAAACGTAAAACCAGCGTACACATTTGAATCCAGCAAATATCCTTTTTCAGTGTATGCTTCCCATTCACCCTCACTGTGCAGTAGCTTGATGTGGTTTGTCGCCGCTCTAATAGACAGCAGCTCCTTAAAATGTTATTATTCTTATCACTCAAGGAACGAAGCAAGCACCTGCTAATGAGGTATACAGGTCAATAGTATACAGGGAGGCCAGACTACACCATATATTTTAGTAGCTGTGCCTTTTAAACTTTTCTCCAGTTTAGACAGCATGTTTTGCAAGTTACGAAATGTGTCAAGACAAGTCATGAATGCATTTACAGCTCTGCACTGCTGTTTCCAGGGCAAACCCTCGCAACTTCAACTTTGACAATGTGGGCAATGCCATGCTGGCTCTGTTTGAGGTGCTGTCTCTGAAAGGCTGGGTGGAAGTGAGAGATGTCATCATACACAGAGTGGATCCAGTAAGTTTCTGCATGAACGCTGGTACCTGCTGGACCCTTAATCTCACCCAAAGCAGGAACTGACTGATGTTTTATTGACTGATCTTGTCTTACCACAGACTCATGGCATCTACATCCATGTCTTCGTGTTCCTGGGCTGCATGATTGGACTCACTCTGTTTGTGGGTGTTGTAATAGCTAATTTTAATGAAAACAAGGTAAGCCATGGTTAATGAAAATTTTGTTTTATAATAAGGAAATAACATTATAACAATATAATAATTTAATGAATGATATAATAACTTACAATCAACAAGTAGTAATAAATATTATAGTGTGTAGTATTAGGTGTGTGACGATACACTCTACGATTTGATTCACAAATCTGGATTCACGCTTCTCTGTTCTCACAATTCAAAAAATTTGAATTGAAGAAAAGTGATGTCTGTAATAGCAATACTAACAAATTGCAATAAAAAGAATTTCAAAATTATTTATTCCATTTATGCCTTAAAGCAAAACATGTCTCAGACTTTTCTCATTCTTCTAGGATACTCAGTAGAATGTAAAATGAAAATGAAAATGTACAATGTAAATTGAAAATGTTCAGTAGTTGCAGCACTGATGATATTACAGTGTTTTACTGCATTGTTACTCCTCTAGTAATTATCTATTTTTCTTTTTTGTCACATTACCTGCCCAAAGATCTTTTGAAATTATTCTAAATATTAACATTATTATAATTTGATTCTTGGTTTTAAATGGCTTTCTCATTCTGGAAACGTCTGTAATTTTAGGAGCTTTCTGCTGATCATTTATAAAACACAAAACTACTCCAAAGCAGGCATTTTATATTTTTATTTGCAACCAAATTTGTTTAATATTATCCAAAACATTGAAAACATTCAAAACTTGAATGTTAATATTATCCAAAACATTCAAAACTTGAATGCAGATTCCAAAGTTTTCAGTATACTTTCTGATATAGGAGGTCTGTAAAAAGTTGTGCATGTGTTTGTCCAGGGCACGGCTCTCCTGACAGTGGATCAGAGGAGATGGGAAGATCTGAAGAGCAGGCTGAAGATCGCTCAGCCACTGCACCTCCCACCACGCCCAGGTCAATCAATCTCTCTCGCTCTGTCTCTGTCTGTCTCTCTCTCTGTCTCTCTCTCTCACTCCCTTCCTCTCCTCTGAACAGAAGCACTGCTGGTCTGCCCTGACAGATGCTGACAGTACAGCAGCAGCAAAAGACAAAAAAAAGGGAAAGGTGGAGATTTGTTCTCTCCGAAAGGGAAAGAGTATATAGATAGATGGCTTGTTTTTTCTCTCTGACCTCCTCCAAGTCAATCTCTCTCTCTCTCTCTCTCTCTCTCTCTCTCTCTCTCTCTCCCTCTCTCCTTCTCCCTGCTAATGAATCCTCCCTGTGCTCTGAATGAGCGTTTAATCTGCTCTCCTCCGCTGTGCCAGTAACTGAATAAAGTCAGGGACTCAAGTCTTTCTGACTATGTGCCCCAAATACGGTTTCACAATGATGAGGAAAAACCCCATTTAGCATCCAGAGTGAAAATTGCAGAAGCTTGCAGCATGCATGCCCATGGGCCCAGCGGGTCCCAGAGCTAACGAGAGACAGGCGAATCCCGGCAACATCTCCTGCAGACTCCTGCAGGCACGCTTTGTTTGCTGATTGACTGGGGAGTTGAAAACCTAAGCTCCGCTCAGCGCTGCCTCCACACAGCAGAGTATGCTGAAGTCATTCACATTTGACTAAAACTGGCACAGGCCAAGGCCCAGTCAAATTAGGGATACACAAGCTGTAGATGTTCACAACATCCCGAACAAACAGAATTAGCATAATAAACACCTAAAACTACCAGACAAATGATATAACATGAAGCACACTTGTGAAGGCTGCTGCTGGCAGTGTTCTACATACGGTAACCTCAAATGAATGGGTTTTTCTCCTTCCAATTGAATCCAGTATATGTGTTAAACCCTAAGGGCTTTACGTGGGCTCACATTTCAGCTATTTACTCTCGTATATTCATTAAGTTACATACTAGTTTCATAGCAATCATCAGGGCTGAATGATATTGTGGAAAGTCAACCATATTTTTTCTCTTCAGACCCAGAGGTGGGTAGTGACATATTGCCACTGACAGGACCTGACAAAACCTTGTATCTCCAGAATGGCAACTTTACAGAAGAAAGGAAAAACTTACTTTCTTTGAAAAATCTTGTGCTATTCTGGAGCACGTTGGTCCATTCATCATAAAATTTGAACACATTGCAAAGGGCAGCTGACTTTCAAACTGTGTAAAACAACTAAACAAAATGAAGGCAATGGCAATGTATATGTGTTTGATAGATGTTAGGTTTACTAAGACAGTGGTTCTCAACCCTGGTCCTGCTATACAGTTTTTTCTTGAAAATAAAAATACAGTTGTTTGCTCCCAATGCCAGATTGAACCTGAAAGCTAATTTACATGCCTGGGATGAAGTGGATGTGTAAGAGCATGGAAAAACATTAAAACATGCCGGCTAGTGGGGCTCCAGGATAGGGAAACACTGTACTAAGAAGTTCTACTTGTAAGTTCTGTTACTTAAATCATTATTTCACCAAACTAACTAATACTAAGTAAGAACATAAGATAATTTAGGCTTGAGTACCATCCCCACTTTATCACAACAATTTAGACTGCACCAAATTCAATATAAATTTATTTCAGTTACACTTGAATAAGAAGATGCATTGGTTCATTCTTTTCTCTTTTTTCTTTGTCTTTCTTCCTACTACAATGTTACATATTGTTTCTGTCAAAAGAAAACTTTAAAAAGTTACATATAATTTTTTTGTTTTCGTACCACAAAACACCAGCCGATCTTTACATTATGTAAACATTTCAAGACAAACTGACCAAATTGTGGTATTTTTTTTCCTTGTTCTTATAACAGTGTTAATGTGAGTGTAAGTAGTTGGATGAGAGGAGTAGGGCTTTGTTGGAAAGGACTTGACTGGAAAGGGCTGAAGGCCTGGCAGCAATGGGAATAGGCAGCACTGCACTCAAGGCCAGTTAGCCTGCTCCTGTAGGCTAAAAGAAAAATCAATAACCTTGGTCAACGCTAGTGACTCGAACAACATCAATTCTCTGTTCAAACCTGCTTCAAATGAACCACCCTGCGCTTAGTGTGTCTGCCTGCCTGAGCTGCCTGGTGGCTTCAGCTGGTGATGAATTCTGCTCACAGCCGCTGTGTTTTAGCAGCAAGACCCCCAGCTGCAGTGTTAGCATAGCACAATTTAGAACAATTCCAAGTGCGCACTCACGTTGCTGAGCAAATCCGTTTTTTTTTGTTTTTTTTTTTGTGAAGGGTGTATGGTTTTTCAGTCTGAAGATCTGATTATTAAAAAATAACCCATCAAAGTCAAATGAACAATCATTTGTGTACATGTATTAATGAGACTTAATGAGAGACAAGTGTTCTGCCTTCTAGAGCAGGTAATGTGCTTCTTTTCTGCAAAATTTGATAGCAACAATGTTAATGTAGCAATAAATAATATTGTGCGTTCTGTCTTTGTCTGTGCATTACCTTTTATGACAAATCTCACTGTTTAGAGTAAATTTGAGAACTGTAGTTGTGTTTTGAAGATCAAAATGCCATGTCAGCAATTAAAAATGTTTTCTTTTTTTCTCTTGTAGAAAATGGTGGCTTCCGTGCCAAGATGTATGACATCACCCAGCACCCTTTTTTCAAGCGAGGCATAGCGGTGCTGGTTTTAGCCCAGTCGGTTCTGCTGTCCGTTAAGGTAAGAGTAGCACTGTGTTTGCACTAATCAAACACGTAGGTAAGACTTCTCCTGTCAATAATCAGAGCTTTTCTGGTGTTTTTCAGTGGGATGTGGATGACCCAGTGACGTTTCCTCTGGCAACCATGTCCGTGGTTTTCACCTTCATCTTTGTCCTTGAAGTAAATTTTTTTTTTTTACCTTCATGTTCTACAAATATACTAACTTATTATAAGAGCTTTCAAATGTAACATGTTAACAACAGCACTAATATTATATTGACATTAACACATTATCCTAGTTTGACTCTTCAGCTATCCAGGGTAATGCAGGCTGTAGCCCGGCAGCTCTGAGTCGTTTCTATGACTCAGTGATCATATACCTCTTGTTAAAATACAGCTTTTAAAATGGAAAATTCCATTGATGTTTCTCTTGACTGGGATTTTTTTTTAGCTGCTGCCTTTTGTAAATTCATGTATTATCAAGTCTGAAGTATCATTTACAACCAAAACATACTACTGATGCCGGCAGTACTTTGGATAGACAATGTTTTCTGAGGAACTATGGAAAAATCAAAGACCATCAAGCTCCAGCTCCCCTTGAGAGTTTCCAATATAACAAGAATCCACAAACCAGAGCAAGAGTGAGAGGCTGCAGTCATCATTAACTGTTTATACAGCTAATATCACTGTACATGTGATATATACACTCAGTGGTTGGAACATGTAGAAAACATCTTTTGTGTCAAATTCCAGCTAACGAAACAAATGTGATTAATCACAACTAACTTCACAAATTACTGTGATTGTTTGTATAATCATTTGACAGTACTAATATATATTTGTCTATACTGTAACTACAGTACTCATGCACAAAACTGCTCTTCAGTAGACCTGTATGGCCTGTGGGAGCACTGATAGAGGGTGTGTTTCAGCCGCAGTTGTGGTGTAGTTACGTCCCTTTTGCTAACAGGTGACTATGAAGCTGATAGCCATGTCACCAGCTGGCTACTGGCAAAGCAGGAGGAACAGATACGATCTGCTGGTCACATCACTTGGGGTCATCTGGATCATTCTACACTTTGCTTTACTGGTAAGAATAATTACACTTCATTATTGGATTCCATCTTTGAATACAGATATTGATGAAACCTGAAAATAATTTATTGCCGTTAACATTCCGTTTCCCTTCCTTAGAATGCCTACACCTATATGATGGGCACTTGTGTAATAGTGCTGAGGTTCTTCACCATATGTGGAAAGCATGTGAGTATAATTCATCAGCCAACATGTGTCAGTTCTGTTGCAAAAGCATTCCAGGGGGCTGCTCATTAAGTTGCTTGAGAGAGTACCAAGAGGAATTAAAACAGGGCTACCTTGAATAGTCTAAAATATGAGCAAGTTTGTAGTAGTTTTATTTTAGGTCGTAGCATATTTTTTGTAGCTTTGTTGTCTTCTCTGTTGTTGTTAATGTGGGAAAAACTCTTAATTTGTAGGTCTGTCCAGACTGTACATTACACCACATGTGAAACAACAGTGTCTTGATATAGCATCCTGATGTATGACCATTGGGACAGACCTGTAGTGGTCACCTGTCCTCGTTCGTGCCTAAGCCCGTCTGTTTGTGCAGGTGACTCTGAAGATGCTGTTGCTGACAGTGGTGGTGAGCATGTATAAGAGTTTCTTCATCATCGTGGGAATGTTCCTGCTGCTGCTCTGCTACGCCTTTGCTGGCGTGGTGCTCTTCGGCACTGTCAAATACGGCGAGAACATTAACAGGTAGTGTGGACGCAATAATTAGGCTGTGTCAGCACGCCTTGGGCGAAATGTGTAACACACTAACAGGCTCCCATGATGTTGAGGAAATGGTAGGAGTTTTGCAAGTTTCTTCATTGGCACTGGTGGGAAAAGTCAAGAAGTGCTGCTAAAAGTGCTTGTTTTTTGTGTTTTTTTTTTTTTTTTTTGGTCTTGTAGTTAAGAATCAGTTGAGAGTGGGATGGTGGGAGTAATGGTTTTTCGCCATCAACCTCTCTCTCTGTCTCTGTCTCTTCTTCGTCAGGCATGCAAACTTCTCTACTGCAGGAAAGGCCATCACCGTGCTGTTCCGCATCGTCACAGGTGAAGACTGGAATAAGATTATGCACGACTGCATGGTAAGCTGACAGACAACTACTGTCTTTTGTGTGCTCGTTCCTGGGTCAAGCCCTTGAGATTTCAGCTACCATCACATAGAACAATGCAGCTGCTGACATGTATAATTTATCATGCACATAAATATCAGAGAAAACCATCTGTCTCTGTCTCATTTGACACATTTACTGATTATAACTGGACAATAAGGGCCCCAGCGGCCCAAGTCCCTACCGATTTCCCATGTGGTATTCCTGCCCTGCTTTGACTGGGCTCCATGTGTTGAGTGTGACTGTGTGTACTGGTCTGGGTCCCCAGGTGCAGCCTCCGTTCTGCACGCCGGACAAGCATCGCTACTGGGAGACAGACTGCGGCAACTATGCTGGCGCCCTCATTTACTTCTGCTCCTTCTACGTCATCATCGCCTACATCATGCTCAACCTGCTCGTGGGTACGCTCCACTTCCCCCCCCCTGACTCAATTTCCTGTCTCATTTCCTCCTCCATCTGGCATTAGCCCAACTAGCTAATGAAATGCAATAACACGCCTCAGCTCCCCCCCCCCTGAAACCTTGGGAGTATTATTAATGCCTTTTGTCCTCACAGTGATTAAGTTTCCTTCTCTTACAGATAGAATGATCTTTCTTATTGAGGATATTACAAATTAGTGTTGAGAGGATGTCCCTGCAGAACATGAATGAGTTGCTGAATAGATTTGAGTCCAGGCCAACCCTCTGCACTCGTTACTGTTGCCATTTTGTTATACTATTTAAATTGCACAATTACTTGATTGACTACATGATTATGTTTGGTATTATTTATTTGATTTACATTCTGTGTCAAGTCTCCATTTTTGTTTGTTTTAGTTTCAGCAAATGACAAATACGTGACAAAAAGGATGAGATTTTTTTTTTTATTCTCCTAATAACATATCTCCTGTTATGCTTCATATAACATGGAACATATATATGGTATCAAATAAGGCAAATTAGCAGAATTAAAACAAATAGATAAATGTACAGAATATATGTTTAGTAAGCTACGAGTGAGAAATAAGTCATATCTGATTATTCTGCTGTTATTACTGGCGGATAAGGGTAAGGCTAGTGCTGTGAGGGCTGAGAGAGTCAAGAGAACTCTCTAAACATTCAGCATAACCGTCACATTTTTTTCTTTCTTTCTTTCCTCCAGCTATCATTGTGGAGAACTTCTCTTTGTTCTACTCCACGGAGGAGGATCAGTTGCTAAGCTACAATGACCTGCGTCACTTCCAGATCATTTGGAACATGGTTGATGACAAGCGAGAGGTAGGCGGCCAGCGGAGGTGTCTTATTGATCCAAACTGGGGTGTGTCGATGACGGAGTGTGTGTGTGCTCTCCGAGACAATCCTTCAGCTGCAAATGAGGCTGTTGTAGGCATTGATGTTCTCACCTCCAGACTAATGAGGGTTATTACTGTCTGTCACAGATAGACAGAGGAGGAGATGGCATCTTCATTAGCAGCCTTGTGGAGAGCAGGAGAGAGAGGTGTTGGCAAACTGTCAGCCAAATAGCTGCAGTAGCAGAGATTTACCTCTTCAGCACTGTTTTATGGCATGGTGACTCCCCTCTTCTGGCCAGAAATAAAATGTCTGATGCTACCTGTATGTCCTCTGGACAATTAATGTTGTCAGTCAGGGGATTAGGCTGAGCGTTTAAACTCCACATACGTGAAAACATGTTGAAAATGTCTGTCCAAGGGGCATCAAAGGTAACCTGAAGTAGTAGAATGGAACATCAAAGTAGACCTGAGCTGCAGAAGTATTGTTGTAGTACTCTGGTCCAGGTTCAGTTATTTTTTTTATTGGTCTCTGCAAAAGTAGGGCTTGTTATGAGTGCAAGACCTCCTTGTAGTTATTGAACTTTGAGAGAGGCAAGGTCAAGATTTGTAAGGCTCTCTGATGACCACTCTCACATTAGTTTGCAAATTAATGCGTTCAAATTAAACATAGACCTGGCTGAGAAGGAAGCTCACAGATGTGTTCTTAGGGAATTAAGTGTATGGTGCTGTAGGGTGAGTTGATATGTATAAATAGCCCTCATTTTAGCCAAGCACTGGCCTAAACCTTTGTTTACAGACTCTTAACAAGTGTGAAACAGCCTTGTTCAGGATCGTTTCTGCTGAAAAGCATCATTGCTAAACAGAATCCAGCATGACTGCGGAGAGCTGATCTAGGATCTAGGTCTTATGCGTAGTACTCCTGGTAGTTTTGATCAGAATGAGAGTCCAGTTGAACTGAGGTGAGGTTAGGATGAATGTCCTCTTTGGCAGGGTGTCATTCCCACCTCGCGGGTGAAGTTTTTGCTGCGACTGCTGAGAGGCCGACTGGAGGTGGACCTGGACAAAGACAAGCTGCTCTTCAAGCACATGTGCTATGAGATGGAGCGGCTGCACAGCGGAGGAGACGTCTCGTTTCACGATGTCCTGAGGTACACGTGCCATGCAACTGGCCAAACAGGATAGGATTTGATATTATTGTTATTATTATTATTATTTTTAGTATTAACAATAAGTTTAATATCATGCCACCTTTCTCATATCCAGTGCCACTATACAGACAAAGCATGGACATTACTAACAATTACATAATGTTTAATTTTGAAGGGATTAATAATACATTTCTGTTTCAGTTTTAAAGACCAAAACATCTGCTACCAGTGGTGGCCAGTCTGAATTTACAACTAAAACTTGGGTTACTTAAGTTACATTATTTTATCTGACATCTGATAAGAAGGAATGACAGAAAAGACAGAAAATTTCATATTTAGTAATACCACCCAAAACTATGAGTCTAAAATGATTTTGGATTATGATTTCACACACCGCGCTGCACTAAATCAGATAAACAGTACTACTTATGCTGTTTGTAATAGAATAATGCAGTTAGCCAGTGTTCTTTAGCTACTGATGATATCCACAATGCGCTCAGAAAATCATATTGTGATGCAATTTATCATGATAACAATACATATTCATATTCATACATCGTTCTGCCAAGCTCTACCCTAGTGTTTTCCCTGCTCCAACAAAACAGTTGAAATCAGGTTTGTGCAGTGACATAGACTGCCAGGAATTTAGGTCAAAGACACCTTCTGTAAGGTTTTGCACTTGGAGATGGAAAAATTCTGAACCATGAATTTGTGTGTGTGTGCTTGCGTGCCTGTCAGCATGCTGTCATACCGCTCAGTGGACATCAGGAAGAGTCTTCAGCTGGAGGAGTTGTTGGCCCGGGAGCAGTTGGAGTACACTATTGAAGAGGAGGTAGCCAAGCAGACCATCCGCATGTGGCTAAAGAAGTGCCTCAAACGCATTCGAGCCGTGAGTCCACAAACATGCACGCACACTCCATCCTCATTTCTGCCAATAATATTTCATACACTTGATCTTTTTAAAACCACGTTTACACAATTTCCCACTTACTCTAGATGTAGTCGATCAGCAAAGTCATGTTTCAAGTCCAGAATTTGCTTCTGCCGCTGTGAGGCTAACTTTGCTGACAACCACTAGAATTCAACAGTCACACAAATAACTCATTTAATTTCCATAAAAAATGCATCAGCAAAATTTCTCTCAACATGTTAAACCACACCCAGTTCTTAATTAAGGTGGAGCCGACTTGAGGATATGGTTAGGGCTTACTGTGAGGGCTTCACTGCTACAGACAGACAACATCAGGGCCGGTATTCACAAAGCAGCTCTAAATAATAGGGCTAAGTCCACATCCATAAGCCCAGACAACCTTAATGAAGATCTGGATGCAGTTTGAGCAGGGTGAGAAAAGCTAATTGGGTTATTATCGAGTTGTAGTGTTTGTTAGTAATGTTAGCCTGCAGTTCTAATCTAAAGAAGCAACATTTGGACTCCAAACATGTCTTAGCTGATCAGCTGCATCTGAAGTAAGTGCATAATAAATTTGCCTCATGCTGATCATGATGCTGTGCTGTACGCTGGCTGATGAGCTGCTGTTCACACATTCTTTCAGAAACAGCAGCAGTCGTGCAGCATCATCCTCAGTTTGCGCGAGAGTCAGCAGCAGGACCTGCGGCGCCTGCTGAATCCCCCCAGCATCGAGACGACTGTCCCCAGTGATGATGCCAACGCTAACAACCAGGACAACCCCACACAGCCTGAGGTAATGCGCGCCCACACACACACACATCCAGCAAATATACTGCTCTCTGCGTTAATAACTGGATGATTTAATGGTCATTCTCGGTGTCTGTGCCCAGCAGAACAGCGGACTGCAAACATTGCTGAGTCCCACTCTGTCGGACCGCAGCGGCTACAGGCAGGACTCAGGTGATCGGCCCCAGAGGAAGCTGGGTCAGTGGAGGCTGCCTACAGGTCAGCTCCAGACTACTCTACACACACATGCACACACACATTGTCAACAGGCATAATGAGTAAGTTCCATCAGCAGCTTATTTAAGTGGGGGGCATCATTTGCATCATTTTGAATAAATGATTAACTCTAAAATTAAACACCACTACCTTTAAACATGGAATTGGTGCTTTCAATCACATACAGCATTTCAGTCATGCATGTATTACTGTAATATGTTAAGAAGGTTCAGATAACTTTAGATATGTCAGGAATGAGGAACAGGTCTGTAGACAATTCTGACATGACCAAGAAAGATCAGGAGATAAATTATACTAAAATCAATATCTGGAACCAGTCAGAAGTCAAATTTCTAAGCTCATAACTGTAAAAAAAAAATATTGTACATAGAAAATTACAATTATTTGTGGAAGGCTGGATACCCCTGTTCAATATTTAATTGATTTTCTAAGTGAACAAGAAGCTGGTACAACATCTGCGGGGAACAAACTACGACACATTTCTGTACATTTTAATGCATGATTACCAATAATTTGCTCAATATATAAAAAAATGAAAATGAAAACAAGTAATGAATAATGAAAAATGAAAATAAATGAGTCACACTGATTCAAGTTCTTGCTTTCTTCCTTAGGGCGCACTAGTGTTAAGTCCATGGTGTGCAAGATGAACCCAGTGAGTGACGAAGCCTCCTCAGGCTCAGAGGTTAAAAAGTGGTGGACTCGGCAGCTGACAGTGGAGAGCGATGAGAGCGGCGATGACCTCATTGACATTTGAGGGTCCGTAGCATCAAATACACATGCACACAAACACTTAAAGATACACTGTTCTGCTGGTTTACGGTGTAATTTTCAGTGTAATGACCTACCTATTGAAGGAATGTGACACACTTTACAGGCTAGAGGGATACATGTGTTTATACAGGCAAAAAATATGCATAGATCAGGTATGCAATTTGACTGTGCCTCTGCCAAAAGGTGTATGAAGTAGTATTTTGTCTCTACTGAAATTTCATATCAATGTCACATGCTTTCACAGCCCTCCTGAAAGCAATCTGTCTTACATGTTTCAAAGACTCTTCCACCTTTATGTATAATGAAATCACTACCATCTAGGTTTAATGTCTGTAACATCAGTGCACCAGTTCATACTTGTCACAGTTAAGGATCTGATGTCTCACTGCCTCTGTTGTTGTACATCTAGGGAGCATTTTGCTGCTGGGAGGTCTTTACAAGCTTCTTTATCAATAATGTATAGAGCAGCTGCTATGTGCCCTCAGGATGTTTAAGTGTAATGTAAGAGAATCTCAGACACAGATGCAATGGTAACAGGAACAGCTTTAGTGCCACCAGACGTTCTCGTAAGTCTGATCCAACTCAACATGAAAGCCATAAAGAGTTCCTCTTGTTTGGTTTGTCTTTGTGTCCGTGTTTTTCTTCCTTACGTGAGCACTGGGCTTCTCACATGGGTTTATAAATATGTTTGTTTGTCATATACATAACTATCTTGTGTTGTGATACAGTGGGCAAACGGTCTTTTAACTTGCATATCTGTGCATACAAGACAGTGAATGTACCCCTGTAATTATGTGTGTTTATGTGTGAAAATCCTAGAAGTATAACATTAAAGATATGTTATTTAATTTATGAAGTATCATATATCAGGACATATCAGGACAAATATATTTTGTAAAAGAAATTGCAATTTATATGTATTCTGTGATTTTAATGGAATATTATATAATAAAGGCTATGAATAGTATGACTTCTAAAGTGATATTATTTCTGTGTATAACAGTAATAAGGGGGAGTGGCTTTATTATTAGAGACAAAGTTTAAAACAATCTTTAATTATGGTCAGTTTGTGCTTTACAATGTCTTAAATACATTTTTCAGACGCATGTGTGTGTGTCACGGTTTCTTTTCTCAACAGGGCTCAATGTAAAACAGGAAAGAAAGCAAGGTGGGAGAAATGACTAAGAAGCATGAAGGTCCTTAATAACAGCCTTGGGCACTCCTGGCGAGCTATGGTGCCTCCAGTGTAATGTTCAAAGCCAGCTTAGACAGTTTTAAAGAGGTAGCTGTAATTTCTATGCCCTGTGTTATACTTTGTCTCAACAAAGAAAGAGAATGAAATAGAACTTTAAACATACATAACCATTGACAGTTCATTTCATGTTAGGTAGATGAGTGTTAAAAAGGTTGTCCTGTTTTGTGCCATTCTTCTTTTAAAGTTCCTCTGTGCAGCACAAATGAACAAGTGACTACATTTCCCCTAAGGCTATGTCCAAAGCTCCATGGGCATGATGCCCTCTTTGGAGTTTAAGGAAGGGAAGAGGTTCTCCTCAGACAAGAAGTAGAAGGGGAACTGAACGAGGAAGCCACGTACCTTCCTGAGTTCAGCACAGGCCTGGATGGGGTCTTCATTGGCCATGCAGGAGCGAGACATGTACTCCCTCAGGATCTTATAGTTCAGCACTGCATCCGTGGGTAAGCATCGGAACACCTGTGCCCACAACAGAGACTTATTTCCATACTTCTGTGCCTTCAAAGACTTCATCATCAGTCATGACTGCACTGGCTGAGAGATTATACTGAATGTGTGTTGGTTATGTAACATTTTTTAATACAGCATGCGAGAGCAATTTGAATGTAAATTAATAAGTGAATCGAACAATTATACATGCATAAGTGTGTCCTTTCATGTGTCCTCTTGAAGGCACTGGTGCAAACACAGATGGCACTTTAAAGCAGTCTTTTGGACAGAGTCCAGGTAAAGACTAATGTATTGATTAACTAATCCCATTTTTTACCCCAGCGATGAAAGAGTTCACATTTTAAGAACAAACCGAGGGTTTAGTTAGTTGGAGCGTGTTGAAAGTGTTTTTATCGTTCCATCGAATGGATGATTCACCTTGTCGTAAACACTGGCGTTCCTCGCTGCCGTCACCATCCAGATCTCCTTGTAGAAGCGGTCACAGATGGGGTCAGTGATATCTACACTGTAGTCTCCCATAAGCCCAAGCACAAGCCTAAAACCCACACTCGAGGTAAGATATACATCATGCTTGAGGATCTCTTCATGAGCACTGTAATCATTTTGCACCAACAGGCCAAAAGTAGCATACGCTCACTTAAGATGAATAAAATGAGGTACGCAAGTGAAAAGACTTGAAGCTGGTGAATTGTGATGGGTTGATGAATTCAACAGTATGTGTATATTATGAAGGGCAACAAGTATTCAGACAAGTGTGTTCTTTACATTTAATTAGCTTTAAATGCATTTACCCACAATTTACATCCAGAGAGATGTACACACAAGCATAGGTGGAGCACACACGTCTTGCTGCAACCTCAATATGCACAATGTGCCTGAATATAACATTAGATTTGTCAAGACTGCAGCTTATCATGCAAATTGAATGTAGCCCCACCCAATGCATGCTGGTGAGGCAAATAGTTGAAAAGACAGTGAAAGACTCAGCAAGCTCAGTATAAAATAGAAAATTAAAGTTTTTTTTTCAACCAAAGCTGGGTGTGTACTTCTACTCCAGCTTAGAAAAAGAATTTGTGAAACAAGAACACAGACTGAGCTCAAATTGTGGCTGCATTACAGCATTTTCCGCACCACATCTTCTCACATGTGTTCAGTAAACATTCTTTTCACGTGATGAAAGCTAACTGCTACAGTGCCTGCCATTGATGAAGGAAGCCTCTCAATAACACAGCTTTTGAGACCGAAATGCAAATTTACACTTGCTTTTAAAAGGCAGAGGAAAACCAGCAGCAGCTAGCTGCTCAAAGCTAGCTGCTCGAAATATGGAATCAGTCGCTCATGTAAGATCTTCATCTATTTTTGCATGAACCTCCTACATTTTGCCTGACCCTCCCTCATACACATGTGCACGAGGGAGGGAAGCGCATTTTGCGATGTACTTTACATCACTCCAGCCGACACTTTCAGTTGCATAAAGTGATAATAGGCTTGTGTGCAGCTGCTCAGTCATAAAAAAAACCATTGTGCTGATGTTGCGTCCAGTTTACAACGAGAAGATACAACAGAAGCGCCACACACATTTTTACAGGCCACACACTTCAGCTCTGTGAGCAGAGAGTTTGCTTTATCTGAGAGTTTGCTTTATCTTCTCCCTTGTGGCTGAGCTGTTGTAGCTCCTTGATGCTTCCATTTCACAATAATAGCACTTACGGTTAACTGGGGTAAATCTAGCGGTGACGCTGACACATTCAAGTCATTGAGCTCTTCAGTACATACTCTTGGTCATATAGTGTATATGTAAAGGTGACAAATCAAAAATAAGTTCTACAACATATATGTCTAAAATCTGCACACAAGCATCAAGACAAGTCTGAAATGTTTTGGAACAATGTATTTCTTATCAGACGAAAGGAAATTAAAACTCTGTCAATAAATCAGCTTATCATTTTTGGAGAAAGAAGGGTTGCACGTATGATCCCAAGAACACCATTTTCACAGTGAAGTATGGAGGAGGGAGCATCATGATGTGTGGTTGCTTCTCTGCAAACTGGGGCACTAAACATAAATGGAGTGATTCCAGGACAAATTTTAGAATTAGTTAATCTCAGCCAAAATGAATGTGGGGAGAAGATGCACATAACAACAAGACAACCATTATCCTGACCTGAACACAAAAAAAGGAATTCCAAAAAGGCTCCAACAGAGGGAACCTCATAACCTTGAGGAAATGAAAAGGGATTTGCCAAGAGGAATGGGCTAAAACCGAACCACAGTGCTGCAAAAAGCAAATTACCTCTTACTGTAGAGCTCTTGAAGCTATTTTACCAAAATTGCTAACAGCAGCTAGTGCTTTCATTTTGTGTTGTATGAATACTTGTTTCCCCTGACAATGTGTGTGTATATACAAAACTAAAAATCAGCCAGTTTTTGTCAGTTTTGTCTAAAATCAGCATGTTTTTTGCTTTGACAGTTTGAATGCAGATTGAGATGGACCCACCTGAAGCACTCCACCCGTAAAGACAAGGCAAACTTGCCAGCCTGGTAAATTTCTCCATCCATGAGTGAGTCCTGCAGCTCTGTGTCCTCCACCACTATGGCCATCTCACTGTCTCTCTTACCCAGCATGCTTCTGTCATTAATGTTAGCAGAGCCTGCACAATAAACATGGCCAACAGGACACATTAACTGGATTCCTGTGGATACTTTAGAAGTAATAGACTTAATACAGATTTCAAAAATGTAAGGTCATAAAATACCCCAAAATAGCACTTTTCTGACCCAGTACAGGTATTAATATTAAGTAGCAATCTTGGAGGTGTGTCATCCTGGTGTAATTTAATGGTTCAGATGTTCTTTAAGCAGTTTTGCGCTGTTTACTGACATCCAGCTGCTATAAACTGACATTACCTACTACCTGCAGCAGTGAGGCATAGTTTTAGAAGATAACAAAGAGGACTAAATGTTTGCAGTAATGAAACACAGTACCTAAACTGCCAGTGTTTCCACTGTTTAAACCAGCCACCTTCATCGTCAGTCTCATCAGAACCATCTACTAAACACACTACCAGATCATTTTTCACCTGAGAGTCATGAAGAGTTGAAAAAGAAACAATGTAGAAACATGCTTCTTTACCTGTGTCCTGCTTCTTCAGGTTTTAAACAGTAGTGCAGGACAACTCCTTGTGAAAAATGAGCAGCTACTGTGGGATGTCAGAGCAATATGAAATCATAGCATATTGATGACCCTATGAAATTTTTATTTCACACCAGTAGTTCAAAAAACTACTATTAGTTCAGAGTGTATATGACTATACACACATTAAAAAGGAAGTGTTTCACTGAGGACTATTAAAGTAACTGGTGGCCAACTCCGTAGACAGGCGCACATTGGGGTGGAGGATGGAGGTCAACATGATTAATTAAGAGATATTTGGAATATAAAACTAATAACCTAACTAGAAATATCCAGCTGACATACCAAAAACCAAAAAAACACCAACCAAAAATATCCAGCCAAAACTGATCCTGTGGGCAAATTTGACCACTGATAA
Organism: Brycinus macrolepidotus; assembly: GCA_037974445.1. Taxonomy (NCBI): domain Eukaryota; kingdom Metazoa; phylum Chordata; class Actinopteri; order Characiformes; family Alestidae; genus Brycinus; species Brycinus macrolepidotus. Next base: position 8,983,921 of record JBBPCZ010000002.1, on the reverse strand, counting down.
GGGGCTACAGGACTGTAGAACTCATAACAAGGTCAAACACTGAATCCTAGGTGCAGTCTCCAAGTCTTTGTCCACATTTTAAACATTAAACATTTAAACATTAAAACAAACACAGGCCTACATGCCATATCGTAGTATGTACCTTGTTGTATGCTGGAAATAGAATGAATTTTACTATGTTGAAGTCCTAAACAAACAATAAAAAGTCATAATCATAATCTTACTATTCAGTAATGAGTACTGAGTGATCACACTTAAAAAGAAAGTGCTTTGAAATGATTTAAATGAGTCAAATGGTAGCACATGAATAATAGGCAATACACGGTTCTGCACGATTTATGAGCTCAGACACTGATGTTGGACGAGAAGTCCTGGCTCACAGTCTCCGTTCCAGTTCATCCCAAAAGTGTTGGATGGGGTTGAGGTCAGGGCTCTGTGCGGGCCAGTCAAGTTCTTCCACA
>JBBPCZ010000002.1:8972138-8983304 GCA_037974445.1 Brycinus macrolepidotus | reverse complement strand
ACACCGAACTCATCCAGCCATGTCTTTATGGAGCTCGCTTTGTGCACTGGGGCACAGTCATGCTGGAATAGAAAAGGGCCTTCCCCAAACACTGTGTCCACAAAGTTGGAAGCATGGCGTTGTCCAAAATGTCTTGTTATGCTAAAGCATTAAGATAAGACTGGAAGTAAGGCGCCTAGCCCAAACCCTGAAAAACAGGTGTGTCCCAATACTTTTGTCCAGATAGTGTATCCGAAATGACGCAGCGTGAAGAGAACAGCATGGCTATGACTCTACTACCATCTAGTGGGCTTTTTGTATATTACAATGTCATTCATTTATATGTGCAAACCCTGCTCAGGAGCCAAGCCCTGCAGGTTTGTCCTTTAGCCTGACAGTGCAGTGAACTGATCACAATATTATGTAGTGCTGGAGGCTGAATAATTACTGCCTGACTGGTGGAGGACTTACTGGAACAAACAGGCTGCAGAGAAACAATGTCAAGCTAATATATTTACTCATAACATGTATTTACTACTATTTGTTTTTTTTTTTATGCACACATGTATACATGGTGTGTGTGCATGTGTGTGTTTGTGTATCTGACAGAAGTGTGACTGACCGATGATGACAGTGCAGTCGTCCACGATCATGAGCTTGCTGTGCACATAGATGAGTTCAGTAACCAGACGCCCATCCAGATCAGCATGAGTACGCAGACCACAGAACGAGATATAGTTGATCCAGCAGTCTGACACTGCATTGACATGTAGATACACACACACACACACACACACACACACACACACACACACACGTTCATTCATTGTGCTCAGCTCACTGGTTTCATCAGACATTTGAAACAGTTCATAACAGGCAGAGTAGCTGCCACAAATTGTGATGAATTATGGAACAGTTCTGACAGCACAATCTAATTGGTTGCTGTTTTTCACAAAAACTGTATCATTGCGCTGAGCATGAGCATGAGTAATGACTTACATATACACAACAGGACATGAGTACATCACATTAAACAATTCCCTCCAGGATCAACATTTTCTGATTCTGATTCTTAAAGAACTTTTAAAAGATAATACTTGGCCTGCAGCCAGTATGGTCAAATTCTGAAGAGGAGTGTGACAGCAGGCCCCTGACTTTGCCCCCAAGCAAGCTTTTCTGACAGAACAACTAAACAAACTTCAATTAGTCAGAAATCAACAGCACACAGTGGGCAAAAAAAAAGATGAGCTATGGAATGTTTTACAGACTGGCTGGAACAAAACGACACTAAATCTGGCAAACATTGCTGAGCTGAACTTGATAATAAGACAGTTTTGTGGCTCTATCCATGACACAGTGTCTACAGTGTTTATCTTGAACTGTGCACACGGTACAGCTGGTCTCTTTAACTTTTCACTCTTTCTTGAATTTTAATGAAGGACCATCAGATTACCATTTTTGGGTGAAGGAACAGGTTCTGTTTTTAATAACATTACAGTTGTGCTGATCTATGGCATTTGCCTTCAATTGGAAGCACAACTGTACATCACTTGCAAAGACACACTCCATCTCATGCTCTATAGCTCACCATATGGCAATCAGGATCACTCTAAGAACCCCCTGAAGAACTTTTTTAGTTAAACAGTACTTCATTAAGTGTACTTGTAAAATATTACAGAATGAAAGGGATGGACAGCTGAAGGTGTTTTACTTACTCACACATTGGAGTCTCTCGATGATGGAGCAGTCTCCTCTGCACATGGTCCTGAAGGTACAGAGACGATGCCGTCATTCTCCTCACATGGGGTCTCTCCCTGTCACCGCTCACCTATCCACGTTCAACCTACAAAATGCGTTCTTTCATAGCTGCTGCTGCGAGGTTCGATGAGCTTTACAGAACACTGGTAAACTGTGGAACTGGACAAATCATATGTCTATTTTTGTCAGTCTCTACTGGTAGTTCACAGACCTGCACAATGCTCTAACATATTCAGTTCAGCCTAATACAACTGATCAGCATACAACTGATAAAAAACGACTTTCTGATCGTAGGGCGAATGCCTTAACCACTAGGCCACCAGCTTCTGATCAGTTGTATTAGGTGTGTTGGGAGAGGGGAAAACACTAAAATGTGCAGAGGAGGGAGGCCTCCAGAACCAGGCCTAGAAACAACTGACCTGTGCTATATGGTGAAAAGGTGCAGTATGGGGACTTCCTATAGACAGTTATTGTGCAGGCAGGCATGTTAACTAGGTAGCAACGTTAAAATAGCTGTCATGGTGAACTTTCTGCTTCTCGCCTATGAATCTGCTGCCTATACCTTAAAAAAAAACTGATGAGCAAAAAAACAATGCACTGTAAAACTCTTATTTTGTTACAGTTTCCTGTTGTGATTTTTGTCAGCATTCTGTAAATCTTCTTCAACATTGCAAGAGCAACCACAAAAAAACACATTTGTTGGTGGAGCATGGACCGGTCATCCCCTGGCCAATCACTAATTTCAGCCAAAACCAGCGCTCAGCCCCCCGAGTTAAGCCTGTAATGGCCCCTATAAAGCTTCTGACAAGCGGGACCTGCGTTTTTTCCTGCATTATCCACATATAATTTGCAGAAAACGAGGTGTCCAGCCTTTAATTGAGGCAATTTGGTGATTACAGATGAAACATGTGCTGGTGATTACCTGTAATTAAAGTACATGATTGCCTTGATGGCTTGGCCCCCTCCGGAGGAGATGTCGCCTTCAAAGCCAGGCAGAAGAGGCATCACCACGTAGACCCGGAACTTTTTCTTGTCTCTGCAGAGGACCAAGACATGAGCCAAAAGCCATACAGCTGTCAGAGCAATAGTCGTACACTGTGTACAGCTGACTGATATATATATGTGTGTGAGAGAGAGGAGGTGTGTGCACACCTGTACGCTCGAAGGATTCTCTCAGTCAGTGCATCTCCAATGCTGTTGTGGATGGTCTTATCCGCACAGCTGATAAAAAATTGGTTCTGTGACATAGAACAGTTTGTTCTGTAGACTGTATAGTTATATATATATGAATATATACATATCCATACACACACACACACACACAAAAAGTGGATATTTATTTATTAACCCTTATAGTCACACGTAAACACACAGTGTGAACAATGTGAAATTCTTTCACTGCATTCAACCCATTCACCAAGTGAAGCAGGGGGCTGCTGCCAATGAGGGGCGCCCGGGGAGCAGTGTGTGGGGACAGTACCTTATTCAAGGGTACCTCAGTGGTGACACTAGCAGTTGGGACTCGAATCCCCAACCTTCTGATTGCAGGGCCAACACCCTAACCACTAGCCCACCAGCTGCCCAAGAATCATCCCCTCAAAATATTAACATTTTTCCAGCTGAATTTACTCAAAGCAAATTATAACATCCGAGTGAAAGAAAGAAAAACAGAATCACTGAGATGGATAAAGGATCACACCATTCCTAAAAATACCTGTGAACTCAATCAGATGTAACTGATCACCTTCTCCATTGTACACCAAGCTAACTGACTTCTATCTGTGATCAGTTGTAATCATTTTGATTAGCTCAGCACAGCTATTCCTGGAGCATTCCAGTGTTTGGTAGTGCAACTGAAGCAAGCAATCAACTATGGGTGGCAAGGCACTGTCAAAAGATCTCAGGGATAAAGTTGTGGACAGGCACAAGTCAGGAGATGGATACAAAAAATGTAAATCGCTTTATCATTGCCTAGGATCACAGTAAAGTCTAAAATTAAGGAGTGGAAAGTGTTTGGTACTACTAGGACCTTCCCCGGATCAGGCCGTCCATCAAAACTTGACTGAAGAGCGAGGAGGAAACTGGCCAGAGAGGCTACCATGAGGCCCACGGCAACTTCAAAGCAGTTACAAGAATTTATGGAAAAGAGTGGTCACCATGTGCATGTGACAACAATATCACGAGTGCTCCATAAATGTGGCTTGTATTCGGAGAGTTGTGAGAAAAAAGGCAATCCTTAGGAAAGGCCTTAATTAAGTCTTGAGCTTTGAGCTTTGCCAAAATGCACCTTTTGGAAAAAGGTGTTACGGTCAGATGAGACCAAAATCAAACTATTTGGTCTCAACACCAAATGGTACATCTGGCAGAAAGCCAATACAGCTCGCCATCCAAAGAACACAGTACATTCAGTAAAGCATGGAGGTGGTAGCATCCTATTGTGGGGGGGTTTCTCCGCAGCAGGGACTGGGACACTGGTCAGGATAGAAGGAAAAATGGATAGAGCAAACTACTGTTAAGTTTTAAAGGAAAACTTGCTGCCCTCTGCCAGAAAATTGTCAATGGGAAGAAGGTTCACCTTCCAACATGATAATGACTCAAAGCACACAGCAAAATTGGCCACACAGTGGCCGAAGGAGAAAAATGTGAATGTGAATGAGCTTGAACGGTTCTGTAAAGAAGAGTGGGCAAATATTGCACAATCTGGATGCACAAAACATCCCAACTGACTCAAAGCTGTAATTAAAGTAAAAGGTGGCTCCACAAAGTACTGACACAAGGGAGTGATCCTTAATTTTTTTTTAAAAATTTATCTGATTGTTGCTATCATATGTTTCACTTGAATGTTGTAAGTTTCACTGAGTAAATACAGCTGGAGAAATTGTCTTCATTTCAGGCTGTATATACACTGGACAAGTGAAAAGAGAAGTGGTTTTGCTTGTAAATATATTGAAATAAATGCAAAGAAAATATGCAATTAATGCATTCATGTACTGTAACCATTTTTTCTATATATGTTTAGTTTGAACGGTCAGATTACACGTTGTGTAATTAGACATCCTCTATAGAGAATACACTTAAAAATATAAACTGGGTCATGCATTTTGCAGAGGCTACATTTTATGTTAAATATGTTAAACTAAAATGTAAAAGAAGCATGTTCTCTGTAGATGATGCGTACCCATTTACACTTCAAGAAACCATAATTTGACCAAGGATGCCCAAACTTTTGCAAATAACTGTATATACACTATATGGACAAAAGTATTTGGACACACCTGTTTTTCAGGGTTTGGGCCAGTCCCCTTACTTCCAGTGAGGGGCAATCTTCAATGCAATGTCATTAAAGTCAGTGTTGGTGTAATGGTCAGGCATCCCTATACTTTTGTCCATATAATGTATGTATGATAGTACATTTTCAGCTGATAGCTTCAAAGCTGAATGCGCTCTACCTCTATGTAGATAAAGTGCTTGCTGTTCTGTATGGCAGAGATGTAGGCCAGATGGATGGACTCTTCATGCACTTTCGTGCCTATGGACCACTGGCACACAGACCTCAAAACCTAGCATTTCAGACAAAACAAATGATCGTTAAAACTACCTATGTAATCAGAACTCTCCCAGAAAATATGCACAAGTATTTAATCATTCTTTCACCTCTGGCTTTCAATGAACATTATATTGATTGCAGATACCCTACATCCATTCTAAGTAGTGGATTCAGCTGTTTAAGGCACATCCATTGATACATGGTGGATGCACACAAAATCACGGCACATTTTGGAGCACGCCCACATGAACCTAAGGTATGTGCAAGTTTATGTCACTATATGTATATGGTATTCAATTATTCAAATGAACTTTTGGGTGAAATGTTTACAAATCTGTTGGTGCCATTTGTTAGCCATGCCTACATCAGTGCCTCATCATGATCAGATACCAACAATAATATTCTAACATCCTATCCCTCCCATAAGAGTAGAGGCTGTTACTACATTAAAGGGCAGACTCTCTATCAATGCCCTTTGGATGGAAATGCAAGTCTCTGGATGCTTCTGGACATACAGTGTTGCCGTTACAGGCTAAAGGAAAGCGTGAGCTCCCACAGTCTCAGAGCACTGTTCCCTTAGACATACGATATGTTGTGTTTCGCTGTTTGAGCAGATTTTCCTCACCTGCACGCTGGCCTGTGTGTGTTTACCCCTCATCTCTGGTGGCTCACTGGGTACGGAGAGAGACTTGGGCATGAGGCAGGGATAACCCGTCGCCCCTGAGCGCTTCTTCACCAGCTAGCAAATAAAAGAGCTGATTAAAACCAGACAGCACGCTGCTTGTTGACTCCCCAATCACACTCTTAAAGAGTGCTAATTACCCCAGCAAGTCCAGCAGGGCTGACCATCGACCCGGCCCACTGGATGAGCTCCTCATGAGGCCCACAGCTCGATCTGGGCTGAATGGGAGTCACCGTGGCCTCTTTTTGTCCCTAACAAGATGTCTGATTGCAATAAACGCAAGGCCGCAAGGCTAAAGAGACTTTCAAACCACGTTTCTCGTGACTATTGTCCTTACCAGACTACATTCAGACTGCTTTCACCTGTTCCACGGGCCAGGTCAGGTTGCATTCTGTTCATTTGTTCATTTTTCTCTGTATACTCTAGTGCACAAGGATGCAGTAATAGTTCCCAGCACTGGGAATATTTCTCTAAGTATGGAGAGTATGTGCAAATCACAGCTCAATCAGATCTCTTTCAAAAGAAACTTTTCACGGCTTGGCCCAATCTTGACCTCGTACTACAAATCTGATATTTGTTTTTCACCATTTAATTATCTGAAGTCAGCCTGGGTCTCTGCAGCGCTTTCTTTGGTCTCCATTTCACACTCAAAACGTTCTCACCCCTCTCGAAGGAAGTGCTCGCCGCGCAAATTAGCAAGCTGTACTCCATGTCAACATTGACCGCGGGCTAAATAGTAATCTGGGCCTGGTATTTTTAAACAGATGGTTACTAATACAATAAAAGTATTGAATTTATTTTAGCAGCAGGCAGCTTGGGCAATTAACAACTGGCATAATGTGTTGATTAAAACCTATTGAGTCCTGAAGGGAGGACTGATCTTAACTGGACTCGCAGGATGTTGGCAGTCATCCGAGTGGCAGCCCAAACTGTTTTGACCTTGATAGAGAATCACAGCGCCTAAATCCTCGCAGTCCCAAAGATAGCCTGTGTGTTTGAGACTGGGTTGGCATTCGTGTCAGCTGCGTAGGTGTTGGGCGTAATGCTACTGAGGGAGAGTGAAATGTGGCTGTTGCTGCGGGGTTTTGTTATCCGTGTTTGTGTGATGGGCTGTTGCAGAATATGTTAGGCCTGCCATAAAAAGAAGCTCTAACTGTGACTCAGCTCTGTCTCTGATAATGACTTGTATGATAGCAGAATGCCTTCTGGGGAAGGTTAATGTACTCTCTCTACACTCTAGATAAATCATGGCTCTCTTGTTAACACTTAATGGACAAAAGCAAAAATACTTACAGCTGCCATGAGAACAACTGACTGAACTGACTGTTCAATTAATAATATAAAAAGTTGCAAATTTAGACATATGCAGTGGACTAGCATCATCATGGTTAAATTCCCAGCTCTTTAAGAGTCATTTCTATTTTTTATTTATTATTTATATATTATATATGCTTGCCTTTTTTCACTTGACTGCTACTGGATCCATTAGGGCCAACGTAAATTCACATGAGAGAAATTTGCCCGAAAAAGCAACAAAAAGCCTGTAAATGCTCTAAGCCATATCTCATAGTGTATATCTTGCTCCCATTACTGATGGAATTGTTTTCACTTTGACATTCTTTCTTTGTGGTTGCAGTGAATACAGAAAATAGCCAAGTGTCGTTCTCTAATCAGCTCCAGTCAACTGGCACCAAAGGAAATAAATGAGAGTGCACTGTCTTTGAGCAGAGAATTCTCATTTCCCCTAAACACCTCATCAGAAGCATTCAGCCTCCTTTTGTTTGCCCTCCTGCGCTGTGCACACACCTGGCTCCCTCCACTTTAATTATTCACCAGAAGAGTGTCTGATCTGTAGCCAAGCCTGAAATATGACTGGCATATTGCAAAGGAAATCATACAGGCCTCAAACCAATTCAATTACCGAACAATCAAAGTAAAAAGGCCTCTAATTGCTTTAAAAGGGAGGCGGGAGAACAGGCCCGCCATTGAAGGCTGACGGCATTCAGAACAAGACACAATGCACAACTGCAGGGGGTGCTAAGCTCAAGCTAATAAAGATCACTTTAGAAAGAGGAGAAGGCTGAGGTTCATGCATACTTTCTGCTCTTTAATTCCAGATGATTTTTAGCTTATAGCATTAGTGTGAGGTTATAAAATAAACTAGTGTTTATAATTGTTATCACATGCTAATTACTAGTAATCTGTCACATCCATATAAATAGTATGTTCATTGTAGGTGATATATACTCAAACCTATTTTTTAGGCAATTTAATAATACCCATATAAATAAAAGTATGTATATACACTCTTGCTGTTGAGGCAAAACCCTGCATCTCTATTTTATACATGGTTCAAACACCAGCTGCTGTTTAAACTGTGTGAATATTTACTAATGAATGGACCAAGAGATATAGATAATTAGAATTTTTTTTACATGACCTTGTAATTAATAATGTGACAAAAATGGTCAAACAATAGAAAGGGCGGACTTTTTCTTTAAAACAGATAATATCATATAGCGGTTGGTATAGTGTATTGGTAATGCTGCTGCTCCTTCAGGTGGGACACTGGGGTTAAGTTCACTACACTGAGTTTTTGGGCACTACATTCACCAACTTCTGTAACATAATAAAAGCTGTTATGTTATGTAATGAATAGACAAACATTGAATTAACATGCGTTAAAGTTTTGTCTTTCTTCTACAAAGATGGCATATATAATGGAAAACTTCCAAAGACGTTTCATTATTTTCACTTGTCATTATTTTCACATCATCACTAGTCATATTATCACCATCACTGAGTGCATTTGTTAGCTTTTTTGTGCCATTGAAAGCTCTTTTTCTCAGCCTACCTTTGTGAAGTTCCATCTCTGAATGAAATGTCGGGCGACGTCTCTCGCCGCTTTCCCGCGAACCGCCACTCCAATGTCATGCCAGGGCATTCTTGGTGTCTTATACCTATCAATGAAATCTTGACAAGATAAAAGCACACAAACAAACAATAACCTCTCAACATCAATAGCAGAAGGCTCGACACCCTCCGTTTAAAAAGGAAGTTCATGAAACGGAGCACGTCATGAATTAACTCAAGACAGGATTTGTTCAACTCTGTGACACTGATCAGCATAACAAATGCGGGGCCTGGGCCCCTTTGAGGGGATCAAAGAAGGGCCTTAATCTCTGTGGCTGGCGTTCAGGAGGGCGTGCCGCCATCTTGAAGTGAGCGAATATTGTAATGTATATATGTATCTGTCAGGCCTGCCCATCTTCCTGCTGGGCCATAGTCAGATATCACCGTGTGGGCACCAGACCTTGCACAAACGCAGAGATGCAAAACTAGAGAGAAAGAGAGATAGAACAAGAGAGAGAGAGGGGGAGAGTGGCAATGCTGAGAACTGACAGTAACCCCTACTGTCTGTAGAATGGAATAGTTTGGAGCAGCTCAGGTAGTACAATAACTTCTGTCTGTTGTTCCCTCTCTTTTCTCTGTTTGCCTGAGATTGCTTCATTTGATGGATCTGGCAGAAGGTATCAAAGATACATATCAAGTGTGTACTGTAGTGGAGCTTGTCATTTCTTGTTTAGTTTCTTGATTTGTTTGTGTCATGTGACCTGATGCCGCTGGGTTTATAAGAAAACCAAATAATAAGAATTGTGTCCTTCTGGGGTAGGTGAGGGAATTCTCTGCTTCGCTAGTCAAAATGCACTGGCTCGAGAACTACCCCGGAACCAGAGGGTAGAGCAGTTGTTATTTCTGAGCTGCGGCGCGCTCCACTCTGAGTTTGATGCAAACCTTGTCGTACCATCAAAAGGCTTGTTGAGCTTGACCCAGTCTTTGAGGATAAAGTTGCAGTAGTCTTTGCCATGCCAGAAGCGTGTCTCTCCGCACAGCTCGGTGTTGCTTATGTGGCTTCTAAGGGAGCTGGTGTCTGCAATGCGAATAAAGAACAAGTCTAGAAAGTTTCAAAATGAATAGTTATGCCTTCATAAAGTCATTCTTTATTATTTCGACTGAGGAACACGTAAAGGACCCATACAATGGAAAAATATTCATTTTGATTTGGTATGTTAGTAGTTTCACATCCATATATGGATGCAGTTCTGCTCCTTTTAAATTCACTCTTAGTGATGTTACAAAAAACCAATGCATTCATATATATCCATTTATTCAGCCTAGAGCAGTTTGGCCCCATCCATTCTCAATAGAGTTATAAAAAATGTTTCATCCCGGACAAGGATATGGGCCCTTTAACATAATACTGCCAGTGTGCTTGTGTTGGAGAGTGTTTGTGTGTGTGTGTGTGTGTGTGTGTGTGTGTGTGTGTGTGTGTGTGTGTGTGTGTGTGTGTGTGGTGCACTGACCGTATGGCAGGAGCAGGGAATGGTGTAGGCCCAGTGAGTAGGAGTCACTGGAACGCAGGGACACACTCTTGGTGTACCAGTCTCGAGCAGGCAGCACCCTGGAGCTCACACTGTTCCTACTGCTGCACTGCTCTACAAGAGGAAAAGACACACACACACAAACACAGACACACACATACACGCACACACACACACACACATACACACACACACACACACACATCAGTGGCAGTACACAGGCTGGGTTATATACATATTCCATTTAGACACAATGTCATCATTGTGTAGATGTCATTAGTAGGCACCCTGCTAAGGCAGTGTTTAGGCCTGTCAGTTTATCACCATTTATACACAGCACGTCAGAAAGACACTCACACCACTATTCAGTAGTTTGGAATCACATAAATATTTTCTTCTTATTGTATATACTCATATATATTAAAAACTCATGAGGTGCAGATTTCAGTATTATAAAATAGACACAAAAGGGTAATATTTTTTAAATATTTCAGTCGTTCTTTAAAAATATACTGTCATTATCTTTTGACTGTAGGAGTTACCTGCCTTGAGATTTTATCACCATTTTTGCAGAGGCATTCTTGATATTCATTTTGTTATAAATGTACTAATTTTCTTCATTTTTAAGATAAGATAAAATAAGATAAAATAAGATAAAACTTTATTAGTCCCACAAGTGGGAAATTTGCATTGTTACGGCCGCAAGTGGACAGAACAAAAGTAAGAGCTATGCAACACAAATAAAATAAAAAGTACACTATACAAATAATACAAAAATAAAAACGTAGAAGTCTGTATGTGTGTGTGTGTGTATTTAT
>JBBPCZ010000002.1:8941216-8954357 GCA_037974445.1 Brycinus macrolepidotus | reverse complement strand
GGACACAAATTCCCACAGAAACTCCAAAATCTTGTGGAAAGCCTTCCAAGAAGAGTGGAAGCTGTTATAGCTGCAATAGGGGGACCACCTCCATATTAAAGTCTATGTATTTGAATGCAATGTCATTAAAGTCCCTATTGGTGTAATGGTCAGGCGTCCCAACACTTTTGACCATGTAGTGTTCTTTCAGTATGCCTCAGCAAACCATTATAGTCTTTTCCAGAGAATGAAAGGGTGATGATAATGGAGGTGACCTCTACACTAAGAAATTAAACAGTTCAAAACAAAACAAGATGTGTTTTATATGGTTAATGGAGCTTAACTAATCTACTGTAAAACACTTTAGGAAACATTTAGTTAGTTTCGCAGCCAAGGATTAGGCCTAGTCTTGGACTCATTTGTGGACTCAGTCACCACTGGAAGTTCTTTTTAGTGTAGGATCAGATGTAATCTGGACCTGGGAAGCTGGCGTTTAGGATTATAGGAAATCGTCTAAGACTACACTTATTTACTTTTCTCACGTGAGGGAATTTGGTTTTATGCAAGCAGGCGGCGGTGTTGAACAGGGTTTACCACCTTCACTAGCTTTTAGTTTGTGTGTTGCTGAAGCAGGCTCTGATTTGTTAAACGGCAGTGTTGTGACAGGCGGCGCTAGCAGTGCAGTGGAGCTGAGAACAGGTTGTTTAGGAAGAAGCTGAGGGGATACATCTGGGACTAATTGAGAACACCCAGCTGAAAAATGAAAACATCTAGTGATACAAAAAGCAGCGGAGTAGAGAATGTTTCCAACACACGTCTGTGTGTGTCCATGTGTGTGTGTGTGTGTGTCTGTGTATGTGTGTTTTCATATATTTTAAGGACAAAAAATATTCAAAATCAGAAACATAGGACCAGCACAAATGAAACTGACAAAGCCACGTTTCTTTTCTTTTGTTTTTTTGAGACTGAGGGGGTAAAATAATTTCTTTTTATTGCTGAGACTAGGGTTGGCTTTAGGGTTTGAGTTAGAGACTTTAAAAAATAAGTGCATAATGTGAAACATATGGGACATATATGGGACCTATTATTATTACATCAAGATGTTTACATATATGTAATACATATTATATTTCATCGCTGTCCAAAAAAAACCACGTCTTTCTATTTCTTTTATTTGTTTATTATTTTACATAATTTGAACACAGAAATCACCCTTATGTTGTGTGAAATTTTGATGATGGACGGACCAACAGAAATGCTTCAGTATGACTTAGATTAGAATGTTTTTAAATAAGGTTACTTTTTTGAAAATCCTTTTTTTGCATACATGTACACAGGTAAGGACATGCCTGTGTGTGTGTGTGTGTGTGTGTGTGTGTGTGTGTGTGTGTGTGTGTGGAATAAATGCTTACATTCGACTTGGCAACGGGATCTTTAAGAGGGCCTTGAACTTGAGAAGCTCCTGGTGAAGGGCTTGGAAGTGCTTGAAACGCCGTTTGATTTTCCATGTGAAGTTCCCATGGCTCAGCTCGATGGTGTACAGGTTGGGATTTAACACCTTTCAGGGAAACCATTCAAAAATACAACCTCAGTTAAGATCGGTATCTATAGGCTTTTAAACTGAAAAAGTGTGTAAAATAATATTAATAAGTGAGATCTGATATAAAAAAGTAGGCTTTTATGACACTATCTATCTATCTATCTATCTACATACCTGTCTTTCTATATCTGTATCTATATATATATATATACATACATATTTTAGCATTTTTCTTTTACCATTAGATGTTCAGAAAGACTACTCCAGGGGTGCACAGCTGCACTCCTGGATTTCTGGTGTCAGGTTTGGTAGTTCTCCTTCTCAGGCACGCTCACTAAAGCTGGCAAAGCTGACACTGGCCCTCCAGGACTGGAGCTGTGCTCCCCTGGACTAAACTGTAACTAAATGTGAACTGAATTCGAAACGCGTAAATGCTGGTGTGGTTTAAGACAATAAGTGGGCTTTACCCTTGTGGATGTGAAGCGTTCCACCTCTGTCACTTGCACAAGGATTGGCAAATCCTCTAGAAACACAGTGCAGTCCACAGATTTGAATGGAAGAAAAGAGTAGATGGCTTGAAATGGGATGTTTCTTGATTCTGAAAGGGACCAGACATGTTAGGTTATTGCTGTTCTTTTATTTCAGCAGGACATATTTCTAGTTAATGAACTACAAGAGGCATCTGATTATGAAATTACAAAACTAAAGACATGCTCTCACACACACAAACCAACCCACACTACATAACCTCCTGCATTGATCTGGGACCTGCAATTCTGAGCAAGCCTGATAGCAGCATAACAACCTAGCAGCTCTGTAGCAGTGGAAGTGATTAGATCGACTATGTAACCTTTGAAGTGGAGCAATAATGGGTTGGAGGGTCTACGTTAGGGGTCCAGCAGGGTAGCAATTCAAAAGTCCAGCTGGAGGAGCACTACTGGTACTCGGGGATTTCCCTAGGGACACTACGCTCTGCTGTGCCAGATAATACAAAACCTCACAGTGCTCTGCTTTTTACTGCTACCAGATATTTCTGTACAAGACAGACGAGAGGCTTTTTCAATGAGCCTGGCTACTCCTGATGGCCTGTTAGTCAAACAGACATATTATACTAAGAAGACATTTTGTACTATTTCAGCATGATATGAACTTTGATTTCATTAAACATTTGATGTAATTTGATACATGTATGGTCTGTATGGTCCTTTTGAGGATGTAAACTGTAATAAATTATAATAAACACATAATTTTAAAAATCTATAATAAATCAGTACAATAATGTACACTACTGTAAAAAGGTCTTAGGTATCTGGGTCCATTGCACATAAAGCCATTTATCTGGGTAGTAAGCATTTGTTTAAAAAAAAAAAAAACACCCAATAATAAGCATGAATAAACAATGAAACAATGTGTTTGTTCAGTGTGCAGCAACTATTCCAACCATTCCCTAACCTCTCATTGAGGAATCCCAGTATTTACACTTTCCATCCAGCACCTGATTCAGCTGATCAGTCACTCGTTAAATTAAATCAGGTGCTGCTGATCTTCATTTTCTTTGAAAGCAAAAAAATGCATTTATGTTAATTTGTGTTTATTCCAATGTAACATAACTTTCGCACATTTCATAATTTGTGTCTTAATTTTGTTTCTAATGTGTTACATTCAGCACATTCTCTGGTGAGGATGTGTACTTATTTTCACTTAGAAAATCTACAATAAATCACATTTGACCCAGGGTGCCCAAACTTCTGCATACAGCTGCAGTTGTAAAATTGCTTGCTTAGGACGTTTGCACAGGACTATACATGTCAATGAAAAACACATTACATGATAGAGAAAATGCCAAATTCCACCCATTTGTTGTTTGTTGCTTTTGAAACCTTGTAACTACAGTAAAGCTACAGTAATAAAAACACAGTTCAAAGTTTAAAGCCAACAGGATACCTGGAGGATGAAGTGCAAAAGTTTTTTTTTTTTTCATACAAAGGTATTTATGGTCACAGAGCATGTTTGTTCTTGTTTCAGAATTAGTTCATGTTTTTGTGACGGTCTAAGAAAGGTTTTAAGTACATTGTTATGTTTCAGATTTGATAGTATACACTGATTTGGTTTTACGCTTTCTAAAATCTCATTATATTGTGTTTGTCCACACCACTAGGGGGCTTGGAGTAAAAGGTTAACCCTTCAAAATCGTAAATTTTTCATTTCACTTCAAATATTCAAATATTCAAAGATATATTAAATCATTTCCAAGTGTAATTACATATTTAATTGGAGATTGAGTTACAAAATGTACTTACAGTTACATTCAGTTTACATTTGACAGGTTTGAGTCTGCACTTCTGATGTTTTGTTTGTGTTGATGTCAAGAAATTCTAAAAAAAGCCAAACATGTAAAGGATCTTTTCCATAAAACAAAACTGTACACACAACGAAGACTTTTCCTCATAATGCAGTATCACCTCTTCTGTGTACAAACACTTCTTTAGTGTCACCTAACATTTCTGAAACTGCACTTTCGACAGAATTTCTCCACTTGTTTCAATAAGCTATGACTGACAAATAATTTATTGAATGGCACCATGACTTTTCCAGGACTGAGAATAACTGACATCTCAGGGTTAACGTACAATTTAGAATAAAGCCTTTGTAAGTACAAGAGCGTGTAGTGAAGTCAGAGGCCACTGTGAGTGATGGGGAGTCACTGACCCAGCAGTTTGCCGTCGCAGTGGTCAGCACTGCAGCTCATGTCCAGCTCCTCTGTGTCCTCCTGCAGGTCATAGTGGTCTAGACTGGCTGAGAAGCTGCTCATGGTGGACTCCAGCCGCTCCAGCTGGGGAGGCCTCTGGCGGCCCCTCAGAGCCATTCCGCTCACGCTCCAGATACCATCTATCCTATCAGCCAGTGCAGGAACACACCCGTCAACAGAACACACACGCATTAAATCACCATTACACAGCCGAATTCACCATGATAATTTGCCATTTTGGTGAGAAAGGTGCAAGTTGTTATAACAATACTGGAATAAACCACCACAACATTTATGAAAAGATCAAGAATGGATTAAAAGGGCCCTTATCTTACATTTTTGTTGTCTCGTATTGTCCACTTATAATATGTGTGTGGTTCACGTACTTAAAAAGGTCATAATTTATTTTTACATGACGATTTTCCAACCTCTCTTTAACCCATGGAATTCCACAGGCTGTTTTTTTGTTACTGTCCCTTTGAGACTGATATATGTAAAAGAGCTCTGTTCTGATTGGCTACCCTGTATCTTGCCTCATTCAAGAAGTAGGTAGCTGAATCACTCCTCATACTCTCAGCATGGATTATTTTGGTTTATCCACTATAGAAAAAGCAGATATATGTAAAAATGTATTCAATGTATTTTGGTACTTCATTTCCAAGTACGGACTGTGTGGACTGAGGAGTAAATGCTACATCAGTCTCTTCAATTTCAAGAAAACTGATGAAAACTGTTAAAACAAAAACAAGAAAAATGTAAGCTATGGACCGTTCAATGAGCAAATGTAAATTGCAATGATAATATGTATAAATGCAATAGGCTGTAATACAAAATCATCAGTATAATCTGAATTGTTTTAATTTGCTGAACACACAGAGCTCTAGTGTGTTTTTTATGTTTTTTTGCTTCTCATGAAGTAGCATTACGTGCAAAAACTATAAATAAAACAGATGTTAGAACCTCATTGGGATTCCCAGAGCTCCACTCCTCCTTTCAGGCCCTCACCTCTTCTCTGTTAGCTACATTTCTCAATGATTTCTTTGGTAACTACTCAGTGAACAGTGAAAACCATGGCTTTTCATTTGCGGTCACTGATCATTGACCCCGCATGCAAAATGCATGAAGTATGGATTTGATATCTGCTGGCTGTAGCATTCGGCTTTCTGTTATTTGCATCAGTTACACTGGGGGGAGAGAGTTGTTAATGAGGGGGCACCTCTCTCCACACCAGCCGCCACACTAGTGGCCCAAATGCAAAGTGACAGACCATCCATCGGAGGACATGAGGACGTAATTTTTTCTGATCCCGTAATGGGCAGTGGAGATTGATTCTGCATGATTTGACGGCACATGCGATGACAAAGGAAGTGAGAGGCCAAGGTCAAATGGAGAGACAGATCTGAAATGGGGAAATATCATGCAATATTGGGCGAAGCATGGACCTTTTATGTGTGCTGGATGGAAATAAAATGCGCAAGAGACAAACATCTGGAGGGAAAGGGGTCCAACTGTCTTTTTCAGTCTGTCATTTGTATTGAGGAGGAACACTGTGAGGTTTTTATTCTGAGTATGCACACTATTAAAGGGGAATTTCCTCAGATCTTTCAAAATTTCAGGATAGTTTGATTATATAAACCGTCATTCAAAGCAGTTTGATGTGACAGGGTATTGTAGAGAAACTCAATGATTCACATTTTTTTGTGATGGTGGAGATAAATGTCTTAAATGCAAATTTTATTTAATATCTAAAATCATGGCACTGGTCCTCAGAGTCTTCTGAGCTTTTGTATGTCATGATGATAATGGTGTAAAACTATTAAACCTGAAAAAGGTTTAATACCCTTGTACCCCTCCAGCATGAATGAAATTTTAAAAAATATATGTTTTAGGTCAAAATCTTATGTAAAACTACTGTAAAATATCATGTAGGGTATCAGACAAGTTCATGTTACGAATATACTGTGAGGTATCGTTTAGAGGCATTAAATGCTTTGGGTGTCTGGTTCCTATCGCCACTGCTGTGAGCAATTTTAATACGTTTACATTTCTCTAGAACAGACCATTTCATATCAAACCACTCTCAGTTACTTTATTTATATCTTAAAGACTTAATTATGCAGAAAATATAATTTCTGTGGAATTACCCTTTAAAATAAATGTGCCCCAAGGGGTTCTTTGAGGTGATGTCCTGGAAGAACCCCTTTTAGTGCTCTAAAAAACCTTTCTTTAAAAAACTAATATTAAATACTGCTCAACTGAAATTGTCTTTAGAAGACTACAAGCGGTTCTTCTATTATATCCCTTCTAAGGAAATTTATGGCAGCTTTATTTTGAATATAAGAATGTTTTTACATGATGTACAATACGTCAGCGTGTGCGCGTGTGAGAAAAAGACAGAAGGGGCCATTTTCAGGTTTTAGGATTTTGTGCTCCATTTCACCTGTCATTGCTGCAGTAACACAGAGAATCTGCCTAATGGCCAAAGAGAGGCCCAGTGCTGCAGGGAGAGAGAGAGTCAAACCCACTCATGTTAACACCATTAAACTAGGTCTAGAGTCACCCAGACTGAAATGGAATGTACTTGTCCAAGATTGCTCAGCTGCATCAACGTGTCTCAGTTATACATTTAAACAGAAATCCAGGTCTGTATTCACAAACCACCTCCTTAATGCTGCTCTAGGATCAGTTCCTGTATCAGTCTGCTCTTCGTACTCTGATCTGATCTGTCTTATGGGCACCAGTTTGCATCTTCGCTGTTTTTGCTCACAGTACACTTTTCTTTCTTGGTGAGAAATAAAGGACAACTTGCATAAGCTCACTAATCCAAAGGCTGATGTGGTTTGCCTCAGTTAAAAATGTAACACAACTAAGCATTCCTGGGCTCTATTGATGCATTTGTAGTCATTATTACTATGGTTAATTTGTTTAATTAACCTAGTTTTACAAATTGTCACACTACATTGTTTAATTAACTTGGTTTTGAAATTGTCACACTACATTAACAGCATTTGGTACATACAGTTTTCCAGAATGACTAATGTAGCATCATGAGTCTTGCCCAAGGACACTCCTTCCCGAGTGGGGAGTCAAACCCTAATCTAATGGGCTTGATTTTCTCTCTCTAATGGCTTTGATTACCATACCAGCTGTAGTCTAAAGACAAGAAGGGTAATGTTACCATCGTCATTTCTATTAAACACACCACATACAAGCTCGTATTAAATAAATAATTGGAGAATTTAGAATATTTTTAGAAAATGTGTGCAGTTTTTATCCTGTTAGACATAATGGAACCTGCCAAATGCTGTAAATGCAATTGCAGTGAAGGCAATATTTTTCTCCTTAAAAATTGTTATATTTGATTGGCAGCCTAATGTAGGATGAACAAACAAATCCAAGCTCAACAAATGTAGCTCAGTTACAAATGTCAACTACAGTAACAGCTATTGAGCAAACACAAAAATCTTGATAAGTTTAGGATTATACAAATATTTTAAATATTTTACACTATATTGCTTGGAAGACTCCTTGGGACTCCTGACCATTACACCAGCAGGGACTTTAATGACATTGCATTCAAATACATAGACTTTAATACGGATTTGGTCCCCCCATTGCAGCTATAACATCGTCCACTCTTCTTGGAAGGCTTTCCACAAGATGTTGGAGTTTCTGTGGGAATTTGTGCCCATTCATTCTGTAGAGCAGTTATGAGGTCAGGCACTGATATTGGACGAGAAGGCCTGGCTCGCGATCTCTGTTCCAGTTCACCCCAAAGGTGTTGGATGGGATTGAGGTCAGGGCTCTGTGCAGGCCCTGTTCTTCAACAAGTTCTTCCACACCGAACTCATTCACAAAGTTGGAGGCATGGCGTCTTGGTATGCTGAAGCATTAAGATCGCCCTTCGCTGGAAGTAAGGGGCCAAGCCCAAATATTGAAAAACGGGTGTGTCCCAATACTTTTGTCCATATAGTGTGTATTTCCACACTTCAAGCAATGGCAATAGCTCAGCAGCAGTAAGGCCCAAAGAGCTGCTGAATTTGCTCAACCACATTAACTGATGGACATTCATTTATTAACAACACAGCGAGGCAGAATTACATGAAACACATAATGCATAGTGCTGAGCAAAGACCTTTCGTCGGCCTACAGTTTAATGCCCTTGTAGGCCACTATTGCACCACTAAGTAGATAAAAATTACACACCGAATTAAGATGTGCTGAGCTGAACATCCCCAAGCAAGAAGGAAATGAGCTTTGCTTGCTGTGCTCCTGCTCATTAGATGAGGCGGAATTTGGCCTGAAAGACTCTTTAGTTCGTATTCACACTTTATGACGGCGCTGGGGCAGATTAACGCTTAGAATAATGAGTTAATTTTTATCACTTTCATCTACAGTGTCAATTAATTGATGATATAATTAATTACATAGCTTGTTACATAATTAACTTACTTTGTTTTTATATTCCACATCAATAGGTCCCGCAATTTCCACACAATTTACCTTGCTTTCGGTTAGCTATGACCGATACCTGTTTAATGTAAAATTACAACATGCTTTTGATAGGGCCGGCTATAAAAGCAAATGTGCTTTACTCAAGCAGTCAGATGCTGTAGAGTTAACGCATCTAGGTAGAAAACTTTGCTATCAAGAAAACAGTGTTGCCACAAGTAGCTCATTCATTTGTACAATTATACTTTAATGGCTTCTCAGACAAAGCAAGGGAGTAGATGTTATTTCATTATCATCCGTGGGTAAAGGAGTGCCGTATTCATATATGCAGAGTTGTTGTGATCTACAAACCACTGTTTATTTCTGCCTTTTTTCAGTGTTCAATTTGATGTGCATGCTGAATGGAGAGAACATCATATTGCCTCGATCTTCACATAAATATGTATATTATCGTATATGCATATATTGCATACTGAAATTTGAAAATCATGCTTCTTTAGCTTTGTTTGACAATGACCTGCATGTTTACCATTCAGTGCAGAGCGAGTAGCTCTGATATTGTAGTAATGAATATGTAATCACATTTGGTTTACACAGAATTTGAATAAAGGACTGTTTTGTCTCACTTTGTGGTAGTGAGAAGAGACCTCCAAATAGAACTCTGATCTATGTTTAAGACGTTTTGGGTCTTAATCTCCTGGACAGAGTCTAGTCTAGTCTAGTCATGGGATATGTTTTCCTTACAATGGAAAATCACCAGTCAAAATCCTATGTAGTCTAGGACTAGGCTTAAACCCTGTCTCTAGGAAAGCAAATCCGTTTATGCAGCTGTATTATTGATCATTTTTCTATTCGATTTCTTATCTGACCATTTCTGTTTGCCAAAAGTTTGGATGATGTCAGAATTAAATTCTAATAACAAAGTCGAAGTGAGCTTTATTGTCATCTCAACTATAGACAAGTATACAAAGAGGTGAAATGGCGAAATGGCACATACTCACAGTGCAAATAACAAAACAGTGTTAAAATAATGCTGTATTATTATTTTCATTTTGAAGAAACTTTCCATAGATATAATTTTACAGAGCAGATAACTGAAATCTCTGTTATTTATGAAATAGAGATTATTAGAAAATGTTCTAAGATCATTTTTAAGAAAATGTGGCATGAATCCAGGTATGAGAAATACATTGGGAAATCATTCTGTAAAAATCTTGAGAATATTGTTAGGAATGAACCTGTAAAATTTAATGCACGCAGGGATTCCAGAAGCTGAGATTTGTGGTTCCGAATGTAGTAAAGAGCTGAAAATCAGGTTTAAGAATGGCCTCAGAACTGTATGACCCAGTGAGACTCCAGATGACATGCACAATTTCTTTGCATTTTGTTATTAGCAGAAAGCAAATAGACATATATAGATATTCTGGTTAGATTCTACAGGAGACAAGCTTTTCAGTGAAATATGGCATGACATGATTGTACTGAGTGTGGGTGGAGCTAAGCCTTCATTAAAGCTGCTAAATATTGGAAACTAGGTAAGTGGACATGAACTGACAACACACGCCGAAATAAATATAGTTATCTTAAATTTTGACATTTTAAAATGACACTTGCAATATATCAAATCTGAAAAATGGTCGGTGGGACCACATTTGTGGCATTTGTGGCTGTAGTATCTGCCTGTAGAGCTTGATTAAATATTGTTGGGCATCTTTGCTTGGGCTCATGGTCTTAATATGTTTGCATTTCTTTAATCATATCATCCAACTTCATGCATTTATGCATATATATTGTGAGTAGAAATTTAGGGAATCACATACATTATTCTATAGTTTACTAAAATCTTTAATCTTTAAAGATATAAGAGAGAAGCACTGATATTGCAAAGCGACAAGTGTTGCTTCTGTTTTAGGAAAAGTAGGTGAGCCAAAATGAATTGAATTTTTTTTGTCTCAAACATCATGTCCATTAAAATCAATCTGACAAATCTGAGTAGTTAGACAGTGTGTGATGTAAACGTGCAAGAACAAATTCATTAAGCGCTCAAGAGAGCACATTATCCTATAAGTCTACATCATCAGTCCAAATCAGATACCTCTATATCACCACGCACTCGTTCATTACATCAAATCACAACATCAGCTAAAACACAAGCTTGGAACAGCAGGAAGCCAAGATGAGGGGAAAAAAAGAGAAAAATCCTACCTCACCTGGTGGAAGACACGCAGGCCTTGTTCCTTTTCACCTCTGAAGCTGAGAAACACTGTTATTTTGTTGTCACTTCACTTATGCTCTTAATTGCTTTCTTAATTCCCATTCATAGGTGTTTTATTAGCCATTGAGGTGCCACAGGGCCTGAGTCAGGTCATGGTGACTCTAGCCCTGCATCTTTATTATGAGGACCCAGTTCTATTCACAGCTCCTACAATGTATCATTGAAGCAGAGGGGAAACAAGGGGATGGTTTCACTGGCCACTCAAAGCCCCCATTGATGCCAGTGTTTGTGTTTGAAATGTTTGTACCAGGAATCAGAGGGCTGCAGCTAATCTCCGTGATGTCAGCCCGATTAGATTCCAAGCTCTGGAGCTGAATGCAGTCAGCGGGGACTGGCAGAGGACCGGCCCGACTGGTATTTGTGTTGCTGGGTGGGGGGTCCTGCTTACTGATGTGTCAGCGGTTCAGAAGGGCAAACGCTGGCACAGAAAACAGAACAGTTACGACATACCAGTGTGGGAGCTGCAGTGCTGAATGTGTCATGGTCTGTGTACAGTCTTGCGGGGAGGGGGGAAGGGAGGTTATGTGACCTCTTGCATGACACAGTGCAGATTGATCAGCTGGATGTATTTATAATGAAATAATCCAGGTAACAAAGTACATATTTGGCAAGTCACTTAAAGGGACACTCTGGACAGACACGATATGGACAAAAGTATTGGGACGCCTGACCATTACTCCAGCAGGGACTTTGCATTCAAAGTTGGTCCGCCCCTTTGCAGCTACAATGGCTTCCACTCTTCTTAGAAGGCTTTCCACAAGATTTTGGAGTCTTTCTCCACGAATTTGTGCCCGTTCATTCTGTAGAACATTTATGAGGTCAGGCACTGATGTTGGACGAGAAGGGCTGGCCCGCAATCTCCGTTCCAGTTCATCCCAAAAGTGCTGGATGGGGTTGAGGTCAGGGCCCCGTGTGGGCCAGTCAGGTTCTTCCACACCAAACTCATCCAGCCATGTCTTTATGGAGCTTGCTTTGTGCACTGGGGCACAGTCATGCTGGAATAGAAAAGGTTCTTCCCCAAACTGTGTCCACAAAGTTGGAAGGATGATGTTGTCCAAAATGTCTTGGTATGCTGAAGCATTAAGACTGACCTTCATTGGAGGTAAGGGGCCACCTGAATTCAATAATTAAGTAGTATGTCCCAATACTTTTGTCCATGTAAGGTATCCTGAAGGTGAGAGGAAGTGCTGAAAACCTGCAACTGCTTTGAAGTGGATACCTGAGGGCCAGGCTGTTTGTCATGTGGCTTCTAGCTCCCTTGGTGTAACGTTAGCTACCTGACCTCCTTTTGCGCTTGCCGGTCAATGGCAAAAAGAGAAAACATATTTCAGCAGCTTCATCGGCAAACACAAGACCACTTCTAGGAAAATAGTCCACCACTAAAAAACCCAACCCATTTGTAATTGTAGTTTTTGAAAAGCTTCTTTCACCTCCAAGACACATAATCAAAACAAGGTTTTCATACACTGTAAAATGTGAAACAGGCCAGAAGTGTTTTTGATTTAGAGTAAAATGTTGCTTTTATTAATTTAAACTAAAATATTCGACTCAATGTACTTATTTGAATGGGAAAAAAACTGGTAAATGCTCTTAACCAGGTTTTTAGTGGCATACATTTTACAAGGCAACACAATCAAATGATAAAGGATAATGCAAGTAATTTTTAAAAAGTGCATTAATGTACTTATTTGAATGAAAAAAAAAAAACTAAGAGCTCTCAACCACATGTAGTCATTTTAGTGTAGTCAGGCATACAGTTTGCAAGGCAACACAGTAGAATTATAAAGGATAATGCAAATGATAAAGGATAATGCAAGTCACTTTTAAATTGTGCACCAATAGAGCTCAGGGGAGTGATGTGCAGTGGATGATTTGCACTCAAAGAAATGAAAACATGTTGCTTAGCATGAGCTATAGAACATCAGGCTCATTGTGGTGAAAGGGACTACACCTCGAAAGCTTCTGCGCATGTGACTGAGACAACAAGACAGAGGTTTAGTACATGGAATTCAGAGGATGTTATCAATAACAAGGTGTCACGTGAATGTCTGAATGGCTGTGGGCAGTGCTGGAGGAAGTACTGAAGCTTAGTACTTAAGTAAAAGTACAAATATCCTGCAAAATATGTACTCAAGTAAAAGTAGAA
>JBBPCZ010000002.1:8899745-8916683 GCA_037974445.1 Brycinus macrolepidotus | reverse complement strand
CTTCTACATACTTATACCATACCTAACTTTTCAAAGCAATCACCCCACTTAGCTTATATATATATATATATATAATATATATGTGTGTATATATATATATATATATATATATATATTTGAGGTAATTGAGGTGATTGCTTTGAAAAGTTAGGTATGGTATAAGTATGTAGAAGATGATGGGGTTGGTCTAAAGCGATAACTGAATGTAGATAATGTTTTGCTACATTATTATATAGATATATATATAGATACCAGATGATTGATATATAAATATATAGATAATGTAGATAATGTTTTGATATATATATAATTGTTTTAATGCAACTGATATGGGCAAAAGAGAAATTGTGAAAATTTCAAACATGAACTATGGAACAGACAAACATTTTTGTTTTTCATTTGTTTCATTTGTTATTTGTAAGGAAGCAAACAAGATACAGTAGTACCCATGTAATTCCCTGAGCTGACTATTTTCCATCACGGGCAAAACAGAATGCTGGAGCATTCTTTAACAGAAGGCTTTTTAAAGGTTTGTCTTTAAATAGTTTTAAAGGAACATTTTGTTCTGAGTGACCATTTCTTTACTTACTTACGTAATTACTTATTTATTTGTTTGTTTGTTTGTTTGTTTATTTATTTATTTCCTAATGTTTTGAGTGTCCATGTTCTAAAATAGAGCTATTTTTTAAAAGCTACAAGAGGTTTTATGTTTTCAACGTTCTTTAAGATTGTTTACAAAATTAAACTAACCTAAAATTAGTCATTTTCATTTAAACTAAAGTGTCTACAACACTGACTTCAAATGCAATGCTGTTTTTTTTTTAAATGAAATAATAAACGTTGCCACATTTTCACCAAGAAAAACAAAAAACAAACAATAAACAAACAAACAAAAAAAAACCCATCAAAATGAAATTTTATGTGGGGCACTTTGCACATCACTTAAAGTGCAGGGATATATTACACCCAGCCCTGTCTGAATAAATAAGTTGCTCAGGTTTATGTTAATGCCTCCTGACTCTTCAAACCAGCGTCTTTGTTCGACACAAATAAAGAGGGAAAAAAGAGCTCAGTGTCGCTCCTTCTTGCTAGCATTGGTTTCACACTCCATTAAATTATTAACAAGAAAAGGAAAACACAAAGGTCTTTAGAGAAGAAAGGAGCAGACATGGCAATCAAATCAAATAAGAAAGAGAAGTTTGGAGGCTGTGAGGGGCCGGCAGCACTCGAGCCGGACAGCTGAATTCACCCCTTACAAACCTCTGACGGACAAAGACTCGCCGAGCATTCATACAGTATCAGTTCAACACACCCCCTTCCCCACCCCACATGATCCCACCATGTTACTCAACAAATATAAGAGCCTGGGCCACAGAAGGATCTCTACATCTTTTTACTGTTACACTCATCTCAGAAACGTCAAGACCACGACAGCACACAACGTTCATACAGCAAGAGCACACAGCTGGAGAGAGAGAGAGAGAGACAGAGAGAGAGAGAGAGAAAGAGAGAGAGAGAGAATATATTGTAAAAAGAAGAAAGAAATAAACACGTCTAAAACGCCTTTTCCATCACAAAAAGGCCACTTCTGATGGTGAGGCTGGTTTGATCTCTGTTAACTCTGTCCCTTTTATGGTCTCTTTAATTTTCTTCTTTATTTATTTTTCAAAAAAAAGACATGACTTAAAGCCGAGCATTTATTTCACTTTTTTTTTAAACAAATCAATATAGGCAAACGGTTCAATTGTATTCGGATCATTTCAGTTCAGTTCAAAACAGTTCTGGTTTCAATTTTTTCAAATGCACAGAAATTCAGTGAAACAGAACAGCTGGTGTTAAAGAAAAGAAGTTTAAAGTTTTAAGAGAACAGAAATGGTTTCCACTATTTAAACAGAAATTAAACATCTGCATCTTGAGAAGATTTGTAAAGCAATTTAGACTTTTTGAACATTCATATCACACTTTTGTGAAGGTTTGAATAGGAGATTCTGAGTATCTCCAAAAAAGGTAACTTTACAGGAGAAGGAAAAAGACATTAAGTAAGATGTTTCTAACTCACTTTGGATCTTTTCTACATGTCTGTTGAAATTATGATGCAGTGGAAAGTGCTGTTGATATTTTCAATGTATGTAAGACATAAAATACAAGAATTTGATGTGACGGAAACCAAATGCATTCTGCTTAATAATCATTTCAAATTGCTTTTGTGTCTGAAAAGATTTGATGTGGGATTACGAACATGCTCCATCCTAGATCTGTTAAAGAAATGTGCAGCAAACATTTCAGGAAAAGTGCTTTTTCTTCATTATTTTAAGGCAGAATTGTCGTTGGGATCTTGGTGTGTTTGATGTGTCAACTGAGGGGGGGGGGCGGGGGGGGGGGGTTGGTTGGGGGTCTGATTTCTCAATAGATGTGCATTGCCATTTGTCCATGAAAGAAGCTCAATGATGATCAGAATGACAGATTTTCTGGTGCAACACGTGCAATTTTTGGGACGAAAGATTCCTGTGATCAATGTGCCGTCTGTCTTGGTGCATTATTATTGTTTAGCAATGCCTGCTGCTTGTGTACATGTATATATCCAGTGTTCATACACATATATATCCACTATGTACATACACACATACTTATACTTATATAGGTTTATATACACATATATATTTACATACATACACAAATGTCTATATTTATATTATTGTATTATTTGTCTAGTGTGCTTTTTATATTATACTGTTGTATAGCTTTTATTCTATTGTTTTTGCTGCTCTTAATTTCGTAACTTTGTACTGTCCACTTTCTGCTGTAGCAATGCAAATTTCCCACTTTTGGGACTAATAAAGGTTTATCTTATCTTATCTTATCTTATTACATCCAGGGCAACTGACCAGAACTGGCCCTGGATGTCCAGGCCTAACGACACCCCTGCTTTAAGGCCCTGCAACTACCAGTAATATAGTTTTGACCACTGCCTTTGTATCTACCTTTTAATACAGTCGAGATCATGTGAATGTCTATGCTTCATGTAATTACGGTAATATATGAGCATGTTAAACTGATGAGTAAACTTACTACTCACTGCTTTATAAGAACTTTGCAGAGTTTCTTTTGATCACCGAAACAACAGCGAAAACGCCGCAGTTTTATTTGTACTTGGGCTGAATAAGTGTGCAACTGTCTTTTCTTCCTCTGAATTGTAACAAGGCTGAGAACACATTCAGAGGCCACCGATTGAGTGCTTTAGTCGTGTGTGAAAGACTGAGATGGTCTTTAAAAGTTCATTTGAGCATATGTTTTACCCGCTGAAAGGATGAATGCAGGTAAATTTGAACCAACTTGTCAAAGCCTTTAAAAGAAACCGTTGTTCCCTCTCGACTACTCAGCCATGAAATTATAATGGATCTCTTTCCAACTGCAGGACGATTAGGGACACTGAAGGGCATTATTGTAGGAAATAAAGGAGCCTGTTCTGTCTGCAGGTGTTTACATCCTTCAGTGGCACTGAGTACCAGACTGGAGCCCACCACAACGTCCATTCAGTCCAGACTGACCGCAAAGTCCATTCACTTGGCTCCAGGATTGGAACTGTGCTTCATGCCTTGAACGACATGACTGATCATCATCAAGCCATCAGGATGTTAAAAAAAAAACCACATGTTCACAAGCATTGAAAGGTGAAGCCTCCCCTGCTCCCATAGCAGCTTGCACTGCTCAAGATAAAGGGAGCGATGCCATAGAAGAACCATTAAAGAACCTTTCAACTCAATTCTCAATTAACGCAACTGAAACCACTCAAGGGCCGTAGTTCTCAATGCGGGGTCTGTGGTGTATAGCCAGGGGGGGCCGCAATTTATGTATTAGTTTTAAATAATGTTGGGACTTTAGCCATATCACATTCAAACTAAAGATTGCTCTAACCTGTATACCTGACATGAGCTGATATCCTCCATTCATTTTTGGCTAACACTGATTAGGAATGATAAATATGGCAAAAATATATAAAAAATTGAAGACTTTTTCATAACACACAAAAAGTATAACAGTATTTCATTCTGAGGTTTGATAAGTAATGCAGAAAATTTCCAATTAATCAGAACTAATTATGATCTTCTTATAATGAAACTTGCAGCTGTCTTATTACACTGCACATTCTCTGTCCTGCTGCTGCTATATTTGCACAATTATATTTAATGCTGTCTAATTCTGTTCTGCATTTTCGCACATTTAACTCTCTGTTCTGCATTTTTGCACACACAACTGTCTCCTGCTAGAATACAGTATCTGTCATAATGTTATATTCATTCAGTAGCTATTGTCGACTGCACTAAATGTTGTCTTGTCCTGTTGTTTTGTTGCTCTTGTGTTTTTCTTATACTCTCTTTCCATTTGCTCTCTATGTATTTTGTCCTGTCTGCACTTGTGGTCTTGTGGTGTTTCCGTTTCTGTTCTTGTGTTGCACCATGGTCCTGGAGACACATTGTTTCGTTTCACTGTGTACTGTGTGTATATAGTTGAAATGTCAATAAACCTTCTGGATTTAAACCTACTTGACTTTAAGTACAGGCAATACTGATGACTCAGAAAAGCATTTTGTGACATAATTTATCATGACAATGATTATCATATTGCCCGCTCCTAAATTAAATAAATAGTCACCTGCTTATTCTAACTAAGACACCTCAGGACAGTAATGTAAACAGCTACAATGTGTCTGAACATTTGGAGGTGTGGGACTGGGGAACTTTTTCACACTGGAAGGGGTCCCTGGCTAAAAAGAGAACCCCTGCTTTTGGGAATCACAAGTGTTTTTTTCCTATAGCTTCACTCCAAAGAGCCCTTTTTAGCCTCTATATTTTTTAGAATGTAGCTGAAAGTATTGGGGGTAGAGGACAGGCTGTGGTATATATATATATATATTTTTTTTTTTTGAGGACAATGTGCGATGACATTTACTCTTCTTGCATTACAGAACGTTTCGATGCCTTTTACCTATTAACGGTATTTATTTATTTATTTATTTATTATTTTCGTTGTTTATCACTATGCATTAGCAAAGAAGCAAATGGTCCTCTATGCCCGGTTCGCTGCTCACCCTGGTGTCCCCCTCTGAGTGGGTCTACGAGGGCCATAGGGGCTGTGTCCTGCTTGTTTGTCCCCCGGCTTGACGGACACCACCTCCACACCGCATGCAGGCGAGCGAGAGAGCCACGCTGTCTTCTGGCACATTCTGGGGCCTGTGCCGACTCAGCGTGGCAGCCGGCTTACTCAGCTGAACACCTATGCACTACCGCCCCCCCTACCATACACACACACACACACACACACACACACACACTCACACACACACACACACATAAACACAACACACACCCTAAGACCCTGGCCTGTTCCTCTTGTCAATTGGCTGACGGCTGCACTCCCAGGCCCTTCCAGCATGAGCCTCACTAATTAAAGCCCTCCTCCAGCACAGAGCATGCCGTGGCGGGGGTAATGAATGGAGAAAAGCCGGCCTAAGCAGACAGCAAAATATTACCTCAAGTCTGAAGCTCATCCTTGACGAGGTCCTGCTATTAATATCATTATTTCTACACAAATAACATTCTTGCTTGTCAAAACATCCATTAAGCTCCACAAGATGGACCGGTTCAGGTGAGGATGCGCCCGAGAAGCGTCACTCGTGGGCCTGGTGTGGTGATGTTTTAGCAGTAGTCCAGAAGATGGCAACCTATCTCTGATTCATTCATACCATCCATTGTTTATTTATTTATCAAAGCTGTCTATCTGTGTTTGCTGAAGGTGCTATGCAATAATGGTAAGTGGGTGGAAGGAAGGGGTGTGTGTGGCGGGGGTGGGGGTGGTGGTGCTTAGGCTCAGGTATAACTCTGAGCCAGAGTGGACCACCAGAGGCCCAGAGAGATAAAAGAGTGGCAGAGAGATCCCCTTTGGTTTTGGGGGGTCTGAAGAAGTTGGAGAGTGCCTCATTGGAAGAGGCCAAGGAAAGCACACACACAAACACACACACACACACTTCAGCCTCTGTGCCACCACAGCATTACATAAGCACCTTAGGCGCCAGTGGCACAGCTGCAGCACGAGCAGGACCGCTGGCACTTCCCAGAACACACTGGCGCGCGGATGAAAAGGGAAGAAAGTGGAGCATAAAGCGAATGCTAAAGCAGCTTCTTCATTCATTCCTTCCCTCCCTGGCGAACGCAAAAAAAAAAAAAAAACTCCACATCGGGCCCACCATCACCATGACTGTCACTTCAAACAGACTCGTGCGCTTTGCCATGGTAAACAACTTAATATTTGATGGCTGCAGATCGGTGCCTGTCCGTCCGTTTCTTCTTTTTTTTCTCTCTCCTTTTTTCTTTCTTCAGTGCGCAAACCGACTGGCAAAGACGCGCGCGCTGGCAATCAAAAGTGCGCAAGAATGCGGAGGGTCCCCGGGGACCCCGCACCGGCCACATTAAATGGGTTAAACGGAGGCAGAGGAAAATAAAGAGCGTTTAAACGAGCCGCTTCCTCAACGGGCCCGCGAGCGTAATTGCGAGAGCGCGTGACGCACCGGAAGATCAGCCAGTGCGCGGGGCAGCAGACTGTACAACGTGTGTGTGTGTGTGTGTGTGTGTGCCTTCGGGTGACGCACGCCTCTGTGTGTGTGTGTGTGTGTAGGTGTCCTCCCTCCGTGCGCAAAGCAGGGGTGGGAATGGTGATGGTGGGGGGGTCTCCGGAGCCGGAGCGGTGCTGGAGCGGTGCCGAGTCAGAGCGCAAGGCCACCGGGCTAAAACGCGCAGTCGGGACGGCAGCAATTAGAGCAGCGGCTTGTGATCGCGAGCCAAACGAAGGAGCGGCGCGGCGGGACTCAGCCAAATGAGAGCGGCCCATTACGGCACGCAGCCCTGCTGGACTCGAGCCGCGCCGGATTAAAAAGAGGGTCCGCCACGGAGCGCTGGCGGGACGGCGAGTCTCATTAAAATACACACGAGGGTGTGTGTGTGTTTGTGTGTGTGTGTGTGTGAGAGAGAGAGAGAGTAGTTGGGGGTGGGGGTAGGGGTGGGATGCAGGATTTGAGGCAGGAGAAGGCCCCACCGGGCCAGCAAGCAGCCACAGCTTTGGGTTTATCTGGAGGAATAATCCAGAGAGGCCTACCTCTGCACACTGCTCAATCCCACAGCGCATGTCAGAGAGAGTGTTAACCATCAGCAACAATCTACATCCCTCAGGCAGAGCATGACATTAAAGCTGTAAAAAAAAAAAAAATGAACCGCAGCCTCAAGCTGAAGCTTAAGCCCTCAAACTCCAGGCTTATTATTCTGCTATTAATCTTTGTTAATCATTTTGCTATCATTTGGTTTGTGTTTGCGAAGCGCGAAGCCACGAGAGCGAGGAACTGAAGCGTGGGCCTGCTGACTTTAAAGCAGTGGTTTGGTCAGAAAATGTATACAGTTTTGGGCGTACTCCAAATATGAGCCATCAGCTGAGTGTGCGTGCA
The DNA here is from genome assembly GCA_037974445.1 of Brycinus macrolepidotus. Taxonomy (NCBI): domain Eukaryota; kingdom Metazoa; phylum Chordata; class Actinopteri; order Characiformes; family Alestidae; genus Brycinus; species Brycinus macrolepidotus. The sequence continues at coordinate 8,909,191 of JBBPCZ010000002.1, read as the reverse complement.
GAAGTCTTAGGGAGTCATGGAAAATGTTTCAGATTATTTGTCTTAGTGGTAAGTGGTAAGTGGGTTTTTGCCAGTAAAATATCAATATAAATACAAATAATCGCAAGTTTTAAAAAAAATGGATCATGCATAATTTTTTATAAGATGATCAGAAGAACACCAAAGAGCACACATTTGGTTAAAAGTTTGATTGAAAGCAGCTGAAGCAGGTTTTGGAGGCTAACTGCAAATAATGAGCTTCCTCAAAGAAAAGGTTTGGAAATGGCTAAGTTAACACACATTTAAAACACAATGTATTGTTTATTTTTTTATTGTAGTATAAATTGCATAGGTAAAAACAGAAGTCACGTCCATGCTGAAGCCTGAATATTGGCTGTATTTTTGTCCGTTTTGATAACAGTGTGTCATACAGTATCAAGAACCACACAGGAAAGTGTATTTGAGTTTATGTAACGACTAAAAGTGCTATGGTGTAGGCATGAAGTTTGTACAGTGCCAAATTGTGAGGATATTAGCTTCCATTGTTTGACAGTTTCCTCATAGCTCCAGTGCAAAATTAAATTGTTGCTTCCCACCTGAGTGCTGATGCAAAATTTGCACAAAAAATGTGTTTTTTTTGGATGTTAAAAAAAATGTACCTGGTACCAAACTGCACATCCCTGTACCAAATTGCAGATTTTCACTTCTAGTTTAGAGTTTATATTTATAGTTTATTTATATAAATGTGTCCTCTAAGTGTCCTTTTGTACTTTGTAGAATCTGGAGCCACACTGTCTCGTCTCACCGTAAACATGTATGTAGCTGAGAAGACAATAAAAGCAAATTTCAGACCTCAAACACTGGCTTACCATAAATCTTTTTTTTTAATTTTCTTTCTAGATTTAAGTGGTTAACACTAAGAGTATATATAATGGTATGAATCACTGAAGCTACTGCTTATTGTTTCCATTGAATCCTCATTCTGATGAAGACTTCCTTCCTGTGGTCTATATGACATACATGACAGTGAAATACAAGCTCATACAAAACCGGTCCTCATGAGCACATGGGTGTAAACAGCTGAGAGTATGTACCTCAGCTTGGTCCACAGGCTTGGGGCAGAGCCTGACCCGCACCAGCCCTACCCGGTCCCCCTCCTGGGCATGTCCCGTTTGATGCTTCTTAGGGGTTCCATCATGTGGTTGGCAGGCTCACTGATAAACAGGCCTTTCCCAGGGGAGCGCTGCACTGGAAGGTGGTGAGTGGAGGGGGGGGAGTGTACTGGGGAGACAGCACAGCCTCTCCAGCAGCTGGCTGGAGGAGCCGGAGAGTGGTGGTGCTGCAGATGTGAGCCTGGAAGCGACAGAAGGTATCGCTGAACACCATGTTTGTTTTTCTCCCTCTCCTGGAGGAAAAAGGAGGCCCTTGATCTGGCTCCGAGCAAAACAGTTAGCTTTTGTTTCAGGAGATGAAAACCAGTGTCGTCGAAAGGAGGGGAGAGAGAATGAAAGAGAAATGAGGGGGGAGTGGGATCCGGCGACCAAATGTGGCGTGAGGGTGGTCACTTGCGGCCTGCCACAACCTTTGACCCTGAGTGCACATGATCAAGGAAGGAAGACCATTGAGACTCTTTGCATTAAACACCGCTGGAGCGCACCACTTGAACACATGGGAAAATAAATCTCATGCTTACACACTCACAGCTGGTCTTAAAATTCAAACAGATTTAAATCTGACTGCTCAAACCATTTCAGGAGGTGGTCTGAGTCTCATATTTTAGCCAGATTTAAGTGTAAATGCACGAATCTCCCGAAGTTACAACTCCCAGCACATCATGATGCAGGTCTATGACAATGACGCTAAATACAGAAACTGATTTATATTAAAACTGAAGAAATGAACAACACAGACAGTGGGATGACCTGTTCAGTGTTCAATCCTAAACAGACATATTTCAATACTGAGTGTGAATGCATGAGGTTAAAATCTGGAGTATAAGTCACATGAAATGACCAGGTGTAAACGGGGTCCTGATTCACTCTCTACTTTCCTTACCATCTCCCTGTCACTCTCTCTCTCTCTCTCTTATTCTCTCTCTCTCTCTCTCTCTCTCTCCCTCATTTGTATGTGGATGACACAGAGACTGGGTGACCAGAGGGACGAGGGTGAGAGATTTCCTCTGAGTCATTAGCCCTCAGGTGTCTCTTGCATTGCCAGTCGGCCTACTTTGCATATTCCCTTGAAACGAACACGGATTCACACGTTTCAAAAACCTTCATGAAGGTTACGAGATGAAAGAAAGCAGTCTCTAGGGAACACAGTGTTCTGAGTTTAACGTCCACCTACAGCAGCAAAATCTCCACTCATTTATATTCTTTGTTTAAATAAAACACACACTTTTGTATTCCTGTGCTGCTGCAGCCGCAAATCCCCCGCATTCAACACTGTTCCAATCGTTAATGCCAAATTTCCATGGAGGCATTTGGGCGAAATCCACTCGGTGGTAATATCATCCTCCCCGAGCAGCGCGCAGCACACAGCCCATGTGAGGCCGTGGTGCATTTTCCCACAGAGATCGCCATTGCTCGGGTCACACTCTGTTGCTTCTCTAAACTTTAACCCGTTCCCAACTCACCCAGCAGTTCACTTGGACACTACATTCAAATATACAACCTCATGTGTATTCTCACATGATTTTCCTTAGACAGTAGACTGGGAGTGTGTGTGTGTGTTTGTGTGTGTGTGTGTGTGTGTGTGTGATGCATCAGTGCACAGTGCATCTGCAGCTGGAGTGGTGGCAGCCTGTTAGCATTCTGGCTTGACAACTCCATCAGCCCGGTCTCAAGGTAGCGCTGTCAATCAGGATGCATCACTTAATCCAATACTTTTTCTTTTTTTTCCTCTCTCCAGCAAAGAAGCCCATGACAGTGCTACTACGACTCTATTTACTGGTGTGCGCAGTTGTGTTTGCAACATGCTCTTAATTAGAAAGAGAGAGAAAGAGTGAGAGAGAGAGAGAGAGAGAGAGAAAGAGAGAGAGAGAAAGGTGGGGGGGGGGAGCAACAAGTATGGCTGCCTACGCTCAAGGCAGTTAATTTTCAAGATTGGCATATGAAGTGTGAGCGCGCTCCGACTGTGGCACGGCGCTAAATAACAAAGGCAGCACTTCATTCATCCTCTTTGGAGAGACACTGCTTCATTTGCGGCTCGCTCTAATTAGATTAATGGTGTTGTGGCATACAAAGTGGGCCCACTTCACATTAGATAGCATACGAATTAGGACAAACACTTATTTCAATTCCAGGCAGAGAACAGCAATGGCTAGGGTATTTAGCATAGTCCTTTATGGTGGAATGAGATGTTAATTGTCTGCCATTACCTCTAAACTGCTTGCTTGTTGTATTAATCATGTGCTAATTGATGCAGAGATAGAAACGTAGCCACGGGCAAGAGAGACGAAGAGGGAGCGGGGGGGAAGATGGCGGATAAAGCATTATCGTGTAAACCATATGGAGATGGCACTGCTTTGAAAGCTCCTCTACATGCCCACCAGCGCCACTTCTGCCGATAAGTCCTGTGCCCACCAGTGGAAATTTTCTTCCTTTTTTTTTTTTCCCTTTTCACATTTTTTTGAATTTAAGAGAAAGACACTTCAAAGAGGTGGCGGAGCATGAAGGCACCATCCAGCTGCAGTGCGTGAGCACTCAGCGCCGTAACTATACAGAGAGATATAAGGACGGGGAACACAAAAGGGAAAAGTAAAGACAAGAAAGATTACTCAGAGTAATCATTCAGGACTGATGCTTTGCTGACAGTTCTTGTTTACTACAAAGTAGCCGTGAGGTGTCACCGGTAATCCCCCCATGCAATACAGTGTCTAAGGTACTGTAGCTAGCATGCCCTGGAATATGTCATCAGTGCTGACAACAAATAGAAGAGCATGGGGGATATGAAAGAAAGTGTCGGGGTGGGGGGAGTAGTAGGAGGAAGAAGGTTCACTCAGATGCTCGACAGAGACAGAAAACAAAGGCCTACGGAGCGTTGGATGGAGAGAGAGGGAAAAAAGAGAAGGCTAGCGGAGCATTAGTGGCCTCACTAAGGCAATTTGGCTCAGAGGCTGTGCCATCCCCAGGGGGCACCACTGGCCACCAGATACAGAGCAAGGTACAGCACCCCAATGACTCTCTCTCTCTCTCTCTCTCTCCCTCTCTCTCACTGCTGTGCTCAGTCCCCCCACTGAGCACAGCAACACCTGTCTGTTGCTCTCCACATGCTTCCTTTTATGCTAGCATGGCCGTCTTACCGGAGCTGTGTTAATGACCAACGCTATGAAAGGACAGAAAATCACGAACATGTACTGATGTTGCATATTGATATGAGGTGAAGTTGAAGTCAATGAGCACAATGACACGGACGACTTGGAAAGAGTTTATTGCAGATTCAGCGCAGAAATGACATTTCATTGTAACTTCAGTGTAACAGGAAGTCTAATGACATTCCTGTAACTGCTCCAGCAAGAAGTCCAGCCTGAAATTAAAAGGGACCCAAAAAACCAGTACAGCAGGGATGGACCCATACTGAAATACTTATACCTCTGATCCTATCTGATCTTTTTGGGAACTGACCCTCACACCAAAATATCGATATTAAGTGTTTTTCTTGTTTTTCAAACAGAATACCCATCCTTATATTAAACTGGATGTGTTTTTGATGAAAAGTGACGGTGGCAAATAAATATGTAAGACAGGAATAACTTTTCCTTCCAACATCTGGTTTTCCTTCCAACTTCGCACACTCACGCACACACAGGTGCATGAGATGGAGTGAATGCGCTGTAATGGCATCATGTGCAGTTATTGAAACTGTATTTAATACAAATGCAAACGCTTTCCAATAGACTTTTTTCAGTGTTTACATTTACTGGTTTTCAGCATGAAAGTCTTTTAATTTATTTTAGTATCAGTACCACTGCTCCTACTGGGATATTAGGCTTGGTATTGTTTGGTACCAAATCGAAAAGAAAATCAGAACTATTTTAGGATGTTTTATTTCATGTTTTTTGGGACCAACAAGAAGTTAAAAAATAAACGATAAAATGATAAAAACAATAAAAACAATGAGTGAGGTGCTTTGAGGTTTCACCACGTTTCAAATATGAGACACTATAGATGTCAATTTTATTATAACTTCATTCTCATTGTTATTCTCAACAATTATGGAATAATCTACAGCTCTGTTTCATTTGGGATAAACTATGTTTTTCAGCTTCTCACAAATTAGTGCATAGCTATAAAGGCGTAGAGTAATAACATTATATAATGTGTACATGTAGCTGCAACAAAACTGTTTTAAATGATTGAAAAGTTCAAAACCTGCAAAACCAGCGTTTTCTGACTCTGTGTGCCACTTATATCTAAAAGATGCCAATGAAAGTGTGTTCAAATGCAAAAACCATCAGTAACATCAGTGTTGAAGCATGAATTTGGGATGTATTCTGTTCCATTTTTATAGATTTATAGATAAACTTTTATGTTTTGAAATCATACAAGGTCAGAAATAAATATACCGTATTCAGTATGTAGGATATTCCATTTTAATAATAATAAAAAATAATAATACTGAGGTCACATTATCTTTTGATTACATTTTAACCAGGTAATTGCTAATGTGTAAGGAGGTATATTTGGTACAAGTGACCTTCTGAACCCTGATTATTTGTGTAAAAGGAGGGCAGACGTTGCTTCACAGCCGTGCACGTGGTGAGCTTCTTGGGCCTTTCACGCTTCTTTTTGTTCCCCTCCAATCGGCTTGCATTCAGCACTGTTGATGATAATAATAGTGTTGGGTGTTCATTGATTTGCTGTGCCCCCACATTTTGAGTTCACACCAGAAGACACTCACTTGTTCCCTTTAATTAAGCCCTGTGTCGGTTTCTCCTTACTCTTACACTTGACGTAGTTACTCTGACACACACTGCCATCCGCCAGCTAATTCCTTTACTGAGGCCTGAAGCTTTGGTCTTGAAACAGAACAGAAAAAAAACACACACAAAAAAAACACAAACAGATGCGTGCCAGCTCCCATCCTCTATCTAGTAACACATCTATGAAACATAGCAGATAATGAAAGATCTGGTAAAACTTATTTGGCTGGATTCAGAGTCACAAAGAAACTGCCTTGACCTTGTTTATTGTTCTTCACTGTCTAAAACTCATTGGCAGCGATTTCCCGTCTCTATTTGGTAAATCCCCAGGAGCCAACATCAAAAGCTCCATTTAGAGTTGGTACTTAACACTGATGCTGCAAAATTAGAGCACCGTGACAGTGATTGGCAACAGAATCTACAAAAAAAAAAAGGAAAAAGAAAAAAGGAAAAAAAAAACAACCCTGAAATCAAGAAAAGAAACATAAAAAAAAAACAAAAAAAAAAAAACATAAAAAGCCGCCTTAAAAAAATGGCACAAAAGCATGGCCGGCACACACAATATCCAGTGAGTTGCCCCCAATCATTTTTTCTCCTAATCTGCAGGAGCCTAATTACTAAAGCACTGCTGCCTGCTTTCAATCAGGCAGAGGGAAAATGACACACTCTTTTGTTCCTTCCTCATATCACACATGATGCACTGTCATTCTCCCTTCCACTGAGTGGAGAGCAGCAGCTCTCCCAGACTGCCATCTGTCCCCAGCGTGGCCCGCGGTGAGGCGGCGCAGGACGGCTGACATTATTCCCCTTCGTCATGGTGGCTGCACATATTTCATGCCTGCTCTTGGCCTTCTTTTGGCCAACTATTAGCAGGTTTGAGGACTTGGAGGCAGCTTAATAATCATTTAAGGCTTTGTTAAGCACTGACCCCTCTCATCGCCCCCAAATTGGAAAGTCATTCACCATGTCCTTTGCCTAGTGTTTTTTTTTTTCCCTTCCTCACAGTGTCTCAGCTTTCAGAATAGAACCTTTTCATTCACGCGGCCCTGCGAATTACTGCGAGAGATGCGCGAAAGCCGCTGCTTTCCCCCCACGTGCGATGTGTTTCTCTATGTGTGAAAACAGAATTAGTCTATTAGTACAGCTATAGTAACAGACCTGGACCTGTGTTTACAAAAGCATCTGAATGTAGTTTTCATGCCCACTGAGATTTAAAGGGCAGAAACTGAACCTAGATCAGTCGGTAGACAGCAGTAGGCGGAGGAAGATGGGATGAAGGGCAGCGGTGAAGCTTTAGTCGGGGAGATATTGTTGAGATTCTGGTAGGATTCTGGAGGTACTCTTTTCCATAAGTGGTTGTCTAAAGCAATGGATCTCAAACTGATCATCAGGGCCTCTTCAGAAGGTCCATATTCTCTCCCTATATGTTGAAAACATGGACCATCTGAGAGGCCCTGAGGATTGGTTTGAGTATCAATACTTTAAAGAGCTACTTTTAGTTGTGAAAAATCTTTTAAAAGTTTAAATAAGCTCCACATAAATGCTATACCAATTAGACATGTATTCCTAGACCCATACGTCTAAGCCCAGAACATTTGCTTTTAAGAATGTGTCTAGAGAGGCGCTTGAGTCGGAGACTGGTGGCTTCACACAGCTGCAGGACAGCAGTGGCTGCTACCAGCACAAGAGGCCAGGGGAGATGCTAATCACTCTCTGCTACTGCAGCTGGGAACCTGCATGGCCTCCTGAAGGTGTGATACACACATACAAACAGACATACAAGGCAGCTCCGAAGGGGGGCAAGCAGAGCCAAGTGATGCTCCATTCGAATGTGTGTGTGTGTCTGTCTGTGTGAAAGTCATTGACTCATGATCTCTCACCATAATTCACAAACCCTTAAAGAAAGGAAGGAGATGGCTTCTAGCCTACGTCTTCATTAGATGGACCTCATGACCTTTCACATGCTGAACATTTTCCGACCCTCTCGTTGGCAAACATTACATCACCTCCTTCACTCCATCGTGGGTTATATTTAGTGTGAAGGACAACCCTTGCGACAATTAGGAGAAGAGAAGGTGGAAGTTCCATCATAAAGGCAATCAGGGAAACACCACACTGGGAATCATAAATCAGTAGTTTTGGGGAGCACTGGGAGGTCTGGGAAGTGCACATTTCCCAGTTATTCTTCTCAGGAAGCTCGACACCCCGTTCCTCAACCCAGGGTCATGCTTGGTCACGACCTTGGAAAGGACCATTGTGCCTCTGAAACCATAGCAACTGGAGAGACATAAGTAACAAAACAGAAAAAAACCTCTCAGAACTTTTCATTTAGACCAGCTTAAATGACTGTACTGATTCATAGCTACTAGCCGGAACATCGAAGCAGCTGTGAAAACAAACTATATAGCAGAACAATACCCATTTTCAACTTTCCAAAGTGTTTAGGCCTTGAGATGCAAGGTACGTCTTGGCTTAATTGAAATGTACAGCATGAAATACTAGTGAATATAACCCAGTCTTAAATAGGGTATTCTCAAGGTAACATCATTTTAAATGACTAGTTGTTGGAGAAACTTTGGATAAATATTTAAACTGCATTACTGAGCTAGTAATTGCATACTACTTGTCAGCTGCAAGGGTACACTTTAAGTAAAAAAAAATATACAAATGACAGAGACAAATCTAATCTCAACTAATTTACTGAAATTCCAACATGTAAACTGCATCACTTTATTCCTCTGATATATTGAACATTTAGAGTCAGTTAATCCATTTGTCATTAGACACTAGTGATCTATTTGTTATGTTATACAAAAAGAAACAAAATATGTGTGTATAGGGGGTTTGGGGAGTCAGGGGCAGATTAAAAGATTAAAAATCTTACTCCAGGTATGCCCCTTTTTAAGATTTTCTTTTATTGTGCTATAGAAACAAATCTGAATATTAGTAGTGTACAATGTACCCTAATAGACACCGAATACCCATAATACATTTTACTTGAACAGAATTTGAATGCTGTGGCATGCTCAAGCAAATTAATATAATAGCAGTGTATGGAATTGTGAGACACAAATTTTATTCTCTGCAATATAATGTTCTTTATAGTGTTCCTGGTTTACCTTCACAGAGAATATATTAGAGGACAATTTCCATTCCCTTAAGGGTTTTAGAAAGTGCTCCAGCTTTACCTACATATGGAGTAGTGGTTAGGAGATCATTTCTGTTCCCTACAGAGTTCTATATCAGTGGTTTTCAAACTGTCCTCAGGGACCCTTAGGCAGTCTAGATTTTGCCTCAAACCCAACTTACAACACATAGTGACAGAAAAGAATGTGAAGATCAATTTGACAACTATTCAATATTGTAACCCTTATTTATCAATTTGGGAAGTAAGGGATCATTTCTGTTGCCTGGTGGCCTAGCTGTTAGGGAGTTGCCCCTGTGATCAGAAGGTCAAGGGTTCGAACCCCAGGACTGCTAGTGGCACCACTGAGGTACCCTTGAGCAAGGTACCGTCCTCACACACTGCTCCCCGGGCGCTGTG
>JBBPCZ010000002.1:8853800-8898492 GCA_037974445.1 Brycinus macrolepidotus | reverse complement strand
CAAGACAGACAACATAGAGTGCAAATTAGCAATAGTAACAGACTGAATACAGTATTGAGTTACTGTATTCTAGCAGCGAGGGTTGTATGTGCAAAAATGCTGAGGTAGAACAGAGTTGAATAGCAATAAATAACAATAAATAATATACGCAAATATGGCAGCAACTGGACAGAAAAATGTGCAGTGTGATTAAAAGTCGAAGTAGTTGTGTGTGTGTGTGTGTGTGGTGGTGGTGGTTGGGGGGGGGTCTTGGTTATTGTGAAAGTTCTACAGCTCAAAAGATGCTACAGCAAGTATTCAGCAAGTTTCCAGGCTCAGGGCCTAAAGACTTTTAGAGACAATACAAACCCCGTACCACCAGCAGCCTTGTGTCTGACAGTAACATCCAGCCTGTTTAACATGTTAACCCCACCCTATCCAGCCCTGCCACTCCAATCCCCTACAGGGTGTGGGGTCACCTCTTAGGGCCAGACACTGTCGACAAAGGTGGGTAGAGTTAGACATGTCACAACATGGTCCTCTTGAGCCACGGGCCTAGATAAAAGGCTAGAGCAGTCACTTCATAGGCTTCCTGGCTCTTTCAGACAGGCCACAGAAACTTGATCACAACAGGCTCATTAGAATGAGAAGAGGAGGACAGAAAGAGAGAGAGCCACCAGGGAGCAGGCCGGCCTGGGCTTCTTCTGGAGGAACCTGAGACTGAGGAGCCACAGGGTAGTGACAGTAATGAGCATCACACAGTTTTTATGCCACACCAACCTTCTCCTCCTTCTGTTTTTATTATATAAAAAACAAGGATAAAATAATATCAAGATTTGACATGGCTATTGAATTTTTATGCGAATGGGTAATGTGGCCATCTAAAGTAATGCGTATCAAATCGCATTCTTTGAAAACGCTATCCCTCCTCCCAAATATCACTGTGAATGATCATTACAATGACTTACAGTTTCCAGTAATAAGTAACTGATATTATGTCCTTGACTGTTTATGTATTTTGTGCAATTTTTGGTTTCTGTTGGTGGTGGGATGGGTGTCTTTTGTCTTTTTCTAAAAAAGGATCTTTTTTATATTTAACCTTTGGATCTTATATTTAACCGTTTATTTTGTCTTTAATTTTAGCGCTTTGTGTGTTTTTATGTGTTATAATATTACAAAGGTTATTGGTTTCTAGTACATTACATTTTTGAGTATTAATAACATTCATACATTTTTTTTTTCACACCAACAACCTTTGATTTACGCAAACTGAGACAAAAAAAAAAAAAAAAAAGAAACTTAGAGGCGTACTGGTATTGCTATCTTTTATGACTTCTGTTCCAGTTTAAGAGGCTAACACCCATGTAGACCATGCTAAATGTGCCCAGAAATAACACTGGGCCTCCCTACTGTCTCTGAGATTGCCCACCTAGGAGCCTGGCACACGCCACAGCACACACAAAAACCCAGCGGATTATTCTCATAGAGCATATTTCAAACATGCAAAGCATCCACTTGCCGCTTCCTCTCCACTCCATCATCTTAACTTTTTTTGGATCCCTTTCATTTCCAGGGAGGCTCTTTCCAGAAGAGGGTGACAAGTAATTGATAACAACGACACAAAGCAGCTACTACATAAACAGTTTGCAGAGTGGCGCGTAGTGTACCGCCACACGCGCAAATGCACCATGGCCACTTTCCCTTTCCAGTGTAATCAGAGATCTGAGGGCAATTATTGGGAAGGATAATCCTCAAGTTCAGCGGAGAGGCACAAGGTGACAAAGTTGAAAGTGATTATAGGGCAGGGCTGGAGAACTAGGGCAGGGGAGGGGGTAAAGGGGCGGTTCTTGAGACGCTGCCATGGGCTCCTGACAATAGTCCAGGTGTAGCCCGGCTCTCTGGACAGGAGCCTGTCTGACAGGTGACCACAAAGCCGCCTAACAAGCAGGTAATTACCCCACTAAGGTAATTTACTGAACTAAGTGCTACTTTTGCCGCCCTGTTGCAATTACACGCCGAGGCCTAACAATGGCCCATGTGTGCCTTCCACAAGGTGGGTCGGGCCAGCCAGCGAGAGCGCGTCCGGTGCACGCATAACATTGTAGAGAGACACAAAGGGTGACACTAGCATATGAACACGTCCAAAAGGCAAGGTGGGCTGTTGTGCAAGTCCCTAAGGCATTACTACAAACTACACCCCAGGTTGATGGTGCAGCAGGCCCATATACTATTTAGAACGTCTGTAACGAGTTCCAATTTAAACCAAAAGACCATAATTACACGCTGTAATGCCCCATATGCTGTGGACGTGTAGCATGCTGCACTCTGAATGAGTGGTCCAGTATAATTAAACTACATTTGCAAATTTCATACTTCTAATTTCAGAAATATGCTCTTAAAACTGGCTGAGCAGAAAGGACACCAGCTTGGCTTTAATGAAACAGTGGAAATATAAGGTAACGGCCTGTCTGCCACATAAAGGCGAATTTGAATGAGCATTAATTTTTTTTTTTTCTCTTCTTTTCAAGCTGCAGCCTGATAATTTATTGAAGTGCTACCTGGGTAGAACAAGACAAAGAGGAACTCCTTTTGATTCCTCTGTGCATCCACTGAGGCATTATGAAAATGGAGGAGGTGAATAATAAGGACATCCCTGGCTTCTAAACACACAGTGTTGAATAAGTAAAAACTTCTCCCAAAGAGTGTGCCAAAATATGATATAACCCTGGTTCGCAAGGATGTACATTACACGGTATGAGAAGTAGGCATGAAACAGGGCTGAGCAAGAGAGGGAACAAAAATTTAAACTAGCATTAAATTATTGTTGTCAGGAAAGCGCCATCTGTGCATTTAAACAGCTTTACTTATAAAGTAGCATTATAAAAGGCGAGTTATAATGTAGCATTATAAAAGGCGAGTTTAGGGGCAACTGCTGCTTAAAGCTCCGGCAGAGATTGTTGCTCCTGATCCTGTTGTTTATGGACTACAGACTCTCAGTTACTCTTCAAACAAAATTGACCTCTGTGGACACTTAGTGATACCAACTCTGTTAGCCATAGAGGGCCTATCTATCAATATTCTTGTTCATGAGGGCCTTCTCTTGTTATTTATCCCCATAAAGACTCTCGCTCCTTTCTCTCCAGGTAGACCTGAGGAGGATGGGTTCCCCTTTTGAGTCTTAGTTCCTCCCGAGGTTTCTTCCTCCAGCTGAGGGAGTTCTTCCTCACCTCTGTCGCCTTTGGCTTACTCACTAGGGGCTCGGACCTGGACTCTGCAAAGCTGCTTTGTGACAACTTGGTTGTAAAAAGCGCTATATAAATAAAATTGAATTGAATTGAATTGAATTGAATAATGTAGCATTATAAAAGGCCACTGGCTCAGCAGTACAGCACATTTACCTTGTGGTACTAGTAGCATGTTTTCAGCGACGGCCTTGTTTGACCATGTAGAGTTCTTATGACATCCAAGTAATCGCTTCAGCTTATTTTATTTGGTTATTTTTCTTTATTTAGTTGAGGTGACACCAGTAAGGATGACATTCAGCCACCTTTACTCTACTTGGCACTAGTGGCTGACTGCACATTTCTGTGTTCAGTTTGTGGCCGGTAAACCTGATTTAATGTAGTGAAGAACCTGTTAGTCAAACTAGGTATTGGATGATAACTGCAAGCTCACTGACATCCACAAATTACAGTGCATTTGCTTATTTGCGTGGATCCTAGTATGTGATTTTATTTAAAGAAATATATGATTACTGACTAGATAAGTTCATTTGCATATTGTTGTCTCAGACTTTTTTAGATCAGAATCGAAACAGAATGAAATTGCATTTAGTCATTATGCTGCCCACTACTGGAACCAGCTGTCCATGAAGATCAGATCTGACCCAACTATTGCCAGTTTCAAGAAGATGCTAACAACTGCCTTGTTTCTCGCTGCTTTGACTTAACCAGGAATACACTTTCATCTGTATTGTTTTATATCGCTGTATTTACCTTTGTCTAACTCATTTTTATTGATCCTACTTTTATTTCATATTAATTTAATGGTTACTTTATTGGTTACTTTTCTTTTTATGATTTATGCTTTTATGCTTTGTTCGCTTTGCTCTATCTCTGTAAAGAACAATGAATGACCTCTGTGTCTGATAATGTGCTATTCAAAACTTGCCTTACCTTGGCTTGATTCTTTCCAGACGTCTGAAACCTATTCTCCAAATACTGTGTATTAGAACTAGGCAATAAGGTGATCTGTCATTATTGTGACAAAATTATGTCACAATATGTCTCAGTATGCTGTACTGAGCACAAGGTGAATTAATCAGTACTGATCAACTGTGTGTTCCATTTCAAAGAGAGCATAATTAGTCTGTTTAACTGTATTATTTGCAGTACAGCATGTGAAAGGTTAAATCATCTATAAATAGTTAAAAGACAAATAAAATCATTTCTAATTATAGTTCTCCATAGTATGTTTAATATGGCACTAATGTCTTTCTCTGTCCAATTTAAAATATTAGATGTCGGAAATGCAAATAGTGACATAAACAGCGACACAAATTTCTTTAAGTATCATATTATATTTTTGCCATGTCGTAACCCCCCTATACTAATTTCAATTTGATGTCAGCTATACAGATGGAAAAATCAATCAATTGTGATCCAACAGGCAACATTATCGTACAGTGACTACAAATGTTATCAGCTTGTATGAAATAACACTTCTCCCTGTCTATACAATCATTTCATCAATAAAGTGATATTGAGAAATAAAAGGCTCTAATAAATGAGCTAGAGCTGTTCTCTCTCTGACGCAGAGTCCTTCCTGTGCACTAAGAGATCATTATGCTGATGCTGAGACAAATGAGTGTGCGCGCACGTGTGTGTGCCTGTGTGTCTTGAGAGCTCTCTCAGAATTCACATCCATCTAAACGAGCGCCGGCCTGATAATAAACGCTCTTCAGCCTGATGATGGCTTAATTACCAGTGTAAAGAAAGTGTTTAATCTCTGACCCGTTTCATGTTCTCGCCACTCTCTTTCTTCGGGAGTGAGTGTGTACGAGTGTGTTCGCGCACATATCTGTGTGTGTGTGTGTGTGTGTGTGTGTGTGTGTGTGTGTGTGCCAGAAAGGCACTGCTGCATCCCACTCATAGAGAGAGACCCCTGCCGTCTGCCACGGGCCTGTAGGGTGCAATTAGGAGCCCCTAAATGAAGTTGACTATACGGTCTCGTTTTTCTTCTTCTCCTGCCCCCAGCTCCTCCTCCCCTCTCCTCATCCCATGTAATTAACACAGAAGACCATGGACCATGCCAGGCTCTGAGACAAGGAAAAAAAAAAAAAAAAAACTACAGACAATCTTACAGCCCACACCATCCAGAAGCAAAAAGCAGAAGGCTTTATTTCAGTACCATGACAGCTAGCCTTGTGCTATTAATCTCAGTATAGCACTTAGCAAATAACGAAGGGCTCTGGTCTCCAGGTTTGACTGATATATGACAATTCTGTTCATATCAGATTTATGATAAGTTCTCAGGTGTTTGCGTGTTCTGTGGATTCCCACCTGGTGCTCAGGTTTCCTTCTAAAAGTCCAAAAAGGTGAATTGGAGCTGGCGAATTGCCTCAGGTGTGACTGTGTGTATGACTGAGTTTGTCTAAATTGTGTGTGTCTGCCCCATCACAGTAGGCCAAAATAATTCTTATTCCATTGTATACTATAAGTCTAATATGCAAATATACATTTATACTGTCAAGATTTGATGTGATATATGACACGTTGCTAACAAGTCGACCAAGCCTGCCAACAGGACAGAAGATCATTAGACCCCCCCCCCCCGGCTCTCAGCTACACAAACAAAGCCAATCCACCTGAGACGGCAGGGGACAGGATGCCATGGCTGCTTATAGCAACCTGAGGCCGGCCACAAGAATGGCAGGAAAGGCTGCTTGGGCCCGGCTGGCTTTGAAGTACACCACTTCTAAACTATTCAGATCGGCCTAGCCAGCAACTTTGAAGGCAGGTTATCCTTAGCCGCCGCGTGTCCTGTTGTGAACGAATTGTTTCCTCTTGCAGTTTGTCTTGACTTTTTTTTAGAGTAGTTGACACTCTGCATTTGTTCTGTGGGGCCAGGCTCGATCCTTGTGAAGCGGACTGTGTGGGGCCCCATGGCTGTGGGTCAGGTGCCTCTCACACAGGCCATGAGTACAAGCACAGGTGGCAATGTTGTGGCTTTCCTAAGGAATCTCCTGGAGGATGACCACCCACCAACTGGCTACTTCCTCTACCCATCAGGTCATGACCCCAGTGCATCAGCTGCCTGGGAGGGACTGAGCAAACTCATTAGTCAAAAATGAGGTCACTGTGCAGGACCAGCGCACATCATAGTGTGTGTAAACAAGGTGATCGGACAACAACGTAAATCTTTCCACAATACTGTGCCTAAATGTTAATGCTTGCCTTTTGACACCTTTGACCTTGCGTTCCCTTAAAACAGCACAGAAACTTTCTCCTCAGGATATGTGCTCTTTGAGAGGGGCTTGCTATTGCGATTACCTTCTAGTGAAAGGTGTGACAGCATTGTTGCTTTTTTCCATTAAAACTAAAAGCGTGTGTGTATAATGTGTATTTCTCCTGATACTCAAATGCACAGCACCCCCCCTTGGGCGGGCAATCAAAACATGCTCAAAAGCATGCTTCTCTGTAATTCGGATTTTGGGCTGCTACAGCAGAGCCGGCGCCCGCTCGCAGGAAAAGCTATGCGGCTTAACACACATAAACAAGTCTTGCTCTCTGTTGCGGATAGGATTCGTAGCACAGAATTACCTGTGTAATCTGCAAGGAAAGAACATAAAAGTTCCCAGCCAGAGAGACACTTAGCTAAATCGCCTCGAATGTCAACGTTCACTGAGAACGATGTCGATGCAGCGCTATGCCCCCACTACTCTGGAACTCTGTCACAGCAAGCCATTTGCAAAAGCAACTGCTTCCCTGACAGACAGCCACTATGATGAATTGTCAATCACCTTCAGAACATTAACCTGCACACATTGCCAAAACGCCACTTAATGTCTGTCATCTGATTTATGAGTTAGGAAAACATAACGAGAGCGGATTCTGGCCTGACCGTACCGTGGTGCTTGTCACTGATAGATGTTCCTCGTCATTGGCGAGGCTCATAGTGAGGAGCCCGCTGTGTGATTGCTAATATGGAGGCACCCCTCGGAGAATATGTTATGCCATGATTGGCCTTTCTTCCATTAAAGCTCTATGACTTTTTTATCGCAGCATACGGTGTCTTTTTCCCTCCGCTGTCTCTTTTTTCTTCATACGGTCATATATTCACCTGAGACTGCTTACTGTAAATGCTGGATGTATTTATATCAGTGTCAAGACGAGGTTCAAGGTTTAAAGGCACAGGATGGGACTGATCGTTTCAAATTTCAAGCAAAAATTGTGCATTTATATCAAACGAAAGTGAGTCATACCAAATGACAGTACAGTCTCAGTGAGATGAAAAATGACATCACTTAAATGACTCATTTTCCTAGTGTACACCATAGTAAACCAAAATAGTCCAAATTGTATTTTATAGTTTACAAATGCATAATATGCTAATGTAAACAGATGGTACTTGTTTCATTCATGTCTATTTCTGCAGTGTAGGACAGCCTGCCATGTTCTGCTTCCAAATCCTCTGATCAGGTCTTCAGTAAGTGCTCCAACGCCCATATCCTGTTGGCAAAGAGGGGTCATCCCAATCTGACCAGCCAAACCCCACGCCCCTCTCCAAATAAACGCTACAGTGTCCATTTCTGAAGCACATTAATCTCTGACCTGGGGGGCGGAGGGTGATGGGATATTCTTAGCTTACTGATCTTGCTCCAAGCCCACTCTGAACGTTCTCCTTCAGTGAGTGCTGAGCTGCACGTTGGCCACCCCAACAGGAAATTCCACTCCGTTCCCCAGCCACCGAACACAATACTACTAAAAACACGCCAGATGAAGGCACAGGGGCAGGAGTTTTCTTTCTTTCCCTCTGTAGATAGCGCTCTTTCAAGCTCTAATCATCATACTCAGATGAGAGGCCCGAATATGAATTATGTAAGTGAGACAGGAAACGCAGGCCAAAACACACAGAAAACAAGCCATATAGAACAATTGTGCTTTGATGGTGTTCGCAAGCCTGTGCACGGGCGGACTCAACGAATGGCTGAGTCAGCACGGAGGGCCACTGTGCCGATTTAGCCTCTGGGTTCACCACAGATAATAGTATTTAACAGGATTAAAGAAAAAATGATAATCCAGCCCATGACTATAACCTTTTTCTATCAACGCATGCTCGCGTTTAAGTGTGCCAACCTATTGCCGTGCTATTAACCTTTAAGAATACAGCAGTCTGGGCCACCAGATGAGACCCAATCAATCAATTAATCAGAGAGCCCTGTGTGAGGACGATGGTGGCTTCTCAACAGGGTTGACCTCTGAACAGGATTAGTAGACGCTGTAGTCTCTTTCATTTGTTTCAGTTATTCATGTAGCTGTGATGCTGTCCAAGTTAATGTGGTCTTTGGATAGCGGATGAGCTGCCTGTGTGATCTTAGTGGAGCCTGTTTCTCTGTATTGACCTCATTGCACAGCATGTCACAGTGGTGTGAAAAAGAGAATAGACGACTGGACAAAATGAACAGAGAGTGTTCCCTGCTCCGTGCTCTTATCAGAGAGACACTGCTGGGTTTGAGTCAATACAAAGTGGTGGAATTTTAGCACAAGCTCTCTGGCCCTTTTGGGTCAAAAAAGAAATGTTATTCCTGTTTACATTCATATCTATAGACATATATTGCCATGCTTATCTCCTTTAATGTGAGGTTATCTTGCGACTTTCATCGCTATGACCGAGCGATGCTAACAAGTTTACTTAAGCTCATTAGATTGTACAGGTTCAGTCAGTGTGTGTCATTGGCAATGTCAGAAATGAATGTGACATCACTGGCCGTTGCGTAGGTGTAAAGCCTTGGCAAAAACACTGAGGTTTGGTTCAATGACAGGAACTGTGTAGAGAGACGATGACTGCAGTCTCCTTCATTAGCTATGAATTTATTCATTAATCGTTAACTCTTGTGTGGCCTTCGTGCAGGAGGAGGCAGCGGCAGGTGACACGTCTTCATGCGGCCACAGCAGCACACAGCAGGGCCTGGGGGAATTCACCCATAATTCCACACAAATTATTCTGCTCCTTGGAGACCAAGCCTGCCTGGTAAACATACCACAGGATCTGGGCCGCATTTAATTAACTCGGCAAATCCACAAAATCTTGGTGAACACATATATACACATGCACATATCAAGCATCAAGAGCTTGGGATGCAATGTGGCATCAAAAGCCTTGATGTACATTATGGTAGTTCATAGAAAAGACCAGAGTCTGGAATATGCATTTGAAATGAAATGACAGAGAGAGTTGAGTAATAATGAAGGGTTATCCACTGCCTGGATGAAAGTGATAGACTCCCTTATTGAATTCGGCGAGCATTTATTCCGCATGTTCTATTGAGGAAAAAGACACATCAAGCGAGGAGGCCGGGCTGCTGGAAAGCAGGTCACTGAGTCACTCCCATTCAAAGGGGAAGTGTGAGAGAGACTCTCCAGCACTGATCCCCAGTAAAGACTAACAAAGTAACAAAGCCACAGATCGGCACCCGCGCCAACAAACGAGAAAGAAAATCCTGCATGAAAACGGGCCGTCTAATCCGGCACTGAATGGGACCGAGCGGTTCTAACACTATTAGTGACCGCAGCAGAGGCCCGAGACAGCTCTCGCGCATAGGGAGGGGACGGCTTCAGCCGGCCACACTTAAAAGAGCTGCAAGCCCTGTTAGCCACCTGCTTTGCATGGGCCGACTCAAAGGCATTAGAGAAGCACCGCAGCCATGAAGAAAGCCCCATTGTGGGAGGCCTTGGAAGCCATTGTTCCACTCCAGAGAGACATCTGCACCGTTCAGACCAGAGGAAGGTGAAAGGGGCGGGATCTTCCCATGTCCACTCATTCATTGCAGGTGTGAAGTTTGGGAGATGGAAGACTCTCTAGAAAGATCCTTACCTTCATCTTTATAAACCTCAGAAGCCACTATAAGGCCAAACTGTATGTCCATTCAAGTTTTAAGGTTTTCCAGGAGGCCACAATACTGGCAAAACTGGAGAATGGTGGTACAAAGCTCACCCAAGCTCTGTCCTTCACATCGAGTTTGAGCTGTTGCCTCATAACTAAGAAAAAAAATATCAAAGAGTCCCAGTGCTTTTAGTCATTTGAAAATTTTCAGAATGTAAAGATTGCTCTTTTCACGCCACAAGAACGTGTGTATGTTTTACTTTGACAGAGAGAAGAAATTTTGTTCTATTCACTCCAGACCGTGAATGGTTTAAGAGGTTTTCATTTACATAGAACTGCATTTTAGTAGAAGCATGACAAATGCTCGTCCGTTAAGTGGCAGGAACTGGCCCCCTATGATTTGAGATGACAACGCAGGCTTCATCTCTGCTAATTAAATGAATCAATTAAGACACTATTGTTGCAACTGTGTAACTGATGTTCAATAGATGCATTAAAAGCCCCACTGGGAGTTCCTCCACTGCATTAAAAGCACTGTCCTCTCTGACTCCATCTAATACGACATTAGAAACCCTTATTTGCGCCTTGCTGTCATGTCAGCGGAACCTGCGAGTTATGGAAATGGGGCCGACTACCACAGTGTGATTCGATGGCTTTGTTATACACCCTCTAAGAACTTGCCCCATAATCTCTGAAGTCCCCTAAACGTCCCTAATAAAAGTGGATCCAGCCATTCTAGGTAAGGGTCAACCATTTGCATTCTCTTTCTGCTATGCAAATCCGGTTAAAGAAGATCAATTATCATATTACATTTGCCCTCCTCAGTTGAACCAACTGTGTTCGAAATTGTTTTAAGACAGCCATCATTAATTCTTACTCTAGGCTGACCCCACTTTTGCTGCTAATTTGATTGGGCTCCCATATCAAGGGTCAAATTAACAGGATACTATTGCTCCACCCTGTTTAATCTGTGATGTATGTTTTCCATATTAACATACAAGCTTCAATTGTCAGGTAGTTCATGGACAATTCAAAACTCTCAAGATGATAATTGGGGTCTGACGCAATGCCAGATGTGGGAAAACACATGCTTTCATTCCAAATGAGAGGCAATTTGCTCCTGAATTGAAAGCGACTCCACAAAAAGTCTTCCATCCTTAGTATTTTATAGTCATTTACAGGAAAATGAAATTCCTTAGGATTGTAATTTGAGTTTCTAAAAGAAGATATATTTTAGCAATTATGCCATTCTTCCGGCACGTTTGGTGGAACAAAGTGAGTTTTAATGCAACATACACAGAAGCCTAAAAAATAATATTCAAACAAAGGAGTCAGGGACGTAGTTCCAGCAGCCTAAACATGCACACTCATATAGGCATTTGTGCAGGGCAGGTCCTATAATGGATTCCAGCATACTGGCTGCTCTTACATGGCCAGTGGTAAAACCACAGCACTCTGAGTTTACAGAGGCCTTAGGACGAGCCATCGGGGGAAAAACTGCATCTAGAGCCTAACCAAGCACCACAGACACAACAGGACCACTGAGTTTACTGACCTCTAGCAGCACAAGCACAACACACCAACCAGGTAATCAGCCTGATAAAACATTCTTTTAACATTCTTGTTCTCCTTTAAACACCTTAAATGACAAGTGGTACTACAGTTATACCTATATAATGTAAAAGTTTCATAGCTGTAATTGAATAATAAGTGTTAAGACTGACAACTGCACAACACCTGCAGTACAAGATGTTAAGGCTTCTTTTTAGAACTTTCTGACAAACCCATTATACCACACTTTACATGTAGACAGTCAAAAGTAGACACACCTGATTGAATGTGTTTGTTTTTTTGTCTAATCTTAGACATTTAATCTTAATCTTAAAGGCTTGAAAAGTTGTTACCCAAACCAATATGTGCAAGGCATCAGAATCAGAATCAGAAAACATTATTGATCCCGGAGGAAATTGCTTATGACGATATATGATTTTTTTTTTCCCAAAATGAAACATTTTAATAATTGTGTCAAAACCCTACTATGAGTGGATTTGAATGTTTGACTGGTGGGGTACATGTGACCATGTTTTAAGAACTTCTGCTGAGAAGCCATATTACATAAATATTATGCATGTGCTGATGACTTGACGCTTTTAATCTTGCCATCGTAAGATGCAAGCATCGTAGCAACATGTTCTTTTGTTCATCTCTTTTGTATCTTGCCAACACAAACATGTGGCCTTGTACTTTGCTCCTTATGAATTCTAATTAAGCTACTCCTTTTCTATCTTAGCGAGTTGGTGCCCAGCTGTGTAGCTCTGGCTTTGGAACCGGCTCTACGTCCTTCACATAAGCTCCCTCTCTGCTCCCTGTGCAGCCTGGTGCCCACTTGTCAGATGGCAGGGCTCACCCCTGTTTCCTCACCCGCCAGCATGCGCTATCCAGTGTCAGAGAATCAAATGAACCATTTCCACCGCACTGATGCCCTCCTGACAGACAGGCTGAGCTGGCCGCTCTCGTCAGCTCGACTGGCTCTGAAGCTGACAGCAAGGTCAGGAGAGCCAGCGCTGTGGCTTAGCCCAGGACGGTGAGGGCTGAGCCGGGCACGAAGCTTCAGAGGAGCTCCTGACTCACCTGCAGTTGTGGAGCAGTGCCAGGCAGGAACAGTCATACATGAATATATGAGCTGAGAGTGGAAAAGTGCATCAGTGCGTCATGTTGCACCAAACTGAAGGTGGCCATTCAACTGCATTGACCTTGGAATGTTAGAATTGATTTTATAAAAAGGCTTGTTCCACTTCTAAAATCTGACTGACGAGTCACGTTTGAAGCCATTGTGAAACACTCCACGTGCACACATACTTTACCACTCAATGTGGAGAGACTTTTTTCTAAGATAAAAATAAATAGTGATGTCCCTGAATTTTGTTTTAAATTTGAAAAAAAAAAAGTATTGATTTTTAAATGATTCCCTACAAGTGGTTTATGGAGCATGTCTGTATATTCTACAGTCCTGTTGGAAAAACATCCCAAGTGGCTCCTTGATGGGTAAAACTGCATCAAGACAAAAGGGAGCTAATTTAACAGTTTGCAGTCTACATCATTTTACATGTGTTATTGAAATAGTTGTGTCTTCACTATTAATTTGAAATAAGAATACCCTTCTATGATGTGTTCAAACTTCTGACTTGTGCTGTACACACATGTACAGTAGAACTGCCTATTAATGCACCAGCTTATGATTGTTCACTGACCAATCTTTGGTCTAGCTTACTCCTAATTTCTACATTGATTGGTGCTTATTAATAATATTAATGATATTATTTCAAATGCCGCTCAATGAATATATTGTTTTTCTGCCTATCTTGTTCCAAAAAATAACTAATTTTGGTTACAGATGAGATTTATGATACACTGGGTTTTTCTTCAAGAATCACAATTGAATCAAATCATAGTGAGGCCAGATTTATAGCCCTACTAGGAGCCATTCAGAACATTCAGCTTGTACTGAGTATTTTGATAGTGGAGAAGACTGCATTTACATTACATTTACGGCATTTAGCAGACGCTTTTCTCCAAAGCGACTTCCATTCCCTAACTACAGGGGGCAGTCTCCCTGGAGCAACTTGGGGTTAAGGGTCTTGCTCAGGAACCCAGTAGTGGTGGTGCTGAAGGTAGGATTCGAACCCATGACCTCTTGGTCCAGAGGTAAGTATCCTACTCACTAGGCCACCAACCACCCCAGAAGATGTAGGCCATATTTATTGGCTGCTTTCACATGACATTATTATAATCACAGTATATAAAACAGAACTCATCAGATGATAGTAAGTGGTTGGACTGACAGTGACTTGGACATACTGTCACATTTATTAACTCCTCCCATTCAACTTTTTACACTGCTGAGAACAGAGACCATAGTGTAGCACTGCGAGTCGGGGACATGCAGAGATGAACATACGGACTAGTTTCAAAGAGCACAGCTTAACAAAGCATGCTGACCCAGTGACCCAGTGACCCCCAGCCTCCCGCCACTTCTCTTTCAGCCTGTTCAATTTCGCTTCCTGTGTGTGTGTGTGTTTGTATGTGTGAGGCACTCTGAGGGCATTCAGTTATTGCGTTTTTTGTGAAGGTTACACAATGCGCATGGAGCTGCATGGGTGCAGATCAACGAGCTGCAGCGTGTGAGAGTGCGGAGGAGCAGGAGAGTGTTTTTGGCATGCTGCCTGACGAACGTCCTCCTGCTCGGCCCTCGCTGACCAAACACTGGCCAGACTCACCCCGGCCCCACCACTGCCACGCACGCCTACATCAGCCCATCAGCTGCTCCACTGAGTGACTTTCCTACAAGCTGTTTCCGAACGGGTTGCAATCTGGAAGACATGATATGGTTGGAGAAAGACAACGTAATGCTTCGGTCCTGATAGCTTAATTATCAAATGCTAATATTCTGCATAAATTTGGATGCAACTAACAACGGCATTTGATTGAATATTTTCACAATTATTTCATGATTTAAAAAGGGGGCAGTTGGTGACCTGGGGTTTAGGGAGTTGCCCCTGCGATTAGAAGGTTGTGAGTTCGAATTCCAGGACTACCCGTGGCACCACTGAGGAACCCTTGCGCAAGATACCGTCCCCACACACTGCTCCCTGGACGCTGTGCCTGTGGCCCCCCACTGCTTCACTTGGTGAATGGGTTAAATGCAGAAAAAGAAGTTCACACTGTTCACATTGTGTGCTGTGGTGTGGTGTGTTCATGTGTGACTATAAGGGCCACTTTGAAAAAGAGAAAAAAAAAACAAAATAAAAAAAATAGCCTGATACATGTAAAAAGATGCCCAATGGTCATTTTGGAGCAATTGCCACTAAAGATCTGTTTTTGTTAATTGAATGTGTGAGTGTAAAGTTTTTTTTTTTTTTTCTAACTTTCCAGTTTACAATTTTCTCCCCAATTTAGTAATGGACAGTTCTGCCCTCTGGAATTGGTAGAGAATCTAGAGTCTCTCCTAATCTCATGATGCCACCATGTTGGGAGGCTAAGGGCTAGCAAATGTTTCCTTCAGACTTGTGTCTTACCACCACACCTTTCCGAACTGTTGCTGACGGAATGTCATTGGACAGCTCTGCGTGACACACGTGATGGTTAGCATTGGGCTAAGTGATGTGGGAAGAGTCATCCTACCCACCCAGAGACTCCTTCCCATGGAAAGCTGAGTCATTCCTGCGCATCAAACTTGTGATCTCCTGATGGGACAAATGCTTGATTACACTGTGCAGCATCTTTAAAGACTAGTTTTAAAAACACCTAAACAACATTAAGATCCTTTACCAATAAATGCTTTTCCTTAAGCAACACACCCACGCCAGAAGTACGAACTTTTATTTCTGAGAGCGTGTGTGAGAGAGAGTGCTTAATAAAGGAACTAAAGCTTCTCCAGTGTTTCTTCAGCCAGGTCTCCTGTTCTGCTACAGCAGCATTTCAAAAAGCAGGCCAGGCGTTGTCGCGACAGTTGCAGCTCTGAGCAGAATGTGGAGCTGTGAGATTTGCAAAGTCCTGATACATCACAGCACAGCTGATTAATCAAGCTTTGAAAATGCCGAATACATCAATTAATGGGAGTTCTGACAATTACTTTTTGAGCACAAGCCACACGGCTGTGTGCGTTTCAGTCAATGCACGTGGAAAATTCTTGCTGTTGGTAATATGTTTTTTTAATGAACATGATTGTATTTTAAGGGGCCTTGTGCCCCATATAGCTAAACAAAATTAAACAAACAGAAAGTCATATATCCACATTGCAAAGGACCACAGGGGACATCTGAAGAAAGAAGCCCCCAGAAATCTCCCCCTTTCTGAAGGGAGAAGGATGCAGAAGTCTAAGTTAGGCATTGGGGTGAAACACGTAACTGTCTCTATATCTATAAAGTGGCCAAAATATCTGCATTTTCTCATTTAACGTGGATCATCATCTCCTGGCTAATGTTTAAACCTATGAATTAAACTCTATTTTTTTTATCTGTTCAGGAAATATAAAAATTAGCATACATTTCTGTATATTTCTGTAATATATATCTGTATAAATTATATACTATAATATATTATATACTATATAATATATTATACTGTATAAAGTAAAAAGCTATGCGCAAATTAGACTGTTTTTGCTGACAGGAAAGTCTTGCTGTAAACACGGCTCGTTTCTGCTATATGGAGCACTGCGGGGGAGTGACAGTGGGACATTTAAACAGGGAAATATTAAACTGAAATCATGCTGTAGTCAAGAAGCATATTTCTTCAGAGAGTAGCTAACTCAACCAGATCGAGTCAGCAGCTCAGCTAAGTTTTGTGGTTTCGATTAATTCAACGTGGCTAATTCATTTGGTCAAACAAAAGAATGAATTCCCATCGAAAGCTCATGAAAAATGTCTTTGTGATTAATTAGCCCAATCTCATACTGAAAACATGAGAGAGAAAAAATCTGTTAAATTCAATTAATTTAGCCTAAGAAAACATAAAGCCTTATCAAGAAACGTTGTTTTTAATAAAAACCCATTTATGTCACAATCATTGGCACCACTGCATTAATAACATGTAACCTACATTTTTCAACATAACAGCAATGGGTTTCCTCCTAGAATGCGTTATGATGTTGGAGAATACACAGCAAGCACTCTGTGATCTCTCCTCAATACAGCTTCTCTCCAGATCCTTTAGGGTCCTTTAGGTCCTATTTTGTGGACCTTCCTCTTTAGCTCAACCCACAGGATTTCAGTGGGGCTTAGATTATTGGACTGGGATGGTCACATTAAAAGCTTAATTCTGTGGTCACTGAACCATTGTTGTGTGGATCTGGAGGGATGTTTTTGACCACTGTCCTTCTGGAAGATCCAGCCACTTCCTAGTTTTAGCTCTTTGGCACAGGCAAACAGATTTTCATTTAAAATCCCCAGGTACTTCATGAGGTCCATGATGTCATGTCTCATAATCATCCCCTGGTTTGGCCTCTGTGTCACATCAGATTTATAACCCAGTAAACCAGATAACCAGATAAAAAAAAAGTAAATATAAATGGAGACATGCTTCAGCTTCATTTTCTTCTAAATAATTTATAAGGATTTTGACATGTGGTGGTGTTAAAAAAAATATTTTTGGATGAATTTTTGTTTTTTGGACTAAATGTACTTCAATTAAAGCTTAAATTTTAGATTAGCATTTTCCACAAAGACATTTTTAAGACCATTTTTACCGATCTTTCCCAATATTCTTGGAGCTGACTGTAAATAAAGAAATGAACAGTGCACTGTCTACACCTCAGATGCAGTGCTCATTCATTCCAAATAACATATTCTTATTCAGCTACATTAGACATGGCTGAAATTAGAATGGGAAAGCTGCAGCTGAACCCAATGCTGGTGCACACACATGCAAGCACACACACAAGCTCCATCTACTCTGCAAGGCAATGAAGCCATCGCAGAGTGGTTCCTCTCTGAGAGGAAGTGAGATGTTTTCTCAGGAGAAGCTGCTGTAGCTTTGAGATGTATTATAGGTTAAATCTTTCCAAAACAATGCCTCTGGGCTGGTGCCCAGTAAGTCTAGCAAAGGCTCTCCCAAGATGTCATCACTGTGACATAAATCTTTTAATCCCTTCAGAGCCCCATAGCTTTGCCGTGGGGACTGGAATGGGCTCTGGGAGCGAAGCTGCACCACAGAGCGCAGCCACGCTTCAGGTAACCGCCGCCACTGCAAACTTCTGAAGGACTCTGTAGAGAAAAGAGCAAATGGGTTTGGCCGGCAAGGGGACGCGGCAGCTTACCTGAATGCATATTCATGAGGCTCCCATTCAGCCATACGCGGCAGGGAAAAGAGGGATGGCAGGGGTGGAGCTCATTCTTATTCAATCACCCCTCTCAGCCACCATATCTGTCCTCTACAACAGCCAGCCTCAACAGAGATCACATGATCACATACACATTACTATGCCTTTTAACCCAGTTTATGCTGCCTTCTCTGTTCCCGGGCTACCAAAAGCTGGGCGCCATCACACCACGAGAGGAAAAATTACACACTCTTGTTTACAAGGTTTTATTTATAGCCATGCACTCTGGCAAGCATTCAAAGTCAAGCTCTGTTATCTTATTTTTCTCTCCCTGAAATAAATCCTCGTCCGAGTGTGGCGTTATCTCAGACACTATCTGGGCAGTGAGCCTTTGAAAGACAGCAAGAGGAGCAGAAGATGGCTGGTTTTGATCAGCCTGACTTGCTCTCCCTCCCTCCCTCCTTCTCTGCCTTTCATTGCAGTTCTGCCAGAGGAAATCCAGGCACAGGGCAGAGAAAGTGAAAGCAGCGGTTGGAAGAGCTTGGCATGCTTCTGATTTGCAGCCCATGATGACCCTAAGACTTCATTACCCTAATCCCACTAGACCTGATGACTGCAGAGGACAAGGCCTGGCCCTGGCCCACTGGGAGTTTATCAGGCACACTTCATACGGAGTAAACGCTGGCTGGAGACTCGCCTGCATCAGCATGCATCCAGTCCATGACAGCTGGGTGTCTGGATGACGTGGTGTGATATTTAGCATAACCAAGTGCTGCTTATCCCTCCTACACCCTTCGGTAATAAATGTACCAAAAGGGTTCAAGGGGAACATGGTAACAAACATTTAATTTCTGCTATTGGGTTTTGTTATCACCGAAACTGATTGGTCACCTAGTGTCACGTTTGACTCCTTTATGAGTTTGGGTCTGTTAAGGCAGGGAAGAATTGAGAGTATGCAGAATAATGTGTTCCCAAGATGGCAGATTAGAAACCATGTTTAATGACAAACATATACTAACTACCAAAATCCAGGACTGAAAATAGAACAGCCTTCCACTGAAGAACCATCGCCAATTACCTAAAGCAGTCGTTTAAGGTTTCCAGAGAGTCTACATTTTGCCCTAAAGTATCTTTTAAGAGATGGCTCCTCAAAGGCATTCATTATTTTTTTAACCTTTTCAGTTTTCTAATAAATAAACATTTATAATGAAAAGGTACAAACATGATGGTATGTGAATGCAGCGATTCTTTAAAACTCAATTGGATCATCACCCTGTTTGAGGGCTTTTTTTTTTTTTTTTTGCATGTATCTGCCAAATCTGTAGCCTAGTCTCCACTACCATGGACAATATTTCAATACTTTTTCCAGGACTGGACATCAGTGATATGTGTTCTTTTATTATGTATGGGGAAATGTGTCTAAATTATTGTCTGTGTGGAATGACCTCATGCTACAGAGGAAAACACTGGATGGTCCTTTTGGAGAACCATTCACTGAAAGGGTCTTTAGGGAACCAAAGGTTCTCCCATGACAGCTCCAAAGAGCCTTGTTGGCACGTCTACTAGTTATTTTTTGGTTATCTTGAAAGATCTTGAGAGACCGTTAGCCACTACTGGCCAGCTGCTGTTAAAGGGTCGGACATTGACAATCTGGAAAAACAGTGGGTCAGTCATTGATTGGCTGATGTAGTTTGGGTATGGAGGGACAATTTTGTCTCCTTGACCCACTTCTTCAAGGCTTCCTTTAATCTCCTGCTTCACAAGCTGAGCCTTTGATGTGGTGATGCCCTTCTTTAACACACTCCATATTTGATCTCGCTCTGGTATGGCTAAATCTTGCCAAAATGGTTTCACATGTCAGCCCTCCGCACTGAATATGTGATCACATCTGTATCAACTCCACAGAATCGACAGCCAAAAACAACACCATTGCATATTACATGACATAATACAGTTGGTGGTGCCATGACCACTAACAGTTATTAGCCAGATAAACAGTTATATTTCACAGTGACTGACATGTATCCTTGGGCGCTCCCTGGCAGCTGCGTTTGTACAGTAATAAAACTCCTGGCTGAAATTTCTGACAGCTGCTGTGTTACATCGTGTGCCGCAAGTCAGGAGATGTGGGACAAAATTTCTGCTTTTCTACAGCCCTCAGCCAAACTTCTCGTTAGATCTTGTTAGAGCATATATGAACAAACATACAACCATACTCACACACAGCAAAGCATAATTATTAAAGCATATTTCCACAGGTTTTTGCTTTCTCTTTTTTTCTATTTGTAGTTGGATTACATCCAGCAAAAAAGTGACAGTTGCTATGTGTTATTGCATGTTGGAATATGTGACATTGTGACGAACATTTGTGCTGGCATCTCTAATTTGAAAAGTTTGAGTTTTTTTTGGCTTGGTGTTGTAATGCTCGTCTTATTTTTGTCAGTGCCCTTATGTTTGTGGTGTATGCGACAACAACCAGATGGTGGAGCCTTCTGTATTGAGAGCCACTGCTTAATTAAAGCCGCACAACTGTAATGGTCCCATTCAGCACAGACAGAAGAAGAAAATTAATCTGAAGGAAAAGACTTAAGTATTCATGACCCATGAATAAAGAGTTTCAACTTTGAAGAGGGTCAAACCATGAATATTCAACAGTATAGACTCAAAAGTTCTGTTCAAGACGATCCTGACGATGAAAGGTGATAAGACAGGTACAGTTGTTTTAGCTTTGTAATGGAAAGTTGACAATTTGACACGCTTAGAAAAATAACATCTGACCTTGTTTCAAGAAACAACTTGCTTTTTGAACTACAGCAACATACCTTCTAGCATGAAAATGACAAGTTTACAATATGTCTGTCTTTAAATACTCGGGTTGGCCTGAACAGCATTTTTTTCAGGCTTCAAGTACACCAAATACTAGTTCTCAATACCACTTTTAAAAATAATTCTATTTACACTTTGTATTTAATCAATTTTATAGTTTGTTTCATCTTATACAGTTCATCCAGTAATCATAATATTCCAATTACTAATAGTTTTACTCATGTAAACATTAGTTTTTACAAAGATGCCTAGAGAAATATCACGTTATGCTTTAGGGTATCGCTTGGTCAGATAAGGAGACAGATTTTTGCTTATGTAGATCATACAGATAAAAAGAACATAAAAAGAACTTAAGCTTCATAAATTCCATTGTGAGTGCAGTAACTTCTGGTTATTTCAATGTTTTATACTATAGTAATTAGCCCAGCTGCTATATCTGTTTATCTCTGTCTCGCAGTTCTGTGATGTCTAAACTTAGCTCAACTCCTTCACTCAAACACTCTGTAATTGAAAGACAATTTTGGGCCAAACTAATAACCTGGATTTACCTATTTGCCTTGTTTAAACACTGATTGCCATTTTACCATCTTTCACTTAATTATCTTGCTTCAGTCTTTCAGAAAAAAAGTGTGTTCTGAAATTATAGGGGAGGGCGTTTGACTGTGTTTAGCTAAAATTACTTGGGTATGGACATATGTTATTTTTATTCATTATCATCATGACTAAGTAAAAGCCATTTTGTCCTGGTATTATAAAAAATGTAATTATAACATTGAAAAATATGGCTTCAGTTTGAAAGTGCCATTTCTGCTGGGGAAAAACTATGATCTACCTGAATACTAATAATAAAAAGAAATAGTGATGTAACAAAGAAATACTAAAATATTCCACTAATTTGGGCCTGCCTTAATAAATACCTCAAAAGGTCAGAAAATGTTAGGAGCAAAAAAAAAAGATTTATCTGACCTTCAATCACACATAACATCAACATTACAAAAACGACAGTCAATGTTATCTTTTACATATTGCCAATGCTAAAAAAACCCCAACCTTTGTACTTTTTTATTACTGATTAAAATTCTATGTATGTATAATACATATGCATATATTATTCAATTATGTATCAAGTGTATCAAGTGTTTATCAGGTATGTATCATGATCATAACATCACAGGTCATCACATTACCACTGTGTTATTTCTAGATTCCTACCATAGGTTCTTGGCCCAGTTTAAAGGTATATACTATGACTAAAATGCTCCTAAAATTGTTTTTGCTAAAACAACACATTCCATGATCTCCCACTGCTGCAGTCCAAAGAGATCTAAATTGGTGCAGATCTGCTAAGAGAATATAGATGCACACGTAATTTCTTGCAAAGAAAGTGAAAAATCCATGTCCGTGTCCCAACAAAACATCCTTGTAAATGCAGGATGGAGACACGGCTCAAGCTCCTGGTTGAATATGCAGTACATTACAGTACATTACTAGGAGGTCAGTTAATGATCAGTGAGGCATTTGCTCTCTGCATCACAGCTTTACACAGGAAGAAAAGTCAAACTAATTTAATATACAATTTTCTTGAGGTGACATGGCGGGTAAAAGGAAAGATACAGGGTTAAGCAAAAGGTACATCATGTAAAAAAAGGCCTTCATGAATGTATGAATGCTTAATTCAAAAGAGAAGTGAAGGGTGCCCTGAAGAGAATGATCCGTGCCATGAAAATCTTAATTTCAACTCTGTGAATCTTTAAGGAGGGTGATTCAGTAGAAAAGGATCTGACAACCATAGAATGTCTCTGCAACTCAGATGGACCTGTCATAAATGGAAAGAAGACCTACTTTGTTCTGTCTTTATTACATGTGTGTACATTCACGAGAGTGAATACGTGTGTGTGTGTGTGAGTGTGGGGGGGGTGTGCGCTGGTGTCCACAGTGTTGATGGGCGTCCAAGCAGACGCCAGGTTCCATTGGCTGGACACATTCATGCCTCTCCCGTCAAACATCCACCTGCAGAGATGCAGAGACAAGACTGTTAGCGCAGAGACAGACACAAAGCAGCTCTCAAGTTCATCTCCCTGTTACCATGCGGCAGCCATTTTAAACAGATGGTGCCCAAACAACCTGTCATGTTTACGGCTGCTGCCATAAAAGACAAGAGTCCAACAACACGGTCCTGCAAAGGCCCCCAGGGAGCAGGCAGGGACCCGCAAACAGCTGCCTGGGGGAGCGGAGGGGTCCCAGCCCCGGCAGCAGCCCTCCCTCACCGGCCCTCAAAAACTCCTCTACCTATGCGGACATGCTACATTTACTGCAATTAAACAAGCATGGCATTTGAATATGCGGTGACACCTCGCAACCTGCTCAACGGGGCCCGCATATAATCGCGTCCCCGTGGAGCTGGAGAGAAATTGTCCGTGTCACTATTAATGAAGGAATTTGCATTGTGATCTTAATTAAGGAAGGGGAGATAATGAAGCTGACTTCTGAATTAGTTAATCGACAAAAACTTGTACAAATGTGTTTGCATGGCCTATAGATATGGCCCGCTGGTAATGTATATTCTGCCAGAGGTTGCAGGGGGTTACATCAACTGAAGGCAGCGAGTCGCTAATAAGGCAGGTGCTGCTGGGTGCTTCTCCTTCTCCTCGGATAGGCAAGATGGTGGCCTGACCCCTGCGCAGCCGTTTGGCTCTCGCTTCCTGTCCCTCTCTGAGATGTCAAATAAAAAAGTACCTGCGCGCACACACACACACACACACACACACACACACACTGTAACCCAGGTGTTCCACTTCACCACTTTGTCGAGCGCCATTCATCCACTAGCTTAAAGTCAATCTCCAGTATTATCCACTTGTAGCCCGCCAGTCATGCAGCAAAGTCACGATTTGGCTCCTTCAGTAAGATGTGTGTGTTTTGTGTTTAATAGGCAACGCTTGAGCGAAGGCCAGAGTGCATCGACATGCTGAGTGTATGTGTCGGCTGTATAGGGACACTGTAAGCAACCCTAAAAGGCCTCGGCCGCTCAAGGGTCTCAAGTGGCCAATGAATTATTTATAGGTCCTAAGAGAGCCTGAGTGAGAACAGGGCAAAGAATTACGACACAATGGATTCCAAAGGAGGCCAAAGCGCCAGACAGTCATGTCCAAATGAGCTGAGAGACTCTCAAAGCCCTGATACTTGAGAGGAGAAGAGGGAGACAAGAGAGGGAATTGGAGTGAAAAGGGGTGAGAACACACCACTGGGATTTCCAAAAACATTCCTAACAGTGAAAGTATACGCCCAGCGTTTGAGCTCAAGTAAAATAAAAGATGTTTTTACACAGCCAGGCATCTCCAGGGTGGCTTAAGTGTGCCTTTTCAATGTATTTGCTCACAAGGAATGACCTATAAAAATACTTCAAGTGCTGCAGTTAGCATGAAGTAGAGTGAATAACTAAACGAGTCACAGTCCCACAAGATCACTGTACTCCTGGAGTCTGTTTTTTTCTTGCCTAAAACCCCCCTACAGACTTCCTGTACAATTAAAATCAAATTACACAAGATTCTGATTTCCATGTCACATTTGTCTGCGGCTAATCTCCATGTCTTAAGTAACATGCGGCTACAAGGCTTTGTTTAGATGGAGGAGCAGTCTTTGAAGTGAAGAAACAGCAACTAAGAAGAAGACCTCCTTGGAACTTCTTCAGCTACAAGACCTCAAATTCTCTTATTAAGAGAATTTGACTTTTTTAATCACATAATGGCATGGAAAATTAAACTACTAAATGGTTTATAGAACCTGTTGGGGACGAAATAAAAGAAAGTCTCAGAGGTGACGAGGTGGGCCCAGGCATGGTTCAGTTGGACCTAGGTATGGTACGCATCTAATTTAGATGCTAACCATCCCTGAACATGAAACTCAAATGCAACTGTCCCATTCAACAAACATGAAGGGAAAGGGATGACTGGTCTGTGGCAGAGGTGCAATGACTGGAAATTTACGCTGGCGAGAGAATATAGGAAAAAATGAATACAACACACAAAACCTCTGAAATATTTGGTCAGATTCGTGACCATCTTCATACTTGTAGATCCCAAAGAACCACTGAACAATGCTGTGATAAGCTGAGGGCTCAGTATCTGAAGGTACAGGATGCACTCTTTTATTCTGGCAGCTCACTAGATGAAAAGGGTAAAGCAGTAAGTAATGTCATGACATAAGCCCTTGGGTTCAGAACATTAAGCGCAATGTGAATGCAGGACAGTGGAAGAGTGGGGGGGCACAATAATACTCAGAAACAGTATAAGGTAACCGGGTCTAGTGTGATTACACCCTCAATGTGTTTGATGTAAGATGGTGCATTGCAGAGTAACTTGCTGACTGTTTTCCGTGATGTATAGAAACCAAGTGATTTTATATGAAATGCAGATAATGGCAAAACAGTGATACATTTGAAAAATGTAATTTTCTTTGAGTACTATTTTGCCTCATAATGCCCTTATGCACCTCTCAGCCCAGAATAAATATTGTTGGCCAAAAGTCAGAGACAACATTGAAAATCTGGGATTTATATAAACATATTGAACAAATAAAAAAGTAAAAAAAGATAAATACAACGAATAAGAAAAAATCAAAAAAATATTTCTAGGTCATTATTAAAACAATTAAGCAAGTTTGTGACATTGACCATTTTAAGGCCTTAAAGTCTCATTCTTTTCACTAGAGGGTGTATTCAGACGACTGCTCATTATCTACTCATTATAGGCTTTTGCATGAACTTGTGGAGTTTGATTGCACATTGTCATTAAAACAAAGGGTAACTGTAATTCTGAAATTCACTCATTTTGTTGACAAGTTTGATAGTTTCAAAAGCTGATATAATGTGAAATGGAGAAAATTAAAAACAGCAAGACTTTCACTAGCGGTCTCGGCACTTTATGTTTTTGTCTAAAATCTGAAATTCTGAAATGAATCTGAAATTAATGTAATAACTCTCTTTGAGGTAGCTTCTAACATCCGGTTCTTATCCCCACTGCTGTAAAAGGCTCTGACTTGGTAAGTCTCATCATACCACTCTAAATGACTTTGTTTACACCTTTACTACCTCATTTTGCAGGAATATAGAAAATTTATTGAAATTTCCATTTAACACAAAAGGTGACATTAAATTAATTACTCAGAAGTTAACTTTAAAATGCACATGCAGAAGGTTGACTCTCTTAATTACTTCACGTTTTTGGGCAGTGGATATAAGCTTCTTTCATCCTCATTCCAACTCTTCACTGAAAAAGTGCTATACATACTTCTGTATTATCTACATTCAGCAAACAAGGGCCTAAATAAACTGACTGGTCACATATGAGAGACTTACACTTCCATAGCACTTTGTTACAGGGTGTCATTATTTTGGGCTGAAGACTGGAGCTCTCAGGTATGGCCGAGAAGTCGCTGGTCATCAGCCGCAAGCCCTTGCACATCCTTTAGACGCCCTGACTCACACTCATTACTGCAGTTTATGGCCAGCCGCCGAGATACTATCAATTACCAGAGCTGTCTCTTGCCAGTGGCACCGAGCTTAGCTCCTTCTTCCACTTCTATTAGAGTTGGCCTCTGGGACCCCTAGGCTAACGGAAGGATAAATGTCTCAAAACTGCATCTAAGCCCCCTGACATGTGAGGCCGGAGGGGAGAGCAAAAGGGTGTGTGTATGCGCGCTAGTGTGTGTGTGTATGTGCGAGAAATCTTTAATTTTTGGCCATCCCCCAGCATCGCAGCTTGAGGAATTACTTTGTGGAAGAGATCACGGTCTGACACTAGCCGCTAGCATTATTTACAGATGGGGCCTGGTGGCTGGGGGAGACGTGTTCCACACCAAGCCAGTTGTGTAAATACAAGCTTGTGCTCGGACAAAGAAAAGCTCTGACTTCAAAACAACAGTAAAACTTGTGAACCTTGCGAAACCTTTGGAGACCTTGCTGTTTGAAGTCCTGGCATCTCTGGTTATGGGTGAGTGGAGAGTGAATTCTGTTGCAACAAACCATCGTCAGGCCCATATGATACCCTGATTGAGACCATGTGTGGGGCAGCCCATGGACAGCGCTTCCTGTGGGGCAGCTTGTGCAGCTGAGGCTGGTCAAAGGCACAGAGTGCATGTGTCCAAACATCACAGCGATGGGACACTGTTCACACAGATCAGTGAGTACAAAGAGCCTACAAAGAAGCATTGAGTTCACTGTTAACTGCAGGGAGAGCCCATGGACCGCAAACCACTGGACAGTGCCATCGAGGGAGGATGTTAAATGCTCCTAATGAGGCTGACTAGGCATGTTAAACTATCAGTGCTGATGTCCAGGCAGTAGAGTAAATGATACATTACATGTAACTAGAATAATACATAAAAAAGAGAGATATATAATACTTAGCCACACAAATATAGAAGGCAAGTAGTATGTAAATGATTTGAAAGGTACAACAGTCTATGTAGGAACAAAATAACTTTTTTTTAGTTTGGTAAAACACACATTAACAAAGCACATGGCTACCATCAGCAATAATTATTATTTACCATGCCAAATCAAAGTACACGCAAAGCTTAAACGCAGTAAATAGTAATTACATTATATTAGCAATTGTTTACAAAGTACTTACAGTAATTTCATGTGAACAAAAAAGGTTTCAAAGTGAAAATGGGGTGAAGATAAAGTCAGGAAAGCAACTCCCATTCAGTGCAGACTGTTCGCTAATGTGCAGTATTATGGTATCACACTAGCGCTAGTGGATTGCATAAGCTGGCTGCCTTCATGCGACATGGCATCTGTGAACCAAGACTTTGGTTAAAGGTCAGGTCTCGAAGGTCAGTAGACTGAAACTGCCATGTAGCCCGCTGCAACAGATCAGAACTCATTACCAAATCGGGGGCTCGTCTGGGATAGCGGTCTACACAGCCACTCCTGCAGCCATACTGAAGAAAGGTTACAACAGCGGTCTAGGTAGAAAAGCCTAGCTAAGTTTAAATGCCAAACAATCTTATGTGAAGTTTCATGTCCATCCAGCATTATGAGAGGGGTCTCAGAAATATGACCCCGAAGAGAGAGATGCGGGTCCAGGTGAGATGAGCAGAGAATAGCTGGGAAGTTCAACAGTGGGCATCATTAGGCAGAGTCCATTGTTTTCGAATGTTCTGAAAATTGTGTTTGTTGTTAAAAAAAAAAGTCAGTGTCAGAGAGTGCAGGGTCACAAAGCTGGCATGATTGGAGGCAAATCAAAGGGCCGGGTGCAGGGGGCTTCTCAGGAGGGATTAGACCCCCTCTCTGTTTGCATTTTCCTGCTGTTTTGCTCTCACCCCACACCCGCCTCCTTGCCGAGATCAACCTTGGCTTGTTATGACAACAGTAACAACAAACAGAATAGCAGAATACAGCTAAATCCACCAGATACTGCTCCACCGTGACTTTGTAATGAACTTTTGTTCAGATGGCAGCCGATGGAAGTCCTATTAGCCAGGTAACCCAAAGCCCCGGCAAAACCCTAGACAGGTGCAGTCCAACATACTGACAAGCCAATGAAAAGGAGGCAGCACAGGATGAGGCATGTTCTGATGCCTCTCGCTTCTCTTTGTTAATGTGAGCTGGATGTTTGACAACTTGGGCCATTTGGGAAAATCGCACAACACAAACATTCACTCACCATCAAAAGTAAAATAAGGGGAAGGGGAGAATTTGCTCATTTATTATTTAAGGCTATGAACAAATAGTATGATTATCTGTGTAAAAAAAAAAAAAATCCAAATTTGAGATACTGATGGGGAATACAAATAGTATCAGAGTCCAGACTCCCAATAGTGAGGCAAAATCCCATTTCGGAGAGATCCCCTCCCCTTCTTTTTAACCAAAAGCAAGCAATATCAAGTACGTTGATCTTTTCTTTTTTTTTGAAAGAAAGTGAGATCTATTCCTAATAGCACTAAATTAGCTCATATTTCTCACTCAAAGCACATATGGTTGAGTGTTCTAATTAATTAAGCAAGTTTTAATGAGTTTTGTAATGAGGTTTAAGGCGTGTAACGCTCCGTGTACGCATCTTTGTACTTTCCTCAATGTGTGCGCAGCACTGGGCTCTTGTTTGTTGAATTCTAATCCATTTAATTACAGGCTATAAGATTTCCCTAAAGGACCTGACGCACAAAAGCTGTCACTGACTATCACTAAGTCATAGCTTAATCAAGATTAGAAATACATTTTCATTTAATAACAGCTACCTGCCCCTCCCCCCTTTCAATCTCTAATCTAATGTCTGGCCAAATGACAGTGATTTCTCAACTGAGGAGATTTTTCTTCTCTTACACAGAGACATCAGCAAGGACTAAAGGACTAATCATGCTGTTACACAACATGTTCAAGGATATCAAAACAGTCAAAAAGAAATGACGAAAGCCTGCTCCAGAACGAGATGTTTGAATACCAAACACTATAAAGAGAGCGAGTGTGTGATGTCGCTCCAGCTCATTTTATTGCTGCAAGGACAAGCTCTGCGGTTGAGGAAGTAAAGGGCTGTGTATCCTGCCCTCAAACTGATCTTACTGACAGTGTGCACGGTTGGAGAAATGTGGTCGCTGTGGGCCCTCAGCTGTGCACATGCAGGTGTGAACACGCTGCACCTGGTAAAAAGTTGCTGCTTCTGTGATGTACCCTCATTGTAAATTCAGCAGTGTGGAATAATCAGCACCATGCATTTTATCAAACAATAATGATCTAATAAATTTAAAATACACATGTATGTATTTATACGTGTATACATATAAATTGTGCACTCGAATTTGCAGAATATTTCAGTTTGATTTCTGTAGAAAATTACACACTTCACTCATTTTCACTAAGAAAATCAACAAAACATATAATTTGGCTGGAGGTGCCCAATGAACACATTTGTGAGAATTTAACTTTAATTTTTGTTCGCTGGATTAGGCTATTAATGCTCAGATGCTGGCCATCGTCACCAGTACAAGTCACTCATCAGGAATGTGGACTCTGTTGGTTGAACATGATTCTGATAAGCTCGTGCTGGGCCCAGACACAGTTTCTTTGGGATATATTTCATGTCTAGTAAAGGCCTCCACCAGCACACAGAGGTTTTAACTGATGCTTTTGAGTGTCTGATTGTTTTTATATGCCAGTCTGCTGTTCTTCTCCACTGGCATAACTGCTCCACCCCTGCCAGGCTACACTTACTTTCATTAATATTACATGGCTCGCACTCATTGGTAAAACACCATTTACGAGACCCTTGACAGCTGACAAACGACAACAAGGTTTTTTTTGGTGCACCACACACACTTTCACATGCATAAATGCGCATACGTAGCCAGCTTTGCAGGCCTGGCTTCGGATAGTGCAAGTGTGACAGAGCAGAGAGAGTGATGGTGAACCAAGGGAGTGAATATGAATGGGAGGAATGTGTCAGGAAACGAAGGATGGAGGATAGATGGATGTGTTTCGAGCACAGGGGGCTGATGGAGCCAGGCTGTGGGCTGGAGGCTGATGCAGGCTGGGAGACAACCACGGTCACGGCCCCCCATCCTCCAAACCAACTCACTACTCCCACCACCTGCTGAGCGGCGGAGCCTCAGTGAAACAATGCCTGCATTATCCACTGTCTCTCCCCAGCCTCCTCACCACAGAGTGACTAAAGGGCCATGTGTAGTGCACTCACATCCCACAGCATCGCTCAATTAACACTCTCTCATCCACTGCCCAGGCTCGTTCATACAAACACATAGGTTTGTATTTGTACAATGTCAGGACGTAGTATTACACAGTGTGGTCCATCAGTATTTGCTTGAATTTGAATAGTGAGCTTGAGACAGTGGAGAATATTTAATATGTCTTCTTCATTCTACTAGTCATAACTTTTTTTTTTTTCAATTTTAAAAAGATGTTTTGTTAAGACTTTTAAACCCCATATATTGTTGCCGTCGGGACAAATCCTCGTATGTCCAAAATGATAACGGGAGAAGAAACTTAACTTTTAATGAAAATGAACGTCAAAACATTTTATTCCGAATTATTTTGGATCATTTTCATTGGTCCGTATGTTATGGAAATCTGACAGACTCTTGACCATTTTTTTAATCTTAAAAACAGAACACAAAAATTGAACATTAATTTTCTACCTAACTTTAAACCTAAGCTTAACTTTCACCTCAATACCTTGTCAAAAACAAACAAACAAACAAACAAACAAATAAATAAATGAATAGCCTTTGTAAGCAAGCTGTTATAAACTCTTGATAATTTTGTTGGCCCTTATACAGTAGGTTAGCTGTTGACCTGACATGACCCACAGCACTCAATATTTTAAATCTAACCCTACTTTAGGCCATCAAAATTTCTGTCCAAATTCAACCACCATCTACCAATGTCCATGTTAAATAGGACATTACTAATGATATTTTCTTAAAGGGCCATGACAGCCATCGTCTTATTATAAATAAACAAAACTTCAAATTTAATGGACTGATTATCAACTATTCAAAACAAGAATAAATGCACATTGAGGATGGGAGAAAGGCAAATGTGAAAACTGAACCCAAAGAAATATTTGATAAATCATGTGTGAACCATGATTTTTTCTTTAAGACGTGCGTCATATTCAATCATTTGTAATATAATGCATTTTTGTTCAGAAAAGTATTTGTTTCACTCATTTTCTATGATTAAAATAATGTTAGTTTAGCCTCTGTACAACAAACATTATACAATGTTAGCACCAAGCTAACTGAGGTGTACTTACTTAAGGCCTTACTCTCAGTGTTTCTGAAGTGGTTTCTTAGCCTGTTACATATCTATGCTATCTTCCAAGCTGGTCACCCAAGATTAAGTTTTAGATTTAAACTA
Organism: Brycinus macrolepidotus; assembly: GCA_037974445.1. Lineage (NCBI taxonomy): Eukaryota > Metazoa > Chordata > Actinopteri > Characiformes > Alestidae > Brycinus > Brycinus macrolepidotus. The sequence continues at coordinate 8,866,888 of JBBPCZ010000002.1, read as the reverse complement.
CAGATTTAAACTGACATTCTTACTAAGTGAATGTTTAGTATGGTTTCAGACATTTTTCTTTATATACACACAATGTGAGACTGCAAACATAAGTTGAGTCCATTTTTGCTCTGTCCAAAACTTTAGCTATGTCTATCAGACAGCCTAAATTAGGTAATATCAGTCTTTTACACTATTTCTTTCATGTGAAATGTCTTGGTCCAGTCCATAAACTAGAAATTGTTGCTGGAAAATGCAGTACACATCAATATTTTTGTTATATTTCCATTTTACTGGCAAATGGTTATATTACATAGACAAGTGTTCATTTCAAAGTCCAGAGAGGGAGTACCAAAATGATGGCCCAGTCACTTCACTGTGTATAGTGACATCATCAGGAATCTACTTCTCTGTACATATATCTATAGGGCAAGCGCAAACACACACACACACACACACACACAAACACACGTGAGTAGGAACAAGGCTTCCTTCCCTCAGTGCATCCATCCTGAACCCTCTTCCTCCTCACAATACTGAATCTCCCACAAAATCTGCTTAGCTTTCAGCAAGGACATACCATTCGCTTGTCCATAATTCTGAGATATTGCTTTGGTTGATTAAGAAACACAAACATGATCCATTACCGCTTCCCCCACACCTTTTCTGCTCCCACATGTGCTGGAGCAAACACATTAGAAAACAGCAGCCATTTGTCTGCAGATATTTCACCAGCTTCTGGGAGTCTCTGCTTAGGATCAGGTTCCGTCAAATCTGTAATAACTTCATGTGACCTAAACTGGGTCACAGGCAAATTTAGAGTTAAGGGAAGACAAAGAAATAAGAGGAGAGGGGAAAAAAAACAAAACAAAACACTTTCGATTTACCTTTCATGACCCTAAACATGGTCATTTGGGTCATTTAAGTTTCTCTGTGTTTCCCAGTAGTGCACTTTGTCAGGACGAGTCTTTTGAAGTCAGCTAGAATTACTCATGACACAATAAACTACAACAATGCTTCCAGGACTACAAAAGGCTTGAAGGGGCAAATCAGTCAAGTGGAACACAGTGCAGTCCACCAGACAATGCTTCCATCTTAACTGTACTGTCTCACTGGTCAAAACAAGATGCAAATGCAGGGACATGGAAGGTATGGCAGTGTGCCTCTAAGGATGTAACTGACCTATCCATGTTCTGTCCAAAAACTCATTGTTCTGCAGCAACTGTTGCCACAAACAAAAAAACACAACCGCTGCCACTACACAAGTGAACAAAAAGTAAGCAAAACAGTAAGATAACCTTTAAGCCAACCTAATACAGTGATTTAGCAGAATAGACCAGAGATCAGGGGTGTACAACCTTCGTCCAGGAGGGCCAGTGTCCAGCAGAGTTTAGTACTTCTCTTGTTCAAACACCCACCAAAGCTAGTAATTAACAAATTAATTGTGCTGGACATCAACGCATCACAACCAGAGTTGTGTGCACCTGCCCTAGAGAGTGTATAACCTTGCCTACCCATTTACAACATCCAGTTTTCCTGCTTTCTGTTTTATACTGAGTAGCAAAAGTTGGCAAAGCTGCTGTAGCATTTTTGTCTCAGTATTTTTGTCCAGTATTCTAAAATCAAATTTCAAATTTCAAATTTTATTCGTCACATACACAAACATACATGCAGTGAAATGCTTATTGCTGTGTGATGCCCAACCGTGAGGATTAAAAAGAAGACTTAACAGTAGAATAGAAGTAAAAATGACATTAGAATTAAGTTTAAATATGACAATTTTTAACTTGAAATGTGAAATTATGTGAAATTATGTGAAATTATGTTGAAAATTAAATATAAAACCACATTTATTAAAGTGCAGTACCTCAATCAATCAAGAGGGTCAATGAGGGGGCGGTCTCTGAGGCATCTGAGGTAGAAGAGACGCTGAAGGGCCTTCTTCACCAGGGCGTTGATGTGACAGGACCATGACAGGTCATGTGAGATGTGAACACCCAGGCATCTTGCATGTAGCATGTTGTTCAAATGAAACAACTTCACTGAAAATTGTCCAAGGACAGAACTGTTAGTTGGGGTGCCATTTCATGTACAGTGTAAGCACCCATGTTGTACCCATGTCAATCGGATCAAGTGTTTTTGTACAGTGTGAGCATAAAAATAATGGGCTTTGGCTAAACATGATTCAAATGTGCAGTGTTAGTTCATCAAAGAACAAGATTTGTAAAATTGCACACTATATGGCCAATTTGGACATGGACATCACACCTATGTGGGCCTGTTAGACATCCCATTCCAAAACCATGGGCATTAATATGGAGGTAGCCACCCTTTAACGCTACAACAGTCTCCACTTTTCTAAGAAGGTTATCCTTAAGGTACTGGATTGTGTCTGTGGGAATTTGTGTCCATTCAGTATAGAATTATGCTGGACAAGAAGCCAGACCTGCAATCAACAGTTAAATGTATTCCAAAGGTGTTCAGTTGAGTTGAGGTCTGTGCAGACCACTGGAGTTCTTCCATATAAAACCTGTCAAACCATGTCTTTATGGACCTCACTTTGTGCACAGGGGCACAACAATGCTGCAATAGGACAGACCCTTCCCGAAACTGTTGCCGCAAAATTGGCAACATATTATACCCTTTGTTATGTCTGGCATTGCTGTGACAATCCTGTTTTACCTTTTACGTGAGTCACTTCACTGAACTGAATTAGTTGTGCCCTTGACACAGGAGCCACAGTATCACTGCTGAACTTTGCGACTTGGAAAAGATTCCTCTCCCCCAAGCCACTGGGACCACCCTTCATGACACTAGGTGGCTACAGTAATGCTTAAACTGACATTGTGGGCTCTCTTCAGCTGTCCGTGAGGACTCTGCTGATGTTCAGGTTCCAAGTGTTACACCATGGGGCCAATCTCCTTGGCCTTGACCTCTTAAGCAGCCTGGATTTCACCCTGTTAGAAACTACTGGCTCAGAGATTCACACAGTTGCCAACCCGCTGGCATCAACAGTTGCCTGCACTGTTTGACAGGCTGGGGTGTCTCTGCCTTCACCTACCAGCTCCTGTTAGACCCAAAGGTAATGCCTATTGTGCAGCCACTTTGCGCTCTCCACTATCCCTACACAATGACATCTCCTCTGAGCTACAGCACATTCTCGACATCTCTTTCCATTCTGTCCAGCTAGGAGTCAGTAAACCTCCTGAGAACCGTGCCTGCCCAGTCCACACACATACCCTGTGTGTACACCTGCACGGAGAGATGCGATGTTTATCGTCACTGAGCTCTTTAATATGACCCATCCTAGTGCCAGTTTACTGTCTATGGAGACAGAGTGGCTATGCATTTGATTTTATACCTGAATTCAATAATTAGGAATGAATTCCACATACTTTTGTGTATGTCAGAATATTGATAAATACTGTTCAGCTGAAGAAAGAATCAAACATTTGTCTATATTCCTATTTTTAGAGTGGGGGTCACAACGTTATGACAGATCAGAGGTAGAATTTGTGTCAAACAACTGAGCTTAGGAATGCATCATGTTGGACAAGCAGGCCAGGCCCGGAATTGACATTTCAATTTACTCCAAAGGTGTTCAGTTGGGTTGAGGTCTGTGCAGACCACTGGACTTCCTCCACATAAAACTTTTCAAACCATAAGACTTTGTGCACAGGGGCACAGTAATGCTGGAAGAGGAAACTTTTGACACAAAGTTGGTGACATATTACACCTTTTTTAGTGTACATACTATGCTGCTCAGCGAACGCTGACTGTATTTCTAAGAGCCTTAACGTGTTTAAAGTTAAGATACAAGCGGCTATTCGTTTTCATTATTTACATTTTGTTCTTTAGTGGTGCTTTAGTAATTTCGCATTTTTGTAATTTTATTGTTTGACAAACTTTCAAAAGAAGTCTATATTTTCTGCACAGTTCACCAGAGACATACTATTCATAATGTACATAATAAATATCCATACCATGCAGTCCTAACTGTTCCAATATTAAAAATATCTGTCAATTCCAACCTACCTAGTTTTGAATAGCTACAACAACATAGCCCACCTTGGAAACTCAATGTGTCTCTAAAGAACATTTGTAGCAATCCAACAGGAATAATTAACATTTCGAGTGGTCTATAATTAACAAACCAGAGAAGTGTACTATTTCTTATTAGGCTTGAATAGATTTTTTTAGAACTGTGAAGCTGGTCTAATCTTTAATCTGACCACACAAATAATGCATTTATGGGCAGAACATGGGAAGGTCAATATCCAGACAGGTATTACATTAAAAAGTCTCTGGCAAAGACTAATTCTGTATTCACTTACTACTCTAAGACACTCTGGATCAATCTCTTGTACACGTTTAGTCTGGACGCAACAGTAGTGAAAATTAAGATCCTACTGTAAATTTTCGCCATCTTTATTAAGAAGTACTCATGACACTTGCTCCTCACCTATCCCGTCTTTTACAGCTGTGAATGCTTTAAACAGACTCAAAGAAACTGACTCTCTCTCTGCAGAGGCTGACTGCTGGTTGGACTGTAGCACTGACTGCTGGCTGGAACGACTCCAGCTCCTTCACCTAGCCCAGCAAGGTAGTTGCCTCTTCCTCAGTCACAATGCTGGCACCCTGACAGAAGCCTCTTGGTCAGGACAAATCAGTCTCATGACTCTGCACAGGACATCCACGAGCCCAGCAGCATACTGATCATTCTTTTTAAATATACCTTTGTCAGCATGTTATGCAACAGCTCTGTTTCCTTGAACTTAGTGGAAGTGTACTAGGACCACAAATAAAAATACAATTCTAACATTTTAGAAGAAGAGAGGTAGCAAAATCAATTACAACAGTTATCCAATATTACCTCAGTTATTTTTGTTATTGTTTCAGCTATGTGAGTACATGAATTTTATTCCTTGGACAGGGGGTATTACTGACTACTGACTTAGTAGGGTGTCCAAACTTTTAAACATACCACAATTACTATTTTACTATTTTTCCGTTTTTTAAAGATACTGTGCATGAATAAGATAATGCATTTAGAAGTAAGCATGCGTTATTTTTTTTAACAGCTTGCTGCACAAGTTTATTTTTTTTCTTTCAAAACTAAAAAAATATGCAATTTGGACAGGGATGCTCAAACATTTTTCACACCGTATAAGAAAAAATTGAACAAGTGGCACTACGGATTGTCAACAGCAAATATTAGTTACTTTGTTATCCCACCGATCACAAATGTGGCTGTTCATATTGGCATCTCCTGTGAGTATGATGTAACTCTGTCAGTGACAATTTATTAAAATCAGTAATAGAAGCTTTAAATATTAAGTGTACCAAATATGGCAGTTGTGTGTGTATTGTTTTACTTACTCTGGCAGGCTTGAAGTAACTAGCTTTGACTATGTGATCAATTGGACTACCCATATAAAATTGATCATATGAAATTAAGACAACCTAAAATCTGATTTACAGATTACAGTTCAGCAGAAAAAACATTAACAATTGCTTTAGAGCTTTACAAGCTCAGTTGTGACAGGTAGGGTAAAATATGTATATAGACCTCCAAACTATGATATTATTTTTCACATACGCCATTCCATGATGGAATCGCTTTGCTTTACTAAAATGTGTTTGGGCAAGACTTCTTATGTTACATGGACCTATAACAAGATTAGACAAGGATAAGACAAGTAAATTCAACTTTATGGCATGCAAAAATGTACACGTTTTCATTTTATGCCCAAATGTCATATGCTCGATTTGTCACTGTATTTGTCATTACGCTCTTCATTACTACAGACAGACGTCTTACTATAAACAGCCTTAAGACCATTTGCAGATTAGCTTTTCTGGCAGCTGCCCAGGCTATTGTCAGAGCAGCCTGTAATGTTGGCTGCTTCGGGGCTCCATCAGCAGCCTGTTTAGTGTGCAATCAGCCAGATGAGGCATTTAAGTCGGGCAGGAGCGAGGGCAGCCCCTGAAACCCACACCGCCACACTATCTCCCCCCAGGCAGCCCATGTGGTGCCTCTGTAAAAATACTGACTTTGGCGGGCGGCCAAAGGGCTCAGGCTGAAGTAACCTCTGTAGCGGCAGTGGGTCATACCCGGTTCGGGGCGCGGCATTTAAACAGTGCAAACATGCCACGAGCAGGTGGGAGCGCATGAGCTGAACAGAGAACGCTCATTCGCCACCTTGCTGTGGAGTTCCTCAATCTGATTGGCTGGAACATGTCCATGCGGCAGCATTCCGGTGCTTTGCTGCAGAGACAAACAAACCGTTCAGGGGTTGGTGGGTGAATGGATGTAGTGCTTTAATATAAAGTTGTCCCTTATAGTCACACCAAAGCACAGCACACAGTGTGAACAATGTGAATTTTTTTCTCTACATTTAACCCATTCACCAAGTGAAGCAGTGGGCTGCCAGCAACATGGCACCCGGGGAGCAGTGTGTGGGGACGGTACCTCAGTGGTGCCACTAGCAGTCCGGGATGTGAACCCACAACCTTGTGATCACAGGGGCAACTCCCTAACCACTTAGCTACCAGCTGCCCCGGTGTAAAGTGGCCTAGTGGAGTAGATTGTCTAATATTTGAGCTTTACTTTGCGGCCCGAAGCAGCCTGTCCACACCACACATTACAAAGGAGAAGGACTGACTGAAATTGAGCATTCAATGTTGAAAATGTGATGTTGTTTGAATATGAGTTGAATTAAAGGGAGAGAGATGACACACTGTCCTTGCCACGACTTCACAGGAGAGGCTAGTCACACTGCTGCCCACTCAGCAGCCAGCGATGCAGTCAAGAGTTGCAAAATGAGTCACACACACACACGGGGTGACAGGACCAATGAGAGCAAGAACATTAGTATGTACATGTGCTTAATTCACAATGAGCTCACGCTTAGGCAGATTCAAGGAAAAGGTGTCCGAATAAAACTTCCGTGAATAAAACTTCACTTTATCACTTGCACCGTTGAACACGTGTGGTCCTCAAATTGCAGCAAAACGGACGCATTAAGAGATATGAGACATCAGAGCCACTATTATCCAAAGTCTAATCACCTAGTCAGCTACATGTCTTAGCTGGACCCAGTCACATTAAAGACACTTAAGTGTTTCTTTTTTTTTTTTTCCAGAGGGGGGCTGGGGGGTGGGGGTTTATTGGAGCCATTGAAGGGGAAAATAAAGGGGACATATTGACTTAAAACATTGTTAATAGTCAATGCATCATTAAGGGATCCTTCTTCATAACTCTCACCGTGGGAGGGCTGAAAAATGATCAAGAATAATGTGCCGTGCTTTGTAGCCACCGCAGTCATTTTCTGCATACAAATCCTCAATGAAGGGGATTGCGGCGAGGATGAGAGAGAAAAGGATTGGGGGAGGGAGAGAAACAGAGAGAGACAGAGAGAGAGAGAGAGAGAGAGAGAAAGAGAGAGAGAAAGAGGGAGAGAGAGAGAGAGAGAGAGAGAGAGAGAGAGAGAGAGAGAGAGAAAGAGGGAGGGGAGAGAGGGAGGGAGTGAAAAGAGAAAAAAAAACTTCAGAAAGTTGGCCATTCATGTGAACATAGTTCAGAGAATTTGCAGGCTGAGTGAAAAAGATATTTTATGCAAGCACATAGCTGTATTCAGTGGGGGTAGACTGAAGCGGCTACATGGAGACTACAAAGCTGGACTCCCATGGCTCATGAATAAGTTGAGGAAATGATCAGAAAAAAAAAGCAGAGCGATGTTTAGACAGATGGGCCACTTAAAATGCCCAGGACAGACCAAAAAAAAAAAAAAAAAACAGAAAAAAGGAACAAAAAAAATGCTTTTAATGAAACTTCAGATTCACCAAATAATTGATCGTTATTCTTGCTCTATCCCCCAAGAAAGGTGAGAGCAAATCTGATGTGTTACGAGTGCCTATCGAACAGACATTAAAAGACACTGCTGCATCCAGTCTCTCAGATTGAATTAAATTGACATCATGAGAACTGGGGGAAAAGACTAGGCAGAAAATCAAAAAAAAAAAAAAAGAACAGAGTGCCAAAGAAAATAAATAGCAGGGGATATTTCTCTTCTGTGCTCTTAGGGGGACGCAAGCAAATCTTTGAGAGAAACATGTTCCTTGGTATTTTCAGAAATATCATTTGATGAGATTCTGGCAAACATTTTTTCCTCCTCTAGGCCTTTAATGTGATATCAAATGTAGCCTTGCTGGGGACAAGATGATATTATGAATTTAAAAAGCATGAATTATTAATGACGGGCTCTGTATTAAATATACGAAATACATGAGTAATTATGGCGTGTCATATATATATATATATATATATATATATATATATATATATAATGATGGTATAAATACATATATATCTTAATAGCATATCAAGTAAGAAGTTTAACTTACACCCCACAAGAGTCTTAAAGCTGAAATATAAATGAAATAAAAAAGACACATTTCAAGGCCTTAATCACACAGGTCACACAAGGCTCTGCAAAGCACCAGATTTTAAATGCATGATGATGGCTGCTCCGCCAAACTTTATTCGTTGAGTACAGTGTATTACAGATTCTCTCTGTTGTAATCATAATCCATTTCCACAGCTATCGTTCACTGTAGCAGGGATTCTCTCCATGGGACCAACAAAGAGTAGAAGGGGAAACCAAGCTACTGTATAAGTGTTCTTCACACTGTCAACCATCACTTGAGCCCTTACGCCAAACTCTATGCCAATCCTACGCTTAGAATCGACCTGTTCAGGGATGACATGGGACAGGCGTTAGAAGAATAAATGCTAAGCAGCATCTCGCTATAGAATGAATTGGATTTTTGGAGGTGCGGTGGCTGAAACAGCTTGATGCGCCAGTTTCTCCAGCATTCACTATTAACCCCTTTAACATCCATCCACGGGGCCCACTTCAGTCTGCCATTACGCTCCTACTTAACCAGCAGCCGTTCTGCTTGGCTAGCGGAGAGAGAAGTGCTGCGGCTCCTCGGAAAATGGGTTTTTCTACGAACCAGATTAATCAGATCTTGTGTTCTTCACCGCAGAGAAATGAAAACAAAATTTGGCAGACAGACTTTGAGTTCTAATCAAATTCGCCAGCAGCTGCAGCCCACTAGAGCGGGCCCTGAGGTGTGCGCAGAGAGGAGAAAATGCTAAAAACATAACAGCTCTTAATAGCAGCGAACCTAAAAATGTGCCAGGCAGACTTACTTAGATGAGGCTAAAATTAGTCTGTTCTGGTAGTTAATTACATTCCAACAACACACTTGTAAAAGTGCAGATATTACTAAAATACTTAAAATGCAATGCCAAAGAAGAGCCACTTTTGGTCCCTTAAAAACCTTTCAGTGGATGGTTCTTTGGAGAACAATTTTAACGCTTTCCTGCCTGAGTGGAATATTCCATTTTTTTTTTTTACACTAATGCGCGAAGACACAAAAAAAACCTGTTGTATGAATTTGATACAACACAAATCCAATCCAACACACATTATTTTAACCAGGAGAATCGCTTCTATAAAATGACGTAAAAAAAAAAAAGTGAGATTAAGTCCAATATTAACCAGCCTATTAATATACCCTAAAAGCGTAACTGAAAAATGTATCCAAAAATGTCTTAAACTTTCGCATTTTAAACTTCTGTGCAATATAGAGAAAAACTTGTATGAAACATACAACATACAATGTATTCCAGCATTTCTTATGACTGACCAGCCCAGAATTGCTCTCTCTCTCTTGTGCTCTCCATTCAAACATTAATCCTCAAGAGCAGCATCAACAGTGTACAGAGGCTGAAAGGGGTGGTGTTGCTGCACTTAAGACTTTCCTCCACAGCAGAAGAGCTCACTTTGAGGTAAACATGACCCTTCCTGACCTTTGGGAGATTGTGCGATTGTGCTGGTCTTGCTATTAACGTAAACACCTGTGTTCCAGCCAGGGGACAGCAGTCAACATCCGCAGTCCTCGGCTCCATAGTTCGACATTGATTTCCATTTAAGCCCAATACAGCAGCTACACACCTCTGGCCCCACTACAGGCAATATTTATCCAGTGGCCAATTGGGGACATCCTATTGTGGGGAGCTCTGGAGGGACAAAGGTGGGCTCAATGGCCAAGAATCGCCCCGCTTGTTGACACCAGGACTCTGCCAAAGCCTATTCAGAGCAGTCCCTCAGGGGAGCCGTGCAGCTCTGTCCTACTCCTTTCTTCCTTTCTCTTTCTCCCTCCCTTTTCCTGCATCTGTCTGACAGCAGCTTCAATAGGCTGAGAGTTACTTTCACAAACATCATCTCACATCAGTTTTATTCCTTATATTTCAAATCCATAATGGCTGGTGCGCAAGGCATGATTGGCAGGCTTAACTTGAAAAGCGTAACGTAAAAGCAAGAACTACAAAGTCTTCATACCAAGTTTCTGTTTTCTCCTCAGTGTGCATCTGCTACTCAGATTTAATTTTTATCAATGAAAGGATTCCCCATACTACTGTTAGACTCTCAGAGTGAGTCATAGTAAACTGGACATAATTATAGCATCATATCATACTGGTCTCAGCAGATAACTGATGACATATATATTCTACTTCAGAAGAACAAAACAAGTGCTGGGCCACTCTGCCATGTCTGCATTTGTTTTTTATTGTTACTCCATTTATAACCCTATACGTACACACGTTATATTTCTCTGTAATCTTAATTCAGGTGGATTTAATCCCTATTTTATAAATACATACATATCATCTTAATCTACTTGGTACACTTAAAAATAAAGATTCTTTAAAGTAATGCCTTGGAGGGATAACTTTTGATTCTATGAAGATTACATCGGTGAGTGACAAAAGCCATTTTAAAGTTTACAGCATCTCAACATAATGTAAAGGGTTTGTACACTAAAATAAAGGTTCTAAGTTTGGACATATGATTCAAGGAAAAATCTGTACAGCATGTGGATGTTCTTCAAATTTTAAAAAGGTTCTTAACACTCATATCTCATACTTTTCAAAGAAGGGTTCAAGGTTTCCCAGGGGTCCATGACGTATAGCCACCCAGATGAACATGAGCTACATCCGACATTTACTTGTGGCCCATCTGCTGTATGGAATGACAGTCCAGAAGCAAGCCAGATGTGGTTGTCAGAATAAAAAAATTTAATTATACTTATGGACTTTCTGAATGAACAGTATGAACATAACAATAATAACAACAATAATAAAATTAACAATAATAATCATTATTTTTATTTTCATTGTATGACACATACTTACATAGCTGTATGTACCAGCTATGAGGGAGCAGAATCTCAGCTGCTTTTAAATCACTACTGTGAGAACTGGCCCGCCACTCAACCACTTAATCATCTCTCCTGGTCATTCGATACAGTGTATGAGCGAAAGGAAATGCTGGATGTGGCCAAGGTTATAGGTAGGTCACCTTGGGTAGGGGGCCAACCGTCTATAAAAGTCATGAGCCAGTATCCTACAAAACTGAACACTTCAGTTAAGGGTGGGCAACATGGAAAAAACATAATATCTCAGTTTTTGAAGAACTTTTCATGACACACAACAAGTACAACTTTTTGCAGAGGTTTGATATGTGGGTGCAGACAAAATAAAGTGCCAAAATAAAAAGAATATTATGACATAGTTTCATCAAGATTAAAATATTTCCCACCCTAGATAACACTAGATAACATGACAGATATTTTTCATGTCTAATTTTGGAGTCTTGGGGTCCATGCTTTTTTCAAAACTAGGCCTGATCCATGACTGAGTTTGAGAAGTATTACTTTAAAGAACCGATTAAAGTTATTTAGGAAACCAAAAGAGGTTCTTGATTTGTACAATAGTATTTTTTCACCTTTATTTATTAAGCGTGTACCTAAGGCCTGCAGACATTTTTGCAGTGTGATGAATGCACAGGCTCTCCAGGTGGGCAGCGAGAACTCGCTGAACTTTGCCAAGGAATTCCGAGGTCAAAGGTCAGCCTGCAGGGGCGAGGTAAAGTGACGTGTGTCGGAGCCCTGCACTAAAGATTGATGCACTCCTCCACTATTCTGAAATGAATTTTCCAGTCCAGAAACTGCAGGGAGTGTGGGGGCCACAGGAAAGCTGGCTGAAATGTAATCAATAGCAAAACAAAGATGCTAGAATTGGCGGAGTTTTTGGCTAGCAACCGCCCGGACTCTGAAATGAGCTTTGAAGGGAGCCATGGCGACGGCATCAGTGGGGTGGAGAGCTGTCTTATCTGGGCCCGGCCAATGGCTGCTGAGCTTCTGTCCCAACCCCAGCACGCGAGAGGCTTAATTGAGAGGCCTCCTAAAGACAGGCAGTGCTCACATCTGCACACTGGGCTAATCAATCCAGCCAGCCGGAGACGCACAGCTCCACAGAGCAGCACAGTAACATCACACAATCCCTCAACACACAGCCCATACAACGCCACAGCACAGAGTCAAGGGCACAAAATACAAATTAGACGGAGCTCATAATGAAACACTCAAGGACAATAATGTCACAGGAAGTGAATGCTATACATGCAAAGCAAGAGGAAGAGACAATGGCAAATAAAGAGTCACACATGGACAATTTTACATGTACACATGTTTTAGATGTGTATATTCATATGATTTTTATATAAATTAGTATAAATCTACTTACTTCACATTGTGTAAACATTCATGATGAATAGACCAACAGACATGTAATGTAATGTGTGTATACACATTGGAATAACTTGGAATAAAATTTCATTTCTTGAACCTCCTTTAAAATATGATGTTATGTACAAATTCAGTTGATTATCATATCTAATCAGAATACAGTACAGAAAACAAAGTAGTTGGCAGTACAATAAAAGAAACACACAAGCACTGTATTAGTGTTGGCACTGGGACCGGTACTTAAATACATTATTGGTACAAAGAATACAGATACCATGAAGCAATTTATTAGGTGGATGCGTACTATTAAGTGACACATATATGCATGGTGGAGCTTAAATTTAATATATGTATATATATATATATATATATATATATATATATATATATATACACACACAAAGCACATAACAAACACCAAACACAGATCAGCAGAGGCTGTGTGCTAA
>JBBPCZ010000002.1:8830712-8847962 GCA_037974445.1 Brycinus macrolepidotus | reverse complement strand
GAGAGAGAGAGAGAGAGAGAGAGAGAGAGAGAGAGAGAGAGAGAGAGAGATGGAGGAAAAGAGAGCAGGAGCGAGAAACTGACAAAGAGACAGATGGGAAAAAGGGATGGGTGAGAGAAAACAAAGAAAGGTAGAGAGAGAGATGGGGCAAATAGAAAGAGTGGAGAACAAGAAGAGAAAGAACAAGAAGGGCGAGTGGGAGAGAGCAAGACACTGAAAATGTCAGGGAGAAAGAGAGAGAGAGACACAGAGAGATAGTGAGGAAAAAGCAGAAAGAAGGAGTGAAGAGAGAAAGAAACATAAAGGTAGAGAGACATAGAAAGAGAGGTAAGCAGAGGGAGAGAGAAAGACAGAGGCAGACGGTAAGAAAGTAGTGAGAGAGAGAGATACAGAATGAGAGATATGTAGACGTAGAGAGACGTGTAGAAAGAAAGAGAGAGAGAGAGATACAAAATGAGAGATATGTAGACGTAGAGAGACGTGTAGAAAGAGAAAGAGAGAGAGAGAGAGAGATACAGAATGAGAGATATATAGACATAGAGAGATGTGTAGAAAGAGAGAGAGAGATAGGTGTCTATTTGGCTGCACTATGAATATCATGGATTAAAGTGTGGCCCCTTCATACATTATGTAGGCCTCAGCAGTGGCACTTCACCCTGCCTGGCTACATGGGCCCTGGCACAGATGTTGGCTGCATTAAAATGCTCAAATGTGAGCTAATGCTTCCCTAAACGTGAAAAATACAGGTTGCCCGGTTCACTTAACGCCAGCAGTCATCAAGACACAGTCAGGGGGTGGGGAGGGGTGGTAGGAATGGGAAGAAAAAAGAAAAAAAGAAAAAAAAAATGGAGAAGGAAAAACGAGGGAGCAGGCGAATGAGAGGTACATGCCCCATCATCTATTTTTATGCTGCATTTAATTTACATTTCCTTGCCCCACCGATAGAAACGGACATGGAACACAAGGACGCTGACACTGGGCTATCTGGCGGGTGGCACAGGTCAGCTTTTAACCTGTCAAAAGTGCGGTACTTATTAGAATAAATCTTCAAACTCGCCAAAGGGCAGCGCTGGCCCCTGGTTCAGAGTGACCCGGGGCTGGCTGGAGAGGAGCACAGGCCCACGGTCTGATGGGCAGCACTGCACCCGGTCCTTAATAATGAGAAGCTTGCTTCATGGGAGAGGAAAAAAGGGATGGAGAAAGGGAAGGGAAAAAAAAAGGGGAAGGGGGTGGGGGTTGGGGGCGCAGGAACAGAGAAGTTACAAGAAGTAATGATAGCAGCGATCATCTGCTTACATGGCTAAGGGTAAGAAGTAAGGTGTTTGTTTAAACACCCAACTCTAAAACCATTATCAAATCCACACCATGAAAATCTGGGTTTTGCATGAAACTAAGAGCAGGGAAAAATGTGCAGAATACAGTCTGTGGTGGGCAGAAAAACACACACACACACACACACACACACACACACACACACACACTTAAACATTTCTATAAAAAGTGTCAGGCTTCAAATAATGTTTTGTTGGGGAGATCTGGACATTGGAAAAATATCATCAACAATGAATAAAAACACATTCAGGCCTCGTAAAAAAGCACAAGGTTACTCGAGCGGAGTGCACACCCCTCCCGTTTAATAGCACTGTTTGGGGAGGCTCCTCTCTATCAAATGTAAATCACTGCGCTGATAAACACTCTGATCTGAGCTGAGGGCACAGAGAGGCCGCGACCCCCGGCCCCTTTCAGACGAGATGAAAGTTAGCGTGCGCCAAAGGGAGAAAAAAAGTGTGGAAAACTGGCCAGTCTGCCAACACAAGCAGCAGAGGAATGGGAAGAGCTGGAGGCAGTGCCACGTCAAAATGTCTTTTTACTGCTCCTGTAAGAGGGCATGCAGCCCCACCTGAGGAGGAGGGCCCTATGAAGCCCAATATAAACTAACTGTAGGAAAACAAAGCCCACACACCAATCAAAAGAGGCTGGTCCCAGGTTGACAGAGGGCTCTAATATTGGAACCATCTGCAGCTGAGCCTGTTCTGGGTGTGGAGGGACCGGAGTCAGCCATGTCACATGCTGCTGACGTGTGTGTGAGGGAAAGTAAAATAAAATCTGGGTGCAGGTCAAACAATGTACACTCTCATCAATCGCTCCGAGATGTTTCCTGCAGGAAATATGCTTAGTCACTAACGAGTGCAAAGTAACGTCATGTCCACATAACTAAAATGGCCCTGGAACAAGGGCAGCACGCTAAGAAAATAATTAGACTGCCCCCACCCCCACCCCCACCCCCACCCCACACACACACATACAATAAACGTAACAATCAAAAAGCTATCCAAACTAGCACTTTTAGGGCAACATGTTAACTATCTCACTTTCTTTTTCGAGGGGAGTGGAGAGATATTCTCACTTGCTTTTACTTTTTTACTTTCCCAATTCTATGAAGCACCATTTCTGAAAGGATTTATTGGTTTATTTACCTTTTTTCATTAAAACATGTACTGAACATTTTTAACTATTTAGAACCAAAGTATAAAAATGGCTTTCTGGGCATTGCTTTATAGTTTTGACTTTGACTTGATATACAGTGATATACACCGATAAGCCACAATATTAAAACCACTGACAGGAGAAATAAACAATATTAATTATCTTAATAATAAATATTTATTATCTTGTTCATAAATATGGCATCTGTCAAAGGGTAGGATATAGGCAATAAGTGAAGAGTCAGTTCTTGAAGTTGATGTGTTGGAAGCAAGAAAAATGGGCATCAGAGCAATACGGACAAGGGCCAAACAGAGACGGATAGATGACTGGGTCGGAGCATCTCCAAAACAGCAGGTCTTGTGGGGCATTCCCAGTTTGGTAAGTATCTACCAAAACCAGTCCAAGGAAGGATAGACAGTGAAACAGTGGAAGGGTCGTGGGTGCCGTCACTGATGCATGTGGGTAGCGAATGTTAAACCATCTAGGCGGCTCCCACTGAAGAGCACAAATTGTTGAAAAATTTCATGCTGGCTATAATAGAAATGTGTCAGTACATCACAGCTTGCTGTTTACAGGGCTACATTGCCACAGAATGGTCAGAGTGCCCATGCTGACCCCTGTCCACTGCCAAAAGGGCCAACAACAGGCACGTTAGCATCTGACTTGGACCATGGAGAAATAGAAGAAGGTGACCTGGTCTGAGGAATCATGTTTTCTTTAACATCAAGTGGATGGTTGAGCGTTAGTGCATTGCTCAACTAGGAAAGCGATGGCACTAGGATGCACTATGGGAACAGTGTTCTGCTGGGAAACCTTGGTTCCTGGCATTCATATGGATGTTACTTTGACATCTACCACCAACCTAAACATTGCTGCAGATCAAGTTCATGGCAATGGTATTGACTAATGCCAGTAGCCACTTTCAGCAGGATAAAACACCCTGCCACAATGCAAACACTGTTCAGGAATGGTTTGAGAAACATGACAAAGAGTTCAAAGTGTTGACCTGACGTTCAAATTCCCAAGATCTCAATTGCTCGGGTGACCCAATCTGATCCAAAGCAACAAAGATCTGCTGCGAATGTCTTGGCACTACAGTTCACCTTTGGTGGCACAAGGGGGACCTCAAATTTTTACTGAAAACAACAAAACATACAGAACAGAACAAAATAAGTGAATGAATGAATGAATAATGAGAACAACTGAACACTTTCACTTGATGTCTCTATATGTACTGGTTTGTGTACCGGACCATTTTTCTCAGAGCTCTATAAAGATGTTTTGTTCATGTTTTTATTTGTGATATGTATTATCACATCACACTAATGACATTTGTCTCCAGCCTAGTCACTTTCGCCCTTGAAAAGCATTTGTAGTATTGCAACACACATCTTGAGAAAAAAAAAAGTTTTTTTCTGATATCAAATATTTTAAGCTCAAAATTCATGCTGGAAATCAGTAGCTGTATTTTAACCCACTACTTCTATGTATGTAGTCATGTCTTTTCACAGTAATTCACTGTGGGAGGGTTTCTAAAGCTAAATCCCTGCTTTTATTCGACATGATGGATTGCAAATGTAATTCTCTGACTGGCTACCATGTGATGAAAAAAAAATCTGTAATCTAATAGGCAATACAGACTCTGCATATGTAGAGTAATTCAGGCCTGCAATTTTAGAGGAATGTATGCCCACATATGCCATACAGTTGGAAAGCTCTGTTTCTCTAGATTAAAATGGAGCTTGTAGCTTATTGTATTGTTCTCAAATAGTTGTAAAGTTATTTCAGTTTTAACATGTTGGCAGTGATGCACTTGGTCTGCCCAGAATTAATGGGAATGATGCCATTGCCCAATGGGGCCCCCACACTACGACACAGGTTTCCCTGTGTGCGGGTGAGGAAGCCCCTGATGCTTGTCCCATAGATTCAGAGAGGAAACGGCCAGGGGAGGCATAACCGGGCCTTTGGGAGGCTGTGTCATCACACGAGGTCCTAGTGCATGCCAACACCCTTCACAACAGGAAACAGCGAGGGATCAAACGCAGACAGAGGGCTTGGGATAGAGACAAATGGCAAAACAAGCTCATCCACTCTGTTTTAACCATGCACGTGCACATACTTGTACATGCGGTGCTTAGGCATCACGCTGCCAGCATGTGGTGAGGCCACCAGAAGATATAATGGAGTAAATGGAGAGACCCTGTTATAAGGAAGTCTTCTCAGTATCACACAGAGCCTACAGCTTTGATGTCTTCATGGCGAGTGACTTTAGGTCTCCCTCAGTGGAGACAGGGGCCCATTAATGAATTCCCTGGGATCTTAATAAGCACGCCTGCATTTTTTTAAAGGAGGGATCAACGCTTAAATGAGTTATCAGAGGTTAGAGGCATTTGTAGCCTCTAATTAATTGGACTTGTTAAGATTCCTTGAGGACCTGTCACTTAGCAAAATAACACAATTACAGTCCTATTTGTCTGATGCCAGTGCAACGAGTAACCATACAGTTCACATTTAAGCTGCTGAACTCAGCAAAATAGATTGCAAACTGGAACACACCTAACGAGGTTATCATCTTTAGCAAGATGTAATCACATACATCTGGCTCGGCCAGTATGATCAGTTGACCCCCACCAGAGGAGATCAGGAGAACGTTTTCATCCTCTGACCCTAGGTTCCTCTTCAGAAGAACACAAGCTGACCTCTGTTCACCCCAGCAGTGGACACAAAGAACCACTCCTGTCAGCATCCTCTGCCTCATCAATCAGATCTGGCCATCATTAGCCCATGTGTCAAAACGTGGTCTTTAATTCCACACCTCTGGTGGTAACTTCACAGCTTCAGAAAGTCAACCCCAGCTTTCTCTGGTACTGATACTGTTTTCCTCATGGGCCACCAAGTCACTCCATGTCTCCAGGGCCAGCAGTAATCAGTGACGTGTGCGTCACAATGTCTAATTCAATTTTGGCTCAGTCGCCGTGCTCACCAGGCCACAGAGTCGTGCATCTACAAGATACGAACTCTGAGATGTGAGTAGCTTCCAGGAGGCCCCGGGCGGCACAACTTTAATAGACACAGTTAACGGGATTGGGAGGGAGGAAGAGGAGGATGAGGAGCAGGTACAGCTCGCTACGGCCTTTCTCCCTGTTGGCATGACGAATGTGAGGCTCGGACCACCTGGGCCTGAGACAGACTCCATTCCCTGCCTTCCCAAGCACTGAAGTTTTATCAGGGAGTTGATGGGGGAGGGGCGGAGGAAGGGTGCTGGCCTTGGTGCTGCCAAGCTCGCTCAAGGAGATTTGGAAGACTTAGAGGGGAGGTAACATCTGTGTGGTGCGCCATCGGCTTCGGTTCACTTAGCGGCGCTCTCTCTTCAGGCTGGATGTGTCTGGGAGGTGGGCACAAGTGGCAGAAGAGAACGGCACGGCAGCGAGCAGGCCGCAACCGCACACTCGGCAGCTGACAGCTGCTGACACACAGGAGTAGGCGAATTAAAGATGTGGTGGGAAAAAAAAAAAAGAAATAACTCTTGCTAGAATGCGTTCCAGTTCCTGCAGGGCCACTGATAAGAGTTGTTCCACACGTCTGGGTGGCTCCAGTTTAAATTCAGACAGGTAATAGAATTGAGCTCTGGTTAGTTATTAATGGCAACCTGTCATAAAGTCAGCATGGTTTATTACTGCATGGCTGCAAAAGCTGAATTACTTTTTATTACAGTATATGGTAGAATATTTTTATTACTATATTAAGGTGCAGTGTACAATGGAATATTTTTAAAGCATCTAGATAGAAAGCTTTTAACCCAAGATCTTCTTGGTCAACCAAAAGGCCTAAGTGGTGTAATTATAATTCACTAGAATTATATCAATATAATTCAACTATAATTCACTTTAAAAAATAGAAATCAATAATTGCAATTAGATAATAGAAATCAATTATTGCAATTAGACAACTTACAAATCTTTACCGAACAAGAACGATTAGTTTTACAAAGAGGTGACAGTGCAAAGAGCATTTAGGCTTTGTTCATGAAAGTCCCTTTCAAATCTATTGTTTATGACCACTAAAATACATTTCATCTGCCAAAATTTCACTTATTTTAACTCAAAGAAATTGATGTGGCTGCCCCACATCACTACTCAAATAACCTTGCATAAAAAACCTAGAATTTAAAATAACGAACAAACAAACATAAAAAACAGACCTAGAAAAACAGCATAGGTCTGAGGTAAAAATAAATCCTCTACAGCAGAGAAATGCCGTAGCCTCCCAGCAGGAAGGGATGCTGTCTCCTGAAGAGCGGCGTGGGTGAACAATACCCAGCGCAGGGATGGAGCGTGTTGTAGGCACCAGAGGAATCAAAAGGGACACTGCTAGCCACCAGAGTGTCCAGTACAACAAACACTCCCTTCTTATTTACACAGACATGCTGAAAAACTTCACACACTGAGCTGACAGTTTGATAGTGTTAGGTACAACTGTACTCACTGGCCATTTTTTCAGATACATCTACCATGTACAGTAGGAGCACTTTGTAGGCATACAGACTGACCACATCTGCTGAGGCACAATTTATAACCGACTCTCTTCTCCGACTTTCACTGGAAAGGGACACTATAAGACAACCACTGACTGACATGCATTCACATGGTAGGAATACCTGAGGGCCAATGAATGTATGTACAAGGAAGCTATACCATACAGACTGGCAACTTAGCGTATGCTGGTGTGTGAATGTAAAAAAAAAAAATCCTTGCATGGATTTATAAGATATTACATATTGATACAGAGCAGAATACTAGGGTCAGCCCACTAGAGGCTGCAAAAGCACTTGGCATAAGTGGAACTGCAATGACAAGAGATCCAGACGACAAACAGCCAGACGATCCATCAAAAGCCTGTGCACCTGAGAGCTGGCATTAGGGAATAAAAGGGTGCCATCAGCAGGTGCAATGCAATGCAATGGTGAATGACACTCCACATCAGTTTCAATAGAAATCAGTCAAGAGAGCGGGTTCATTTGGTCACTTGCACAGGCAGACTTTAAAAGCTAGAGGTGTCATGGTACATTTTGGTGAACAGACATGGCATGATGGCATGGAAGTCTCGACGGGCTTTGGGCATTTAGGCACACTGACTACTCCACCAATTCCCTTTCCTTTCTCCTCCATCATTCTTCCTTCTCTGGTGAGACAGAGGGAGAGAGAGAGAGAATGAGAGAATGTGTGTGTGTGTGTGTGTGTGTGTGTGAGAGAGAGAGAGAGAGAGAGAGAGACTCCCTCTGTTCCACTGTGGTACTCCACTGCTGTCCAAACAAATCAGAGTAAATAATTAAAAGCGCAAACCGCAGCTTAAGTGCACAGCTCCACTGAGCTCTGGGAAAACACCGCTAAACAATATAAACAGGGGAGGCCAAGCAGCCTCAAACCTTCTGTCCTCTCTCACTCTGTGTGTTGTGCTGTTGTTTTATGGTCTGGAAGCGCCACCCATTAGCCATGTTTTGCTGTTTGTTTGTAGGCTGGCAGTGCCACGTCCCACCACACACATCATCATAGCTGCCTCGTTATCCACTGCTGTCCCTCGATTCCAGCATGATCCACTCTCAAAGTGCACATACAGCACAGATGGCACTGAAAACGAACACATTATTCTCGATAGGGAGGTAATATTTTACAAACAGACAAGAACACAGATACATATTTGTGAAAAAGAACATTTTCAACTAACTGTCCTTTTAGACTCATGTCACAACACGGAAAACATCCCGAGACACATCACACACTGCTTGCTTGTATGTATCTGTCATCAGTTCTTTTCTCTGGTAGCCTGTTCTCTTTCCTGCTAACTTCCTAGACTGACCACCAGGGATGGTGCCATATGTACAAAAGTGGTGGGACCAAAAAAAAAAACCCTCTTAAAACAGGCTGACTGACTGACAAATGACAACCGAGTCACTTCCTGACTAACTTTCAGCACTACATAAAGCCTCACTTGCTAAAATAACATGTCCCAATAAACACTTTCATGAACAGTGTCAGTGTTTTGTCCCTATTCACTTTACTGGGCTATGTTCCAGTAGCTAACTTTGCTGGCTATCATCTCTGAAGAAATTCTAGCGCAGCAATGCAACAGTAAGAATTTTTTATATAATGTGGTAACCTGTGAATGATCTGTAAACACTGTGTGGTAACCTAAACCTTGACAGACTGCATAACTATTAGCTTGAGTATTGAACTCCAGCAGTCCTCACACTAAGCACAAAACTGAACAGGTTTCATTGCTTGGGAAATTGCCAAAATTGAGAGTTTCTGCCTCTGAATTTGACTGTCAGTCCATACAGGTCAGTGGTCAGGAGTTTTTTTCCCCTCAAAATAAGCGACCTACACACAATAATAAAGTGGTGAGCCCAAGTGTTTTGAAAAGTGCTGGGTCAAATACTGACTCTCCCCTGTAGTTCTAGTGGCAATTACCTAAATACAGCCTTATAAATCACCAAAATTATCCCATAGCTCTACACCAAATGGACTCAAAATTTCAAAGTCAATAACCTCCCAAGTAGCACCGTACTGTTTTTGTAGAAAACAGCAGTGTGTCATGCACTCACCCTTGTCTTGTTTGACCCAAAGAATGAACAGTGTTTAATTAATGGACATAACATTTACCTACTTAATTAAACATCCCAGTCGATCTTGTTAACTGCACTATTCACTGAAAGAAATATATTTTTGTATACTGATTACAATGTAATTTCATTTTCAAACATCATACTGTCACTCTCCTGCAGGGCCCCACAACTCTCCAGTTTTATGTTTTTGTGTATAACAAATTAAGATTATTATTTCTATATTATTACTATAATTATTTTTTTCTTGTATTTTCTGAATAGATGAATAACAAGTGTTTCAATTTTAAACCACAGATATTGTATTACCAAAAAAAAAAAAAAAAAAGATTCAGATATTCAGATTCTAATACAAATAATAGTGCAAATAATTTGAACGCTTCATATTTACAGATACAGTGATGGGCACAGGGCATTTAAGTTGGGAATACTGAAATGTGAAGCAGCATATACATGATGTACTGTCACGCAAAATGATGAATGAGATGGCAAAATACATGAATGCTTGACACATCAACAAGTCAGTGCACGCAGCTTACTCTAATTTTAACAAACCTCATGCAAATAAGCTGAATGGGGACCAATCAGATTGCTAACAAGTGGCACAGTAAGCGAGGGTGTCAGCCATATCACTTGCTGAAATTGAGAAGAAAATTGGGAGATATGACAATTGAACAATAAAACAAAAGCTAAAAATGATTAAAAACAATATAAATATGCTTGAGGGCACAAAAGTGGCCTAAAACTTTGCAGACACGTTTCCTTTGGGGACTTGAGCTTTAGCGACATGACCCCCTCAAAGTGGCCAGCAGCAAGGGAGGAGCTGAAAATGCAGCATTACCTTAAAATGCATAAGGCTACAGCAGAGTTTGAAAATACACAAATAAAATACTAAATAAAAGTACAAAGTCTAGCCTAAAACAAGTAAACATACATCTGTGCTCAAATTATTTTAAATGTTCATATTTTATTTATTTATTTATTTATTATTAATTGTTTTACAGTTGAAAAAGCCATAAATCTGAGGAGAATGCAGCCCCCCTCGTCACCCCTAATTTCTGTCTTTGGCTTTAGATAGTGGCACTGTGTTAATGCACACTAATGAATCTATACACTACTATATTCTCACATATTGTACACATAACCCCTCTTCTTCAAAAAACACTGCAAACAGAGGGCTGCTTCATCCTAGCTACACATGATAACATCTACCCACTGCTGCCCCTCACTCTTTTCGTGAGCCTCTTTCAGATGCTGCTAACCTTCTGATAAAAAAGAAAAATTGCCATTGGCCTTATCATTATGACCACCACCATCTCACTGACCTACGCTGAGATGATTCCCCGCTTCATCCATGCAACCGTTCATCAGCACTTGCTAAAGATAACCTACTGAATCACAGAGTGGTGGCTGAAGGCCACGAACCAGGCAGCAGAGGTGTAGCCGAGTAGAAAGTGATCTGCTGAGCCCTGAATGGACCTAAGCACTGCTCTGAAGTCAGTGAAGGCGGACGGTGTGAAAGCAGATAGGTTTGAGTCTCAGGGTCCAGCCCAGCCTCCCTCTGTGAGCTAACCCTTGATGACAGATGCTGGAGATCCCACCGAGACAAATGATTAGCCCAGCAGACCCTGTATCAAACACGGGTGGGAGTTAGCCTAATGCTCTTCCAAAACTAGATCCTCGGCTACTACAAAGAACCCAGAAGGCCAACCCTTCAATGGGAGGACAGCAGCTACTTTCTTTCTCTGAGGACAGCCTTAAACCCAGTTAGATGTAGGGGGAACATGAGGCCCTTCCATTAGATCAGTGCAGCTTGTCCACAAAGGGGGAAAAAGGAGATGTTCCTAAACAACCAAACTGTCCTTCTTTCTATTCTTAGATGTGAAGCCTTTTTTAAAAGTACAAAAAGGACTCCTTGGCATTGCTTAACAGATATTATTTAAGACGCCTCTCATTGAAATGTTTGTAATGGCACACCAGGGTATGTCTCATCTGCGGTATGGTCAGATGCTACTGTTATTGTTGCCTCTGCACAGACAGTCCGGGACATAAAAGGCACATCAGACCTGTCTAGAAAGGGCTGGACACTTGCCAAAATGTCTGCCTCCAAATCCCTTCTTCTCACAAGCCGCTATGGCATGTGTCTTCGAAACCAAAGATAAGCGTTTTCTCAACTGAAGGCATACACATTCAATTCCAATGTGTAAATGTCTTTAAATGCTAAACAGAGAACGTACTATTATGTACATTTGAAATAAGAAAATATGTTTCGAAAAATCGAAGTCTTTATTTTTTTTTTCTTTATTCCTCCCCCACAATCTGTCGGCTGCTTTCTTCCCTTTTCAAAAGGCCCAAGTAAAACACAAATTCATGAAATATGTAATTTAGCCGTGACCTCTGTCAAAGTTCATAAGGTCTCCATCTGTGGGTGAATAACAGCCGAGACTAAAGAATGCTGACCCTCCAACAGCTTGCCTGCGACTACCTGCTGCTCCAAAAACACTGGGCCAGACGAGAGGACCTGGCTCACTCAAAGGATCAAACGGGACTAGCAAATAGTGCTTATTTCAGGGAAAAGGAAGGCCAGAGAGAATAAGAGCTGCTATTACAGTACATTTGGACCAGCAATGGGCACCAAGGGAAGGAAAGAAAGAGAAGATGGACGAGGAAGAGGCAAAAATGTCCTTCACTATAAACTCAAAATGAAAGGCTGTACACATTAACTAGTATCCCATACCTCTGTTTAGTGTCAACATTAACTAGTATCCCGCATCTCTGTTTAGAGTCAACAGTAATAACAAGCATTTGAAGTTTAATTCCTTTTATAATTTAATTAGAGAACAACAACGAGAAGACGGCTTTGCCCAGTCGTTCCTCCAGCTATGATAAGAAGGCCTGGACGTGCTTGGAGAGCAGGTCTGAGCGCAAAGGCCTGCTGCGGGCTCCTGCTACAAGTTCAGACTACTCTGACATGACCGGCACACACTGCTTCTCTTCTCCACTCGTTTTATTCATCCAACACAGCTCCCCCTTCTGAGAGAAGGACCAACCAATCCTGAATACAAAATACAAAAGGTTTTGCAGGAATAAAGAAAATGAAATGGAATATGCACCAGATATAATATGATGCATAATTTGAGAAGTGCGTGAAAGGTATATTTATATATGCAGAGAGAAGAAAATGATGGTATAAAGGCCAAACTGCAGAGATTTTTCCGGAGAGTGGTGTTCAAATGAATGATACAATATCAACACCTCTGCATTTTTTCGCCACTCACAGATCATGAAGATGTAAAAGAGGAACACAAGACAGAAAAAAATATATCTCGGCAAGTAAAGGTGTATTTTTCCATATTGTCGAAAAATCCAGTTTTCACAATACAGACACAATACGTTTTGTTTTTCTATTTAATTTTTTTATATTACATGTGTCCACCACAGATTTATACACATAATGTTTTGTATCTTTTTACCTATAAATATAAGTATGTATTGAAAAAAACCTGTAATTATAAGCATAACAACAAAAAATTAAAAAATGAAACTGACAGGGGAAAAAGATTCTGACAATGCATTAAAATGAACATATACATATGCGGTACCGTTATTTATAGTAAAATAAATAAACTTCTACATATTAATGCTGTGAAAATAAAAATGTTATTTTAAAAAGATGTTGTCATTGAATAGGAAGACTTCATGCAACAAGTAGTAATGATGATAAAGGTAAAGGAGCTTTCCGAAGTTTCCAAAGACAACATTATAAAATGGTATACAACTCAAATAGAAAACGTCATGGAGCCCTAGTATCCCAGTCAATACAACTGGTCCAGTAACATAGAACCAAACCAATTTATGGAACCAAACCAATTTATCCCTTAACAGGCGTGTCATGCAAGAGCTTCCTTACTAATAGTAAGGAAGGTAAGAGCGAAGCCAGCACTTACTCGAAAAAACTATGGAGCAAGATGGTTTGCTCCTATGATTCTAACACCACCATACCTACATTGAAGTATGGAGGTAAGAGCATTACAATGTAGGGCTGCTTCTCTGCAGATGGTAGTGGGGTGTTATACATCATTAAAGAGAACATGAACAAAACTTTTAGAGAAGAATGTAATCTAAAATAACTCAAAAATGGAATCTAAAGAAGGAAAAGGTGATTGTATGACCTAACCAATCTCCTGACTTGAATCCTGTTGAAAAATTAATGGAGAATTTTCAAACCGAGGGAGTCCAGCAGAGGGACTCTTATAACCTTGAGGAATTCGAGATGGTTTGCCAAGAAGAATGACTAAAAAATAAAAAGTGTCTAAATACATATTTCCCCTCACTGCACACCAGTCTTATCAGTATATCAGGCACAGTAATAAAAAACACCCTGTTTAATTGCAAGGATAAAAAGATGCTGGAAAATAATCTTGTAAATACAAACAAATAAATCTGATTATTTTTGGTACATAAATGCATTACAACAGTGTCAAGGGGAAATATTAGATATATGACATGCATTTAAAATGCTTTCGCTTAGCAAGACACCCTTTTCTGCTGTTAATACTATATCCAAATCAACCATGTGTGTGGTTAAGTGTCAGTGAATGCACATTCATTCATATAGATACACACCCCATGGCATACATTATCTTATCCACTTGGCTCAGAGTTCATATAATAGGGGCTGTAGAATAACTGGAAAAGCCACACTCACACCCTTTACCTATGTAACACTGATCCTCTGTCTCATACACACACTCAAACACACACACACACACACACACACACACATACACACACACAGTCACACATTCCAGCCTCCCCTAATCTCCTCTCATCAACTCACCTTCCTGTGGGTAACATGCATACACCACTTGAGCAATGTCCACTCAGCAGTGAATGACACACACACACACACACACACACACACACACACACACACACACACACACACACACTCATAAGTAAGCGGATCATCTGTGGAGAAATGGCATGTAGAGGTGTGAAATGCTCAGAATAGATCCAAAAGGATAACTTCCTACTGCACATTCATCCACCCCACAGTAAAAGAGCGCACACTAACAAAGACATGTGGACAAATATCTGGTCACTTTGTGGCCTCCCATGACCTTAGGTGAGATTGAAATTAAGCCTAGTGTATGTTTATAATTACAACATTGCTGTAATTATTGCAAATAAGTATTTACTAATGATGATTTTTCTTCTTAATAGCTAGAAGCAATGAGGACGTGACACACACTATCATTTTGTGGGACACCAAAATAATTGCTACACGTCTACCCAGCTAATACATACAGGGAGGGGAAATAAGTATTCCTAAAACTTTATTTGTACTTAAGAACAAATACTTATTTGTTCCTATTTATAAGTACAAATAATTACATCATGTGTGTAAACTTACTCAATGTTACATTTAACTATTAGGCAATTCAATGCAATTTAGATAAACTGCACTGAAAGTGATCATTATGTTAGTCAAAATAATTCATGTTAACACTTTATGGTAGGAAGCATTCATAAGGCTACATGACATCTACATAAGCTTTTCATGACGACTGAAGTAAAACTAAAAAAACATTTATAATAGTTTATTTTAACAAGCAATATTTGTCATGGCACTCTCTGGGTTGATACTGATGAAGGCAGCCTTTATGAAAAGTGATACTTGAAGGAATAGGCCTTTAAAATGTAAGTTTAGGTCAGTTGTCAAAAAAGACTTATGAAGACGTCATGTAGCCTTATGAACACTGGCCATCAGTAACCCGATTACCTAGTCAGGTCAAAAACATATAGTTTGCTTACTTTTGCAATATTTGTGTGTGTATTATTTAATTTGACACATATTTGAAACAAGAAAAGTACATCCCTTTTCTCAGTGTAAGGCATTGTACGCTGAAGCGAATTCTACATACACTAAGTTCAATAAATGTACAAATATATCCAGTGTCACTTCAAAAGAAGACACTGGTAAGACCTAACCAGGCATCTATAATAAAAGATAAAAGCCATTTTCCAAAGTCAGCAGTTTTAATGCTAAATTCCTGAGAGAGAACTTTGAGTGTTGGGTAACTCCATGTGGTGTGTGGCTTTTGGTTCTGTTACAAGATGTTATCTAAAAGCAAACAGTGAGCAATCGTTCAGTCAATCCAGGCGCATTCGCACACTGCGATCGGGTGACCTGTTCAAAAGCACAGGCCTCATGTCCAGATGAAAATCTTTTTGTCAGTAGAACTCAGGGTCATTAAGCCCTCTGCCAGGCCTAGGCCTTAAAGACATTCAGTGATATTTATACATGCTTTATCCCCCTGCCAATCCTCACACAGAATGCCGGTCATCTGCTAATCCAAAAGAGGCTAAAAATGGACACATATACCCACGTAGCCTGTAAAGACGCACATACTCAGCTGAATGTATAATGCTTTCATTCTAAACCATATCAATCGATAGCACGTTTCCATAAATCTCTGAGGCTCTTTTAATATTCTCCTGTATTAAATCCTTTAACACGCTCAAACTCTCACATGTGGTGCTTCATATAGGGACTAATTTTTGCAAAAGTGCTAAAACATGTTTTATGACATTATTTACTTTGCAGTGTTAAGGTCTGGATGGTGATATGGCCAAAGTATAGGCCAAGTTTTTCACTGCATGGGCCAAAGATCTTGGCAAATCACTTTAGGTGTGTCTGTTTCAAGTCTTTGATGTGAAAATCCGTGGCAAGTTTTAAGGCCTAGACCACACCAAAATCTTTGCTATCGCATGGAATAAAAAACAAAAAAACTCTTCAACAAAACAAAAGAACCCACAACAGTCAACAAAACGAACACCTGCCCCCCTCTCCCAAAATGATTTATTAAGTGAGCTTGTTCAGACATTGGTTTTATTTCAAAATCCAGCTACAACATGCATTGACATTGGCCACCAAGTAAGAAATCACATGCCTGCCAAAACTCATCTCCGCGCTCTGCATAAGATCTCAGCCACAGACACAATGCTGGAGAGCCAAGTGAATCACGTTAAATCACTGTAGCCCATACAATACTTGGACTTGTCTTGGAATCAACAGTAGTGCTCTTTACTACAGTTCTAGTTATGATAATCATTCTTTGAAGCCATGTCAATATTGATACCATGATTTACATGATTAGTCTAATGATTTTTGTTTATGTTTTTGAATCTTAGTCCACGTCCGGCAGTAAGCAAGTCAAGGGTAAGTCCAAATTATGTGATGAGTCAGTCAACATGCCAGAAATAGAAACTCCACAGGCAGCACATATTGGAATGATACAGAGAACATTAGCATGGCCCCTGCGCAAGGATGACACGCAAAATCGTGAAGTGTTCCTTATTTTTTGGGGCAGCTGATGGCTTGGTGGTTAGGGAGTTGCCCCTGAGTTTGGAAGGTCATAGGATTGAATCCCAGGATTGCCACTGGCACCACTGAGATACCCTTGAGCAAGGTACCATCCCCACACACTGCTCCCCAGGTGCTGTGTTCCTTTCCGCCCATGGCTTCACTTGCGTGAATGGGTTAAATTCAATTTCTTGCTGTTCACACTGTGTGCTGTGCTGTGTTGTGTTGACAAATGAACACTTTACACTTATGTGCAGAGGTGGACGAAGTACTCACATTCATTACTTAAGTGAAAGTACAGACACCACTGGTCAAATGTTAGTCCAATACAAGTGAAAGTCGTACAGTCAAATTTTTACTTAAGTTAAAGTACTGAAGTACTTGCTTTTAAAAATACTTAAGCATTAAAAGTACATTTTTTTTCACCGCATTGTTGCATTATTGGCACAACACATACAAAACCTAATGCCTCTGACTAGCATTAGGACCTCTAGAACCTCTAGAATAAGGAACTGGTAAAATGTTACAGAATGAAACACAACCCGAGCTGACAAAGCAAACAAGTCATTTGTTTATTTTTAATTGTAACACTACACACCCTCACAAAGCATGATAGGTGTTCTGACACAATGTACCATCTTAGTCAAGTTAAGAGTGGAACCACTGTAAATGCAAATTAGCACGCAAAAAAGAACATAAAAGAAGAAGGGAGTGAAGTATAGCCTTGCATGAGGACGTATACCTGTACCCACACACACACACAAATGGAGGGCGA
>JBBPCZ010000002.1:8814108-8830612 GCA_037974445.1 Brycinus macrolepidotus | reverse complement strand
AAGTGAAGTACAGATATTCAAAAACTGTACTTAAGTACAGTACTCAAGTAAATCTACTTCGTTACTGTCCACCTCTGCTTATAAGCTAATATGAACCACAGCTGTCAATCACACAAATGACCCTCCATGCACACTCTTGACTGTACACACCTTTAGTTACAGGCACTGTAACTAAAAGTCTCTTAGTCAGGTAAATGAAAGTAGATTTAAAAACAAATCGGTTGACTCTGAGCACAGCAGCCCATGTTTTCATTTTTGAGTTCCAACCCTAATGCAATGTTCCTAAACTGGTTAGAGCAAAATTATTTGTTTATTCATAATGCGTTACTTTTATACATGCTTTATGTAGGCCTTATACAATTACATAGTAGGTTTGAAAAGCTATTAGACATAGACTTTTGCAGTTTATAAATCAGTAATTTACTCCAAAATCAGCCCACAACTATTTACCAAAAGTTATTGTGATAAACTATTTTGGCTATCTATGCATAACAAATCATAAACAGGCCTAGTTTATGGTGAACAAAATGTTGATAGTACGCTTAGTTTACCTTGGTTCATCCATGAATTTTGAAGTGATGGTTTTCAGAAGGACAATAGCCAACAGGGTGCGTAAATTAACTGACTGAATGAAAGCATGAAAGACAGTTGAAGGCATCCTGATTAATTATTATTAAGGTCTGTAGACCTAAAAGACAGCTAAAGACATTCTGATGAATTATTATAATGGTGTGTAGACCTTAATAATGAGTTAGTTAAAATCCTTGTTGAGTTGTGGGAGCAAAAAAAAGTACATCATGCTGTGGGTAAAACGATATACATACATCTTCTGTTATCACTCATCATAACCCCAAGCATTCTATTCAGCTTTTGTTCCTCCAGAAATCTCAGGACTGTAACAGTGAGCATCTGGTACTGCCGTTTTCTCTTCCCTTGATGTTACAGAACTCTCCTGTAAGCATCATTAAGGTGGGCTCTGCCTCACACCTGCTGGAGGAGTGAGAGTGACCTTTGACTCAGGCACCTGCCGCTGTGCCCCAGCCAAGGCTGTAGCTCCCCCAGCTGGAACCGCCTCAGTCCAACCTTTTCTCGTCAGCCCAGAAGGCCAAGGCTTTTATACTCCATTACGGGGTGCCGAGGAGGACAACTGACGACTCACCTCCGCTCATCAGCTCTGCTATCTTACGCCCATTAGATCAGAGTGAATCATTTCATTTGACCTGAAATGTATCTTGATGTGTCAGGTTGCCATGGCTGGACTGTCACTGCAAATGGCTTAACATCACAGAGGTGAGGAACAGCAGAAGATAATAATGATCACTGAAAATGTCACTATTATTATAGGACTTGGGAGGGCAATGATAGTAATTGAATAACAAGAATCATAAAAGCTATCAAGAAAAAGCCTGTAATTTGGACAAGACATGAGTGCGATCCTGAAGCTCTTCATTTTCTCATCATCTGTGGGGAATCAGAGATACTGTTGCTGAGGCACACTTGAATCACCTCTTCTAAAGCCTTCAGAATTAGACCATTTACAATGCAGCTGATACATCCAAGAATTTTATTTTAATTTGCAATTAACAGGGTAAATATTCACTTTATTCACTTTTCCAACTTTTCTCTACTAGTCTAATATCTACCAGCGTGCCCCATCATGAGGGTTATGTCACTTGTCTCCACTGACATGGTGGAGACTGGTTGAGGTTGTCCTTCAATAAGTTGCAGTTGGGTTCTGTGCAACTGCAAAGATGTTTTCAGTTATGGTTAAATTTATAACTAAGCTGTGTCCTTGCATTGTTGAGCATGAAGGCAAACCTCTCAGTTTCCAGTTTCATCCTAAGGAAAGACATAATTTCTAGATGTCATCTAGAATTGTGTTTTTTTCAGGCAATCCTACAATTAACCTTAAAAAGAAATGGAAAGAAAATTGTACTTTATGGATTGTTTAAAAGACTAACTAAAATAGTAAAAGCAAGCATTCAAAAGAAAATCACTTTTAGGGGTCAAATCATAGGTTTCCCTTAATATAGCCGAACAATTGTTATAGAATATTTTGATAGTGGTGGCCACACCATTACTACTATTAATTAAAGTAAAGTAAAGTGGCCCCTTATAGTCACTCGTGAACACACCACAGCACAGCATACAGTGTGAACAATGTGAAATTCTTTCTCTGCATTTAACCCATTCACCAAGTGAAGCAGGAGGCTGCCGCCAACATGGGGCACCCAGGGAGCAGTGTGTGGGGACGGTACCTTGCTCAAGGGTACCTCAGCGCTGCCACTAGCAGTGCTGGGATTCGAACCCACAACCTTCCGATTGCAGGGGCAACTCCCAAACCACTAGGCCACCAGCTGCCCCAAATTAGTGCTATTACCTAAAATTAACATTACTATTACTATTACCATTACTATTACTTATTATTAACATTATTAGTATTATTTATTACTGACATTATCACTGTTACTTTTTATTAACATTATTACTTATTATTCTTAATATTAATATTAACATATTACCTAAGGTAGATGCAGTGGTCAGTACAGGCTTTTTCTACCAACTGGTGCCAAATGCCTTTTATACTACGCAAACATTTCAAGATGATTGGACCAATAAAATTTGCTTTAAGAAGATACAAACTTTTGTTAGGACAGTGACAATACAATGGCTAGCAATGCACAGGGGAGCACAGTGAGGTCAGATATTTGAATGTGCAAAATGTGAGCATAGCCTCTACTCATAGGCCAATTAGTGTAGGTGTACATAATATCTGCTGCTTTTTATTCACACAGTAACCCCTTCACACTGTAGCACATGACTATATATTCATACTGACAGTAAAGATTAACTGTGTGTATACAGGATTGGATATAAATATATGACAAGAATATGATTAGCATAATGTATGCTGTAAATCCTCTTAGGTTTGAAATAGGCAGATTACATACCATTTCACTTATAGGGCCACAGCTGTTTTGTTCCAAACAATAAGAGCATGAACCGTAATGTCTTTAGCACTGTTAAGGTTTTCATGTCCCATTATTAAAGCTATAGCTATATGAATTGCTGCTTTAGAATACGTGCATTTCCTCAGTGGGCTGGATTAATTCATGTCATTGTATAAGGCTATCATGGACAATTACTGCATATTGTCCAGGATGATAAGCAGAGCTTTAGGAGGACTCGGAGGAGCTTTATGGTGCTGAGAAAGTGCCATTGTTCTTAGAGAGTCGTCACACTCCGGAGGGAGACGCACGTCGAGTCCTCTTGTCTTCCATAATGGCTGCCATGTTTCCTGGAAAGCTTCTGGAGGGGATTCTTACATCTCCTCAGACGAAGGAGGTGCGAAGAAAACCACTGGAGGACAAGGTGGTTGGAGGTAAACAACAAGGATTTACTTTTAATCTCTGAATATTGCCATTGCCCCCAAGGAGGAGCTGTTGTCTGTAGGCTGTCCATCAAGCTCGGGGGGTTTTGAGGCTCACCCGAGTGTAATGGCTACACTGTAATCACCTAAAAGAGGCACAGAGCGTCAATTCATATCCTTAGAGGAATCATCAGCGCTGTACACAATGGAGGGGAACGTGTGCCAAATTTCCAATAACACAGCACACACTGCGCTCGCCGGAGCTGATGGAATATAGAATAATGCATGGGGAGCATATGAGCTTTGAGTCGCGCATTCCACAGTGCCCGCGAAGGCTCCTGGAGCGAGCGTGGCAACCCAGCAAAACATGGAGGCGTCATTATGGGCTGCCGAGGGAAATTATCTCTTTGATAGGGCCTTTGATACAGTATTAAAGAAAGGCAACTTGGCAAAAGCGCAGGCTGCTGCACACAGTCTCATTAGCAGTCCAGAGCACCATCACCTAGTCCTGCTGCCTTCTGTCCACCCAGCAAAAGCGCAGAAGAAAGCCGCTCGAGCTAAATCATCAAATGTGGGCAACAGCAGCAAGGCAAGGAGGACGAGCCTCATCAAGACAACGGAGATGACAGGTCAGAAACGAAAGAATAAATGCCGCATATGGCCACCCTCATTAGGGTTGCTTTCAAAGGACCTGTTTTTGGTCCCTTAAAGTTAAAAGTGATCTTCAAAGTATTCATTTGGCAAGTGGGCTGTAAAGTGGAAATACACATAATGAAATAATA
Organism: Brycinus macrolepidotus; assembly: GCA_037974445.1. NCBI lineage: Eukaryota > Metazoa > Chordata > Actinopteri > Characiformes > Alestidae > Brycinus > Brycinus macrolepidotus. The sequence goes on along the minus strand of JBBPCZ010000002.1, from coordinate 8,826,460 downwards.
TGGTTTACGTGCAGAACATAATATGACTATAAAAAACACCAGTAACAAAGGCCAAAAAAGGGAAGCTCCTTTTAAGGTTTTGGTCCATAAACAAGATGCTATAAATAAAACAGTGAAGTTTTCTGCCTCCTCTCTGTCAATAAACATACATGATCAAGCAGCAAAAAGATGACATAAACATCATTGATGCTGTTTGCTTTCATTCTTCACATTGAACAATAAGCTGCTTCCTGGTAAGGTAGGGTGGAGTGGTGGGGGTTAGGTCAGCATGGAGCCACCTCTAAATATACACCTGTGAACCCTATGCATCAATGTACTGTCTGTCAATATTCCATGACAATGATCCCTCCTCTATACTATGGGTTTGTATGCTGAGCATGTCAGGTGGCACTCCCCGGCCAGTTTTGTATGATACTATCTTAGAAGGTGACACTTCTCCAAGTGTTCAAGACAATGGAGTCGCTAGATGTTCATCACCAACCAGAAACAATGACAACAAAGAAAAACAAAGTTTGCTAATTTTATATGAGACTACTTCACAACTTGGCATATTTTGGAACAAGTATGTGATGACCTGCAGGTTACAAACTTCCAGTAGTAGGCACAACACAACACCTTTTGCTTGATTCTAAAACGTTTTGCAGTATTTAAGCAAGATGAGTAATATTTTTACTCAAGCAGCCTGAATCTTTGCTAAAAATGAAAGTGAAATGTTCAGCCAAAAATGAGGGCAAATGTTACAGTTCACCCATCGGTGGGGTTAACTGAAGGAACCGAAGGAGGGGCTATCAAAGTGCATCCAAAGTGAATTTTGGAATGTGAATGACAGAGTCATGCCTTGGTTTGTTACTCCTCTTTCAGAGCTCATCATTAAGGCCCTTGGTACTCTTTCAGTGCTGAGGCTGCATGTTCCACTGTAAACATGGCAAGAAAAAGCATGCTGGTCAGGCTGATGTGTATGTGTGTGTGTGTGTGTGAGAGAGAGAGGGAGAGAGAGAGAGAGAGAGAGAGAATGTGCCTGCTTAGTGTAATTAAACATTTGTTCCTGGGTTTGGGGACTTGGTCCGAGACAGACAGGAGACCCCCTACGTTCCACACCCACCCACGCACGTAAACATGCATGCACACACATAGACACACACACACATACTGTGCCCCAGCCAGCCACCGTCTACCTGACAAGTGACAGTCCAATCTGATTAAATGGTGGAAGGGGAGGGGCCTTGCCGGCCTCCATGACAGGCCAAAAGTGATCACCATGGAGATACATAATTACAGCTGTCAACGCGTCCTCCATCCCGCTGGCACCAGTCTGATAGCTACCAGCAATAATGATAGACAAAGCCTAGCATGCTCTCGTCCACCTCCAATCACATTACCCACTCCTCGCACCACTTAGGTGACACGAAACAGTCACATGAATACACAAGAGTGGCCTCCACAAAACTAGAGACATTTTATTTTTCATTTTTCCACTGGACCTCCTTTCCTGCTCTCTTTCTCTTTCTCTAGGCCTCTCTGCCCACTACCATCCGCATCCCCACCTCACGTGGACAACCCGCAAGCGCAAGTGTTATTACACAAAACTCCCGCTGTAGCATTAATTGAAGAAAGATATGGTGGGACGAAGACGGTGGGTGGTAGAGCATGCCCATTATCACTTGTGCCTTCAACAGGTCTCACGTTTGGAAACTGCAAATTGCAAAAACTTGCAAGGGCAAAATGTTTGACATTAGTTGATCTGCAACCATATGGTGAAAACCTCCCTGAGAAGAAAGCTGGAAAAGAAATAAATAAATAAGCAAACAAACAAACAAACAGGACAGAAATGGGGAAGGGAGAAGGAAAGAATAAAAAAAAACACAAACAAATCAAGGAAATAATTATTTAAATGGTTCAAATAATATGTTTTTTTCCCATTTCTGAGGCAAATGTCAAGCGCTCAAAGCTGCCTTCTTTTACTTTTTTTTGTGTGTCCTCCTTCGCAAATGCCCTTGCCTGCTACGCTATATCTAATGCAGACAATAGACACACTAAAGATGTTACACTTACCTCCTGCAGGACACTTAGGGGCAAGACAAGTTCACGCTGAGAATACACGCATGCTTTTTTTTCTGACTCTGAAGGTTGATTTGCGTTTGCTTTTTTTAAATTAAGTTGGACCCACATACATATTAGCAAATTAGCCTGTTCTTTTTTCTTTCTTTATTTCATTTTTTTTTTACTCTAGAGTAATTAATGAAGTTTAGTCACCTTATTGTTGTCTTCTGGGGCAATTAACGTGACCTAATCTGACAAAATGAATCAAAAGCTACTGGTGATGTGCAACAAAAGAGGAGCTACTGTACAAGATAATAATAAAACACAACATTTTTTTTTTTCTTTTTTGATGCTATACTGATTAATGGGCATGTATGTATCAAAGCTCATAACAACATCCAAACTCTAGTATCACACAGTCTATTCTTATTAAATGGAGAAGAAAAGAATCTTGAAGGAAACGCATTTTTAAAGAATTTTCAAAAGATCAAGGAAAGCATGTCAAATTAAGAAGTAACTATTTCTCTTCATAGAGAGCAGGAGAGTTCCAGAGGGAGTGGGTCGGCGTGTGGAATGAGTTAGCCATGGATGTTATTGCAGCTGATCCTAAGCTCTACAGTGAGCCCCTGCTGAACTTCTACTATTAATTACATGTTTACTTAGAGCCGTTTGAGCCATAATGGGCTGGCTTGCCCCCCCATCGAGTCCCTCCCCTCCTTCAAATGTTCAAAGGACAAGATAAGAGAAGCAAAGGAAAAGAGACTGTCCACTTCGGGTCATGTTATCGCAAGACAAAGCCCTTTTTTGTCCGCTGAGCTGTTTTTCTTTAACCTTAACCGCTTTCTTACTAAGGGAAATGAAAGAGAAGCGACAAGCAAAATTATATCAGACAATGGGAAATTAACTATTTGCAGCATGGCTCAGATTGGACTGCGATTTCAGGGGTCTCAGGGGAATCATCTTGAGTAAAAGTGATAGCTAACTATAGCAGAACATAGAAAGAACTGTCAGATTTCCTATGTGAAAAGACAGATCCCCTTAACAGATGTTGTCAAGAGTTTTCGCAGTATTTAGCAGTTATGCAGATCAAATTCTAGGCTCCGAAGTGCAACTACACATTCACTACTCTGTGACTGAGGGCATTAGTGAATGCATACATTGTGTTTAAAAGAAGAGCAATGGCTTAAAAATAAAGGTTATCAAGGTCAACAACCCTCCTTAGTGAAGCCATAGCAGAAATACTTTTCATTCGATTATCTTCAAACATAGTTTTTTAAGGACCCTGACTGAACAGGTCTTCTACGGCATCACTAATTACAATCTTTTTTGGGGCACTTTTATATTTAAGAGTGTACCTTCGTGCCAAAGGCCCTTTACCTAGTTCTGCCGTTCCAAGGAGCAGGCTTGCGGATTTGTGGGGGGACCCTGAGAGGAAGTGGAAACAAGAGGAAACATTAACTCTTAAATAAAACACAGGAAACAAGGTTAACTGCCACTCCTTCCACTTAAAGCCATTGGCAGGGGCTATTTTTTGCCCAATTATCCTTGGTTAACAGGATTAATTACTGCACCTTCTTTTCTTTTCTCTCTCTCTCTCTCTCCCAGCCACCGGCCAATAAATCTACAGCCACAGCTCACAGACTGGGAATGCCATGCTAATTAGCATAACAAGTCACAAAATCATTACGGCCCTAAATTGCTTACAGAGACAAACAACATCTAAAGCCTACAGGATGTAGTCTGGGATTTAGGAGGGCTGTTTAATTGAATAAAAATGTAGCGGGGGCTAAAGCGCGGGCAGAGCGATTGAAGAAGGAGGGGCCAGGTGGTTGATTGACGGGGAGGGTTTCATAGCATTTCCTCGTCAGCCGCACCCACTCTAGACGAGAGGCCCCTTTAGTGGCAGATGGGGATAGAGCTGTGTGTGTGTGTGTGAGTGTGTGTTCTTTACCCCTTGCTTTAATCGTGTGGTGATGCAAGGCTCTGAGGAGTTCATCGCAGAAGAAAGGAGAAACAGTGGCTTATCACTGGTGGCACAATAAACAAAACATGCCTTATTGATGGGTTGAATTTTAATTGAATATGCAGCACTGCTGGAAAGTCTTAGACAATCATGGAAATTGTTCTGGACTATAAATCTTGGAAGTGTGTATGTCTGTATAACATATTACAATTAACATAAATAAACAAATACAATAAATTGTTTATCTTTGCAGTTACTCAGTTATTAATAAGTTGGTTAGAACAAGACAGGTTTGGTTCCTGACTTCTCTGTGCACTCCAGCCGTTGCATGAATTTATTAATCTCCATTAGCAGCACCTGATTTAATTTAATGAAGGTTTGATCAGCTGAAACAGGTGGTGGGTGGCTACTGTAAATACTGGGGTTCTTCAAAGAGATGTTTAGTTAAGCTACCCCACTCACACACGTCAAATCAGAAGTACTGATTACTTATATTCATTTTAACCATCTTTTTTTTGAAATAAATAAATAAAGGCGTGCAGTCAAAATACAAGAGGCCTTACTTCTACTGTTCTGAGCTACTTAAGACTTTTGCATGGTAAATCATTTATTTTTCGTTACCTCATTTGAAAATGCCAGCTGTTCTGTATATTTGTGTAAACATATGATGACGACCATTCATGGACCATTAGATAACAACTTGGACCAACTGGCATTTATCGTAACTACTATACTTAATATTTCACATCTTATTAAAGGTCATAACATTGCATACTAATTAAAACCTTCCTATTGGCTTCTTCTTTACTGGTTTAGTTTAATAGTCTGCACAAAGAATATAAATTAGACCACGCCAGTGAGATCTTTATCATTTTTCTGTTTGTCTTTTCTATTAAAAACAATAAATAAATTAGTCGGAGTATGACAGTGTGCATTTTCTCCTGTTTTAGAGTCAGTTGTCCATGCCTGTTTGACAGTTTCAGCCCCTCTCTGTAGACCTGAACACATGGCTGCTTATTAAAACTTTCAGCCTCTCCATGTCTCTAATTATGATCAGTCAAGCCTCTTACCTCCTTCATGTTTTCACTATGTACAAAAATATGTAGAGAGCTTGTTAAACTATGGAATTTACAGTCATTTCCTCACACGCAGGCCCCACAGCACAGTAGCTAAGACTCAGCAATATTCAGAAACCACTTCTGGACATAGCAATTGTTAGTCATTCCATTCCGTACCAACCAAGCTAGACCTCCCAGTTCATGTCACTGATTTTCTTGGATAAAAATGTGAAAACCTGTTCTGAATTCAAGTTACCTTGCAAAAAAAGGTAACTTAATTAAAATACATTTTAATTATGATTTTTTTAGGTTTGTTCTTGGAGCTAATCTAATCATTTTTGTGATTCTTTGTAAGCCTCATCAATTGCTTATTTTTCAATGGATTGGATTGCAATTTGCAACATGTTTTCAGAAGGTTTTACCATATTTTCTACCTAAACTTTAATTTAAATTTTCTCCACTAGTTTTCACTCTCTTGCAACCAATTTTTAATATGTGTAATATTAATATAGTTCTCTCACATCTAGAAGTTATTTGGTCCTGCAAAAAATGTGCCAGAGTGCCAGAAATCGTTGCAAATAAAGCTTCGGAAGTGAAAGAAAAACTCTAGGATCAGAAGTGTGTATTTTCCCAAGAAGGATTATTTTAATAGCTTTGAACCTTTTTAATGGGAAAGTGTTCATATTCATTGCAGATGTATAAACCATGTTATTTTACTCCATAAAGTCATAATTTTTGGAAAACTTTTTTGTACTTTTCATTGACTGTGATATTCAGTGGTTTTATTTCATCTGTAGACATTTATGTCATGTTGACTTTCTATCTCTGTTTGCTATCTATTGAGCCTTTTTTTCTTTGGGTTCAGGAAACCTGAAAGTTACAACTTGTAGTGACTGAGTTTGTTGCATACTAGATGATATCTTGTTCTGTGGGTAATCTTCGTTACTTGGCTTAATACATATATAAATACACACAGACCTTTTCAAACCTTTTTTCAATTTCAAACTTTCCTGAACGAATTTTTGAAACCATCACCTAGTACAACTGGAAAACAATAAAGCAAGTCTGGGCTTTTCTCACCTGAAACACAGAATACCATGTTAGTATGGAATACCACATAATTTGTTATGGAATGACCCAGTTATCCTTTTTTTATTCTGTATCTTGTGGGTGCACGCAGAAGTGGTTAGCACTGTCACCCCACAGTAAGAAAGCTGTGGGTTAGATTCCTGGCCAGGGCGTTCTAGGTCCTCTCTGTGTGCAGTTTTAATGTTCCTGCCATGTCTATGCAGGTTATGTCGGGAGCTCTGCGTTTCCTCCCACTATCCAAAGACATGCACGTCAAGTGAACTTGACATGCTAAATTACCCCTAGGTGTGAATGGGTATGCGACCTGTCCAGATATACCATTTTTCTTGTATTTTGCTTTTTCCCTAAGGTCAGCTTCTGACATTTGAGTGGTTTTATGTCCTGAAAACAATCCTTATTCCCCTTTTTTTATGTGGGTGCTTCTACTGGTGCTTCTTCGTTAGTCTTCATTAGATTATTTTTTATTTATTTTGGTGGGGGGGGGGAGTTGGTTGCCAAATTTAACATTCCAAAATGCGGGGGTGAGAATGGTGCCACTGGCGGAAGCCAACCAGTTTAGCCCCAGCCTCCACCGTTTGCCTGCTTTCACTAACCTGTCCTGACAAGTAACCAGATTAGCGGAGTCTTCCATCAGTGCAGGGGAGCAGAAAGAGCAGATGGAGTACTCGGCTCATGCCCCCCACGCCCTGCCCGCCCCCTCCCCGCCCAGCTCACTGGCACACTGCTTAGCATGCACAATGGCTGGGGCCTGGGCCCGCTGCAATCAGTGTACTATCAGCAAATTGCTGCTAACAGCTTTGCATGATGCTGTTCAGGGAATAGCATGGCTCCGTCTTCATATGCCCATATACTTCCATTCTATTTCCTAAAAGGAAAGGGAGGAAAAAAAACAACAACAAGCACACTGAAATTGGGGAATATGCCCGGGCGTATTTATCTAAACACCCACCTCCTTAAAGGATACTGCAGACGAAGTGATTAGCGAAAAGCCAATATCGAATTAAAGCAGTATGAGTGTGTGTGACAGTGTACACATTTCCTCATTAGGGCAAAGAAACAAGAAAGAAAGTCGCACAGACACAGCAAAACACCCACAGCCCAGCAAAGAGGAAATAACTGAACAAATGATTTTAGTGTTGGGGAGAAAAAAAGGATGGGGGGGAGGGGGGCATGGGGGGGTGGTTGGGGGGTGCAGGCAGGGAATTGAATTGCAATTTATAACACTTGTCATCTGCTGGGATAAACTGAGCTTGTCTTTTTTACAGTTTCTCTGCTAAATATCACTAACTTTGCTCAAAGTGAGCAGATGGGCCCGCTAATTAGCTCAGTTCATGCTGCAAGTTTGTTTATAAAGAGAGAATGGGGATCCAGACATCTTGACACATTTTATTAACATATCATACCTTTAAGCTCTGCCTCGCAATACCCAGAAGGCTTTTCACTTTGCACATGCGACACACACGCAGACATGGACGCACACACTCGCACACTTATACACGCACACACACATAGGAAGAAACAAACACTCTCTATATGGGGTACTGAATATGCATTAAAATGTGTAAAAGCTGTATCCATGTGTGTATGTGTGTGTGCTTGTGTGTCATGAGAGGGAGAACGTGAGAGACACAAAGCAAGATCGATCCACTGGGTGCGCGTGCGTGGGTGCGTGTATTTATGCTTGTTTTTAATTAAGCCATGTGACAGTGTGGGTGGGCATCACTCATAGCCATTTTATGTGAGTATGTTGCACAGAAAGAAGACTGGGAGGATTCCTGAACATCATCAAATGTGTCACCCAGGAACCCCACTGAGCCCTCATCTAGCCCTCAGACTCTCCAGCTCTGACCACAGTTGCTGCTCCATCGGCTCAAACAGAGGGACTAAAAGGTAATGTGTTTAAAGAAGGACCTGTGGAGCTACAGATAGAGAGAAACACACTGAACCAGACAGAACAGTGAAGGGGATGAATCAGTGAGCTCCAAACAGGCTTTAGAGGAGCTCTGGCTTAGACCTCATTAACCATCCACTGCTCCCACACCTACCTCCCACCCTCCCTCTCCACCTCTCTCTCTCTCTCTCACTCCTTTCCATATGTCCTTCTCTTTATCTTTATCTTTCTCTTTCTTTTCTCTCTCTCTTCCCATTTTGCTTTTTCTTTTTCTTTTTCTCCCCCTCACTCTTTTCATCCTTCTCTTTTCTCTTCTTTTCACTCTTTTTCTTCCCCCTCCCTCTCTGTCTCTTTTTTTCCCCCACTTTCTTTCTCAGGCTCTCTCTTTCCAACCACCTCTCCCACTCTCTCTTTCTCTTACTCTTTTTTTCCTCCTTCTGTTTCTTTTCTTTCCCTCGCACCCTTTCTTTCTTCCTCTCCCTCTTTGACTGCCCTCTCTCTCTCTCTCTCTCTCTCTCTCTCTCTCTCTCTCTATCCCACAGCATCTGGCAGGAGTGTGTAACAATTCACACTCATTCCTCTCAGGGTGTGTGGTCAGAGACCTGAGGCTGCTGACATCCAGGGGGCTGAAGCTCACTGAACAGCTGGACCTAAGAACCATCAGACAACATGCAGAGGAGAAACGGTACCCGTCACCCGCACCTTCCACCGCCCCACACACAAGGGGCACATTTTCAGATTAAAGAGGAAAAAAAGTAGATTAAAAGAGTTCACACAAAAATAGCACTAAGCAGCAGAATATCCATGACACACACACGCACAGACACACACACAGACACATATATACACACAAAGATGGCATTAATGCACACAACAAATGGCCATAGCTCTGACAAATTGGATTGGGATGATTGCTATGGTTACGGTACACAAGTGGGTGTAAGAGCTGTAAATTATTACAGTTTTCGGGTTCCGTGGCTGCAGAGGGCTGCAGAAAAACTGTGCAATAAAGACTACCGCACTTTAACCATCAATGTTTGTTTTCATTTTTCAGATCGATAAAATCCACATGTCCATTTCCTTCTGACATAAAACACACCAGTCAACCAGTAAACAAGTCAGAATTATTAAATATTAAAAAAAAAAAACACAGATCGATAGGCTGCCTTTGAAATCAATCAATAAATTCCACTCAAAAAAAAAACTCTACCGTCCTGAAAAGTACATGAAATATTGCTTTTTTTCTCCTTCTGCTTGGCACTGGCAGCTACCCCTGTTCTATACTGCAAAGAGGAAATAAAAAGCTACAGTTTGATTCTGAAGAAGTCAACTTTTACAAAAACCAGAAGACATTTCGGCAAACAGAAAACTTCACATCATAACCTATTGGAAAGACTTAATAGATTTTAGATCCGATAGATTTTAAGTAGTGCAAACCAACAGTAAGAAATAATGTTACAACGTACAGCAACATATCACCACAAGAGCAGGAAAGTATACAGGAGAAGTGGATTCTGTTTCACAGGTGAGGCAGATGAAGCAGTTCTTCCATATTCCTCATGCTCCACGCTGGATTCCCGGTAGCAGGAGCAGCAGGGCTGAGTTTGCAGGGCTAAGGAGGGAGGTTGGGGAAGGGCCAGCCACGGGCAGCCTGCAGGCATGGCCCTGTTCCAAACCCTACACCGCATAAGTGTGCACCAGGGGGAAGCCTGCCAATGAAGGGGGGACTTCTGCAATTACAGCAGCACTGCAGCCAGCCCACAAAAATAAAAAAAAGCTTACATATTCTCAATCTCTGCCACTGCCGCGGGTTACATTAAATCTTAAATGGGTGAAACACATACGCACCCCCGCTCACTGCACATCAACACAAGTCCGAGAAAATCGTCTAAAGCTAAATTTCTAGGCACTCAATGCATTTCTTCCTTGTAGAAACCTTATACAGTGCTATAAACATGGATGCAATAAAACCAAATGAAAATTTTAAAACTATTGATATTCCATATAGTTAGAAGAACACAGATTTGTTTCTTCTCTGCAACCCATTCGTTGCATAGATTTGTTCAGCACCTGATTCAATTTAATGACGCTTAACCTTTATGCTGTATTTAAAAAAAAAAAAAATGCTGTTTGGTGGCATGCAGCTGTGTAAATGTTGTCGTCGTGATAGCATTAGCATTTCAGTGGGCCGATGGTATTATCAGTCGTCTTATCTTATCTTAAAAAGATGCCACAAAATGTGCTTTGAGAGGTGCCATAGAGGAATCATTTTAATTCCTGAAAGAACCATTGTAAAACAGCCTAAAAATGCCATCTGTCTTTATTCTCCATTAAAATCACATACTGTGTGAAAGGAAAACAAAGATCCTCTGCTGACACCCAAAAAAAACAAATTAATTTTTGTCAATGCAATAATTTATTTCTAATGTTAAAATAAAAATATGATGTTTGATGTATTGCTCAGCTGCTGGCTATCCTCAATGAGCTGAAATCAACAAGTCACACACACAGCAAGTGTTTCTTGCAAGGTCTGTGCACGGGTATTTGTGAGAGGAAGGGGAGAACTAGAGTTAGGTACACTGTAAATTTCAATAATTTAACTTTTAAAAAATCATGCAAGCTCATTGCCATGAATCAATCAAGTAAAGTTACTTGATAAAAAATGAAGCATGTTTTAACCTTAAGTCACTCAACCGTAAAACAAGCTTCAATTTATTAAATAACTTTGATTTGGTTGATTCTAAGCAATGAACTTGCAGGATTTCTTTAAGTTAAATTTTTTAAAATTAACAGTTGGCTATGTTCTAATACAACTTCTTTAGCTCAAAGTGAAACTAAGCATTAAACTTAATGAATGGAAGAATATATGAACAGAACATAAAAAATAAACAAATATATTAAAACTATATTCAGCTCTATCTTTCAATTTCTATTGATATTAAGTGCTATAAACAGCTGACAGTAAATAATTCTTGATTTTTCAGATCAGTCAGGCAATTTTTGAAAAGATTACTTACAAAAACTGACAACTTGTTTGATATTCTGTACAGACCAAAAAAGAAAATATTTAGAGAGTACTGGGTAAATGTTTCATTAGATTTTAATAACAAACTTTGTTACAGATCCATATATATATATATATATATATATATATATATATATGTATGTATGTATTCACACACAAACACGTCCATACATGCACTGAAACGGGCCTCTCAGGAAGACTCCCACTGTGCTCCTTTCCTCAGAGTTGGGGGATTCAGATTGCCCCAAAATGCTGCTCCCCCACATAGCAGAGGCTGCAAGAAAAGGTCATCTGCAGTGGGGCAAGAAAACACACATTGTCCAGGCTTTAGCTTTAATACCTTAAACCCTGCTCACATCCAGGCTACAACCACCTTTCCTCTACAACTGAAAAGTCAGCACTGGCCAATCAGAGCTTGGAGACACCGTTATCACTGGGCTTCAGGTGATGGTGCTTTGAGGAGAGTTCGGCCACACCTCTGACCAGCAGCATTCAGCTGAAGCTCAGCCACCATGCAGTGCAGGAGAGATGAGAGATAACATTTTCACAGAAATCAAAACCCCATGCCTGTTTGGAGGCCATTCACTCATGTCATGGCTCTTTGCCTATCATTACCTATGTGGATATCCAGCACACCAACGCACATACATGCATACAGTGAAAACATCATTTCATGCCTAGTTTTCTTTATTTGTGAAAAATACTGTCAAAAGCATGGATGTTAAACTTTTAACTGATACCCCATTTGTGATACAGTTAGAAGAACACACAGTCACTGTACTGATTTGTTCAATTCAAAATCTAGCATATCTGATTTAATTTAATGAAAGTTAATTTAACCCTTAGAAGCTATTGTATCATTAAACTTGCATGGTGCAACTTGATATTAACTATATGCATTTGTGGCTCATTACATTTTTTAATCTGTGTTTTTTTTATTGCATTTTTTTTTGTAGTTTTAGTAGCATTAGTAATATTTAGTTGATTAAAATTTATCAGTTACTTTTTAAAGTTTGCTAGCCATGATATCAGAAAATACGGAGAAGCTGGGACACCATGCTGCCGTTAATCAAAAGGAGATCTTATAAGCAGCATTTCATCGAAATGTCCAAATAAGCAGCTTTCATCATGTTGCCTAAATGATATTTGGGTAAGAATATTCCATTATATATATATTAGTGCTGGGAAAGTTAACGCGTTATTATCGCTTTAACGCATGATTTACTTAACGCCGACAATTAATTTATCGCGCGTTAACGCAGTCTTTTTTTTTTTTTTTTTTAAAT
>JBBPCZ010000002.1:8784649-8803253 GCA_037974445.1 Brycinus macrolepidotus | reverse complement strand
ATGTTAATTACTTTTATAGTTAAAACAATTTTACACTTGGTGTTTTGCCAGTAAAAAACAACATTATCATTACAAAAAACTCCAATAAGCATAAATAAAGGTTTAAAAAAGTCATTGCTGTGTTGGTTAAAATAGGCGTTAGAAGAACACAGATGTTCCTGATTTCTCGGTGAACTCCAGCCATTGCATGAATTTATTAAACCCCATTATCAGCACCTGATTTAATTTAATGAAAGACCAATCAGCTGAAGCTGGTACCGTACGGTTACTGTGAAAACTGAGCTACCTTGAGGAGAGACGTGAAAATGGTTAGGCTACACACTGAAAAGCATTATGATTTTTTGTGCACTACTGTAAAAACTCTCAAGAGAGAATCATGATCTATCACTTTTTCCCTACCTTTTGTCACTAGCGCATGTATATGAGTAAGAAAGATCTCAGAAGATCAGATCTGAAGGACAGAACAGTGAGGCAGGGCCATCTAGACATACTGGCTTGACGTAAAGAGTGCCAAACAGCACTGAATGGAGCTCGAACTGATTTTCAGCAGTACGTGGAGCAATGCTGGCTGTTTGCTCTAACGGCCACCTCTCCAGCAGAGTAAACACGAACCGCAGGCCTGCTGAGCCCTGTTTACTCCGCACTGCCTCCCTCTCCGGCCCACAGGACCACCCTGTACCCCACACACCCTCTATAGATCTCCCACAACCAGCGTGACCCGCGTAGCCTTGGGAGCCAGGTGATCAAGGGGCATCAAGTACCAAATGAAAGCCTAGAAACACTGAGTTATGGCTGGACAGAACCGCTGGTTGGTGTACAGAATGGCCTGACCTGTCAGGCCACACTGAATAACTTTATACAGAGAGAGAGAAGTGAGACTGAGTGTATATATGTGTGTGTGTGTGTGTGTGTGTGTGCGGGTAAAGAGGCAGTACAGTGTAAACACGGCCCTCAGTGTTAGCATAGGCATTAGTGTGAGATTAAAGACACACACACTCACACATAAGCCCTCTTTAGCAAATACCACTGCGGCTGATAGACCACTGATTAACCTAGGTTATGAAAACAGTCCTTGACAACTACTGCTAGATCACTTTCTAAAAGGCATGGTCCAAATACAAAAATATGTTGGTCTAAATGCAGAAATAAATTGAAAATAACTAATTAAATTAATTAATGTGCAAAAAATAGCAGTAAAAAAGTGTTACAAAATCAGGAACTTTTCATGGGTATTTCTTAGGCAATCTGAAGCATTTGTGGATTGATTTGATATAAAACATTGATTTCGTTCATGTATAATTTTTGCTTTGCATTGTTTCATTCAAAGCATTGTTCTGAACTGAATAAAAGCAGTTACATTGTTTGTTACCACATGAAGCCATTTTAGGTAAGTATTTGTTTACAGTGTATGACATCAAATTCTTAGGGCTTGTCCTGTTCCCTATTCCCAAAATAATATTCAGAACCATTTAGAACTAACAACCACTGTCTAGATCAACGGTTCTCAAACCAGTCCTAAGGGTCCCTAAACTGTCTTGCTCTTGCTCTGTCCCTATGAGTTAGTTTGGAGGAAAAACGTAGGCCCGCTGTGGGAGCCTTGAGGACCAGTTTTATAAGCACTGCAGTGTTTCCCCTACCACTAAATAAGCCAGGCACCCCACCTGGTCAAACTCACATGCTACCCAGTTTGGATAAAATATGAACGGAATATAACAGGCAGACTAATGTTTGCTGTTTAATATTTATTTTTTTATCTGTGATACGCACTGATTTCTGACTAAAATAAAATTCTCAGTGTTGCACAGGCAAACTTGATTTTGCCAGAGGAGTAGCATCTAGCTCTAGTCTTCTAGAGTTTTTCAGCAAATTCAAATATTAGTTAGAGAGGTTTTATTGGAATATGGTGTTGCACCCCTGTAAAAAGACGTGAAGCTGTCATGATATTTCTACTTATTACTATAAGAAAACCAAAGAGAGCTCCCCCTTATGGGTGTGCAGACATGAGCAATCAACTTCCTATAGTATTGTTAAAGCTGTAATAATAAAGACCAACTCTTTTGATCTCCTTGAAAATAAACCTATAGAGAACGTAAGACTCAGCTTGTATTATTTTCATTGTTTTTAAAAATAATTCTGTGTGATGATGCTACCCTGGTCCCGCACGTGTTTCAAGACACCACATACACATAGCAATACAGTTGGCATTGAAGGGTCTACCAGCGGATCTGAAAGAAAATCTAGGGAAAATGATGCACTGGTTTGGATTACATGAGTTGAAGGAACTCACCTTGCTTCTTCCACAAACCATATTCCTACTGTCTAACACATGGACACACACTCACCTGGATGTTCAAACATATTATGAATTTCCAGCAGTACAAAGAAACACCTGAACCAACAGACAATTACGTGAAAAAGTAAGATACAAACACAACCTCTCTGCTAGGAAAGAGGTACATAGTAGATGCATGGCAGATGAATGCATTTCATAATTACTCATAGCTCCAAAGGAGCAATATACTTCACACTGAAGCTTCTTAGATTTCTTAGATTTCCAGCTCTTTCTTGAAAGTTGTTTACAACAGCAGGAATAAAGTAAGCAGCGATGCATCTAAACTCAAACCAGAAACCTCACAGAAAACCCATGGAAGGAGGAGCTGCCTATCAGCAAGGCAGTAAAGCTAGAGCTTAGCTAATTTCCCCCATAGCCGTCACGACCTCAGCAGCATCCTTAGAACAGGCCGCTTGGCGCTGAGCATTCATACAGTAAGAAATATCCCAGCAGCTCTGGCCGGTAAACCCAGAGATCAGCTCAGCCTCCTTTTACTGGCCTCTTTACAGCCCTGCTGACCTCTCTCATTTAGGCCACTGTCAAATGAATACCATCCAGAGCCCCAAGGCTCAACCCCAGCCATTAAACATTTGTGTGAGAGAGAGAGAGAGAGAGAGAGAGAGAGAGAGAGAGAGAGAGAGAGAGACTGTGTGTGTATTTGAGACATATATGGAGACCTATTAGAAAATAGTAAGACAATTTTTGTTGGTTAACAGTGGGCTAACTTATTTTACTACAAATAACCATATCTAACATCATATAAAAAATATATATATATATTTTTACTGAGCACAATTGCAAAAACAGAACTGAACAGTAAACAGGTAAATTACTGCTTTCTGTTTAGAACATCTTTTGAAAAATATTTATGAACACTGACCATTAAATATAATTTAAGTGCTTTAAGTGGAGTTTTAACCCAAAAACTTTACTCTTTAAATCCGTTATTCTTAAAATCCAAACTAAGGATAAAGGTGCCAAACTATTCTTCGAAGACAAACGAAAGTATGCTAAACTCCTCCTAGACTGAGTAGAAGCTGGTTCATCATTAGAGGATATGTCCTGCATAAATAAAATGTTGTTGAGTTTGATACTTTTATTCAGTGATTGCTTTTATGGTCATATGCAGAGCCTTGTTAAAATGCTAATTCCAATGAGGTCCAAGCACATGTCTGACCCTTTTGTATTTCACAGACCCCACTTGTTGACAACCTTGCTTCAAATGACTCGTTTTCCTGCAACGTAATTCTCATTAGTGGCTGTGTCCATGTGGATGCTGGTGTGGTAGCCTACTGTCACAAGCAACACATCAGTGATAAGCACTTGTGTTGTTTGTAATGTGTCCAAATGTTGCAGTTTCAAACAAGTTCTGCACTTATTTGTGGCATAGTGTTATGGTGGTAATTATAAAACCCGTACCTTCGGATGAATTTTAAACGCCCACAACTATGCCACATTAGCACCCTCTGTAATACAGAGAGACTAGAGCATCTACTAGCAGAAGTGTTACACGCTCACAGCTCGGTGTACTTTACATCCTTGGTTTGCCTGCTACCATGAGTGACCACATCTCACACACGCATCATATATAGCATATGAGGTCTCTTTAATATTTTACACACACACACACACACACACACACACACACACACACAGCTGAATGACAGCTGAACGTCAGGTGAATTGGGCACGCCAAATTGCTCCTGGGTGTGACTGTGTGCAACCTGTCCAGGGTGTTCCTCCACTTTTCACCCTATGAGCACTGGGATAAACTCTAATACATTCAGTCTCCTAGTAGTTGATTCTTCCCTACCGACTCTAAAAGTCTGTAATCCATTCTTTGACAATACAAATGTAGCTTTATTTGTCATGCCAATAAAGCACTTTGAATTTAATTAAACTGAGAGAGAGAGAGAGAGAGAGAGAGAGAGAGCGAAAGAGTGACACAGAGTGAGAGAGAGAAAAGGAGAGAGAAGAAGAAGAAGGGATTAGGATGAGTGAGACAGAAAAGAAGAATGTGGAGAAAGAGCAAATCAGAGAGACAGAGAGACAAACAGAAGGATGAGGAGAAAAGGATCAGGGACGAGAGCGGAAAAATGAAACAGAGAGAAAGAGAGAAAGAAAAAGATGAATGGAAGAATGAAGATGGACAAGTTTGTGTGAAATATAACAAAGCGATTATGTGAATAAGGTCAAGATTAGGGGTTGGGACACACATGCATACACAGCAGTGGAGTGAGCAGCTGTGTGCCTCAGCCATGGGAAAGGGGAGGGGGTGTTATGGCAGGCTGCAGTCAGCAGGGGGAGCAGCTCCTCTATTGATTGGGCATAGTTCTGCTGGAGGCTCCAGCCATGCTGCAGGACAGCCAGCAGAGCACTTTCAGCACTGCCCAGCTCAGCCTGCTCCAGAGGGGCCATCTCCCCCTCCTCACTCCGTCACTCTTAGGTGGAAATGATGTGCTTTGTTGCCATGCAGGCCACAGAGGACAGCAGCTCTGGAAATAAACTTCTTTCTATTCCTCCACCCTGCCATTTTCTCCAATGCCTCCACATGACACATAGGTGGGAACTTGGGAAGGGGGTAAATACAGCTGAGTGTTTGGAATAAGGGGTAATTCTATCATTCCTCCATTCAGAGACAGTAACGGCCTCGTCAAAAAGAGAAGAACGTTTACAGTGTGTAAAAAAAGAGAGGGAGACCTGAAAGCAGAGAAGAGGACAACGTGTGCGTGTGTCCGTGTGTGTTTAGAAAGATAGTGTTTGAGGGTGGGCTGCAGCTGGTAAGTATGTCAGAATCACAGAGGGCAGACTTACAAACATTCAAATGAAACCTGAGAGTCTTTTAAGTCCACATGATGTCTATGACCAGTCTGTCAGATGCAACCTGACAACAGTCCCCTCTACTCCTTAGCTGATGTAAAAATATACAAATGACGTGTTCTGCTGATTTTCTGCGTGAAAATTAATACATATCCTCTGATAACACACATTCATGCACATTTTAATGCACAATTACTGTTTATGTGCTGAATTTAATGTACTGGGGGAAAAAAGCATAAAACGTGACCTCTGCAGAAATTACAGCAATTTTTTTTTGTTTGCTTGATTTTATATTTTTCAATATGTTCATGTCAACAAATAATCAGAAATTGGGAAGTGTGTTCTCTGTAGAGGAAGTTTTGACTTCAAATTGTTTGACTTTCTGAAATCAACAAAACATCAATCAACAAAACATATTAGCTAAGATCATGTTCAGTAATTCTGAAAATGAAAATGATCTCAGCTAATGTTCTTCTACAGAAGCATACACAAGATTTTAGCAACTTCCCCTCAATACAAATATGAAAAATAAAACATGAAATAAACATGACACCTAATATTGTCTAATATTGTTCAATACAAGTCAGACATATACAAGATTTCAGCTACAAAACTGTCACTGGAGACCTGACTGCACCATGCTGAAATGCAGCTTAAATGTATGTACGTGTATGTACACACACACACACACACACACACACACACACACACACACACACACACACACACCGTCTTGACTCTGAGCTTTTTGTTTTTCCATTTTAAAAAGGTACATATAGGCATCTTTACCCTAGCATACATTTAAAACTATTTTGTTATGCACAAAAGCATACCTGAACAGCACCTTTTTCCTGGCAATGTAAATGATTTTAGTACATTTTCTTCCTTATGGAATATTGTCTGAATAAACAAGATTTTAAAGAACTGCTCTTGGTGTAGGAGAGAACATTTTCATTTTGTAAAAACAAAGGAAAGTATGAAAAAAGTGTAGACTGTCCTGGACAAGGGAGAAAAGGTAATTTCCTTTCATTAACATGTCTGCTCTGGTAAGTGCTCGTTAAACTTAGGGTTCACCGGATCACACTGAGGTGTGGGTGTGAGAGAGAATGTGTGTCTGTGTGTGTGGGGGGGGGGTGTTTGTGTGTGTTTCACAAAAAACATCTGCTAATGAGAGATTCCTGATGGAAAATTGGCAGTGAGACAGAACCGGGCACGGCCAAAATCTCCAAATTTCTCTGTGTGAGGGGTTTCGTCTCTTGGCCTGTTTTTAGCAATTCTGTATCGATTCAGTGTGTGTGTGCGTGTGTGAGTGAGTGTGGAGGCAGAAGTGAGCATGTTCTGGTGGGTATGCGTGCGATTGTGTGCGTGTGTATTTTTGTTCCAATCCCATAATGGTTATGTGAGGATACTTGTGTCCTTAACGACCACTAGAATCAGGAAATGTAAAAGTTGCCAAATGTTGACAATGAAGCCCACTCGAAAGTGAGGAAAGAGCTGATAGAGTGGTTAGTGAAGGAGGGGATTACTTAATCAGCCCTTTCTCTTTTCAAACCCCCCACTCACACGTTTGTAGGGTAGCTCACCTCATCATCCTTGTACTAACCCCAAAACCCAATGCTTTAACAACAGGAACACATGGCATAAAAATGGCTGAGGCCAATTTTTCCACTGCCTGCAACCATCTTAAACTGTGGCCTCCGGAAGGGGCTTCGTCTGCGTTGGTGCATCGTTACTGCTTTAAATTTTTTAGAAACATCCCTCATTAGAAACAACTGGTCCAACACATGTACACACACACACATACGCACACACACACACACACACACACACACACATCCCAAAATTATATACAGATTAAGGCTTTCCATACCTTTCCATGTAACACTAGTGTGTGTAATGACACCAGAACAGTGCCTGAAATTGTTAAGCAAATGGATCTAGCGTACTTCGAAGTACTTTGCTTCAGAATTGTTTTTGGAATTAATTTCAAACGATACTTGGTGTGTATGTACTTTGTGAAAGGACAAACTTTTTTTTTTCAAGCTAATACAAATTGCAAACTCATCTTTATTGTTTCCATCCGGCATACCTTCCAGTTTATTAAGCATCTAAACTGGAAAACTCTAAACAAGTTCATAAGAACTCCTCATTATGTTGAATGGGGTTCTGTAAAGCTTGCCCAACCTGCCAACAGTTGTTAAGAAAGAACACTTTTTTGGACGGAAGATGCTTAGGTCAATTAACTGCATAAGCACTCAAACCGACATGCACAAATGTCACGACAGGCATTCATGTGCGTGTGCGAACAGTGTGGTCAACACAGGCTCCTCACCTTGACCACAGCCTGCAAGTGCACGTGGGCACGGCACTGACCTTGGGCCATTAATTTGCTCCGAATCCCGTCTCCCATGGTTCGAGTAGTGCGCGTGTCAGGGCCGATGAAGGTGACACCTTCTGCTGCCCGCCGAGATAATGAAGGCTTTAACTTTACAACTCAAGCATATCAGATGGCAGCTGAGCACGCTCGCACACTCATGTGCATGTGTGTCTGGGAGAGTGGAATAAACCAGCTTCATTTACTTAGGCTCATTTCCCCGCTATTTTCCCGGGAGTGGGTGAATCATACCCTAATACCCCGGACTGCCTCCTCGGCATGTGAGGGGAGCTGAGTTTGCCAGGGATTCACGTTCGGGGGGAACGCGTGCTGCCGATATGTGTAGCTCCAATCACGTATTGCCCCTTCATTAGCCTGCACAGTCCGGCTCAGGCCGACGCAACAGAAGGGACGCTTAATTATAGGCTGACACCTTGAGGGGAGCTGAAGCTGAAATGCAAGATATGTTTTGGGGGTAGGGGTGGGGGGTGGTTGTGGTATACACCATGAGGTGCAGTGATCATTTACCAACATTGATAGCTCAGCCAGCAGCCTCTTCCACTACACTTTAAAAACAAATGGCACTAGAAGGAGAGAGTCTGCTGAGTGGTCTACAGGCGGTGAAACATTATGTAAATCAGGTAGCACACTCTGTGGTCAATGGTGAACAAAAAAAACCAAAAAAAAACAGAAAAAGGGCCTGGCTGGCAACAAATGAAAAGAATTCAATAAAAGAAGGAAAAAAGGTTTAAATATATCAAAATACTTACATACTTGTGTACAATTAAAAAGTATACGTTCATCACAAATATACAGATTTTTATACACTACTTTTGGTATATGAATAAATCTGGACTACAAATAAATAAATAATAATAAAAAAAAAAGATCTATTTATACTACTAGATACTACTATCTATTTTTATTATTAACAAATATTATCTAACGATTAAATCCCAGTGCAACAAATAAGCAAAAAGCAAGAACCTTAATTAATGAAACAACTCCTCAGATTAACAGTTCAAATGCAAACAAAGCCCAGAAAGCCTCCAGTGAACGATGTTGTGACATTTGACAAATTAAGCACAATTAAAAGTCCAGGCTCTCCCAAATGTCACTCACTTTCCCCTTCACAGGTCTCTGTTTACCACAAATAAACCGGAGGGTGAGAAAAGGGGGCCACCGGGGCTGCTCTCACACTCCAAACAGGTGTTTTGCAGTCAATAGCCATGAACAAACACGTGTCTCAGTATGCCTGGGTGCCTGTGTGTGTGCCTGCGCTTGTGTTGGCAAAAGCGTGATGTGTCCGAAAACACTCTGATGTATCCTTGAAATGCTGCAGAGGAGGGAGTAGGGGGGGGAACCCCCCCCCCCCCCCCACCCCCAACAAACACACTTTTTTTTCCTCCCCTCACCTTTCCCTCCATTTCCATTCAGCACAGGCTCTTACCATAAGAAAGGGAACCTGTAGAACTAATCCTTGCAAATCTGCTCTGCTTTCTTGGCCATACCTCGGGGCCATGCAGCACGAGAGAACACTTCATTTGCATCCTTAAACTGTACAAACTGTGAATGAGCTCCTTTTAGCTGCAAATGTCATTACATCTCCATTTCCAGGGGAGAGCAGGAGGGTTAAAAGCTTCACTCACATTCATGATCAACTCTTCCCCAACAGAGACAAAAGAGTAGGAGGGCCGCTGATGCCTCCAAAGCAAAGGTCATGTTATCAATCGCATTTAGATGGGATTCGCACTGGAAACGGAAGATAAAGTTCTGACTCCACAAAAATACACACACAGTCTCTCTCACTTGTTCTCTCTCTCTCTCTCTCTCTCTCTCACACACACACACACACACACACACGAACACACACGAGCTGACATGACATAAACACTGGAGTGGCACTGACTTAACCCTGGCTGTAATCCTTGCTACTTCAGTCTAAAAATATCCACAGAAGTAACTGCATAAGATTTGGTAAGCTTTGGAGAGGGTTAAGTGGCTGCTTCGGGATATTGGATCATGCTCCAGATCAGACCATACTGTCACGCAAACTGCACAAACACCTTGCCGCTTGTTGTTTTTGACTGACCACTGCAGACCACTGATAGACTCAGTAGCTCTGGTCTAGGGTCTGTAAGTGCTCCAGTGGCCTACATTTGATTGGTGCAGCATTGAATAATTAATCACAAACACATGTATAATGTGGAGCAGAATTTTCTTTTTCTTTTTGTTTTTATTTATTTAGATGCATAATAACTTTTAGTTTTTATTCATTCTCTAATTAGGCTGAGATAAGGGAGTGTATTGCTAAAAATAAACGTAGCTTTGCCAAACAATGCACCCTAGCCAGCCAGAGCCTCGTAAGGAACCTTGATTTATGCCAGTAGCCTAGCATGTCGCCTAGCATGATGTTTTAATCAACACGAGATGTCCAAGGATTCACGTCTAAATTCTTTTCATACTGCGTATCAAGGATGAGAGAAGCTCACAACGATCCCACACACCGCCAAACACGAGCGTGCATGTTGCGGGAATCCAACATGCACAAAGCCAGCATATGGCAGCCATTAAAGTGATCCTGCGCTGGAGCCGGCTCCAGCCATTAAAGAAAACCACACACAGCACTGCCGCTTCATCATGTCACTTTAGCAGATCTAATTGGCTCCTTTCCGTCCATGTTTCACAGCAACACTGAACCTCACTCGGCCGCCATTCTCTTTCATCTCAGCCGTATTACATTAGCGCAGCTGTGTTCGACACATCGCCGCGGCTAACAACACTCCCGATGATTAGAAAAGCAATAAATCCCAGCCTTCATGGGCTGCCTATGAGCATATTAAGTCATTTTTATTTTTTAACCCTCCCACCAAAATAGCTGTCACTGGTCAGGTTGGTATCATCTGAAGGTTTCTGAAGGGAGTATTAGGAGAGAGCTGAGGCTGGTTTGTTATTGTTTGGCAGAGCTTCCTCAGCTGGTGCTAGCTGTTGAGAAAAGGCCTCTGCGCATTCACATTCTAACCAAGTAGCTTGGCCATTCACAGCTTTACTCGCTGTGCCCCGGTTGCACTCACATCAAAGGCAACTTTCTCGAAACCCATCTGATCAAACTGCTCCCGCAACCTAGTACCACTCACTCTCGGCCACTGCGCATTTGTATTCTCGGGGTACAAAAGCAAAGGAGCATGTTCAAAGAGTTGTGTACAGTAGCAGTGCCTGCTTCATCTGTGCAAAGGCATGACTGGCACTACAGTCTGCAAGATGAAGCCTGTTCGTGGCCACAGTGGGCGAAGCGCCACGCCTGCAGCACTCACTTCAACTCGCGATGAAAGTGTGAGCGACGCGCAGCTACCAGCTAATTATTTTGACCCGTTTCTCAGAGGCTAAATCCATTGCAGTCGGCCAGCTATTCAGCGTGTGTACCGCTAATCCATGGCTAATTCCTCTTTCTGTCAGTGCATTCATGTTGGCTCTCTCTCTCTCTCTTTCCTCTGAACTGACTGATGTGTGGAGTACTGGTATGGGGAAGCAAGTCCTCTTTATGGTGCACACACACACACACACACATATACACACACAGTTACTTCACTACCACTGAGTCAGGACCAAAAAAGATGAACTTATTGAGGTCTCCATTGCCATGGCAACAGGAATAGTTTTGATGATGCTCCCTTCACAGACAATGAGGTTGCAACGTATAATGGAGCAGATTGCTGTTCCGTGGCTTGTTACTAAGGGGGCCCATTTAATGCAGATACTGCTGAGCACAAGAGCACAGATGGCTGACTCCTCTAGCATCGGCACATCGAAGAAAGCTCCTGTCCACATTTGCGGGCTGTGTGTGTGTGTGTGTGTGTGTGTGTGTGTGTGAGTGAGTGAGGGAGAGTATGGGGGGCAGGTGGGGGGGTTGCAGGGGGCACTTTGCAACATTGATTCGAAGGGAGGTAGGGTGGAGGGTGTGATGTACAGTATTTAATAATGAACAAAATCAACAATGGTGGAAAAAAAGCCTAGACTAGGCACTAGCAGTCGGGCATGATTCCATAATGACGCAGAGGATTACAGCACGGTGGCTGTCACAGCATGAGAGAAGCTGAAGGACATACAGGTTGATGTGATAACAGAGGAACAATGAGGGCTATAATCAAGTAAGCTACTGAATGTGTTATTGCACAAGTATAACAGCTTGCTGTGTTCATTTTAGGACAAATATATAGATATGCTTCCGCCTTAATCACAACAATGCAATGAAAATTCAGCTGAAATCATGCTCTCTCATGGAAGTGATGCAGTCATTTTAATCAGTCCGATATTTCTGAATATTGTACTATCAGCGGGCAGGAAATTTTTTGGGTAAACATCATGCTCATTAAGATGCTAATTTTCCCCACAGGAATATGAGAAGTTGCACTAAATACACTCAGTTTGCCAAAACTCTTCCCCTCGTACAAAAGGATTTAATTACGCTTCAGAATGCGTAACACTCACAGCCCACCGGTAGCACAGGGACGCAACATACACACACACACACACACACACACACACACACACACAGACATGCAAGCACTCAGCATGGGTAAAAGCCTGCTCCTGCTAAAACGCAACCCCACACACCCACGTGCCGCACATGTGTGTTTGTATGAGTACGGCCATGTTTAACATGCCTGCCGCAGTTGTTCGTACATGTGCCTCAAGATAGTGTTGACCCCATGGCAGCGCCACCGCCCCACTGCCGTCAGTTGGGCCTAGCCCCTCAACAGAAATCACACATTCACACACCCACATACACAAACACACACTGTCGGCCGGGCCTATCCCCTCGACACTGAAGGACGCGGCAGACAGGTGAGCGTAAACAATTCATCACCACGGTGACACCTCCGCATCTGCCAGTCCCAACATGGCCAGAGGAGCTGTCAGTCACCTCGGCTAGCCCCCCTCAGCCGGGCTGGAGCACAGCGACCAGCACCAGCAGATGTTGCTTTTTAGGAAAGCAACATAATACAGTAGTATACTGCAACCATGGCTTTGAACCTGAAGTACACAGATTAAGATGGATTAATAGTTATTGCTTTAGTTAATATTTATTCATAATAAAATCACTTGACTCCTTGAAACCTAGACCTATTAGTCAGACCCCATCCATGTATATACTAGTATTTTTGAAAGCCTTTCTCTTCCTCTGCCTTTTGACCTTCCCTTCACAATAAAACAGAGCTTACGGGAAACACTCTCCAGTATGAAGGATTTAAAAAAAAAAGCACAGCTGACTATATGTTTACTAAATTTCCGTTCACTTTCTCATTATACCGACAGTCTCAGAAAACCTATCAACCTCTTTTATTTTTCTTATTCTTTACGTTCAGAAATACAGATAAAGTGACAAAAAAGTGTTGGTGCGCTTGTGTCACGTCATCCCTCTGTAATGTTGTGTACCATATTTTAAGCAACAGACATGCTAGTACTCTCTTTCTTAAGATATCTGAGACCACATTTTATGGCACGTTATGTCCCCTGGGCTGGTGTGAGCATTTTCTGCATTTGCAGATGCATGGAAAATGCGTTTTTCTAGACAGTATTTGTTTTATAAACAGAGTGGGAAAATGTGTTCTCTGAAATATTCGAATAGACCACATAGATCTCAAGTCTTACAACTCAGCGACACCTTATTTGGAAACTACTCTAAAATTAATATGTAAATTACATGGTTATTAGAATTTGGTACTGAAGCATATCAGAAAGCACTGGAAGCATCAGCGACTGGACTGCTAGGCAAAGACAGGTAGTTCTGTTGGAGTACAACTCTCCTCATATCTCGGAAGCAGATTTTACAAACATTGGCTGTAATGAACTAAATATTGGCTGACATTGAGTCAATCTATTTGTTGGGTCAACAGGAGGTCTTAAATGTGCTCTTATTGTGAACGACATTCATCTGAACTTGCTCCTGTGAAGCCTTGTGAATGGCTCTCAATTACAAGTGTCACTCTGTGATGGCTACCATTGTCCAAATAAACACACATGGGCTTGGCGCGAAAGCACCTAGAGGGCTGGGGTTGGACCAGGGTGCCATTCTCATATGAGCTGAGGCCAACTAACAGGTGATGAGTGTCAGCCCCACCAGTGGCCCATTGTCACACGGGACAAGGACAATATGAAGCGGAGATGTTCCAAGCGGCCGAATGCCCTCTCCAGCGGAGGCTGAAATCATGGGCGCCATCCATCACCAAGGGCTTAACAATAACATAGGGCCAGAGGGCACAGAATACTGACATACACAGGCACACTCACATACACACACACAAGATAACAATAATTATCCATATTTTTTACCAGTTTTCTTTTTATTGACCTTACACAGAAAGAGGAGAAAACAACTGAATTTTACATTTGTCCTACACTGCACTAGATAAAGTCACATCTCAACTAATCTATATTGCTTAAATTTCCTGCACACAGAGTTTACGTACTGTGGATGCATACATTATTGTGCAAAAAGGCATGCGAGAAAATGAAATGTAGAGTTATTCATCTGGGCAGTACATATTGTTTTTCCTCAAAACATTATATTTTTGTAAAAATATTGTTAAAATAAATATAGACAAATAAATGATGCATTGTATTTTCTGTCTGTCTTTTCCAAATAACCTTTTGGAAAAGCCCTGCAGTTCCATCTAACTACAGTGCTGCTAATGGGCCAAAATCTCCCCCCAAAAAAGCATTATTTTGCAGTATTTTTGTTTATATTGTATTTATTTGATTTTCTTCCAGTGATAATGATGAGTGTTTAAGTGTCACAAACACACATACTGCTGCTAAACATTTTTTAAAATTCTTGCCTGACTTTTACTTTCACACAGTACTGAACATGTTTTGATACCTGTTACATATTTTCACATGTTAAAACTGTGTTCCAACTGATCTTTACATATGGATAATGCACACTGTGTTTTTCTTGTGTTATTCACTCTGTATTGCCTGTTGCTTGCATCAATCCCACCAACACATTCCTAGTAAACGCAAGTGCACTTGACTAATAAAGTGATTTTGATTCTGAAAGTTAAAACTATGTGTCACTATGGATACAGAATCATGCACAGCTTCTGCACACCTTCGAAGCCTATAATCACAGCTGCTGTAGACATATTGCCATTGTCAACAAATGCATGTGCTGTGCACGTGTTTATGCTTCAAGCACACACTACATAGCAGGGCTCCAAACCAGTAATGCAGCACTCCTTATGCTATATATGCTATCATAATGTCTTAATATATATAAAATTTTATACATAGTAGGTAGCTTTCCAAATCTACTGTTTAGTAATATTACACTCACACTGGGCCTGTATCAATGTCTTTTACTTTTATCATTTAAGGTTAATTATTCAACCTTTGTTTTATTTTGTTCAAAACAGTTAAAGGATGCATGTTGTGTTTGGAACACAATAATTCAAACAGTAATATAGGTTTTGCTCAAAGGTTGAGCTTAGTGAAATAATTTGTTTATAATACAATTTCTAGGTCTTGAAACATAGAATTTAGAAACTGGATCACTTCACAAACCTAACAATCTGCCAGTTAACACAAGCCAAAGTTACCTGTACCAGAGCAACACAAGTCAAAAGAAGGAGCTGAGAGCAAACACTCCCGGGGATCCAAATAACAATGGTGGGGTCCTGGGGAGCCACAAAGCCCAGCGGACCCTTTGTTTCTCCAGGAGGGCCTGCATGACAATCCCAGACTGACAGACAGCTCAGGGGGGCTGAGGAACCTGGGACGGGGTGCATTGTTCCTCTCCGCGTGCGCAAGGTGCACCTCCTTCCACCTTGACAGGAAACAGAGGCCCAGCTAAGAATAAGCTGGGCAGGCCAGAGGCTTTCCAAGCTAAATTGCTGGTTAAAAAAGAAGATCTCCTTTGAGTAGCAGAGCTAACCTGTTGTGGTGAGGGGGTGGAGAGTGGAGGAGGGAAAGAGAAAGAAACAGGAAGAGAGAGAGGGGAGGGGAGGAGAAAGAGAGAGAGAGAGAGAGAGAGAGAGAGAGAGACACACACACACACACACACACAGAGAAAGAGAGAGACAGAGAAAGTGATTTTGTGTATGTGTGTGTGTGTGTGTGTGTGTGTGAGAGAGAGAGAGAGAGAGAGAGAGAGTGCCGCTGTTTGAATTAACCTGCCATTTTCATACTCTTTAAAAGGTAATAATTATGCAAGCAGCTGGAAACTTTTGGGGCTAGAATTAAAAGCTAAAAGCATAGTTCTTGTTTGATTTTTGTTTGTTCTGGCGTGAATGGCCATCAACTGGGAAGCTGAGTTTTTTTTCCCCCTTTTTCACAATTGCTCTGGGACTTTTTTCTTTTAGGCATTTTCCCCCGGTCCTCTTTTTTTTCTCTTATCTAACACATACAAATTGAAGGAAAACCAAATGCATGTAAATGTTGTGACATACAGAAGAGGCCTGTGAGTAAACAGAAGTAGGTGAGAATTGGGAAGGGTAGGGTAAAATCCCCTCAGGTGGCAGGGGTAAATATACCCCCTCTCTCCTTCTGAGACTCGGCCCTGCTTCAGCAGGCTCGATAAAAAGAGCGATAGCGTATACGAGAAGAGGTGGATCCAGCCGGATGGCGAGAGTCTGATTATTACCGTAAAAGCCGGAGATAACAAGGTAACAGCAATGGGTAGGCGAACAATGGAGCCTCTATTACCTGGGTACTAGCTGTTATTTGCAGCCACAGTGCGTCTTTCCCCTCTGCCTTTCCTCGAGGACAATGGTTGAAAATGGGCTTTTTTCCATATGCTGAAAAGTGGCAATGAAGTTTTCGCTGGCTTTGAAGGCAAAGACTTGATATGAGGCCAGGCCTGCATGGTCAGTTAAAACATCTGTCGACATGTTTCCCCAGCTTCACCTACAGATTGGCCTGCAGGCCAGAGTCAATAGAAGCACAAAACATACCAACACACAAATGCACACAGCTGCACCCTGTGGCACATGCTCACTTCATCAGTGCCCGTTAACCCCTTAAATCTTAAGAGCTTCTAATACTGACTCTCATAACTGCATAATTTACATATTAGATTTAATTAGGGATGTAACAATACATCATACTGTATCATGTATCATGAGTAGTGTGTCAGCTCATTGCTAGTCTGAAGCTACAGTGTTAGATCCTTCAAGTCCTGTAAGTTGCCAGGTGGGGCCACCATGGGTCACTACAAAGCACAACTTACACTTCAGATATTATACTTTTATAATATTGAATGCTCTAATAAAGTGAAAATGGAAACAAACATTTTATAGGGATCATTTCATAGAAAACCGAATTTTCTTTGCTTGCTGTTAAAATTTCAACACTGTTCACTCCAGTCCCATGCATTCCAAGCATGGAAATGATTTGACGTATGACACCGATTATCTTTACCTGTCATATATTAGAAAGCAAGTTAACATTCTGTTCTTGAAGTTGTTGTGTTAAAAGCAGGAAAAATGGGCAAGCTTAAGGACATCAGTGAATCTCACAAGGACCAAATTGTGATGGCTAGACAATGAGGTCAGGGCATCTCCAAAATGGCAGATGTTGGGGGTGTTTCCTGTATACGGTGACAGTAAAAGTGATCAAAGAAATGATCACCGGTAAACCAGTGACATGGTCATGGGCACCCAAGGCTCTTTCGTGCAGGGAGCGAAGGCTAACTTGCCTGGTATGAACCCAAAGAAGAGCTACCGCAACTGAAAGTGTATTCTGGCTATGATAGAAAGGTGTTAGAACACACAGTGCATCACAGCTTGCTGCCTATAGGCCACATAGCCACAGACTGTTTAGAACGTCCATGCTGTCTCCTGTCCAGTGTCAGAAGTGCATTTAATGAACACATTAAATGAACAGAACTGGACTATGGAGCAATGGAGGAAGGTGACCTGGTCTGATGAATCACATTTTCTTTAACATCATGTGGAAAGGTTAGTAGCTTACCTGGGGAGGAGATGGAACCAGGGTGCAAGGCAAGCCAAAAGAGATGGTGTGATGCTCTGGGCAATATTTTGGGAAACCTTGGGTCCTAGCATTTATGTGGATGTTACTTTAGCACGTACCACCTACCCAAATAATGTCGCAGACCAAGTACACCCTATCATGGCAACAGTATTCCCTAACCACAGTGGCCTCCTGTTCAGGAATGGTTTAAGATACATGACAAAGAGTGTTATGTTGACTTGGCCTCCAAATTCCCCAGATGTCAATCTGATCAAGCATCTGTGGGATGTACTGGACAAATTGGTTTGATCTTTGAAGACCCCACTTCACTTACAGGACTTAAAGGATCTGCTGTTGAAGTCAAAGTGCCAGATACCACAGCATACCTTCAGAGGAAGGCAAGCATAGGGTCCCTAGAATTGACTTAAATACACAAACGGAATGGATTAGTTTGAAATGCAAACAACCTCTCTCTCACACACATATATTGAGGAGTAGCAAATCTAGCTCAGTAACATGGTGTTTTGTGTAGACAACACAATCCTGCTGCAGTCTGTCATTCAGCAGGCGTTTGGCAAAGCATTTTTCTCCTTCATTACCCGAATAACTCTTTAAGCCAGTGACCCCATGATTTTCCATTCGTGAATACTTTCCACAGAATTAACAGTTTGATAAATCCGCTTTCAAATGCTATGGCAGCCTTAGCCAGCTTTTCTTACTTTTGGCAGAATGCTAATCTCCTTCTTCAGGATTGTGTACAAAAAGGTGTATAAAAAGACCATGCCAATATAATAACAATGGAAAGGGTCTTAAGCTTAAGCTAACACCCAAATTAAAGCATTATAAAAATTTTACACTAGAGCAGGTTCTGTCAAGTCCATGATCCAACAGAGCCTGAATGAGTGAAGTTAATATTGACCGACTCCACACTCCACACAAAATACTCCACACTTTGTCCAATGTCACTATTCTTTGGTAGCCAGCGAAACTGTGCTGGGCAAGCAGACTTATCTCCTTCTGTCATTGAATTAAGGTGCCATATCCTGTTTTTTCTGCTATTTTATTTTTCCTCTGAAGTTATGACACACACACACAAACACAAACACACA
>JBBPCZ010000002.1:8761448-8774185 GCA_037974445.1 Brycinus macrolepidotus | reverse complement strand
TATACACACAAATATATGACATATTTCCCTTTACAAACAGGGAGTCTGATAAGGACCTATGGTCCTCTATTACTTTAACAGCTACCACAAATAGCTTGCAAAATTAATAGTACTCGACAAGAAAGAGGTCATTCTATCATTTTTTTGTATCATATTAAGCTCAAAGAAGGGAAATATCCATGGCTGACATGGCTCATATTTAGCATACATTTTGCATAAATTAAGCACCAGTAAGCGATTTGAGGTCGATGCGGTATATACTCAGCTCATAACGGCCATTGTTTATACATTCAGATTGAGGAAGCAACATTCATGGTGTGCTTCCAGTTGCCCCCCAGGAAGAAAGGGATAATTAAATGAATTGACTAAAAGGGATGCAATGAATATCCCTGCACAGCATAGGGTCAAAGCCAGACACAAATTAAAGGCCAGTGCAAAGAGCTCAAGATCAATTCACTCAAAAACTGGAAATAAACAGAAACCAACCAACTTTTCCTCTACATATTTAAAGTCAACTTTTATTTGTCAATTTTACTGAGCAGTAACACTCTCTTTCCTTTGCCTGCATATGTGCACAGTCACGGAAGCATCAAAGAAACAATGGCCTTTGTAAAGTACACTTGTGGCTCATTCTTACTTATTGATTGAAAAACAACATGGGTAACATTAGATAAAAGACTAAACAAATGACTGGAAAACAGCTGAACTGTCAAAAACTATGTTTCAGCTTAAAGTTAGATTCAAAAGGCCAGCAAGCAACAAACAATTATCATGATGCTGACAATGTGCAAATGTGTGAATAACCAATTTACTCATTGACACAAAACACATGCACACTAACAAATAAACAGTTGACTGAACAAGTGTTGTGTGTACAAACACCTACTTACAAAGACCATGATAAACAAGAACACACACACACAACCACATGCACACAAACACACACTCACTCACACACACACACACACACACACACACACACACACACACACACACACCTATCTCACACCTGAGGAACATGTGGTGATAAAACTGGAGCTAATTAAGTGACAGACAATTGAACTCAGGGGAGACATTCCTGGGAATTACTATCAACAACTGGATCAACATGGCAGGGAAGAGAAGGTGTTTATTAGCCAGTTGTTCAGCACTTTTCTTTGCACCAAGGTGCTAAAATGACTTACTGCCTCCACTTTCTCCACCTTTACAGAGAGGTGGCATCCAGTAAGTAGCAAAGAATGCATTCCATAGGAGAGTCTTACACTCATTTTCAAGGATCTAATTTTGAAAGACAGGTAAAAAGAGCCAAGAGTGACTAAACCAAGTACCTACTGCTTCTAAAAGAAATCTTCAAAAAACAACATGAATTGTACATTATATTTCAGTAGCTTGGCTTTAAACAGACCCCTATAATTCTTACTATTTATGCCGTTCATCCAACCTACTGGATATTCACTTTAGCATGAGTCTTTCAATACTGTGACTACTAGAGATAAAACAGTTATCATTTTTGAATGAAAAATATTTTTTTTTGCATTTTTCTACATATCAAAAGGCCTGAAAGAAGAAATGAATAAGAAGTTAGAAAAAAAAGAAAATTTAAACCACAGGCCTCTACTGTGGGTTAGTAGGCTGTAAGGGAGGGCGATGGAGATATCAAGACTAGATCTGCCTCCCAGAGTGCATCAACTCCTCATTACTTCATAGGGGGAAAAATGCTAGTCAGATCCGGATCAATCCACTCCCTTTATTAAATGTTCACCATCATCCTGTGGGTATTCTTCTGATGGATGAAACGATCATGCTAAATATGACATTTTTGGGTCTGAATTCCCTCTATATCCACTGATACATGACTTTAAAGCTATAGAGTCGAGAAAAGAGAGAACAAGAGAGAATGAGAGAGGGAGAGCAAAAAGTAATACATTTGGATGTGTCACTACTGATCTCCCTGAAGCATCAGTATTTTCATCACTATAGCTGCCTGGAGAAAAAAAAAAAGAACAGATAAAAGACATGCACAAAACATGATCCTTCCAGGGAAAGAAAAAGTCAAGATATAATGAAATGTTATCATTATACTTATCTCAAAGATTTATTACACTGTGCTAAAATCTATGTGTCAAGCCATTTTCCTCAAACATTTCAAGGTGCAAAATGTGACGACAATACATGTGGCCTCAGCTTTGCAACTGTCAATCAAATACAATGCATGTTAATTCTATTGCTGCGAATGGACAGATGTGCCAGACAGGAGCCACGTGGGATTCACAGTGACTGTGATTCAAATAGCAAGCCCATGG
This sequence comes from Brycinus macrolepidotus, assembly GCA_037974445.1. Classification (NCBI taxonomy): domain Eukaryota; kingdom Metazoa; phylum Chordata; class Actinopteri; order Characiformes; family Alestidae; genus Brycinus; species Brycinus macrolepidotus. The sequence goes on along the minus strand of JBBPCZ010000002.1, from coordinate 8,771,882 downwards.
ATAAAGGGCAGTGACTGTGCACTCCTCACATACTTGCTGTGTAATTCACCCAAGTAGCTGTTAGTGCCTTGTAACTGAACATTATTGTACAGTGAAATTAAATCTAGCACTCAGCAAGTCAGACTACTTCATTCGGTAGAATGTGCTGTGAGCAATGCGTAACACAGGACAAAAGATCGATCTGCATGACAAATGATGCCAAATGTGCTCGTATTTCCTAAACACATTGTCTTCATGCTGTACAGCCAAGTCCAAATGTGGAGAGCATTGTGGAGAACCTCCAAAAAGCTGTGAAAATCCTAAAGTATTCTACTAACTACCTACTACTGGGATAGAGTGGCGAAATTCATGGTCAGATGTATTCTTTTGTACTCTTAATGTGCCACGCATTCAAGACTGTAGCACGTAAGTACTTTAGCCTAACACATTTCCTGCACACTATCTTCACCAGTTATTCAAGCACTAATTTTGAGATCCAGAAAAGATGATGGATACATGGCTGAAAATTATTTTCCAAAATCACAGCAGCTCTTGGTTTTAAGAACCTCGACTGTCACCACAGTCAAAGGTCATTACTGATACCTCTGATTTTATTTTACACTATGTAATGACAGCATTATATTAAAAATCTATTGAACATCTCATAAGTAATTTCTGACAGACTTAACAAATAAAATCTAACACCAAACTGTACAAAAGTTCCCCTTTGTACAGGCAGTGGTTCTCACAAAACTGTAACACTATAATCCTTGGTCTCTGATCATTGTAATGCACTTCTTATCCTTCCATAGCGAAGACCAATTTCACTAACAACAGCCAAATGAAGGAAAGAGAGGTTGAAGAGAACAGTGGTCGGAGGGGAAAAAAGAGCACAATGTGGTTTTAAGCATTCTCCATTTTTTCCCAAGGTCTGCAAAGGTTAAACTCAAGTGGCTGGTAACAACTCTATTATGTGGTGAGTCCTTCATTGGCCTCCAGAAGCGTAGCATGTAAAACTGCAGAGGAGTCCTCTCCCAGGAGACCCCTGCGCACAGCAGGTTAACCTGTCAGTGCTTTTTTAAGGCCTGATTGCCAAGCCCCCTGTAGCTTGAGGTAAACTGACAATTTTCCATCAGCAGGGAAGGTGGCTTTATTAGTGATGGGGGGGTAAACTCAAGCGCATAGGGCATTGTTCCCTCCAATGGCGGATTAACATATGTGAGGTCCAATCAATTAGCTCAACACTAAGACAAAAACCAGGGCACCTAATGAAGAGAACAGGCCTTCTCCAAACAAGGCAGCGTAAGCAAAGTTTCCCTGAAGAGCAAAACGGTTTAAAAATAGAGGTTTGTGCTACAGTGTGTATTCTAGAAGTCAGGTGTTATTGATTGTTTGAGAGTTTTTCCCCCTGTGGCTGGCAGGATCCAGCAGTTATGAAATCAGGTATACAGTAAGCACTGGGCTGAGGGGTAGGCTGTGGTAAATAGCACTGCCTCTCCACTGCAATCGTGCAAGCATCAGCTTGCTCTTTTTCTCCAAATGGCAAATCAATACATGCTTCAGCTACATATAAACACAGGACTGACACCTGTGCTGCAGCCCTCATGGAACAATACTGTAATGCTAACAACGGCCAAGTAAGGTATGAAAAGTTGGTTGTTTAAGACCCAGTTTGGGATTTATTCCTCCATCTGCAAATGCAGACAAAGGTGTCACGGATGTACATCTCTGAAATGCTTTCCTTTACTCCTTTGTGCACATTTACAGCATGCCTCAACACAATTGGATGGCCACTGGATCATGATCATATAATTTTTCACTTCTTCCATTTTTTTTTGGTCTAAGGTGGCACAAAATGTGTCTTCTTTGACACAACAGATCAAATGCTGGACACAACTGTGCAGCCTCCATCAGTACCTATTACATTCAAAGCTAAAAATCACAGCTGTTTTCAGTGGCTTGGAACCCAGGAAGGTTAACACTCTGCCATGAAGCAAACTAGTGCAAGGGTCTGGTAAGGGAAACAGTGAGAGATTAATAATTCAAGCACCCAACACATATATATACACAAAGAATTAAGGCACAGCCTGACCTTAATAAGTGGACGATGCCAGTGAAGACTAGCTTCGAGTCTGGGGGTGGCTTCCGACCAGCATGGGAGCCATTTAATCCAGCCCTTGATTAACTCATTGCCTGTCCACTTGTCCTACAGACATGTGCTGACATGTCATAATCGTCATAATTCTCATCAGCCTCTGAGCTCGCTCCCTGGTTCCTTGATTAGGGCCCAATTCCCAGAAGGACCTTGGTAAATGCTTAGGCTAATAATTCCCCCTAGCTTCACGCCAATGTTCTGTGGGTCCTTCAATTAAATACACAATATCTAACACACACATACTAACTCTGGATGGACTTGACAGGAGGCAAGACCCTTTTAAGCAATTAGTCCACTTTATTACAACCTCAGCTTTGCTGCTTTATTCCTATGTGGTACAGTTACTGTTTGGTGTTTGGAAGGTGAATGTAGGTCAAAGTAAACAGAAATGGAGAAGAAAAAAATTGAACACATACACACTCAAATTTGTAGTCTTCTGTACCTTCAAATAGCTTCCCTTCTTGTTTCATCAGCTTTTTTTTTTTTACTGCGACAATATCAGTCAGGAGCGCCATTTTTCCTGCAATTCCCTCTCCCTTTGCTTCATCACCAGAAGCTGTCAACAGTGTTTCCCATTTATTTGTCAAGAGTTGGGAAATGGGGGGAGGGCCACTGTGGCTCCCCAATCCACTAGAGCACCCACTAGAGATTGCCATGGCCCGTGCTACCTGTACGAGGCTATCGAAGTGGGAAGTAAGTACCCTCATTTCCTCTGCACCCGGGCGTTGTTTGCTTATCAACTCCACCTTTAAGAGCCAGAGACAGGACAGCCAAGAGACAGCACACAGGCTAACTAAAACACGTGCTGGGCCCTTCAGGGCCATGGTTGTGCCACACAGCTGTGAGCTGCCAGTGTATTTCTCAGAGAAAAATACACTCGTCATTGATGACTGGTATCTATATAAAAAATAAATGCTGTAATGTTTGAGAACAAAAAAAATTGCCATGATTGTAGATGAGCAATGCCTATAAAGATACAAACCTAGAGTTTTCTCTAACAGATCACATCTGTTAAGACTGACTGGTCAGCATTGGCTATACTACCACTAGACTTCTGCTGCAGGTGAAAATAATCTTTATAACCTGTGAATAATTCAAGCCACAAGATTACTGATCCTAAGGAATGATACTGAGTCACAGCTCAGTCCTGTAAGGCCAAAAGTAAGACCAGGGCAGCACTGCTTACAAGATTCATGTGTTTACCAACAAGACATACTCCTATGTATTTTTAGGACGACTATGGCTCAAGCTGCATAAATTTAAATGCCGTATTTTGACTTTCAAACTGATTATAAGACTCATTGTCTAACAACTCTAATATTTTAACTTGGTACTAGTTTAACAAAACTATGCATCACTTCCATTTATTAATCTTTGAAATTACAAGTATGAGCAAGGGATTAGTTTCAGATTACAAGAACAAATGGCAAGAATAAGGATCCTTGTGGACTTGATGTGTGAAGCAATTTTCACCAAATATTATAGTTGCCTATCTTTAAAGCATTTGCAATTAATTATCATGATTTTCACTTTGTCTGCATTCCAAATAATGTCCCAACTGCAGCTTCTCAGTTATGAAGGAATGATCATACATCAGAAATACATCAGAATGATCATACATCAGAAAACTGTCATTAAACGCAATCTGTCCCATTTGTTCAAATCACCATCACTTTGAGCATCAGCTTAACTTGCGTGTGTTGTTGTTCTCCACACTGACATGTGTCAGGTGCTACTTGACTAGCCACTGATGAGCTCACTGACCATGAGTGCCTAGACTGTCAAGGGAATCCAGGCCTCCAGCATGGCAACTTGGCATTCAAAGTCAATCAAATTAGCTCCTTCCAGTTCACTAACCCAAGCAGCAAAGGACCTGCCTTCAAACCAGTCGCTCTAGGCTGATAATATCGATGGAGCGATCTAAAATGCACCCCATGTGGTACGACATACATTGATAAATATGGTGGAAATGAAGCACTTCACTGCACAGTCCTCACATCGTACTCAGTGGAGTGCAGCAGTTATCAGAGTCAGAGATACATCTCCCTTTTACAGTGCCGTGAGCATTGTTTTGAAAGAAAAAGTATCAAATTGGACTAATATTTATACGAGACAAAGATGTTTTTGTTGTATTCGGAGAGCTCTGTGGGCGCTAGGCCTCCTCTTGAGAGGACCAGACAGCAAAAATAAAAAATTAGGATCAGTTTTTCAACTTATGGTACAGGAATCCATTTTGCACAGACTGCTACTGTTTTGATGTTCATCTTCAACCATTCCTGGCTGTTTTAATAACCTTTGGAGGGCCACTTGTGAACTCTTGATGTGGGCAAAGTCACAAAGTTGGAAGCCATTAGATATTCACAGGGATATCAAACCAAGTCCTTAGAGTAAAGGGGGTTTCACTCCACCAGGATTTCTCCATTTGCTTTGGAGATTGTGTCAAAGGTGGAAAAGGGGGGAAATGTAAACAGCAGACAACTGGGAAGAGGCTTGCCTGCAAGAGGTAACTGAGGAGGTCCAGATTCTCTTGATATCAAGTCAGCTATCAACACTCATCCCTCTCAACTCATGTAAATCTTCCTGAATTGTATTTTGCTCTTTTAACTACAGTTAAAATAAAAATTAACCGCAGGGGAGAAGAACACCATGTGCATGTTAAAACTGGTCCTGTAATCTGAAGTTACAAAAAAAAAAAAAAAAGATTTCTCAGGGTGTCCAGACTCACAGTGATATTCCTGGAAGGGTAAAACTGAAGCTGAATGAATGACTTTAAGACAACTTCAAGACTTCAAGTATCTGCCTGTCACAGTCATAATATTTTGGCTGATGATAAATTGCCCTACAAATAGCTGTGGATAACAATTTTATTTTCTTCCGGTTTATTGTATGCCACTATTAAAATGGTCAAATTGGTTGATTGGATATCATTCTTCATAGTTATCAATGCTTAGCAGCTCCCAAAGAAGACAAAAACAGTTTGAGCTCAAATAAACAAACATTTCTGCTTTCTTTTATTTACATGGAACCCATTGAAAAATTATAAAACTACAAAATTAGGAAAATAATTGCAGTCAACTTTCATCTCAGATAATTCCAATCAGATGAATATGTAATAACTGTGACTGGTCTGTTTACATCTGTATATTGTTTATGTGTTTGGGTACCTTTCCAAAAGAACTACAGCACAAAACACATAAAATGATAGAGTGAGAATCACTTTGAAGACAGACTCTAAAACACAGAATATCTTAAAACTTTGGCAGGACAATGTTCTGTATGTTTTAAGAGTTGAAAAAAGACAAATGGGAAATTAAAGTCTTCATCTAAATAAATAAATAAATAAATGCAGATAAAATCCAAATTTCGGCATGTTATAGCAGCTTCATATCAAGAAAACAAACTAGTCAAAAACAGAAGAATATCTGTTTCTATTATTAAGACCTTATAAATGGAACCGTGAGAGCGCCTTTAGGCTCTGCACTTCCCTGATGCAGAAGGCTGCTGTGGATCAAAGAAGTGAAGGAGTGGAGGTGTAATTCAGGGTTTATAGGTGTAGGGAAAATGAAAATTTCTTTAATCTGTCACGGCCTACTTTAAAAAGTAGGGCAAGAACTTGGACTGCTCTTTACAAAGCTGAGCGACACCTTTAGAGTGTCCAGAGGTTCAACACACATAGAGTGCATTTTTCAAGCCAAATAATTTAAATGAGTTTGCTAGCTTATCTCATTAGGGCATGTTTAAGCACTCACCAAAATCCAATATCAGAGTATGTGTGTCTGTCTCAGTCTACTTTTTTGCAGCATCCAAGGAGTCTGTGAGGGACAAAAGTCAACATAAAGCACGAGCAGCTCCAGTGGCTGCTCATGTCAGATAAAAACCTCATTACATTTTTGTTTTTTCTCATTATGATGAATGGACAAATTGAAATATTACAAAAACCCTTCAAACATCCTACTTACATTGATTACGTTAAATAAGAAAGTATTTATTTTTATGAAGAAAAAAAAGTTTTAGGTTTTCTTCTGGAAATTTTTATTTTATTTTTTTTGTGACAGTGCCAAATGTAATATTGAATTTGTTCTGCCGATAAAGTTGTTCATGTAAAAGTCAGATTTCAAGTACATTTTAAACACAACTCCATAAATTTTCACCACTCTTCATTAGTCTGGATTGTTGGTTTAGTCACTGTGGGTGGACAACGATGGACCACTTATGAACCTACAATATATGTTATGAAGACCTTAGCTTTTGTATTGTGTGGGCTAGAAAACAGAGTGCATGTTTCATTTGTATAGTTGCTTTGCTACTGAACACATTCAGCAGAAAAAGTAACTGAGAACAAACACGGTGTTCTCATGTTATGCACAGCTGTGCTTTGCAATTCACAGTTCAAAACCTTGAAAGTCTCACCCAGATATAACCACTTGAAATGAAAAACACTCCTGCCAGGTTAGTCTATATGAAAGAGGGAGTGTTTCGCTTTGGAGGGTATTTGTACGGCCTGGTCATGTTTGTGTCGAATGGGCGGTGCCAATGCCCATTTCCTTCAGGAGTTCGCCTTTTTTGTTTGTTTCTCTGGGCCAGAAGTGACAGCTATTCCCGCTCGCTCACAGAAAGCACATTCAGCTGTGGGAGAAAGGCGGCGTCTGCGCCCACGCCACACAACATGAAAGTCATGGCTCTGTAACACAGGAAACTCAACTGTACATGGACTTCCACATAAACACAACATGAGCTATGAGAGAAAGGGGGACCTCAGAAAGAACTGAGAAAATGTGCATGCTTGTGTGCGTGTGTGTGTGTGTGTGTGTTTGTATGAGAGAGAGAGAGAGAGAGAGAGAGAGAGAGAGAGAGAGAGAGTGTGAGAGAGAGAGAGAGAGAGAGAAAGAAAGCAAGAAAAAGAGAGAGGAGTGAGAGAGAAAAGTGTGTGCGAGAGAGACAGAGAAAGAAAAGGAGAGGAGTGAGAGAGAGAAAGAAAAAGGGAGAAGTGAGAGAAAAGTGAGTGAGACAGAAAAAAGAAAAAGAGAGGAGTGAGAGAGAAATGTGTGTGTGAGAGAGAGAGAGAAAGAGAGAGATCAAAAAGGCTGTAAGACTAACACAGATAATGCAAAAAAAAACATACAAATACATGACCACAGGATTCATTTCCAGATTGGACATGAGCTACAGTATGAGCTAAGACACAATAACATTAGCCTACCTGACAGACGTTTGCATGTACATTTTTGGTTCTGATGTACAGTTGGCTAACATGACATAACCGCTCTGTCTGCTGGTTATTATAGCCTTTAGCATCTCATTAAGTGTTACGTTTAAAAAAGGTGACTGAAAATGATCGAGAGACGTAAAAATGCACTTTAATCCAGAGTGAACTGGTGTCTGAGTCACAAAGCTAAAAATCCTCATCAAGGGGTTGCAGCCATTTCTCCACCGTACACCTTTCACCTTAGCAGCAGGTCGGCGCTGCTCGGCCAATCACAGGCCGAGATTCAGGGTCGTCACCCACTGGTCTAGTCTCTTCCCTGGCAGAACCTGAGAGGAGGCTTCAGTGGCCTCGACCAACACCCAACACACACAACGTCTGGGCTAGAAAGACTTTTCGTCAAATTAATAGTTAAAACGAAACGTAACCGGGACATCTAAATTGATAAATTAGACTTAAAAGACATACGTCTCGTTTTGAGAATGCTCTTGATTTGAGCTTGAGATTTTTTTAGCCTCTATATTCACTTTTATATCTATTTATTTCATTTATTAAACACAGTAGTCTGTCTGTTCTCCTAACGATGCAAAAACAGAGGCCAAATATTTGCAAACCAGTGATTCCGAGTCCCCTAAAGGTGTTAGAATGTCTTCACTTAAACGTATTCATTAAAACTTTTTATAAGGTTTTGTGTTTAATGTGCTTACATTAATTAAACCACAGGCAGAAAACAACAGTGAATAAAATTTAATTCTTCAAAGTTTGCTTTTAAGAAAATTAAGAAAAAAGACCAACGCCACAAAGCATAGACTATTCATAATAAAAGGTATAATAAATTACAGAAAGTGAATTAGCCTATAATAACGAAAGGACAAAAAAATAAGCGATGCAACTCTGGAACGGGGGTCTTTTTTACATTATTTACTGTGGCATAAAGTGAAAGAGTGGGATCCAATCACACTCTTCATGAAACCGCTCAGCAGAGTCTGATACACGTGTGACAATACATGGAAGAGTCACAATAGCTGGAAGACGTCTTTTCCAAAATAAATGACTTTTTTGCTGGCCATACATCTGCACTATTAGGGCCAGTCTCAATTCGTGCGTCATTCACATTAAGCCTGTTTGTTTCTACGTGTTTTTACTCTGATTCCGTAACAGGGCGGATTCACTGTGGGCTCATATGAATTAGCTCACCCTATAAATAAAAGTCGGCACAACCACAATGAAACCCACACTTCATGTGCAATGACTTTGTTCGCAATATCTCACATTTCATTATCTCACTTCGAGCATCACGCTGAATAGCTGACAGCCTGCAGATCGCAGCCATTAAAATCACACTGCTTTCTCTAAATAAATTGCCCCGTTCAGTCCATGTATATCTGAACTGTACAAAAACAAAGCAGGCAATCTCTTTAATTTCACTGTGAAGACAAACGGAATCATCAAGTTTTCCAGCCTCGGCTTCTAAATTAATCATTTTGCAACCTGTGTTAATAACGCACAGTATACTCTACACCTGAAGGCTAATCACAGCACACACGGATTTCAGTATTTAACTTAACACAAGCGTTTAGAACAGTGTATAACTGTGCAAGATCAGTTATTAATATTTACTTCCCAAGCATCGCAATCACTCACACATGCTCAGCTGCTGGGCTGGTAAATAAGAAAGACAAAAAGACATATAAGATGTATCTAAAAAGATTTAAATAGGTTATAAAATATGTTTTATATTGTCATATAATATTACATTGTAATAATTGATGCTAATATTGTAATAATGTTTTTTGTCTTTTTTAAATCTATAACACTGTATCCAAATATTTCTGATCTTTAATTATTTAGTAAACAGGCACATTCCCGTTTAGTGGCAGATTTCGTTAAAATCAGTTGTATGAAGTGGTGTGTGTGTAATCTCGCAGGTGTACTGTCTTTCAGAAGCCTGTAGTGTATCCGTTCACTGAAGCTGCTGCTCTGACCGATGCGTCTGAGCATAAGAGCGCGAGGTTACTGAAGGCCATGACTCAGAACACTGACAACAGCATCAGTCCCTAAACGAACCGGGGATTCAGACCCCTGTTTAAAAGTTCTTTACCCTTCTTTACCCATCTTTAGCTGTGACTAAGGACAAGGTGATGCACAACAGGTTAAACGTGCACTGTCCAAAATGAGTTTTTGAATGTAACGTGCACTTGTGTGTGTGTGTGTGTGTGTGTGTGTGTGTGTGTGTGATTTTTCAGTGGACAGTGGGGAACCCTTTACCTCACTGTTGATTAAAATAATAACGGGTATTACTATTTAAAATAATATTAAAATACTAACAGTCAGCTGCATCACTCGTTTTATTTCACTGCTGTCTGATTTATTTGCGTTTATCAGGTTGCAGTATTATCTGCAGGACCAGCTGAACTGTTCTGTCTCTCTCTATCACTGGTGCCGAACATGGGCCTCACATGTGCAGTTCTCACATCACACCTGAAGCACCGAGACACAAGAGAAGAATTTAAGGCTTTACAGTCTGAAAATTAATTCCCATAAAAGAACAAATGTAATTTTTCTTTTCACGTGCAAATGGGCAACAAATAACCTAATTACACCAACGAAAAAAGCATTTGTATGAAAACGTGGCTTTCTTTAAAGCCAACAAAGTGTTTCGAAACTCAAACACACTCACTTGCATTTTTGTGTCGTTGTTCGTCAGATTCATTACGAGCACATAGAGGATCATCCCCACACTGGCCTGAGACTGAGTGAGCAGACTCTGGACAAGTGCAGAGAGGGGAGTGAGAGAGAGCGCCAGGGCTGGGGGAGGGTGTGCGCGTGGTCGTGTGGTCATATACTTGCAGGTGTGGATGTAATGGGTGGAAAATGAAGGCAGCCATTACTCTAATGATTGGAAGCGGACACATGATGCAGACTCTCCATATCTCTGAATGATTACATTGGTCATCTAGGAGATGAAACGTTGTGAACATCACAATAAATTCTGAAATAAAACCCTAGTATGCAGATTGTGTACACACACACACACACACACACACACACACACACACACACACACACATATATATATATATATATATATATATAT
>JBBPCZ010000002.1:8733424-8746222 GCA_037974445.1 Brycinus macrolepidotus | reverse complement strand
TTTACATTAATTTATAAGTAAATACAGATAAAACTTTATGCTCGATCAGTTTTACACTCATTGGTCCTAAGCAAGTTTTTTTTTTGGTTTTCACATTCATCCGGGATGTTTAATTCCAGTTTGTTTACTCGTGTAAACATTCTATAATCAAACATAGCGCAATAAAATTCTACATTTTTATGTTTTGCTATATAAGAAAATAAAAATTAAGTCATATAAAATGTTTGCAGTTAAAAGAAACGCTGGTCAATTAACTCATGTCTGGGGTATTTACTTTTCCTTTCTATTTATTTCTCCCCTTTATTTTTATTAAGAATTCTGCTTTAAATGTGAACATCGATCAAACATCAAAGATTTATGCAAGAATATTAAACATTTTAACTAGATCTAAAATCACGTTAGATGCAGTTTCCCGTTTTCTATGCAGCACGATGTCGCTGGTTGTGTTCATTACTCGTGAAATACTTTTTTTCAACATTTATTTCAGATATGGTTCGTCATTATTTAACATTACTGATGATTTTTTATTACAATGTTTTCCTCATTTATACACAATACGAACGCGGGGTGGGCCCCTAGAACAAGCTCAAGGAAATGTGGATTGAAAATGTAAATGTAGTTATTCAGTATTTTGTTCATAAATACAGCGCCTGTCCACGTGTGCGCGTGCGTGTGCAGGTAAACAGAGCCGTAGAGACGGATTTGCGTGTAACTTTGTGTGAGCAGAACTTTTTGGAGTGAGGAGCGCAGAAGAGAGTGAGGGGGCGGAACCCCGCTGAGCCCCTGTGCTGAAAGACAGCCAATCGCTTCGTTCTCTTAACTGCCAGTCACAGAAATCTGGCCAATACCCGCAGTGCCATTTCTAAACTGTATTCCCCACTGTGTCCTCCAACTGTTGTATGTTCTGCCAATCGCTTGAGGACAGAGTGGGAAAAGGAGCAAGCAGAGTTAGAGGCAGGACAAAAGAAGTTATATAGAAGGCTATATACATATATTTTAATGTTTTAGAAGGCGTGTAGTAAGGGTAAAAAAACAATAGGAGGGAGTGTGGACATGACAGTGTAGTTATGGAGCCCCCTTTGAGCAAGAGGAATTCGGCGATAAGATTAGCGGATTTGGCAGCGACTCAGCCCCTTCCTCATCAGAATATGACAGGCTTCCCGGGGATAGGGGGGCATCACCCTCACTCCCACCATGCCCACCTCCACCCTGGGGAGATGGGCAACGACCCCGGAGTGGCTCTCACTCCATTTGGACCCGAGCACATGGCACAGACAAATGCTCTCAAACTTAGTCCATCTCAGCCCATTCAAAGCCACCCCGAAGCCCAGACCGCGGCATCTTTCACTTCTTCTCAGACCACAGTTGGTTTCCCCGTGGCTCACCCCCACTCAGGCTACGCAACCAGCAGGGACTTCATCCTCAGGAGAGAGCTCTCAGCCTCTGCTATGCATGCACTTGGCGACCAGCATAGTTCCGCCTCCTCCCCTCATCACCATGGCATGTTCATTTCCCCAACAGGTGCTTATGGGCACACGGAAGGTGGTGCCCATCCACTTTTCACTGGACTTCACGAGCAGGCGGCCCCAGGTGCCCACCACCATGCCCTCAACGGCCAGATGCGCCTGGGTCTGCCGGGGGACATCTACGGCAGGCCAGAACACTTCGGCCACAGGCCCGAGCACTATGGACCGTCCTCACTCCACACTTACAACTCCATGAACTTAAATGTGAACATCGCTTCAGCTCCTCATGGAGCCACGGGGGCGTTTTTGAGGTACATGAGGCAACCCATCAAGCAGGAGCTCATCTGCAAATGGATTGACCAAGAGCAGACGGCGAAGAAGCCCTGCTCGAAAACTTTCAGCACCATGCACGAGCTGGTAAACCACGTCACGGTGGAGCACGTCGGGGGACCGGAGCAAAGCAACCACGTCTGCTTCTGGGAGGAATGCCCGCGCGAGGGGAAAGCCTTCAAGGCAAAGTACAAACTGATCAATCACATCCGAGTTCACACGGGAGAGAAGCCGTTCCCCTGCCCCTTCCCGGGCTGCGGGAAAGTGTTCGCGCGCTCGGAGAACCTTAAGATTCACAAGAGGACGCACACAGGTCGGTGAAACCGAGTCCAGAGTTGCTTTGAGCGATTAGTTTTTAGGCATTTGGGTTCGGGCTGCACTGCCCCGAGTTGCTAGCGCACGCGAGGCTAGATATGTGTCGGCTGTAGCGATAGTGTGTTTATTCCACTCGAAGTGCAGGAGATGCTTTAAAAATACAGGGCATTAGACGTGTATTTTTAATCAGGTGAGGTGGTTTGTGGCTTTTCTGCTCGAGCTGGCTACTTTTGTAGGCTACTTTTGTTTCCCCCAACACACTTAACCTACAGGGAAAATGCTCGTGCTCCGCGCTCCCAGAAGCTTGTACTTTTAATGCGTGGTCTATGAAAGAGTTGTTTTTATAATGCAGAGATGTTTTATTGTATTGACATGTATCACATGCCCCAAATCCAGAGCCAGGAATACTTTTACAGTTTTCTGCTTTTATAATGAGCAAAATCTACAAAGCGATCATGCCCCCCCCACCCCCACCCCCACCCGCTTGCTTGTACCGAAGCAGGCCAAATGCCCCACAGCGCTGGAGTAAAACGCTACGCCTGCATAGTAGCCCATGAAAAAATTAGCCATAGCCAGGGCATGCGTGCAGCAAGCGGCGGGTTTCTCTTCTCTTATTCTCTTATCTTTTTAAACCCCTCCTTACTTGTCTTTTACCCGAAAATTCATGACCGTTGTACGCACGTGTGAGGAAACAAGGCTACGCCATAGTGACGGAGGCCCACAGAGCCCGCCATCTTCACGCGTTTTGTGTAAAAAACAAACAATACAGCCCCTACCAGATATGTATATTCTATACACGGGACACCAGGCCACTGAAACGTTCGGCTCTCGCGTGAACCTTAGACACGGATTTATTCTGTCCAGCAGCCTTGCTGAACCAGAAACACGTGCTCTGCCTATTATTCAGTTCCATATAGAGACATGGTAGAGCCACAGTGTGAGACACCCCCATCCCTTTATGCATTTAATAGTCTGATTAGTTTGATGTGCTCAAATTTAAAGCAGACCACGTTATAACAACACGACCTTGTCGTGCGGCCTGGAGTTCATGTTTCTTGCGGTTCGGAGCACAGCCGAACCTGTTTTTAGTGCTGACCTTTAGTTAACTGGTTATTAATTTGCAGTTTTTATACTAATCCACGTAATGGTTGTTGATGTTTTTTACGTCAGTATTGTTGACGCACTGATGTGTACAGGCAAAAACATATGACAACATGCTCTACATAGTTTGGAGGCGTTGTTAAATAATGCATTTATATTTTGTCTTTGAGACATGAGCAACACGGGAGTGTGGCGCACGTGAAAAGTTAGGGGACATGATGGTTGGAAGTGGGTATCATTAGTGTAGTGCAACATTGGCTATCTGCCTGTAAGAAGAAATGTAGAGATGTAGGCCCCACTGTTTAAAGCATTTCAAGCAGACGTTTCTCTCTTGAGCTCACATGCAAACTGCCCCCTTATTGCCCCCTTATTGCCCCCTGTTTAATAAGGTATATAAAGTTAAATACGGCTCAATCTTCCATCCAAAAACCTGCAACCATTGAGCATTTGAAGAGTACATGTCCAGACAGCCAGCGGGGCGGTGATCAGTTAATATCCCTCTTGCTTTCCTTTTCAGGCGAGAAGCCCTTCAAGTGTGAATTTGACGGCTGTGACAGAAAATTTGCCAACAGCAGTGACAGGAAGAAGCACTCTCACGTCCACACGAGTGACAAGCCTTACTACTGCAAAGTGAGGGGCTGTGACAAGTCCTACACGCACCCCAGCTCCCTGCGCAAGCACATGAAGGTGCACTGCAAGTCCCCTCCGCCGCCCTCGGCCAACTCTGGCGCCACGTACCATCCGGCGTCCGGCGGACTGGGCGAGGCCCTGTCTCCCAGCGCGGAGCCCCACAGGAGCCGCTCCACGAACCTTTCTCCTCAGGTGACCAACCTCAACGAGTGGTACGTGTGCCAAGGCAGCGCCGTCCCCAACCACCTCCACACCCCCTCTAGTGACGTGCCAACGTCGGAATCAGACGACGAGGACTCTTTTAGACATTCCGACCCGAGAACGATGCTCTGATGTGAACACACCGGGAGTATATTTATGTTACTTTCCCACCCCACTGTTGTTGTTTTTTTAAAAAGCTTCTCGCATAAGGATGGAGGAAGGACGCGCAACAGCGCCGCGGATGTCAGATGGTGCAGAGCATCTGCCCTTAACACCCACCTTTTCACCAAACACACCCAAATAACTGCAAAGCAGTGGACTTTGATAGACATTTTGGAACCCTTTTTATTAACAACAGAGAATTAATAAGAGTGAGGCCTATTTTAGGACTGTCTTTTCACCCACAACACATGGGACCATCTCTCGAAAAGCTGGTCACGGGCTGCAGGCTTTGCTCCTGCTCCCTCTGCACTCACAGTGTGCTCTTAGCTGATTGAGTCATATCCAGTCTGTGAAGGTACACAGACACTGGTCGTATGAAACAATAACCGTGAATTAATGTGTGTGCGCGCATGTGTCGCTGAATGGACAGGTTCGTGTAGCTCATGTTCCCCGGAAAAGGTCTTTATAGTGATGTACTGACGTCGAGTGTCTGAGGGACAGCTATTCCTTTATCAAGCGTTCTGTAACATTCCAAAATATTTCCCAGCTGAGAATCCTTTTCAAGTAGGCCTATCAGTGGTATCATATCAGTGTCCAGGGAATATGGTTTATTCTAAAAAAAAATAAAACGAAAAAAGGGAAAAAAAGAAATATTTGTTAAAGTTTATAACTGTGGTCGGGGAGATTTTTTTGTGATATTTAAGGATTATTTAAAACTATATTTTATGCAAAAGCCAATGTAACTCTGGTTTAAGAGTACGAATATGTCCTTTGAGACCCTAAATAATGTAAGACTGACGGGCCTGCATCCCTGACGGATTTGTAAAAAAAGAAATTAAAAAGGCTTATAGTGGTGATGTTTGTGAATGTTGTGGTAATGTCCCAACGATTTTTTTGTTTGTTTTGTACATTGTAATTTATTTGCTGTTATTAATGTTGGTCTGGAATTACAGATACACCAAAGAATAATCTAATTAATTTTGGTGAAATGTAGTGATTTTTTATCGTGTTCTGTAAAAAAAGGTTTTACTTGAATAGATTGTGTAATGTGAAATGTCCATCGCATGCCCTGTGTAGTAACTCTGTCCTTCTGTTGAGGTGCATGGTGCTGTTGATTGTGCTGGGGGGAGCGAAGAGGATCGTGGAGGTCTTTGATGTTCATGTAAAAATTTATGGAGTTGAATTAAAAAAGTGAGAAATGTCAGTCAGCCCTTCAGTGTTGTAATAATGTCACACGTGCTCGTTTCGAATGAATAAAATGTAAAGAGCCTACAAAACAACCCATTTCGTTCTTAGATTCAAAACACTGGCTGGGAAAATCTCTATTAAGGCTTTTAATATTAAAAGCATCGTTTATTTTTATGGCACATTAAATCGTACAAACCAAAAAAAAAAAAAAAACTACTGCTTAGTGCAATTTTTTTCTGGTAAAACTTTTTTTCTTCAGCAAAAGTTTACCCACTCTTAAACCTGCAGCCTATGGTTGACCAGACCAGTAGACCCTTATGAAAGACGGTCAACACAGCCACACAAGACACTCATTGGGAAAATAAGGTATAAAAGATTTCCGATAATAAAAGGAATTTTGCACTGAGAATATGAACACCAGCCCCTTTCCTCATTTCCTCCATTGAAACGCGCTACCACACCTTTAATGTGCCCCCTGTTCAGACTACAGACTCAAAATTGACCAACGCAAGTTGTGCACCGCTTCAAAGCGATCAGCTTCAGAGCGGAAAGGCGGGCGCTTTGAGCATCTTCATGGATTTCTATGGCGATTGACCGTAGAGATACGGAAATATTTGAATTTATATCATATGTATAAAAGCAGCTAAACTGCCTCTAAAAGTCCTCAACTGACCCTCATTACCGAGTGTGACCGCGATGTTTGACTAGACGGTTTCTATATAGGTTTCTATAAGCTGGAGATGGTGTGGATGCTCTTTTGATTGTTCTCATTTGGGACAGTCCCGTGTAGGGAAACGCCACATTTTAGCGCTGTTATGGAGACCGGGTCTGAGTTTAGTGGGAAACTCAGAAAAGAAACGGAGACTTCACATCTAGTAGATGTGAATGTATCACAAACGGTGCGAAGTTCAAGGGCACCTTATAAAGCCGCTCTTCCGCCTCCCTGTAGCGAGCTGGGTCGAAGCGCGGCAGCACCAAAAAACAGCCCCTTCAATTGGAGACACTCTATTAAGATACAGTTGCACTGACCTTAGTTTCATGCCACGTTAGTGCAGTCAATTTGCATTTGATCGCAACCTCTCATATTTTGTCCTCGAACCGTTTCAATCCCGAGGGCATATTCAGGTTTAATTTGAAACAAGCGCCGCCGCACTGCCCACAAACCATCTTTTGTCCACCAAACTATTATTTGCCAAGTGAAAGAATGATCTTTTATTTATTTAAAACAAGTGCCCAGTGGAAAAAAGAAGGGGGGGGGGACAAAATAAACACGATGAAAAATAATCAAAGAGATAGTCCCCTCGGAGTGAAAAGGGGGAACTTCATAAAAGGGCCGAAGCCGTCCCGGCTGAATGAGGGGCGCTTTGAAGTAGAACTTATTATCTGAGGAATACTTCTCGGTTGTCCCAACGACGCTATTGAGTCGAAAAGCGACCCCTTTTGTCGACGATTTTGTTCCCCCTCAGAGCCGTGCCCGTGGAAATCACTTACACGGGCTACCTTAAACATGCAGCCTGCAAATCAGTAACTCCGCGAGTCAGACTTGCAGACGCCACTTTTGCACAGACAAAGCAGAAGTCAGTGTGAAAACGCAGCGAGGTCTCTCCCATCTCGCCTTTATTAGACAGAATAATCACATCAGAGGAGCCTGTTTACTGCAGTCTAGTCACATTTCACACCGACACTTTCTCATTACATTTAACATGCCGAAGATGGCTTTTTTCTTTTTTTCTTTTTCCTTTAGAAAAAGAGTCTAAAAACCATGGTACCTTTTCACTCTGAAATGGGGGTTGAACGTTAATTAATATGCCAAAAAAGACTTAAAACGTCCAAAATACATATGAAAAAAGCACTGAAAGTCTTTCAGAAGTAAATACTTTCCAAACTTGGGCAGGCTAATAAACATTTCTCAGGACACTGGCAAGGACCAGAAATTGTTGCAAAAAATGGTCAGATTTCAGCTTTAGACTGAAGAAATTGTGTGAGTCGTGTATTACTCGTGAAAACCCCTCCGCTCGGGTTAAAGATCTTGTTAAACGGTTCGGGCATGGGAGTCCCGCATGAACGGCTCCCTTTGGGTTTGAGCAGATTCTAAGGCTGATGTTAATTAAACTTACACATGGCCTACCTGCTCCAGCAGCTCAGAACACACGCAACCGCTTTTAGAAAATCTAAAATTGATTTTTTTTGCGATTGTGATTTCGATTCGTGCATACAAACACTACCATTTCCAGAAAGAGTAAAGGGTGCAGAACTTTGATCCCTCTTCTTAAGTCTTACGCACGAAGGTCGTGTTTTGGAAATATAAGTTTCTGTCAGAAGCGGTTGAAAGCAGTTTTTTCTTCCTCCCTCCGTTCTGATTTTAAATCTAGAAAGGTGCTGTCGGAAGATTAGACGAGTTTTACCGCTCCGCCGCAGTGTGCTCCAAAGGGAAGAGCGAGGAAAACTGGGCACATATGCCCCGTCCAGGCAGTGTGCCAAACTCTTCCAAGCACCCTACCTGCCTACTATCTTAAGTTTCCCGAAGAAGTGAGAAAACACGATCCAGTGGCAGCTGTAGCCTACATGCTATCTCTCTGGTCGAGTCCGGGGTTTAATAATAAACAACAAAAAAGTCCCACCGGAGCCGAAAACTTTTAATGGGATCAAACGTCGCACTGTGAGTACTTTTACGGGCTTGTCTGTTTTGGAAATCCAGGTGGCTACACTTGTTTTTTATTTGTATTTTTTGTTTTTGTTTTTTTTAACCCGATTGCCTGTCTTCGTGTCCCTTTTTGGGGATCTCGTGGAAATTCGAATGTGTGCAGTTTGTTGGGCGAGCGGGTTTTCTGGTTCTTTGGACTTTGCACGGCGAATCCCATCCAGGCAGCTGGGAGTTCACCTATTAGCCCCGATGTCTTTCCAAAAAGACTGGTAGAGTTAAACATCTGACAATGGGCTCGACGGGGCGCCCCTCGCCTGACCTATACCCGGTTTTAATAGTTTCATAGGAACTTCATTAAATCCATTACCCAGTGAGCACATCATCGTTTAGTTGTAATTAGCTCTGGAGATAAAAAAAAAAACAAAAAAAGAAAAAATTGCTTTTTGCCACACACAACAAAAAGAGGCGTTCAGTCAGAAAACCTCGTATTTATTTCAGGCATGTAATGTAGAATGAGTCCCGGGCGCTTTTCTGTTTTGACTCGCTGAAGGTTTTACGCAGCTCTTGCACCCTTCAGAGAGCCTTCTCATTAGTGAGGTATGCACCGTGCTCGGTGTGACCAAGGCTGCAAACATGTCTGGAGGGTCCATCGAGTTCTCAGCAAATAATGCCATTCCTAATCTGGAGAAGGAAGTCAACCGGGTGGAAAACAATTGCTTTTAATCATATGTTTATAATTGTCAACGACTTGAAGAGGTAGGAAGTATTAAAAGGCTCCAAAACGTGCAAATCACCAAGCTGCTGCAAGAGAAGGCTTTAAGGGCGTCAGGATTTGCGCAGTGGAGGCTTCCATTGCTGCTGACCTTCAAAGCCAATTTCTCAAATGCACTTCTTGAAGGCTTAGTGGTCCTAATGAATGTTATAAAGAGTGTTTCCTAAGCAGCATTTTGTGTAGGCTTTCTATGAAAAGGAGCCCTTATAAAACAAGATGTGTTGCATGGATTGTACCAAAGACTGTTAAAAATGTAGTTTGTTTTGGCACATTTATTGCCACATGTATTAGCCCATCAAGAGAGCTTACACCTGAAATCACGAACTAAGACACTGTCTCTAATACACTGTAAAACTGTAGACATTTCAGCCTAAAGGAAAATGCATTTGCAAATACATTTTAGTGTCGTCTCAAAATTGCACCGTGGCCTCTGAGCAAGGGCCCTTTGCTACCCAAAAAAACATATGAATCATCTCGCTTGTCTATGGAAGGAAAAGAAAAAAAGTGGACCTAATATCTGGCCTCCCCACAACATCTGTGTGCCTCCAAACTTGGTGCACGTCCAAATGTGGATCCACAGGACTGGGAGGCTTTCCAAAGCACGGGGTGAGGAGAGCAAGGTCGTCCACGGGCATGCACTGGAGCCCATCCCTCGTACCTGGTCCATCCAGCACGCCAACCATACGGCCGAAACCTCGGAGCCGAACTAGCACCTCACCACTCGCCTTGTGTTTGACAGGGCCTGCTTAAAAGCCTCTAAATGGAGGGCTGCACTTCCAATAGAAGCATGTTCCATCCAGGTGGTAAATGCTTGACAGTGTTTGTCCGGCCTTATCCTGGGAAAGGACACCATTTCAAAAGATGCTGTTTGTTCCAGGAGCCACATCACACAGTCACTGTGCTGTGGTCGAACAGGAGCTGAGGAAATTTGACATAGAATTCAGGAATTCTGCAGATATATGTTCATATTCCAGTGATCAGATTGTGCTGGTGACTGGACAATATGTGTCCATACAGTGTATGTCTATTAACAGTACATAAGGAAAGAATTTAAACTACTTCCGTTTTATAATACTTGCATCACGTATTTTAATAAATATGCCTCAGGCCCACCTTATAGCCACATATTACCATTGACTTTGACATGACTGTTCTTATAATTGTTTTTACACATTGAGTACATTTCAGAATGTCTGATTCTGTGTAAACACACAGTATCAACAGAATTCAATCACTGACATATGCTGTGAAGAAAAGAGCAAGGAACAAAAATGCAGTTGCAGTTCCTGCCCCCAAATGAGTCATAAAACATTAAGACAGCCTCATTTTAGTTATAGATCGTGGATAGCCTTCTTTCTAAGAAACTATCGTGCACACCATTGCAGTGCCTCTGAATGCACCTGTAACACCTCTCTCAGAGGAAAAGGTCAAGATTCAGTGTGAAGAAATCATTCCTGCACAGCTGGACCACCACAAAGCACAGAGTGAGGGAGAGAGAAGGAGAGAGACATCAGAAAGCAGATATAGAGCATTCAGGTAACAGTAGTCAGAAAGAGAAAAATATGTTTAGCTATACTGAACAGAGAGGCATGACAACTGTAAGCTCTGATCAGCACCATTTGCATCTTTTCAGCTCAGGTTTGATTGCATACTATATTGTCCTGTTTGCGCACTGCCAGTTTGCACCATCACTAAATATCCAGAGCCCCTCGTCCCATCCATTCAATAGGACAACTAATCCCAGCATGATAAGACCCTAAACTTGCACAGAAGAATCCCCTAAACTGACCCTGTTGTGTCACAGTCCATGCTACAGCTTAGCTAAGGTGGCAGGATGTTCTTAAACATCACAGGCAGCTTTCTCTGTCCCCAGCAGACCTCGAAACAGCCATTAAACATGGCTTTGAAGCGCGATAACTACAGCTTGTAGACCTAAGGGTCCCTCTGTGCTGTTGATGACTTGTTGTTGTACCTGCACCAGGGCTTTCTGAACAGGTAATGCAAGCACTGCAGACCGTATCTCCTTAGTGCAGGGCTTCTTTACCATCTCTGCAGGACTGAATCAAAGTTGCAAAGTTGCAATTTCATACTTTATCTGCTTCCCCGACGCACACAGTAGGTCCGGGCATGGTGATTTGTCTCTACTGGACATCCTGTCCCTGTACAACTCCTGTCTGAAATTTGCATTCAAATTCATTTCTCAACCACAAAATGTTGCTTGACTAAGCAGCAAGCATTTCATTATTGTACTGAACCTGATACTTGCCTCTGTATCAGCTAAATAACTGTATGCATCAAAAGCCATTTGTGCTGTTCAGGTGCTCATTATCATGTTGTATCACAACATAGGGTGTAGTGACTGAATTTATTGGAACACCTGTTTAGTGGTCCTAATGAATGTTAGCATTACCAGATGTTTTAAGAGGCCTACCAAACCTGATATGCCTAGAAACTGCAATAATCTCTTTTTAATAAAAAGGGATCTACATTGTATAATATTACTTTTAACAGCATATCAGACCTTTTTGAGACAGAAATAGCTCACTATCTCCAACTTTCACTAAATCATTGTCCTTATAATATATCTATCCAACTGTATAGTCTGAAATTACCCTTTTTCCTAAAAGCTAGAAAATGATAAATAGATAACTAGGACCCACCAACAGTCCCTCCATGCCTTAAGCCTTCTTCAATTCCTGTAAATGAGAAGGAGAGACAAGTGAACTCACCTGATAAGCCCACATATAAACCAACGAGCAAACCATAAAGCAACGAGGAAACCAGATGATGGAACCAGGCTGGTGAAGAAGTAGTCCCAGTGGAGATTTTAGTGCTCTGTCCCAGTCACAAGACAAATTGTATAATTAGGCTCAACTCTTAGGGGAAAGTCACCTTTGCCCCTTCCTTGACATTTGCAATGGTAAATGACAGAATGTTTCACTAAAATAACAGGGCAAATTAATCTTGGTCACATATAATAATCCTTAAAACTATTAACTCTGCTTTAGACAAATCCTTGTGTTGATTCTCTCTCTCTCTCTCTCTCTCTCTCTGACAGGAGTGAATTAATTTTTTAGGAAAATGATCATCATAAAAAGAATTGTCCAGAAGTGAAATACTGTATACAAACTACACAAACAAAAAGCATAACGTGGTTATGAATCAGTTGATATTTTGGTTAAGCACATTTTCACAACAGAGCATCAAACCTTAGTGCTACATAGTGCTTCAGCAAAGGCAGGTGAGTTTGCACACTGGGCAGCTTTGCCTCCTCCTTGTTTGGGCTCCCAGAGACCCCAGTGCAGTATTAATTCAACGAAAATTATTTCAACATAATCTATTTTTTACCTTTATTTTTTTTATTATTCTTTTGATTTGTTTACTAAGCAGTGTGTGTTTATTTGCTCAGATCTTCTGGATTATTTTTGGAGAGAAAAGTTACAATAACGTTTGTTGATAAATAAGAGAAACTCAAATAATCAAAAAACAAACAAAGTAATCAAGCGGCACTTTTTTGGATCGATTGAAAAGGGTCGAGGCATGGCGAATTAAGATCAACAATGTACGTGTATGGGAGGTTTGGATCGTTTGAACTGCAGTGAAGGGCTACAGTAATGAGCTGTACTTTCTTTCGAACTGTCCGCTCGTCGTCAGCGTTGTAAACCTGTGCGCGCTGCAAGGAGGGGTGGGGTCTGGGGGGCTCCATGCTGCTGGAGACGGCACCTCTCCAGTCGGGCAGCCCCCAGAGGAAGAAGGCTCATTACGCCCGATCCTGAAGCACAGAAGATCCGCTCCTTACCTGAGCATCCCATCTCACAACCCGACCACTCAGAGCAAACCTTACTGTCCCAAACGCCAAGGGCTCTGTGGGGGCTGCCACCCTCATCTGCCTCGCAGTGCCTCGAGTCACATTATTTGCATTATTACACCATTCCCTCTTTAGAGTATTACAAGCTTTAATGTTAATATATATATAGTTATCGCACACT
>JBBPCZ010000002.1:8667196-8703336 GCA_037974445.1 Brycinus macrolepidotus | reverse complement strand
TGAAGCAAACTGATTGAGTTGTTAGAAAATAGATCTAATCATCTAAAAACATCTAAACGTCCCTGCAGAACAGAACTCTTGTTCACACAAGAGAAGATGTAGTTTAATGTACAAATGGATAACTTGACATCAGCTTTGGTAGTTACCAGCAATATTGCAGAATGCAGTGAGGTGACACGAAATGGTCAGGTTTACTCTCAGACGTTTTCTCAATAGCATTTGTATCAGTCATGATACTGACAGAAAACTCACTATAAATTTTCGAAAAAAAAAAAGAAAGCACAAAAGATGCACATGCCACAGACACACATTGTGAAATATATTTATTTATTTAGTGGTTTATTTATTAACAGATTTGTTAATAATTGACCTCTGTGTTATTGTTTTTACTAAATCTAAATCTATTTCACCTGGATATAATTACTGTCACAGCAAAAAAAAAAAAAGAAAAAAAAAAAAGAACATTCCTTAGAGAAAATGTTTTGAAAAAGAGATATGTAAATGTAAAGAAACTTTTAAAGGCTTCACATAATAAGAAAGAAAAATACCGGTAAAAGACATTCACACAGAAGTCCAATTTACCAATTTGAAAGGTTCTTTTTAGAACCTTTACATTATGTGGAAGTTCTGTCAACCTGAAATTCTCATTTGCAAAAATGGTTCTCCCACTGACAGGTTCTTTAGGGAACCAAAAGTTGTTGTTCTCTAGCATCAAATAGAGAACCTTTTCATGCACCTTTTTTTAAAAGAGTGTAAGCATTTTCTTTTTTTTAATCAAAATTAAACAATTTTTTTCGTAAACAAAATGATGTGATTAGGGTGAGTTGGGGGACCCCAAGTGGGACACTGTCTAGGGTCTCAAAATGAGACTGCCCTATTAACCATATAGATGTAGTACACTAGTCAAGACCAAGAAGTATTTTCAGTAACACCCACTGAAGAATTGTCTTGTGTGCTGGACTGAACACAACTAACATTTGCATTGCTTTACATTTTCAGCAGTTCACACAATCTGAATTGTTTATTTTTAGTAGTGTATGACAATTACACACTCAGGGCAGTCAGTAGCTACACCTGTGTGGAGATTTACAGGAGAGCGAGAGAGAAAGAGAGACACGCTCCTTTCATGTCTTCCTGTCTTTCTCTCTCTCTCGTCACTTTCAAAGCAGCAGGCCCATGTCAGGTCAGTGCTACATGACGTCCCGCACCACTCGCAATCTCCCGCACCCTGCTGAGGCTATGTGCTAGGCCCTGGGCAGGCGGGTGCAGAGGATACATCTACACATCCGCACGGAGCAAACTCACTACTTCTCCCCCTCTCACACACGCACTGTGAGCTTATTATTTGTTGATGATCGGTAATGACTGTTCAAGGTGGCTGATCGAAAAATACATCTGAACCAGGGCCTAATCAATATATCTCTTTGCTAAACATAGATAATATTAACATTTCACAGACATAGAGGAAACGACAGAAATCCAGTAAAGCATGGATAATGTCTCTTTTAATAAATATCATGCAATAAAAAAAAAAAAAACATTTACGAATATTTTAAACAGCATCCATTTACGTTTCTGAAGTCTGAGAACTGATAATCATGTTGTTGTAGAAAATGAAAATTGATTTTTTTTTTCTACATCATTTAAACAGAACCTGTCCTTCACATTTGTGTAAATATTTCATGATGACCGGACCAATAGAAATGTTCTAAAATATAATATCTCTTTAAAGTCTCTTCAGAATAAGAGATTAAAATCTTCTGAAATCAAACTACATTAACTTATTTTTAAGTCAAGCATGTTTTTGCCTTCTCTTGTAAAGGTATAATATGGATAATTTTATAATTTATTTATTTATTTATTTTTGGACAGTGACAACCATTGACATTTGACATTACTATCAGTATTAATATCTGTCAGCAATGCATTGTTTTCATCCGTTTCATCCATTTTTCAATTTCATCCATTTTTCAAAACTTCTGCAAAATTAAGCAGTTAAGATGTAAACAAAGTCATTCAGAGTGGTCTGAGGTAAAATGTGTCATTCTAGTATAACTTACCAAGTCAGAATTATTCACAGAGGTGATGGAACAGATACAAATGTTGCCTGATGCCTGAGATATTATTTTATGGTAGTTTAGAGAAGATCTTGGAAAAACAACACACAAATCAAATTTATTTTTTCAGATTTACTAGTTTCACCATGATCAGCATTGTATACAAAACTATACATGCAACTTAAAAGGCTATATTTGGGTTGCGGACATTGCCTTTCCTGATCCCTATGGCTACCACTGAGATCAGTGTGTGACAACTGTTTCACATCAAACCACTCTGACTTACTTTGTATCTCAAATATTAGACTATGCATAAATTTTGAATAATTAGTGAAATTCTAGTTTTTCACAATATCAAATGAACTTGGATAATATGATCAACTCATTAAAAGCAAGACTTATGAGGGCGAGCCAGAAATCATAAGACAGTCTGTATCTCCAAAATGCTAACTTCAGGGCAGAAAGAAAAAAAAAACATGAACCTTAATGGGACATTTCTATTTCTACAGGTGATGAAAGGTTAATTCATTGTAAAGGGCAGTAGGCATTTCCAAAAGGTGTAGAAACAACTAAAAAGTTAGAGAGGACAGATTTTGATATGACAGCAATGCTATATAATATTTATATAAAACTGACCAAAGAGTGAATAAACCAACTAGTCAACTGCCTCTCAAACCCATTTCTCTTTTTCATCACCCGACCCAAGTGTTTCAGGGGGCTCACGGTGGGTGAGCGAGTATTCTTTGAAGGAGGGAAATCAGAGGGTGGAAAAATCTTGGAAACGGCAACAGAGAGAGTGAGAAAAAAAAATATGAGCACCTGTCGGCAATTAAAAAGGCAAGAAACAGAGACCAGCCCAGGAAATATGAGCACTAATTAAAACCACTAGTTAAAAACTTCCTGCTTCTGGCCTGGACTAGCTGTGAGCTACAGACTGAGGCCCCCTCCCTCCACCTCTCGCTCGCTCACTCCCTTCCTCCACCTAGTTAAGACATTGTGACCCCTTTCAGGTCTTTTCAGGAGGCATGTGGAGCAGCTGAATACTGCAGATTTAGCCTAGGTAGGCTGGGGGTTGGGGTGTCCATGGTTGGGCGGGGTGCTATAGTGAGGGATGAGGGGGCTTGTGGGAGCCACTGGGGTTCCTCCAGCAGCAGGAACGGTCTTCTGACAGACACACGGATGGACAGAGGAGGCCTCTCCATGCCCCCTGGGACACATATGGAGGTGATCAGGAAACATGGGCATTTAATGATGTCACTGTCTCCTGACCTGTGAGGGACCAGCATCCGCACTGAGCGCTTTATAGAGAGCCACGTGGTCTGCTGGCCTTGAAGTTCAGCTTGGTGCTGGTGCATCAGAGCTAGCACAGGCTACTGCATCTGGTAAAGGCAATAGCACTATGTTTAATGAACGAGCTTAAGGCCCACTGAACCTTAAAATCTTACCTGCACTGGGGAAAGATGTTTCTTCATAAACAGTCAGTATTGGCTTTGATATTTCACATGAAGCTTTTAAGATAAGATAAGATAAGATAAGTGGCCCGTTACAGTGACGCGTGAACACACCACAGTACACAGAGTAAATTCTTTCTCTGCATTTAACTCATGCCACCAACGAGGGGCGCTCGGGGAGCAGTGTGTGGGGATGGTACCTTGCTCAAGGCTACCTCAGTGATGACACTAGCAGTGCTGGGATTCGAACCCTCAACCTTCTGATTACAGGGGCAACTCCCTAACCACTAGGCCACCAGCTGCTCCAAACATCTTGTGGGACCGTCCGATCAGGGACATGAACCCTTAGATTAAAAGTCTGATGTTCTACCGACTGAGCTATCTGGGACCCGGATCGTTGCATGGATCAAACCATCATTGCATTTAAACTCCTAAACGTTTTAAGGGTTCTCAGGCTTTCAGACATTCCAAGGTTTTGTGTCACATCTGACGTTAGGTCAGCTTCAAAAGGTCGTTGGTTTCTTGGCTTTAGTTCAAGAAAAACAGCCCATCTCTCTCCTCCTTCTCTCTCCCTGGACTCAGCAACAGGGATGGACTCCTTTTCCCTTTAAAACTGAAAGTATGTTATTGTTGCTTTGAAGAGACCTGAGGTTTTCTCTTTCTTCTGTGGTTATGTATGGAGCGATCAGTGTGTTCTTTAAAGAAGGCAAAGAAAATGTCATGGGTATTTTTAGGCCTTAATTTTTCATATTATGCTAGGCATAGTCTTTCACCATGGGCTATCATCACTGCAGTTCAACACTGGGCCAGACAGATCCTGACTAAAGGTACTGGAATGGAAGAAACTCAATAAACACACAGTCACATTAAAAGTCCAAATCATACTCTGCCACATTATACTTAATAATGCTATCAGTAGTATATGCAAGTGTTCTGTCTCAACAATTTGGAAACCTGAGCTATGCTAATTCAAGCTGATTGTGCCTAATATACTGATAAACTATCCCTGCCCTGACAGCTTTAAAACAAAACAAACCTGGAATTAAGCCATGGTGAGGGAAAACCAGTGTTCAGACATTTTTTTCTTTTGTTAATTGCACTGCATCAGTCTATGAATCTATATCTATTAAGATTTACAAACAATCTTTTGATGTTATATATGTTATAGTTAAATATGAACAAACAGTATTGGTATGCATAAACAAAGACATGTTTAAAAATTAAATGTCCATCTACATGTAATGACCCTGTTCAATTTGGAGAGAAGTGGTCCCGTATCATGAGCTGAATTATTGCCAAAGAGTATTTTTGTTTTTGTTTTTTTGACTAGAGTACATTGTTGCAAGCAGTTGTAAATAGGCCAAATGCCTGTACGCAAATTTGATTTAATTCTCAATACTGGGTTCACAAATTGTTATTCTCAAATTCTGCATGAAAAAAAAATGATGTTTGCATTCAGTTATGGCATAATTTGCTAATGAGACTAGAGGTGTAAGAAATGTGGCACATGAGACAAACCTGCTAGAGTGGTTGTTTGGTGCATCTTAATTAACTGAATCTCCACTCTCCATGATGCACTGTCACATCTCCGCAATGTACACTGTCATGTTTTGGCATTGTGATATCACTATGTTGAGCCTGCTGACAGTGGTCCTGTTTCTCAACAGCATCTTAGTGTTAAGATAATCTTATCTGGTAAAGAGAGTGTGCAGTGAAGAACAAAGACTTGTTAACATACTTTTGGGTGACCAATCCAGACATCATTAAAGTCTTTATTAGGGGTCTGTAGTTTTTCTATTTGAGTGTTTTTAACAACGTTGTCTCTGCGACCGTCTGGAAATTCCTTCACCTTTACCATGTTTCCTACTTCTTGTGTGAAATCTCCTCAACCAATGGCAACATCTTTTAAAAGGACAGTAGGTATGCTAATGATGGCTTTCTTCTAGTTCAAACCCTCAAATAATTTGTCTGTGGACTTACTGTGTTCACTTTTCAAAATTTCTCCCATGGCTATGACTACGACTATAAAATCAGCTTAGGCTTTATATATAGGTGGCTGTTCCCCTCATCTTTTCATAGCTAGTATTTTCAAACTAGCATTCATTTTCTTACTTTGAGTTTTTATTTTAAAATTTTCTCACAGACATCTACCTTTATGTCTGTATCATGCTTCTTTTTTATCTCCTGGATCTACAATTTTATAGAAATGCTGGGTCTTCAGCAAAGGTAGTCCTGGATACTGCTTTGACCTGTTGTCTGCACTCACCCACTGCACTTCTTCAGTGTCTTCCACCTTTGGTAGCATGAGCGCCGGGGGTAGGACCTCTGCCTGAATAATGACCTCTAGGTCAGCCTCAGCCAGGCCACTGGACACCGAGTTCACCCGCACACATTTCTCTGTGCGCCCCAGATTCAGCTCCGCCAGCATCTTTGGGATTGTTTCCCGTGCTGCTGCCTGCAGAAGAGATACACACATGCATTTCACCATTTCACTGCAAAAAAAACAGAAATCTTGGCATATTATATGATCCTAATTGTATTTAACATATCTATGTAACATATCTATCTATCTATCTATCTATCTATCTATCCATCTATCCATATATATATATATACATATATATACATATATTCCCCAAAACTCACATTTATAGACTTAACAGCACAGTTCACAAATGCTTGATTGGAGTTTTGGGGAATTCATGAATAACGCTTGCAGTGAGGCAGGGCACATTGTTTTGCTAAAAGATGCCACTGCCATCAGAAAATAGCACTGCCATGAAAGGGTGCATTTGGTCTGCAATAATGTTTAGGTACATGGTACATGTCAAATTAACATCTTACATGCATGCCAGGACCCAAGGTTTTCTAGCAGACCATTATCCAGGGTCTCACACTATACTGCTAGTTTGCCTTCTTTCCATAGTGCATCCTGGTGCCATCTCTTCCCTTGGTAATCGATGCACTTATACCTGGCCGTCCATCAGACATGGCCACCTCCTTTCATTGCACCATGGTCTAGTTCTAATTGTAGGCACTTTCAGCAGTGGACAGAGGTCGACATGGGCAATCTGACCAATCTGCAGCTATGCAGCTCCATGCACAGAAAGCTGTGATGAACTGTGTGTCCTGACACCTTTCTGTCATAGCCAGCAATAACTTTTTTCAGCAATTTGTGCTACAGTATATGGGATCAGATCAGATGGGCTAGTCCTCACTCCCCTCAATCAGTGAGTCTTTGGTGCTCATGACAGGTGCCACTGTAATATATCAATACTCAGTGTTGTTCAGTTCTCCTGTCAGTGGTTTTATTGCTGTTGCTGGTCAGTGTGTGTGTATATATTATTTTGTAAATTAGCAAAACTGTTTTCTTCTGAAACAAGCAAAACAATCTGTCAATGGAGCAAGATAATTTCAATAGATAAAATTACAAATCAAAAGGTCATCAAAAATGGGATGAATAACATTCTTATAACAATATCATAATGAAAACTTAGATATACTTTAAATATTATTTCACACTTAGAGTTCATTCTTAGCAGAGTTGAAAAACTAGTATTAGGGTCTCAGGCCTACTACATCCTGAGCACAGCAGCAAGTGACTTACACTGACAGTTAGTTAGTAAAAGAATGGGTGACCCAACTGTAAATGCACCATTCAGTGAGAAAATACAAACATAACGAGTCAAATTTGAAGGCTGAATTGTGAAATACACAATTTTTCCATTGTTAAAAAGAGTTTGAAGCAATCTATTTAATTTGACAGTAAGGGCCCAGCATTTGTCTATAACGGACATGCACATACTGCCAGGACAGTGATGTAATACAAAACTCAATTGGGCATTCAGTAATTGCCAAACGCTCACAATGGCGAAAATAAGTGAGGCACACTTCCTGGAAAATTATTTTAAATCTTCATTCATCACTGTTCTTCAAGGAACAAAAAAAACCCCCATTGATCACTGTTATATAAAAAGGACGTTGGTATTAAATGCACAGATCAAGAAATAACAAATAACCAGCATTTCCCAAATTTAAAGAGGAAACAGTGGCTGGCGCCTGGGATTACAAAGTAGAACAAATCCAAGCAAGGGGGATCATCTTCAATGGAGCAAATGCACTCAAGACCATCAAGTCCTAGCGTCCTCACACACTTTCCCCAAAGAACACACAGACACACAGGAAGTGCAAGGAGGGAGGGGAGGAAAAATCAAAGCTAAAGCCAAGCACTAGAGCCTAACGGTGACACAGCAGCACACGCCAGGAGATTCAAACCAGATGTAGCTTCAGTGCAGAGTACAGGGGTAGGGAAACAGGTCTCTGCTGAGCTAAACATGCAGCTCTATCCAGGAGGAAATGTGGTCCGAGTTACGCAGTATGAGGAAACGGTAGCTTAGGAGTTGTCAGGTCAGATCAGAAGAGAGCTGGGACAGCAAGTAGGCTGACAGGGTCTGCTGGTGATTAGCCTGGTTTTTGCATGGAGGCAAGAACTAAAAAGAGGGGGAGGGTGGTGGAACAAAGCTCAGAGGTTAATAGATCTTGAATGAGAAGTTCCTCAGGCCAGGTCATCTTCACACCACACATAAAGGCAAAAACACATACACACCCAGTCCCCATACCATAAGCACATGTCAAAGGTCTATGAAAACAAAACAGATCAAAGACCAAAACACACAAACTAGTGCAGAAACTCTTTCTTCTAGATCAGTAACTGGAATTCACAGTGGGGCGCTAAGGGCGCTGTGGAAAAATGTCTCAAATATCTGTACTCAGTGATTTTTAATTTTGTTAATTTATTACATCTTCTTTGGCAAAATTTAAAACAGTGGTACATGTTTGGTAAACATTCTTTAAATCTCATATACATCCCAACCAACATAATTTACAGCCAGCAAGTGACCGTTAATGAATTAATTACTAGCAAGCAATTCAAAATGACTTAGTAAACAGAAACAAGCAATTTTGCAAGCAAGCTTAGAAATGTGGTACAAATTAATGTTTATATGAGCAGAACAGGACAACAGTTACGAATCCAAACCCATAGTTATGAATACTCTGGTCGCCTAAAGCCAAGTTTGTGGTCCTCTGAAGGTTGTGTGGTGGTCATATGATTTCTCGGAGGATTCCGATAGTGATTCTGATTAGCTGCTTTGTTTTGTTGGTTTTGAGCGTTGCTGACAGAGAATTCTGTAATGATCCAATCGGTGGCTCCCATCTTTTCTATCTCCACTCATACTTTCTGTCTTGGTTTGCTTCATTTCCTCCGGGATCCACAAAGTTTTGATTCTGTTGATTCTGATAACTCGGCAAAAATGATAAGCCAATTCAGAAGTTTTCAAATATGGCATGGTTCCCTTGACAGTGGAGGAGAAAACGACAAAATGCATTTTAACTGTTCTGTACTTTACCATGGAAAAATGCATTAGAAATGAAGAACACTTATGATAAGATGTAAAAGACAAGGGCATGAACATAAAGTCTATTTGTTGTAATCATCAATGACACGCTATTACAGTTTGTTCATTTTAATGTATTACGTTTTAAATATATTTTAACATTCATTCTTTTTTTTTAATCAGGCCTCTAAAATGGTCTGTGAAGCAAGCTGGAATCAGAGGAAAGCACTGTGGTAATGCCAGGAAAGTGATGGACTATGAAGCCATAATTCAAGACCCATAAAGCTGTTACACGGTGGATCCTTTCTCTGAACTTTAGCTTCAACGTCTTTCACCTAATCCAAAGACAATCTTCATGGGGTACTGCTGCTGTATCTAAAGCATTTGTATTTGTATGCTTAAGCAAACAAATATAACATGAGTCTGCATACGAAACTGTTACTTCATTCCATATGTGCTGCAGGAACCTTATATATACAAGCAATTTCCCGCTCTCTTTCTGTGAAAAGTTACTCTGGACAGTCTAATATTTGATTTTCTATCAGTGGGAGGAAGGCCAGTTAACTCACTTCCTCTCAGAGTAAACTGACAGAGAGAACATTCTCGAGAACATCTTAGATCCTGAGGGGCCAAGCTACTCCAAGCTTGAATAAAGCACTTTGAAAAGTGAAATGTTTTACATTAATGGATCTCCATCCAACAAGTTGCTTCAAAGCACGCTCCCCAATCACCTAGCATCCCACAGAGTGGCCTGGAAAAGCCCAGGTTTCAGAGATCTTTGATTCCTTCCATCAAGCCCATCATTAAAGCTTGACACTGAGTCATGACAGCATGTCCACAAAACGCTCAAAACAAAGGATGGACTTTCAAGTCTGGAGATGTTGACCTCCAGTTAAAAAAAAGGCCAGCTCCTTCATGTATTGAGAGCCTCAGAATTTGGACTCCTGCAGTGCGATATGCCAAAAAAAGGAACCGCATGTCTGGATTATTCAGCTACGTCTGGGAAAGGTGTCTGAGTCAAAGGCTAGAAATACATCACTCCTTTATTTCAGGTAAAGATATGTACAGCACCCTCTGTGTAGAATTTACATAACAAGAAAATCTCATTATGCCTGTGTGTTTCACACAATTATTTTATATAACTGCATGCTATGAAAGACATAATTTGGCTTTAAATTGATTAGTCTCAAAATTGACATGTTGGTTGGAATATTTAGTATTATTTTTCTTTCTAACTTCTTTCAGTGTTTTAAAATGACCATGTTTTGATAACATAATCAGTCATTCTCAAAGGGGAAGCAACTGTTTTGAAACATGAGTCATAGTTCCTTCCTTTTTGTCTTTCATCTCTGGCATTTTGTAACCTGCTGAGATACTTTCAATGCCGCTGAAAGTGAGCTGTAGAGATGTGAAGGACAAGCAGACATGTATTCTCTAGGTGTGAAATGCAGGAGAACAGTGTCCAATGGACTGGCTTTGACATGTGACATGAAGAGCATCTGCGGTCCCGTTCCAGTTTAAAGACCAATAGATCTAGCCTTGATTGTATCAACATTTTGCATTTTTCCACATGAGCAGAACTCCTTGACCAGGGTCTGCACTCTTAAAAATAAGGACGACAGAAAGAGTTCTTTGTGTGATGCCGCAGAAGAAGCATTTTGGGTTCCTAAACAACCTTTCATGTAAATAAGTGTGAAGAACCTTTTTAAAATTTAAAGAACCTCCACACAATGTAAAGGTTCTAGGATTAACCCTTAATCTGCAAAAAGAAAAAAATATACATCGTGTGAAGGTTTTACAATACCTTTAAAAGATTGTTCACACGCTCATATCTCAAACAGAAATTGTTGTTTGAGAACTAAAATGGTTATTCTATGTCTCTACTCACTTAAAGAACACTTTATGGCACTTTAAAATAAATAACTAATTAAATAAACAAACAAAAAAAAAAAAACGAGTCTAGACTCTCATGGTAGAAGGCGTGTTCTTTTTTCTGAACCTTATAATTTTCCAGGGCATTGGCTGCCATCTGAAAGAACAAGAGGTTACTGTGTAGTGTTGCTTGGACAGAGTGCAGTTTAACCGCTGGGCACAACTGTGGTGGGTTTAATGTTCATGTGCAGTTTGTCACCACAGATGATAAAATCCAGTGGTGTCACCACATACTCAGTACACTCTTAAAAATAAGGGTGCTAAAGGGTTCTTAGAAGGAATGTAATAGAAGAGGGACTTTTGGTTTTCTTAAGAACTTTCAGTTTATGATTCTTTTTAAAAAAAAACATTTTGTAAACACAAATGCGGCATACAAGTGTGAAGAATCTTTAAAAAGGTTTTTAAAAGTTTTATGTCATGTAAAGGTTTGACATCAATTAAAGGTTTTACCTGCATGTTCAAACCTAGAACAATTTAGGAACCATTACTGTGTAATGCTTAAAAAGTACCTCAGGCCTAAGTCTGAGTAAATGTATTAAAAATAAAACAAGACGAGTGTCTGGACTGAGGAATTGGTTGTAGAACTTTTGCTCTGGGAGCCTCTGATGCTCGTCAGCACTGTTTCAGCTCAACTCACCTCCATGCCTAGCACATCCATGAGCAGATGGAACCTTTCCGAGATGTTTCTAGTTATGTTTCTATTATTCTAATGTCACATCAGTGTGGGAACTCTATCCAGCTGCCTCATCCTGCTGTGTAATGATTAAAAATCCTATTAAACAAGAGGATATGGAGGCTGTAGTGGATCAATGGATTATAGATGCTGGTTCAAATGTTTAAATAATGTATAAGGCACAGAGATAGTTGATATAGTACTACTGGCTGCTCGTTCTATTGAATAAATAGATAAATTAAGGGGCAAAGTATTCTTGTCAGTTAGGCATTTGATTTACACACACTGAGTGAGTGCTGCTGGTGTTTTTCACCCATCTCAAACCATCTTATCTATCTGGATGATTATATTTTAGGTGTGTTCCTCTGATGATATGCAAGCTGAATAAAAATGTGATTACATTGGTGGACACCTATGGAAGCTTGATTGGCCTTTAAAAAAAACTACAACCCATTTAGTACAACCGTCAACCAATTGCCTGTTGCAACTTCAATCTCAACATCAATGGCTGAGAGTACCATAGAGCACAAGTGGCCTTGCTTGCTCTGGATGGGTGGAAAACTGTTTATAATGTCTAATGAAAGGGCAGACTGGGTATTATGGTCTTTTCCTTGCCTTGCTAAATTACATTTCTGGAGATTTGGAGGTTTTGTTATGACAGCAACGACAAATGAAATGTCCAAACTGGCGATGGACAGTTTGGTGATGATACTCTATATATAAAACACTCATTCTGCTCTTTCAAATGTTACACAGAAGCATTCAGGGGCTAGACCAGCAGCTTTGAACCTTTGAGCAATGACTTTATAGCAAAAAACATATATAATTGACAACCACCACCACCACATTATATTTTATCAGATATAGTTTAGTATTGGGGTTTGATTAAATTCCAGAATGATCAGAAAAGTTTGCTGAACATGCTATCAGTCTTTAAACATGTGAATAAAAACATATTTTGGCCAAGCTGGCATGACGTGACCCTAAAAAACAATTTAGTTGCAAATCATTTCCTACCAATTAAAAACTGAGACAGTATCTGTATTTGTAGTTTTTTAAAACACATTACCTGTTCCAAATAAAGTATTCGTATTATCTCTACTGTCAGAAATATCATAACATTACTGGGACATAAAGGTTAGCTGCTAGGTTATCTGGCTAAGAGACGCAGCAGATTACTGCAGCTGAATTTTTTTTGTGTGTGCATTTCATTCCCACAGCCTCACTTTGGGTTATAATGAGCTTAAAATGACAATATGATCTCACTAGTGCGGAAGACGAAAAAGTCATTCCTAAAATATACTACAGGTCAATTTAATTTTTCCTGTACAGTAACTATTCTGTGACCTTCTAAAACGATCCTCAGATAGAGATCCACTGGACTAGAGCAAGAGCTCTCTAGACGTCCTTCAGCCTAGCCCTATACTCAAAATAAATGGACATATCCATGTACTTTGGCACCTTGAATTTTTAAATCACGACAACTCCAGGACAAACAAATGATCACTACCATTTATCATGTTAGCTATGGGGGATCTGTCATGATTAAGTATCATTTCCCCCAACACTTTATGCATATTCTTTTATACATTTATACTAAAGGCCTGACACTCTGGCAGTAAGTGTGCAGCTGTAGACATATGAGAGGTATGCACACTTCCCAGTTGCTGTGACAGTGGATG
The DNA here is from genome assembly GCA_037974445.1 of Brycinus macrolepidotus. Taxonomy (NCBI): domain Eukaryota; kingdom Metazoa; phylum Chordata; class Actinopteri; order Characiformes; family Alestidae; genus Brycinus; species Brycinus macrolepidotus. The sequence continues at coordinate 8,690,145 of JBBPCZ010000002.1, read as the reverse complement.
GAAAGTGAGCTCCCTGCACTGGCTGGCCCCTATTAAACTTCTCAAAGTCCAATCATAAGCCAGTCACATGGATTCAATCAATCTGGTAGCAGCTTCATATGGAACAGCTGTTTATATTGTCTACCATTGACAATAAACAATACTTAATAAAATGATAAAACAAATGTCAATAGTAATAAATCCTTCAATTTTCAGTATTTATAACTACACATACGTTACAGGAGCAATCAATTCAACCTAGAACAACTACCAAACACCAAAAGGCCTTTTCACACAAGACCAAGTTTTATAGACCAAAAATATGTAAATATATCACACAAAAACAAAAGTCTTTGTCAAAATCATACATTGTCTTTTCTTTCACATCAGAGCTCTTGACTGCTTGTTATTTGTTCACTCCATTTTATGCTCTGAGCTCCGAGGTAAAGTAGAGTATCCTCTGCAAACACAATCATGGAGCATTTTAGCATCTATATTTTTTAGCACGCTATCTTTCAATTGTAAAAATGATATCTTTTCACTACTCCCGCTTAGTGAATCCATTTTTTTTCCGTCTTCTTTATGTGGGAGTGTTTGATAAAAGCCCATCAATGTGTTATGAACTGTATGTGCTCATCCATTAAAAATCACCTCAATGTCAAAAGACCTGAACATTAAACTAATATTTTAATAAAATGCTTTATAATAAAAATACTGTTTGTGATGGAATTTTACCTTTTTTAGCCTACCACAGTCACCTGTGGGCTACCCACTGCTGAAGCAAAGCCAGGACTGGAGTAGTGGATCATGGATTGTAAGCATAACAGATTCCACATCTTGATTTTATAGCAGCTATATGTAACTACTGATGAATTGACAAGGTATCCCAGCCTTCCTGTCTATGTTACTATGTATCTATATTACTAGATTTTTTTAAGATATTACGATGGAAATTTTATTACCAACACCAATTTCAGTGAGCAGTTTTCTGGTGATTTCAAGTCAAGTCAAATCAAGTAGGTTTTATTGTCATTTCGACCATATACACACAGCACACAGTGAAACGAAACAACGTGCCTCCAGGGCCATGGTGCAACACAAGAGCAGAACAGAACAAAACAGAACACCACAAGACCACAAGTACAGACAGGACAAAGGAGTGTGCAAGAAAATCACAAGCACAACAATACAATTAGACAAGACAAGACAACAGTCAGTGCAATCAACAGTAGCTACATTCTGGATGAATACAGTATTTTGACAGGTACTGTATTTGCTTATATTGTCACAATATAAGCAAAATCCTCTGATTCATCAGAAGGAATTATGCCAATACTGAATTATCCATGAGATCTTAAACTGATATATATATCAGTCAAGTCCTACTAATAAGTTCACAAAATGTGCCTTGATCCCTAGCTCTCACAAGAACAGACATTGCTACAATCATTAGAACACACTGAGACACCTGGCAGCAGTGATGCTCCAGCAGCCTTCACAAATCCCTTCACAGGATTTCTGCTCATTGGGCAATTAGGTGGCTATGATTGCAGCAATGCTCTCTTGTCACAGCCTCTGTAACTGCATCTTTCCATCAGTAGCACACAGCTGGACAACCCCTCCCCCATCTCACTCAACACTGGCCCAACGTTCCTCCAGATGAGAAATGCACACTTTCAGAGACATGGCATGCAACACTACAAACAGGCCAGTATCTGACCTTGCAATTAATGGTTTTAAGGGCTGACAAAAATAAAAAAAAAATTATCCACAATAAATCATTAATCATAATTAATAACATTCATCTGTTAGTTTAAATATGGCCCTAAAGACAAATTAAAATCAAATTAACAGTGCATTTTGTTTTAGCTATATGAGTGGAGAAAATTATACATATATATATATATATACATACACAGACAGATTGAGAAAGAGAGAGAGAGAGAGACAGACATACACACATACAGTCAGTTGTTCAAACACCTCCATGACAGTAGCCCTTCCCTCTGCTTATTATAGCTCTTAAGGGGAACTGGAGCTTTTCTCCTTTCTTAGTGTGATGCTTGTTGATTTATCCATAGGTCTCACAAGAGTACTGTCAAGCACAGACCGCAGAAAGTGTTGTTTTAAAAGTCATTTAAAAGCTCTATGAAGGAGAGGACTACACTCATGGATTCTATAATGGTGATATACAGTGAATACAGAAAACAAAAACCATGAATAGCCCAAGCAATTTATTTGTTCCAAAATGTAAGCCCTCATATCAAACACACTTATGCGAGTGCGTGCGCACACACACACATCTTAGTGATGAGTGGCAGGTCATTTCTGGCAAAAGCTGGCCTCTCCAAGCTTGCTGGAGCTAGGGCTCGATTTTTTTGGATGCCTCAGATATGTGTTTGTGTTTCTTGGTAGCTGATGGCTTTGTGCCCCTTCTCCTTACTGTGTTGGGTTGTGCTGTGAAGAAAACAGCATGGACCCTCTGCTTAAGCGACACAGGCCCGCTCTCCAGAGGACTGCAGTGCAGCAGTAACCAGCAAGTTTACAGAGAGAAGAACAGGCTTCATATAGCAGCGTGTGGTTAGGAGTACACCTCTAGAAGCACCTCTCTCTCTTTCTGACATATACGCCCTACCCACCCACCCACACACCTTCAACACTGCCTCTCGCATAAACACCCGCTCTTTGAACTTAAGACTAAAACCATCCAGTGCTTTTCGAGGCTCTATATCACATAACAGTTGGCTGCATAAATTATGCTAAAATGGAAACACTGACAGGAAGCCAAAATATTACACTTTCAAATCAGCCCAGTCTGAAATCTAAGACTATAATAGTGTATTATTGAGTGTGATTCGACAAATGAAAGACATGTACCGCACTACTGGCTGGATCCCCCTGCTTCAATGTGTAGGGCTGGGAATTAGCAATTGTAAAAGAATAACAGAGCTGTCCTACACACTACAAATGGGATGGTGTAAAAGATAAATAAAGACTGTGATTGCACTCTTTTCCCAAACCATTCTTCTGCTGCCACCAGCAGGACTGCCACAGAAGCAGCCAGGCTCGCACAAACCAGCTGCCTGCATGTGATGATAAAAGAGGAAAACAGACTAGTGGAGCCTGTGTGACAAAACATTAAATAAAATCCTGTTTTATGGCCATATTATAGACCTGAAAAGGAAAATAGCTGGGTTAGTATATATATAATGACCAACTTCTGAAAAGATGCTATCCCAATATTGTCAGAGATTGTGTCTATCTCAAGCCAGGTCAGTGTTTTTTGAATATTAAATGATGATTCTACTCTCACTGCTAAAATAATAATTCTCCATCTCTCCAATAGGCCAGGAACATTTTGGACTGAACCATATGGGACATTGTACTACTTGAAGAAACCACTGATAGTTAACAAAGTCAGAATGTCCACTACTGAATTGTGAAAGAGACTTTATACAGCCATCAAACCTGATAAAATTACTTACTGATATCCATGTGTGAATATTAAGCTTCCTCGCTACATAAGCCCTTTATCCAATGTCTTCATTTTAAAAATGAGCTGTACGAATAGAATCCTACCACAGAAAATGGAACACTACGTGTAATCATTTTCACCTTCTCAAAGTTTATTCACTTTATCACACAGTTATTACACGGCATAAGAAACTGAAAACAGTAATGGAAATGATGCATTTACTGATATCATGTGGATATCAATTACAAAGTGATTACTGTGACTACTGCAAAAACAAGCATAAGGACAGCAGGGTAAAATACAAATATCTGGCAAACAAGGTGACCAGTGGACTTCCTTGCAATAAAGTGCCTTTTGTGCCTGCTTCACAAAGCAGGATTTCTCAGTAAACCTGGATAACTTAACCAAAAGTCAGGATGTTTCAATAGAAACAGGTGTTACCTCCTCTAAAGAGGAGCTTCTTGGTCTGCATGCTGGCAACGACACATGATTAATAATAAGAGAGTCAGAAAAGGTTCTTCATGTGATGCCACAGAAGAACAATTGTTGGTATTTTAAAGAACCTTTCTGTGGATGGATCTTTAAAGAATGACTTTTAAGATCCATCCACTGAAATGTGATGTATGAGTATGAAGAACCCTTTAAAGCCAAAAAAATGTTTTACATTTTTAAGAACCATTACATTATGTGAAGGTCATACGTTATTTTGTGATGGTTCTTTATTCCATTCAAAGGTTCATCACACTTACACATACATCACATGTACAGAAATGGTTCTTCAGGGAACTAAAATAGTTTTTTGTGGCACCGTTTTTTCATGCTAAAAGTGGAGTAAAAAAAAAAAGGCACTTGTGGCCAGAGCATGGACAGGGCAGGGAAATAGACAGAAATAGGCAGGGAAAGACAGGAAAAAGACTTGGACGAGGAAAGAGGCTTAGTCATAAGTCAGTCTCGCCACCTGTGGTTTAGCAGATCGGATGACCAGTGACAAAGCACCTTGGCCAAAAAAAAAAAAAGAAACGGGCAGAGATGTGCCTTCAAACAGGCGCTCTCTCATTAAAGATTCATCTGAGCCGGTTAGCTGGAGGATCCTGCCTCTGGCAGCGAAGCTGGGGATTTTTGTGGAGCTCGGAGCTGATCAGATAGACTAGGAAAACAACATCCGTCCACTTTCACACTCCAGTGGAAGAGGTGGTCCCTCCCGGCAAGGCTGCGTAGTCTTGCCATCTGGAGAATAAATCGAGTGTGAAGTACAGTATAGTTTGAGACCAAGCTGCGTGGCGGCAGCTCAGCAGTTAGTTCATTAGTTCCAAACTTCCAGGGATTGGGTGAGGGGGGGAGCGTGGAGTGGATCGGCCGCTGGGTGGAAAGCCCCAAACCGAGCGGCGGTGTATAGGGCACCTCTAGCACAACACACACAGATAAACAAACACCCCCCCGGAGAGAGGGAGAAGACAGGTGTAGCCATCAGTGCTAGCTGAAGGGACAGGGAAAGAGATGCACCCACCTCAAACACTCTGTGGAACATACTTTTATGTAATAAGAATGTGTTTGTGTTCAAAGGTTTGTGTGTGCCTGTGTGAGCTGTCCACGGTGATAGTTAACAACCCCAGGTAACACAAAGCACTCAACGGCCAAGGGACAGTTACAGCTAAGATATGTACTACCAATTGCAGACAATTTTTTAACCTTGTGTTAAAAACCTTGTGTTCCAAATCTTCTCATCTTCTCCAGGAGATCAATAAAGTACCATAAAGTTCTATCTTCCTGAACAGTTTTGGCATCTAATGTACACATTAAGCCTGCATAACACAGCTGAAATTTCATATTAGAGCATATTAACCCTGGATATATCATGGTCATCGGTCAGCCTAAATTGTTCTGTCCAAAACTGTTACATTCACTAGACTAGGGAGATATCTAAAATCCTCAACATAGATTTTTGTTATTTTCTTGTAAAAATATATACACATGCCAGTCTTTTAAAATCCACGGTGATTTTATTTTTACATATTCACTGCAAAACAAAGAAAAAAGAATTTGTGTGCATGTAAAACTAGCTAAATGTGTGTGTGAGGGAGACCTCAACTCTGAGAATAGCAAAAATACTGATCATTATTTCTCACTTGTGTTTAATATGAACAATGTCGCCATCACATACATCTTAAGTAACTCATTTTTACCGGTTTACCAAACGAAGGTGATAAAGTATCAAAAATAATAAATTATCAAAAATTTCACTTTTACAGGTCAGGTCTAGTGCCTGACCTGTCTGTCATGAAACTACAATTCATCCAACATACAACCACTCATAAAAAAAAAAGACAAAAAAAAAAACAAAACTATGTATATATACGACCGGTGGTATTGCACGCACACAAAACATAATAACTGTGATATGAATCAGCACTGGAATATGATGGGATCCTAAAAGTCTGAAAAAAGTGGAATCAATCCTTCATCAGATGGTTCCATCAGGGTGAATTCAGTGTTTCATTTTTTTCCCCCTTCTCTCTATTGCTCTCTCTACTCGCAGGCGTGTACGCGTTCAGTGGAGCTGCAGGAGGAAGTGTCATTTAGCAGCGTGGAAAAATAAAACGTCTATCTATAGGTACACACAAACCCCCACGGATTTCCAATTGCCAGGATGGGGAAAACAGCCGAGCGAGTGGGAAGTGAAAGAGAGGGAGCCACAGAGTGAGGTGCTTTTTATTATTGAGTTAATAACTCATTTTTACATTACGCACTAGCGCCTTAGCAAATAAATAATGGATCACAGCTTTCGGCGTACTGTGCCAGACTCTTTAAAGCTAACATATGGTCTTTAAAATTGACTGCATCTTGTACTGAGGACTGTAAGCGCTTGTAGCCTTGACAGATTTATACCATCAAAAAGCTGAGGAGTAATAGGATTATTCGCCGAGCTCTCCATGCAGTACAAATGTTATTTTTCAGGGTGAGCTATTAGCATTTTATCTTGGAGACTAGAGAGAGTGTTAATTCTATCAGGCCTGACAGGAACATGTGCTAGCATAGAGAAAAGACTGCTCAGCTTGGGTAGAGAACCAAGGCCCTTCCCTAATGCTATTTTCCTCCTTTCAGATCACCTGGTCTTAATATTCCCCAGCAGAATAATCCTATACTGGCAGAACACCACTGAAAATCTGACTTTTAGAATGTGTATCTATTTACTTAATAGAAATGTTGCACTTTCAGAGGCACTATTTTGTCACTATTTCCAACGATCAAAAGGGAAAAAGGAATGTGACAGTAAACCCACAGTTTGCACTGAATGGCTGTCAAAGGCTGGATGAAGACATTACCAAGACACCTCAGTGTCACCAAAAAAACGCAAGAACGATAGACTAGCATTACTCTCAAACATCAGTGGACACTTCTGTGACATTTTCTTTCGAAAACCTTTTTCCACTTAGCAATGCGAGAGAGAAATGGGGGGGGGGGGGGTGTAGTTTTAGAAAACACTGAGTTCCATCACCTTTTTCAAGGGGTCACAGTTGTCCATCAAGCTGAGATTGTTTTCCTCCCCTCTCTCAATCAGGAATAGCCCCTGGCCATATCAATCATCTTTATTATCATGACTTAAAAACCTTTGTTAGGTGACTTCTTTCGCCTGGCCTCTCTTTATCCCATGCTCCAATCACAATTTCATGGCAAGCCAAACAGGGCCAATTGGCTGGCTGTGTGGGCGGGTCGAGAATGCTTTTAACCTGCTGCATCTGCCGACTTCCTGCTGCTTTCCCAGTGTGAAGTGAGCACCTTGTTTCAAGTGAATGTGATAGGGGGGCATTTCTTGCCTTTATCACGACATAATGGGAAGGAAATGTGCTTGTTTTAAGCGTAATGCTTAGCTTGCTTTATACGGTGTGATTAAGCACCAGCACCCAGCTGAATGAGGGCTGTAAATGATTTGGTTTTTGCGTGTCAGAGTCAGGTGCTACAGGAATAATGAAGTAAATGAAGTTTGTTGCTGTGGTGGCTACCTTCTTATTAAGGGCCACGCCATCCTCACAGTCCAGGACAGCGCAGTCCACGTCCAGCGAGGTGAGCTTCCTAAGCTTGCGCTCATCGTTGCCCGGTACATAGAGAACAGCCCGTCGTGGTATGTATTTCAGAGATGTCCCTTGGACGTGGTGACCTCGCCGACCGCTCTGCTCCCATGAAATTAGAAGTAGTCTCTGGACCAACCTGGATAACAAATAAACAGATAAATAAACATTATTAATCAGAGGAATCAAGGAATGGAGTCCATGCAGCTTTGGTTGTGGTCTTTTTGCATAACTGCACTTAGCTGCTTCTATATAACAAAAACAGTCCGCTGCACTGTGGTAATAGATTGTTTCTACATAACAATCAATCAATCAATCAATCAATCAATCAATCATGAGTATGAAGGAATGTGGTCTATAAAGCTGTGGCTGCGTTGTACTATGATGGTTATTTCAATTAAACAAAAACACAATCAAGCAATATAAACAAACAATAAGATAAACACGAGCATGAGAAACTATGTAGCTTTGATTTTTGTCTGTGTGCACTGCAATAAATGTTTCTATAAAATAAAAAAACAAATAAACAAATAAATAATCATAGGTACAGAGTTTATTTAAATATGACCAAAGTTTATGTGTACTATGGCAATTAGTTGCTTCTTTTTACAGAAACAAATACATAACCATTGGCATCACTGAACACTGAGTCCATGTGGCCCTGGCTAAGGGCAGTTTGCGCTATAGTAATTAGTGATTTCAAAATAAATAGATTTAATTCACCAAAATATACTTTTTATTTAATGTTGTCCATTTTATGGAAACTAGTTACTTAAAGAAAACACAGTTCATGTCAACATGGTTTCAGTTTATAGGTTAAACACCCTCATTGGTTCACTTTTTGAGTATGTTTGAATGGAGTCTATGTAACTTTGGCCAAGGTCTGTTTGCACCATGTTAATTACTTGTTTTTATATACTGAATGACAAATGGTCATTAAAATAACTGAAAGGAGTCTATGTCGCTCTGGCCAAGGTCTGTTTGCACTTTGGTAATTGGTTGTGTCTATATGACACATGAACTCTGGTGAAAGCTAAGAATGGAGGCTATCTGTGTCTTCATCTCCTTCCTTCCGATACGTTTAACACAATGACAAAACAAAGTTTGTTTTCCTCTAAGCTCCCCATTCAAGTGGATGAGTGCTGCTGACCTGAGCTCTGAGTGCCTCAACATCACCCACAACATCACAGCCAATTGTTCTCCTTTAATGCTAATACACAAAGGCTTAGTAGCTCCAGCTGAATAAATCTATTTAGGGCCAGGGCCACTCCGGGCTGAAAGAGACAGAAACAGCAAAGAGACAGAAAAGGATTACAAAGTCCCGCAAAATAATTAAAGTTTGGACGACACAACAAATTTCCATAATACTTTCAGCTAATTACTCCTGGAAAGAGAGCTAGCTAGCAGCAAACAGTAGCACAGCTAATCTAAAGAATGAAAGCTCTGCCACGAGAGCCAAGATCTTTGTTTCACAGAGCCTAATGAAAGCACTGCTTTATTGCTTCAGCTCCTTCCAACACATTTTATCACATGCACCAGTAGTCGCAGTTATGGCACACACGTTTTAATTATTTGTTCTGTAGGTCGGCCTGCTCAAACAATTAGCGCTAATGAATGGGCCAAATAATTGGGATCACATATAGCTAATTATACCCAGGAACAGTCCTCGTCTGGCTGTTCCTTCCCATTGCTCTCAGAGGGATAATATCAGTAGATTTTGTTCCTTTTCCGTCCAGGGAGGGGGGAGAAGGAGGGGGGTGCATTAGGCTTTGGAAGAAAAAGGGGGTAAAGTATTCTCCTTTCTGCCTTTGTTGTCTAAAGAAGCTAAAGTCACTTCAATAGGCACTTAATCCCATTCTCCACGCTTACGATTGCCTTCCAGTATCAATCAGGCATAATCTCACCTAAGATGATGCAGCTACACCGAGCAATTAAAAGCAATTCAGGTAGTTATAGCTGCGAGCACTTTGCAGGCCCAAGTACACACAGCCTCTGCAGGGATCCTGAATGCTGTACTGTTTAAATTTGGCCAAGAACAATGCCTCTCATGGGGACCAGAAGGAAATATGCAAAAGCTTCTCTTTGGCATGGGCTGAGAAAAAAAAAAAGAGGAACCCACCTTCACATGTGAAATGAAACCCTGCAGCATTTATAATTACAGGCAAAAATAATTCCAATAAGCAGAATTAGTATCTAGTATATCTAGTATCTAACACTGCATAAGTGTGTATGTGTCAAGAAAGTAATATCTAATATATCTACTAGATACTTACAATACAAGATATATTACATATATTATTTGATATATCTACTATAGAAAGCACCTAGTACATTTTTTTGATAAGATCCAAGCAATAATGTGGACACTCAGCATTACTTATAATACACTTTTAACTAATCAATACTAATATACTATATATATATACACACACACATATACATACATATATATACATTATATATATATATATATATATACATACACACACACATTAATGTATATATATATATATATATATTAATCGTGTGTGCGATTTTCATTTTTACTACATTAATGTTTATTTACATTTACTCTAATGTTATAACTGTTCAGATAAAAAACCTTCGGTAGTACTGAATATAGATTTGACATAGATTTGACAGAAAGAAATATTTGTTCTTTTTGTTATAGCAACATCAGGGGACAAAATCGCAATTTATTCATTCAGTTTCAATAATTCAATAACATCGTCATCATGTAAATGCAGGGCCCACATGAACCCAAACATCACATGATTTTTAGAGCGAACTGTTTCTAATTCATCACCAATGTCCAGTAAAGGCAACATTAGCTGCATGTTCCATCCAATTAATTTTTATTACACACACACACACATCTATATATATATATATATATATATATATATATATACTTAATATACAGTCAATAGCTCCAACTCATTCATACAGCTTGCAGACTCTTGTTAGAATGCAGAGGAACTGTAGTTGCTATCGCTTTTGTTACTTTGCTCCTTGTTGATTTATCGACTGGTCTCCCATTAGCACTGGAATGCCCTGCAAAGAATAGCTTTCATATATAAGTTATATATAAGTTCACATACATATATACATACACTACATTTCTTGTGGCCACTTGAAAGAAAAATAAATTAGCATTCAGCTGTGAAGCTTGCACAAAAAAGGCTCTTAAAACAAATTAAAGCAAAGATTTAATAATGGAAAAAGCCCAAGAGGGAAAAAGGGCTCCCTCAATAGACAATTATTAGAGAGATAGTGGACAGAGAGCTGGGGGCAGGGGCACATCCACAGACATTAGCAAAAATGATCTAATAGAGGGACCAATTTAGCACGTATGCTTCCATTTTCCACTCCGCATGTCTTTCAATGTGCTGCAGCCTGACTGCTATGCTGAGAAAGTGAGGAGTTAGCTTCGTTTCGCCCTTCTTCTTTCATTCGTGTTTCGGATGTGAAGCAAAGAAGAAGCCCATTACAGTACAGATATTTGCTGTTTTCCTAACATGGCTCAGCCTTTTGAAATGCACAGGCAGAACCTAACCTCTCACACAGGGACCTGTGCCTTGGGCTGTTTTGTGCAGCAGGGGTTAACATTGATTGCGTGCTCACGAGCAGTAGTACTGTTCACAACATGGCTACAGGAAAATGTGCAGACCTTACCAGACTCGCCTACTGAGAGACTCCAAGTGGGATGTACAGTCATTACACAGAGAAAGGAAGGTGAACTCTTCCTCTAGAAGTAAGTCAAAGGTCCTATACAAGCAGAAACATTCTTTCCCTCCCCCAACCAAACCTATACAATCCAAAGCCATATACTTTTATCTTTCTCTCGGCTTGTTTCCAGCCCCCAGAGGTTTTTCATTTACTGCTGTTAGGAGCCTTTAGCATAATTATAAACAGTTTTATGACAACGTAAAGCAGGACCAAGAATCTAAAGCAGCTTAAATGTCATCTCGCTCAAAAATGTGCCATCAAAAGACAACTGTGTTTTGAGTCATTTTTACAAACACTGAAGAATAGACCGTTCTGTGTTCTCCGTACAAGACAAGAGGAAAAATCCAAGAGCCAGTCAGCAGCGCTCTTCATTAAGGAGTGATATGGCAATATCTCAATACGTAACACTGTATTTGGTTTTCTGAGGTTTGATAAGTTGGAACAGACTAAAAAGAAGTGCATTTAAGTTTGACATATTGTAAAACTATGAATACAATCATTTTAGTCACCATTTCATACACTGCATTGGACTTGATCTCATTAAACAAGGCCAATTATACTCTTATTGTAATTAAAATACTGATGATTTCCAAGATACGCTCAGAAAAGCATGTCACCGTCGAAACAATGTCTTCCTTATCAGATGAAGAAAAAACATTCTAATCTTGTAGAAGTTAATGTAAAAAGATCTTATTTTGAATCATTCATCATGAAATTTTAACACAATGTAAAGGGGGCAAGTGGGATTTTCAAATTATGGAAAGAAAACAACAAAAAATGGAAATGTGAGGATATTGCGACATGACGTGACAAATGGTCACAATAACAATAAATGTCATATTGCTCACCCTTATTTCAGACGATCTTTCAGTTTAGAAAACCCAGCCACTTTCATTTTGAATATTCAAAGTACCACAGACAAATGAAAAATAAAGTAAGTAAAAAAGTAAAGTGACCATTCTGTCACACACCACAGCACACAGTGTGAACAGCACAAAATTCTTCTCTGTATTTAAACCATTCACCAAGTGAAGCAGCGGGCAGCCAGGAACACAGCGCCCGGGGAGCAGTGCGTGGGGACGGTACCTTGCTCAAGAGGTGCCTCGGAGGTGCCCCTAGCAGTCTTGGGATTTGAACCCACGACTTTCTGATCGCAGGGCGAATGCCCTAACTACTAGGCCACCAGCTGTAACGGATAGCAGGTTTTCATCATATTACTTAAGGATGTACAATGATATTGGACTCATATCGGTATTGGCAAAAAATTGCTTAAGAAATTACTGGCAGCTGGCAGATGTTCAGGTTAGACTGATATTTCAAACCAATATTAATTTTCAGGTATTAAATTCTCATTTAGGCAAAAGTGGGCTGCTAAGCTAACGTATCATTTTTATCCATTTTACAACATGTGTAATTGGAGAAATGAAGGTTCTATATCTCATTAATGTTAATCAGAGTAGTCCCAGAATTTACATTTTCTAAATGCGTATCTATAAACATCAGTACCAACAGATGAGTAAATGAAAAATGCTGGATATCTTCATCGGCTCATAATAATCAGTGCATCCCTGATATCAAGCTTTTCCAAAAGCTCTATTTACTACATTTCAAACTACAGAAACCCTGGACAGGCTTTCAAAGGGCTTCATTCACAAATTTCACTTTGTCCATCCGGCGCAAATTACTGGGGCCGGACAGAAAATGAATGAAACTGATCATTTTATTCAGGAATAAACTAAACAACATCAGCCTTCAAAGATATTCTGGGCTGAGTTTTCCAAAGGCATTAAGAGCAAAACTGCCACTGTCATACGGTGAGCGAGTATCACTTTGACATCTCTCTCTAGCGTCTGATGGTTGCTGCAGTGTGAGGCTTTTGTTAAACCCTTGTTATTATTCTGTACAAAGGGTAAGCACCGCTCCCCATTAGCCTATACACATTCATAGCTTGGAATGCAGGCTCTCATAACTGTGGAAGTCATTAAATGTTGCGGCATACCGCTCTCCCAATATAAAACAACCAGAATTCCATTTAACAACGCTTCATGGAATTTTCACACTGATTTTCATCCCGGCAATCCAGTCAGGAAAAGTCATCATACACTTGAGCTTATCGCCCAAATATTTATTTGATTACTTGATTTGCCCAATTCTCATTTGGAGTCATGCTTCGCTACGACAGCGATCGCCAGGGGCTAATATTGCTTGCGCTATAATTCAAATAACAAGAAACACAGACGGTGAACAATAAAAGCAAGAAGCCATAAACATTACTGCTACATTACAGTGGTGGTGGAACCCCTCACACCGTTGCCTGTACAGTGCTCCTGCAATACGCAATCTGGTCTTTTTTTTTTTAACTGACTCGATTCCACATCTGGTCAACATTTGCCCCAGCTATTAAACTATGATATATATTGTATAAGTTTAACAATCCCTGAAGTAGGCCCGTATAACATTTGGTGAATTTCTTGAGTTTCTGTACACAGCTTGTATTACTTTATTTATTAATTTATTTACTTGAAAGGTTATCATAAGACAGCGACGCATGTCTACATTTGAGGTTACAAAGACACCGGACAGTGCTGCTGTTCGCGGATTTACTGGCTGAGCTTCTAAAGCATTCTGCTCTTTGGTGCTTTTATGAGGCTCTGGACAGGACTGCTTCTCATTATTTGTAAGCCTGGTGTCCCTCTATACAAGACGCAAGAGAGACTTTGACAGGATTTCTGACTTGTTGGACATTGATTCCGCTCAGCTGCTTCCGAAAGATGCACTCAAGCCAGTGCTCCTGGCTTCCCTCCACATTCTCCCGTAATCTACAGAAAAGACACTGGATTAGTGAGTCTACACTCAATGTTCTCAACCTTCTCCAAGCTTCTAGGTGAAACCTTTCAACCTGTATACAACCTCACTACCCCCAAAGATAATCACTGACATAGTTTCATCTTCATCCAAGAAAAAACCCAAGTATCTCCAAAACAGTAACTTTAAAAGAGAAAGCAAATCGATTTTCAGTTCTAATGGAAGTCAATGTAAAGGTTTTTCCTTTTTTTTCTTTGAAGCACTCCTATTGGTTCATTCATCATGAAAATTTAACACAATATAAAGGACACCTTCAAAGTTGCAATGAAAAAATAGGAAAAATGTTAGCTTTTTGGCACAGTGACAATAAACAACTTCGATAATCAACCTCTTTCATTTTCAGTCTTCGTTTCACTCTCTCTCTCTCTCTCTTTGGGAGTCTCATAATGCAAGAAAGTCTTATGGAAACACCAAAGAGCCTGCCAGAAGCAAAGCTATTCACGCAGCAATTATAATATACATTAGACTCCATAGAAGTCTGGAAAATGGAAACGCATCAGTCTAACCACCACTGTGAACTTTAAAAGAACATGCTGATGACACTTTGCAAAATTGGTATACTGTATATTTAATAGTCTGTTCAATTAACATGTAACAAGTGCTGCTGCTGGGACACTGACATTTCTTTCATTTTTTTCTTCTTTCATAACTTTCGCTTTGGCCCTGCTTTCTGAGAGTGGTGATGATGATCGTACATGTTATTTGTCCATGCCTCTGGAAATTTCATGCTGTTTCAAACTATCAGAAAGAGAGGCAGTCTTGCTGGGTTCTCCAACCTCTATAATGTCAGGTCTTAGGGTTGTATCTCAAAATTTCATTCATACCAAGGAAGGGAGTAAAACATCTCTTGGCTGCTTTTATTATGAAGACATTGGCTATATATTAAAAACATACGCATGCTGAATGCACATTAATGCTCAGTTGCATTAATGCTATTTATAGGTTAATGTATGTACTGAATACATGTCAATAGAAAAGTACACCAAAAAACTGCACTATCCACTATTATATAGTTGGGGCAGGTGGGATAAATGAATTAGAAAGGTTTGTTAAAATTCTCTTTTAACAAAAATAACACCAAAATAAGGTTTCATTTATGGTGTCCAAAATGTCTTATTTTCTAGAAATTATCTTGGACTTCTACGGACCCTGGAAATATTTTTATGAATCATTGGTGCACAATCGTATCACAATCTAAACGAGGAGCCCAATATAAAATTTTAGAGGGCCTCACTGGGCATCCTGTACGACTGCCCTCCCGGCCTCACCAGGAGTTACACCATTGCATACTGCTGCTTTCCAAAGGAAATAATTATTCTATTTCTATTTTTCATTGTAACACAGCAGCTTCCCTTCACATTGTGTGAAACTTTCATCAGAATCAGAATCAGAAAACTTAATTGATCCCGGAGGAAATTGTTCAATGATGAACAGGCCAAGAGAAACGGTCCAAAAATACTTTTTTCACAGCAACTGCTGTTTACGCTGAGAACCAGACAGCATCATAAAATAATGAGCATGTGCCAGCCACACGTCATTCATTGCCATGTTTAATGCTGAAGACCTTTCTCTTCCCTTTGCTCCATAAGTACCCTTTATTCACTTGATTACACTGTTGCAATACTGCTAATTTTCCATTTGTACTCCATTAGATTTGCAACGTAATGTAAGCACCAAGCTTGAACGTGAATTTTGTCTGAATAGCCTGCTGACCAGGAGAGGCAGTTCTGTTAGCTAGCTATTACCTTTTTTAAGGAATTTAAAAAACAAGAAGATTAGTTTCTTGACAGGAAAAGGTTTGGGTAAAACTCCACTTAGGGCTTAAATTCATTAGGTGACATACACAAAGGAACTTTTCAAAAAGGCAAACCTACATCAGTATTTATAAAGAACCTCAGGACACCATCTTCTGAGGTGAAATCACACAAAAGAGACTAAAACAGCCTTCATGACAGTTGACACTTGTTGGAACAAGCCTTTATAAATGTTATGTGGGTTTATGTCAGTAGTCATGAATGTGCCTTATGAAAATAGGCCTTGAGTGAAGTGTTACCAAAGTTTGAGTTCAGAAAGGGGGGAGTAAATTCATTCATGTGCTGTTGGTGATTCCACAGGATGCATTCCTAGATGTATGTACAGGGTTTCAGGGTTGGTTTAGTCCAGCTATGTAAGGACGTAACGTGATATCACTATTTGTATCTGTTTCAGGCTCTAAATATCTGTTTCTGTATTGAGATTTAAACTGGAAAGGGTCTGTATTAAATATTGTTTTCCTTTTTAGAGTTTCTAGCTGACAATAATAACTGCTTAATAATATTTTATATTCTTAGATTGTCAAGAATGTTCAAAATGGTTTGCTGGACATACTTTCAGAATATACTGCACAATGTTGGTGTTAGTCAGAACGAAGTTCTGTACATAGCATTTCATTAAAATGAAAAACAAGAACAAGCACTATGAATGTATATGCTATATTTTTGTAAATATATTAGCACAAATAAACAAAAAATAGGCTCTGCATGGTTTGAATGGTTGGAAATGGTCTGTGTTTTGTTCCAGTCATTCAACATAAGAATAAAAGCATTTCTTTTCTGAATTTCAGGCTACTGGAGAAAACCAGTTATCAGCTCTGATAATAAATGTATTGAGGCCATGGGCTACAGGCTGGAAAAATTAAGGAAAGGAAGCTCCAAGGAAACTATTCAAATGTACATGAGAAAGAAGTGTTTATGGTGAACTTTGACGTCTTATGAGGAAAGATTAATACAATAAATAAAAATAAAATTAGTGTGTCTCCCATCCATGTGTACTTTTATGCATTTAGAACACACAAGATGTTCAATTCAAAGACGTAGGGCATTCCAACTCAGTTCCATCCTTACTGCTATCCACTATTGTGAACCGTTATCAAAGCATATTGCATGCTTCTAATACTCTACCCCTCATCACTGCTTTTTCTTTATCTGGTTAAAAAAAAAAACCTTGTCTAAAACTCTACATTATTCACTTTACAACAAACTATATTGAAAGTTTGCATTTTGAAGAAACACATGCAACTTGTATGAAGAAGACAGCGATTTTGTATCAATGCTGGTTCGGACTGTGTGTAAGTGAATACTGTTTCTGTCCATAAAGAGACACCCAATTCAAACTAAGTACACAGCACCTTGCGAAATGGCTTCAAATAAAACTGTCCGGCAACGCTTGCTGTCAGGTTTGAGCTTGACTGGCTATAAGTAGATTTGTCACGTATAGATGTGATGTCTGAAGCCACGGGCGTTAATCCTTCTGCTACCCTGCACACCCACTTTCTTTGATTCTGATTCTGAACTCCAGGTCCACATCCCACAGTGCAGGATTGTTTAGTTACACTACAGCAGTAAACAAAACCATCCTTCATATAGGGTTTACAGGGTTTCCATAGAGTGGATTTCTAATTGCTGTGTTACAGCCATCTAAGAGTGGTAATACAGTTAAAGAAAGAAACATACGCCATTGTGGCCCACAAGGCAAACAGGAACACCTCTTCAGGACCCTCAAGAAGCCTACATGAAGTGGCTAATCTTAGCATTCTTTGCCTGTCTAAGTGCAAAAAATATATATATATTTCTTGTATTTCATTTTCCTATTCACTGCAGTCGACCTGTGGTGTACACACACGGTTTAACAGGCTGTTTTTGCAGCTTTATTTCCATAGACGTACTGAGGAGTGAAAGTTACGCCTGTAAACGTACTATAAACTCTTATTTTAAAAAAAAAAAAAAAAGTGAGGAAAATGGGCTTCCCATGACATGGTCCCTTTAAGTAATGATCATATCAGATTTACTTTGTGATGTCTACAAGCCCATTCCGTCAGGTTTTACTATTTGGTCTTTCATGAACTTCTAATTTCTGAATTCATTCTGGCTTCAGCACCACAGAGGAATATCTTGTCCAATTTGTGCCTCATGCCTTTCCCCCCACCACCACCCTCCCCCCATCTCATACAAGCACTGTCAACTGCAGTCCTCTCAATATGCAGATTTCACAATTATTTCCAGCGTCTGGCGGAGACAGCAGTAGCTGTGTCTAAAACGCACAAAATTAAGGATTTGTGTTTCTACTTTGCGATAATCAGCATCTTTTTAATATGCAAACTACTTCCAGGATCCGTCAGGGTTTGAGCTTTTAAATTAAATTTAGCACTGAAGGGGTGAAAAAAAAAAAAAAAAAAGAAAGAAAGAAAGAAAAAAACAAGATGAAACAGAAGGGAAATCAATGCTGAGATACATAAACATGAAATAAAGTGGGGGGAAGAAATAAAACGGTCAAAGAATCATCAATATTTATTTCGTTTCCGTGCCTTGTCTTGCCCTCATACCTCCGCCCAACACCAGGCTAAAACAATCCCAATAAAAGCTGCTTCTCAGCATGGGAGCACATTTGTTTTTGAGCCTGAAGACACAAGAGTCAGTCTGAAAAAATGTGGCCAAATTAACCGGGGGCACAGAGGACGGTCAGCTTTTTTTTCTCTTCCCTTCTTCTCCCTTGCACCCTCCTGCTATCGTTTCTTGCTCTCTCACTCTCTCTCCTCTCTCTCTCTCTCTCGTTCTGGCTCTATGAGAAGTATCTGATCCTCTTTAAACAGGATCAGCTGGTGGCTGGTGACCCCGGCAGTAGCACCTCAGAAGTCGGCCTCGGCCGTGCCTTCTTCCCTCCTCTCCCGCGCTCGCCTCATTAGGGTGGATTTTACGCCCTAATCTGCACAATGAGGATGAAGTCATAGCTGTTATCTGCGCTGGCCTATGCATCTCCCTGTAATCTCTTCTGAAGCAGGCTCTGCTCTCTTCTTCTCCTCTCCATTCCACACACTGCTCGACTAGCCTAAAGTCTAAGCTCTCTCCGCAAACCCACAGAGCACGGACACTTCAGCTGTCAAATATCTGTTTTTTTTTCCCCTCAGCCTGTCTGCGGAGCGCTGAAGAAACGTCTATATCCTGCCCAGCTCAAAAAACATCATGAAGAGGGGGGGAGCAATACCACTTTTCTAGTAAAAAAAAAAAAAAAAAAAAATTCTCGTGGTCCCTTGTAACAAACATCTGCCCAGAGACGCAGATGTGCGCCGACAATCGCGTATGGAAATGAAAACAAAGTTTCATCCTGAGATGATCTAAGGAACCAACTGCTCCGCTCCTCTGATTCCTTTTCTCCTAGCGAGATCAAGAGCGAATATTCTCCCATTAATTTTTCTTTAGAAATTATTGAGGGAGGAACATAAAAGGGGAGCGAACAAGAGTTGGGTGTGGGGAGGGCGTCGGGGTTAGCTTTTAACTTAGCATTTTTATTGACTCCGGGAAAACAAAATAAGAGAGAGACTCGCTAAGAGCGTGCACTCGGCAATAGCCATTCAGGCCTTTGGAGCCCCATTGTAGCACTTTGAAGGGCCTGAAAGGAAACCCCACTGGTGGAAATCCAGTGGAACATCTCCACAACAGAGCACAACTGTTCCCTTCTGCATGAATGGGAGGCAGATAAAAGACGAGATGGACTTCTGAGGTACGGCCAAAAACAAAGGCAACAAAAGTGCTGATCATGAGGGAATGACACAACTCGCTGCGGCGGAGGGGCACGGAGAAAAGAGCCGCCAGACAATGGCACTCACAGCCAAGTGACATGCTGAAGAATTGAAAAATCTACACAAGAAGTGCACCCCCTTCTCACACATACACAAACACACACGCACGCACACACACACACTCTCCCCCCAAAAAATCCTCAAGGAGCTGCTGGACGGCTGTGGGGCCAGGCTGTCTCGTAAAAAAAAAAAAAAAAACCTGAGAGAGAGACAGACGGGGAGAGAGGGTGAGGGAGAGAAAGACAGAGAGAGACAGAGAGACACAGAGAGAGAGGAAGAGAGAGAGAGAGAGAGAGAGAGAGAAAGAGAGAGAGAAAAGGCGACAGAGAGAGGCTAACACCGAAACATCCAAAAGAAGGGGGAGAAGGGCTAGAATTGAATTTTCAAAGACAGCCAGAGAGGCCGAGGACGACAGGAAGAGGCTTACAGAGGCCGAAAGAAAGCAAGACAGGCAGGACGAGCAAGCGAGGGGGAGAGAGAAAGAGCGAGCGGAAACCGGCTCCTATCCTGACTGAAGCTGTAAAAGGTGACAGCAGATCAGTGGCATCCCCACACAGAAGAAACACCACCATGGCACCACTCAACACCCACTTTTCCTGCCCGTTTTGTTCTTCAGCCATTCTTCTGAAGTGCCTCTTTGTGCACTGACACAATTAGCTTCTAAACCCCAGAGGAACATTCGCCCCACCCCACTGCCCCCCCACCCTCCTTCCACTCACCGATTCAACACGTGGATGACTCTTAAAAGAGACTTTAGCCTTCCTCTGACTCGGAAAGAAGTCTCAAGTGCAACCCTGTCCTTAAAACACAATTCGTAGTTGCACATTATTTGATTATTATTCCAGGAGCTCACATGCCATGAATAACGTTCCCCTGCTTATTCCCACTATTTTCTTTCGGGAACGGAAAAGACTGTCTCGTGGTTTACACGAGCCAGGGTGTGCTGTCCATTCTAATGGGTGGCAGGGCTTCATTTACAGTTAAATCATGCCACCTCAGAGACTGAGAGCAGACTAGAGGGGCAGAGGAGCGGAGATTTGTTTGACATGTTTTTATTAAACCTTTCCAAACTCCAAGCGTGGTCATTTGCATGCCCCTGCACACATTCTCGCCGATTAATAGTGATATGCATACAGAGAGAGCATTTGGAGTTATATGCAGATTTCTGCTTGAAAAAAAAAAAAAGAGCTACACGAGCTTTAGTGATACTCTTTCAAATGCTTTCCAGGAAAAAGCTGAAAGAAAAACATGTCATTTACAAAAACTGAATAATGAAGTGCCGTGGGTTATGTGGTGAGTGACACTATAACAACTGATAATTATCAGATATGTGCTCATCCACATGTTAATTAAACTAACACGTAATTCCTCATTTACAGTGTATTCCCCCCGGGAGTCTGGTGATTACAGTGAGACAATGAAAATAATGCAAATCCAATTATCCTGCACTAATAATGTTATGACGACAGATACTACACAGTATCTCTTAATTACAATCGACTAATAAACAGAAACTCCCTGACGCTCTGGCATTGTCTTTACAACAAAGTCTCTGAATGCTGTGTAAAACGTGTTACAGTGCTATAAAAAGGCATTCCTTAGGGTGAGAGTAACCTAACTTGTGGCCTCCCAGGCTCGAGCCCCCAGTGGAAAAGGGCCATTGAGGCTGGTTAGCTAAACTGCTACAATGTGCCTGGGGCCGTGAACGGAGCTCATGTTTAACCCTCTCTTTCTTTCCCCCCTCACTTTAGCTGATTAATGGATCAACGCTGTAATTGATTAGCAAGAAGGTGAGAATTAAACCGGAGTTCGGCGCCAATAATGGCCTCTTGACAATAGCGGGCAGCGTAAAATGTAAAATGATAGCCTGCAGCCAGATCGCCATCAAAGCCAGGCGGCTCGCTGAAAGAGGCCAGCCATTCTCTGGAGTGGCGCGCTTCTTTGGGCCTTTTTCTCTTGATAATGCTGTCATTTAAACTGACAGGAACCATTATGGACGTGGCCCGTCAGCTCACCTTCATAAAACAAGCTGTAAAACAGCAAATAACAGGCTTTTATGGCTTCATTATCGGACCTTCTCCAAATCGCTGTGGAGGCGTCGGGATGCTTGTTTGTGTGATGTGTGCTCTTTGTGTGTGTGTGTGTGTGTGTGTGTGTGTGTGTGTGCATGTAGCTTTTCCATTGCATCAGTTCAACTTGTAACTGAGAGTGGTAACAAGGCCTGTTCAAAGACAGAAAAAAAGGGAGAGACACACAGAGAGAGAGAGAGAGAGAGAGAGAGAGAGAGAGAGAATAAGAGAGACAGAGAGAGAGAAAGAGAGAGAGAAAGAGAGAGAGAGAGAGAGAGAGAGAGAGAGAGAGAATAAGAGAGAGAGAGAGAGAGAGAGAGAATAAGAGAGAAAGAGAGAGAGAGAGAGAGAGAGTCCCCTCACTGAACACTCTTAAAAAAGCTCTTCTTTGTCATCAGGTCCGCCACACAAAAAAGAAAGTGCCTCACCATGCGCACCAATCATTATTCAACACATTATTAATTAGCCCACGTTGCCTCTCATATAGTTACAAACTGATGTGATCGGGGCTCCTAATGTTAGGATAAAATGTCCTCACAGTAGGAAGCAAGAGAAGTGGAGAGGAGAAGAACTAGAGAGGAGACAGAAAAAGAGGGGACCAAAGGGGGAAAAAAAAAAACACACAGGCCATTAATAAAAGTACTGCTCCAATGGAATTATTTAAGAGTTACCATCACAGAAGAGGAACACAATGCGAGGGGTGGCCGGGGGACAGATGGAGACTGCATCTGGGAGAGGAAACCTTTTGCCACAGCACCGCGCTTGATGAGCCACGAGTTTTATTTATTTCATGCAAATAGACCCAGGCTTTTCACCAACCTGACAGCGGGGTTGCAAGGTGTCCAGCGTTTGGAGGTCCTGAGCGTTTTTGCTTCGCTTTTGGGAGGGTTTTCGCAGCTCCATATGGGGCACAGCCAGACGAGTGATTTTTACTGTAAGTGGGTTTCGGATCAGGACTGAAATACTCTCTAAAAATAAAAGTGCCTAATAAATAAAGGGTTTTTTTGAGTGATACAACAGAAACACTTTTGGTTCCTTTAAAAAAAAAAAAAAAAAAAAAAAAAAAAAAAAAAAATTTGGTTCCTTTGGATGGGTTTTTAAAAACAAAAAACAACTTGGCACCTTTTTCTTTAAGATTGTGTAAAGTTCTC
>JBBPCZ010000002.1:8590834-8602274 GCA_037974445.1 Brycinus macrolepidotus | reverse complement strand
TCCACACCAGACTCGCTCATCCATGTCTTTACAGACCTTGCTTTGTGCACTGGTGTGCAGTCATGTTGGAACAGGAAGGGGCCATCCCCAAACTGTTCCCACAAAGTTGGAAGCATGAAATTGTCCAACATTGCTTCGTATGCTGCAGTATTGCAACTTTGCTGCAGCATAGCTGCAACAAGAAAAAAAAGAGGTCTAACAAACAATATCTAAAAGCCTTGCAAGGTTTGTTGGGGAGTGCTTTGTTTATCATTTTTGTGTGTTGCCGCAATCTATAGAAGCCTCAATAATGCTAGGATTTTATTTTAGGAGCTGTGTTAACTGAACTGAATGGAACGGAAAAAAATGGTCTCTTTAGGAGCCATGTTGGGAAAAGGGTGTGGAACTATAATTGCAGGCACCTGGAAGTAAAAAGAGGGGGAATTGTTTGTTTGGGACTGTTTTGCTAGGAGAGTCTCAGGGAGAGAGCCCTGTGAGATACCCGTGAAGGCAGCAGTTGGAGGAAAAAGCTTCAACTGGATCCCCTACCTGTACAAAAAAAGGATTTACAAAAGAAGACATGTCGTTCTCTTTGGATGTGTCTTAGGAGCCTGCCTTGCCGGTAAGACCCACCTGATTTACCATTTTTTTGCAATGCATTGCGGTGGACCCGTTTTTTTTTGTTTTTTTTTTTGGTGTTTTTTGGAATTTTGTTGGCAGTCCCTTTTTTTTGGGCTTCTGAAGAAATTGATTGGAACTTTGAAGGACTTGGGGGGCTGCATATTATATTACTGGACTGGTGAGGGTGTTTTGAAAAAAGGGGCTGGTGATTGTGACATCAATTTTGAGCTAAATATATATGTGTTTTGTGTGAAATAGTTGTCTGTAATTAATTATCTATTCAATATTTTTTTGTTGTTGGGAGTTTGGTAGTTTTCATAACTTTATTTTTAAATAGTGTAGTCCGAATTTTTTGTGTGACGTCCCACTGATAAAGTGAGTCAGAGGAATTTGTTACAAACTGATGGAAAAAGGAAGGAAGGTCACATGTGGCAATGCATTCAGGAGATCGTAGGAAGATAATTTGACATATGAAAGCACAAAAAGGAAACAAAGTCATCTATTCTGTCAATCCAATGAGGTTGAGAAATACGATGCTGAGAAACATGATACTGCATAACATTACAATAACATTCTAATTCTAGGCCAAATGCCCCTTTAAGTGTTTGGTGGTGTGAAACGTGTCACAGGTAATACTGATAAAACAGACACCATAGATATTGTAGTGTTTTCATATTTACCAAATGAATAAACAAAAATGATGGGTGTAAATATTTCCATCATGCATGTACTTTAATGGTTATGTTTCTTTTAGGTTCCTTCACCAAGAGTCACCTGTTTCTGTGGGCTTTCTGATAAACCACAACTCCAATTGAGAAGAGAAAAAAAATGCAGAGCAAAGTTAACAGCCTCTCTGCGTAATTTGATCATTGGTGTATTTAAGTTACATGCATAAAGTAATGCCTGTTGCACTGTGTAGATAATATCTCGGTAAGCCCTTGTTTTGTTCGTGAAAGCATGCACCTTTACCGCAAACATCCTTAGTTTAAATGGGTCAAAGCTATTATGCGAGTGACTTTGTGGTCTTCTGGTGAAAAATAATCATATTTTCACATCAAACTCATAAAACTGAAGGATGCAGTGATACACACACTATTGGCTTCAAAATGTAGACTATGCCAGGGCAGAATGCGCAGTCAGATATGTCTTTGAAAATAACATCTCTGACATTTGCCTTGGGTATCTCCCTGTGACTAGATTTTAAAGGTGATTTAGCCAAAAGAACAGTAAAATGACATGTTTTGCCCTGCTCAGTCAAGGCTTATTCTGAGCAGAGCAGTTAAAGGCCCTCTCATGAAGTCTCTGCCACATGCCTCTGTTCATCTTCAGTAAGGAGAGCAGGGGTGGGCTTTCTGCCATCATCACTCAACAAAATCTGACACTTACGCATCTCACCCTTACTTCACCAAACTCAAGCACAGAGAGGAGCATCTGGTGATCATATCCATCTACCCTACTGAATTAACCGTAAGTGATTTGAAGTTTTTGTTCTGATCTGAGGAGCTTTGCTGTGAATATTATCATCATAGATAATCACTGTGTCTTCCATGATGCTGGCAATCTGCAATCTGCAAATGATGACATTAATGGAAATTTAAAGCTGCTACTCTTTGCACCTTTGCATTTCAACTTTGTAGGTCTTCCACTGTCTTTCTCAGCTTTTCCCTTGAGATTCTAAGCAGCTTTCTAAAAAATTTGCAGTTAACCAACCAATTTGTTTTTTCTTCTTTTGCCAGGATGATGGCCACTCAAGCTTCATTGGTTATTTCTCTTGCAACACCAAATACAAGCATGTCTGACCCAACTGAATGCGACATATTCACACACAAGGAAGTGGCTCAGGTCCTTTTCCCCATCTTCTACATAACTGTCCTTATCATTAGTGTCACAGGCAACAGCCTGGTCCTCTTCATCACCTGCCAGAAGAATCGAAAGTTCAACTCCACATCACTGTACCTGATCAACTTAGCAATCTCGGACACCCTCTTCACTCTTGCTCTGCCTGGAAGAATCACCTATTACATCCGTGGCTTTGACTGGCCCTTTGGGGACTTCTTATGCAGACTAACTGCCGTGATCTTCTATTCTAACACATATGTTGGCATCGCTTTCATGACCTGCATCAGCGTAGATCGCTACCTGGCCATGGTGCATCAACAAAGGTGTCAGAGGCTGAGGAAAGCGAAAGTAGTGAGGGGTATCTGTGCCCTTGTCTGGGCAGTAGTTTTGTTGGAGACATCTCCCCTGCTCTTCAAAAGTACAATGAAGATGTGGGGAGACCAACGCACGTGCATGGAGTATGACAGCTTGGGTGGATCTCCAAAGATGGCATATCTGCTTTTGCTTGCCTGTGTGACTGGGTTCTGTATTCCACTAGGACTCATCCTGGGCTGCTACAGCCAAATCACCTCCAAGCTTTCCAGGACGGCCAAGGAGAACCCTATGATCTACAGGTCAGGAAAGAGCCGAAGGGCCAAAAACGTGATCCTGCTCATCCTGCTGAGCTTTGTACTGTGCTTTGGCCCCTACCATGTCAACATCATACAGTTTTTGGTGCGCAAGTTTCTCCGTGAGCCTTCATGTGAAGAGAAGAAGGCCTTCAAGATGTCCCTGCAGGTTACCGTGTCCATGATGAACTTCAACTGCTGCCTGGATCCAGTTATCTACTTCTTCGCCATTAAGACATACAAGCAGAGGGTGATGAGCCTCTTCAAGGGTTATATGCCATCACTATCCTCCAAGAGCATGCCTGAGAACAGCAGCAGCAACACCTGAAAACCACTTTTTAACCAGGAGCAAAATCAATGTGTCATTTTAGAAACGGCTGAACCATTTATGCATGGACTGTTGAAGTAAGACTTTAAAGGAATTTTAAGTGACAATTATATGGTTTGATACAAGTTGGGGTACATGTCCATGTTGAGGGTCTACTGATATACCTTAATGCAAATTAGCATGTACAGTGCAGATAAATGTGCTTTGGTTCATGTTCGTTTAAATAGCTCTTTTGTCCAAAGCTGTTTTACTAAATTGACATTGCAGAGCTGCCAGCCTTCCTAAATGTTGTATGGACTTCCATATTTTATGAAACCTCATTGAAACTGACATGGACTTTTGCCAACCGCCCTGTTACTGAGGGCAAGTATTCAGACAGTGCATGACATTCAGTTCTCTTTGACTTCACATTTGAAAGACACACTTTTCATTTGCAGTGGAAAGTCAGAGTTCAAAGTGTTTGAAAATGTATCCTGTTTTATTGACCTAAGGAAAAACTAGGATTGAGTGCTAACTCACTGATCATTGTTTCGGTTCGGAGCAGTTCAAGCAGTGATGTGCCGAGGCAAGCACATATTTTACCCTGCTCTGCTGATTATTTGATTTTTAGCAATCACGCTCAAATGCATTTAGGTACCAGACATACAGTACACTACTGTGATTGACAGATGGCACTGAAACCACCATCTATCAATAAACTGACATGCAATGACAAAACAGTCACTTGCTTTTAAATATGTATTTTGCTCCCTCCAAGTTCTGTGATACTAATGATTTCAGGAAAGCCACAAAAAGCTAAAAGCTTTCAGTGTGCTTTTCACTATGCAAGGGCAAAACCTTTCGTTGCCTGCAAACATAATGGATCATGAAATGCACTCTCGCTTCAAAACTTTGCCATGTGGTTCTATGAATCTGTCAAGGGTCAAATGGGCAAGATGTTTAAAATGGAGTCCGAACAAGTCCATAGATTTGTGCTTTAATGGTGCTGTAGCTCACAAATATTTGACATGTATAGTAGTATAGTAGTATAATCTTTTCATTTCCTGTTCATTTTTAATTGGTACTTTTCATGATGGTTGCAAAATACCTTTGAAGGTTTGTAAATTAGGTGAGGACAGTGCTGACAAGTGAAATGAAGGATGTGGACCTTTAAAAAAGCTTTATCAAAAGATCAGTCAGCATTTCTTGTTTTAAATTCTCAGTTTCATGGCTGTAATTTACCTGCTTACTGTATTGAGGATTGTACAAAAAAATTAAATGTACTTATGTAACAACAAAAATAAAAGAAACAAATGAGTCTGAGGTCAAATAGCACAGCCTCACTGATTTAGTGTGTCTCATGTTGCTGGAGTGTTCTGTGGGCCAGGGAGTGTCTACAGACAATGACCACCAGTAAAGACATTTTTTGCTCATACAATGGTTTATATCTTTATTCTTCCATTTTGAATGACGTTTTCAAGACCGGCAAGCACTTGGTTCTGTTAAGATCTTTAAATTGGATTTTTCGTTTTGTGAATTAGATGTGTGAATGTGAAGACTATTTCAAAGTTGGAAAAATGTCCATATAATGTGAATGTTCAAGAAAGAATGCTTAAATTGGTGAAACCCCTATATGTGAAGGTTGTTTAAGCATTTAAAAGGTTCCTCACACTCACACATCTGTTTTCAAACATGTTTCTCAAACATGGAACCAAGAGTGGTTCTATGGTGTAGCTCAAAGAACCCTTTGTGGCAAGTGTACATCAATTCTATGTAACATTCTCTAGTGCAACTTAATCTAATAAAAGGCAGTTTTGTGAGATGGCATTAGATCAAAGACCAAATCATGCTACCTCAAAATTCCAGTGATCCTGATTTCAAATCATGAAGTGTGTTCACCTGGTGATTCCTAGTTGGAAACTAATATCTAGGGACAAACTAAACATGACTGATGAGAACTAATTGGAGAATTGAGATTATGGAGAAGGCTGGGAGGAGCAAAGCGGGAAGAGGGGTCTTAAAACGCAAGGAATTAGGTCTACTTAACACCCCAACCCATTACTTGGCTTATTTTGCAGCCTTCACATTTAAGATCATACTGTACCCTTTTCTGATTGTAGCATACAAGTGTTGCATATGTGTGGAATCTGCAGACATGCAAGTATAGCAAGTCTGTGGAACCTACAGAATGTAAATGTAGGGGTAGGGTTCATTTACAAATCTCTGGCATGCAATATAACACACGTTCTTATGATATAAATGGGAAAAAGCCAACAGGCCAAGAAAGTCTCAAAAAATTGGAGGCTACACAGGTTACAATGTATATATGTTGGCATAGTTGTGACTTTTTATAGTGGCCACTACAAGCTGTGGTCCTCCCACAGGATATTCTGCAGGATTGGGCACTTCGAGACAAGCTTATGCCGCTGTGTAACTCCTACTGACTTTGAATCTAAAGCGATGACACTCACAAAGCAAAACTATTTTGTTAGCTCATGCAAGTAAATGCTTAACAAACTTATTTTTATGAGTCGGCGTAGCTTACTTTTGCTTTGACTATCAACATGGTGGCTATGATGTGTAGAGAAACTTTCATCTGTTCCACTAAAGTCTCAACATCTGACATGTTTTACCACACGTCTCTAGGACAAATGTCGGCTTTTAGCAGTTGTTTTAATAAATGTTCTAAAAAATCAAGTCACCAGCATCCGTGTGGGGCTTTAATGGTAAATATAAGAGGAGACTTTGTTCTTATTTCATTTACCATAAAGGATGTCCTATTCTAAAATCAAATGCCATGATAGATACCATCAACTGAGCAGAGCAGTGTCCACTAAACCTGATATTTTATATTAGTCATTTCAAAGTTCAGCATTTCGTAGTCATTTCAAAGTTCAGCATGTGTCATGAAAAGAAACCATTTTTTTTTTAGAAACAGAAAAAAGGCAAAGGGGAAAGAAAAAATCAGCATGTCAGTCTTTTTTTTTTATCCTTTTTATCACTAGATCTTTCTGCATATTTTCTGAGAATGTCTTGGTATTATGTCGAAACGTCTTTGTAGGGTTGATATGCAAAACATAAGAGAACAACGGTAACTCATACCACGAAATTGCTGTAGTCTTCACCGCATTCACTGTATTCATCAAGGAGAGCAGGGAGCAGGCGTATGCCAGCTTGTTTGAACACTGATGTATGTAGGTGTTAGATCTACACGCTGGAGCGACACTGCCACCTTCTCTTTCCTGCCCCATTTTGCCTTGCCTGAACTCTACTACAAGATGGCTTCATAACCACAAACGCACACTGTGTCGCTTCTTTTTTTGCTGCTACAGGTGGTCTGCCATGTTTCATGCATCCACAATGCTAAATATAGATGTGCTATATATGCCAAATTCTAAAAGAGGGTGCGGGGGAGGCATTTGGTTAAGGATGCCTTAGTGAAAGAACTATTACTGCAGATCGTAATGAAAGCTTTCCTAGTTAATAGAAATGCTGGAACTGCTTTCATCAAAAAGTGGTTCCTACAGTAAAGAGTTAGTCGAGTCAAGTCAAGTCAAATTTATTTGTACAGCAGTGTTCGCAACAGACATTGTCACAAGGCAGTTTCACAGAAATCCGAGTCCAAATCCCCCAGTTTGTAAGCCAGAAGCAACAGTGGCAAAGAAAAAAAAACCCTCAGGGCAGGAGCACGAAACCTTGAAAGGAACTAAAGCTCAAAGTGGGTACTCATTCTTCTCAGGTCGACAACTGACAGCACACCCTCAAAGATATTTGGGCCCAAAAGTTAAATCATGTGCATTACATAAATCTAGGGTTGCCAACCGTCCCGAATTGTCCGGGACATCCCGAAATACGGGTGATTTTGATTTGTCCCATCCGGGACAGCTCCAGTCCCGTATTCCAATCACAGCCTCGTCGGCCACTTGCGATCGTTTAATTATGCCTTACGCATGGTATCCCTGTACATTCTCTCCCCCCACCCCCGGTCGCCGTCATCCCTGTCATCCCCCTCCGCTCACAAGCCAAAAGCGGCTAATGTTCAGGTTGTGTAGAAGACCTAAAAAGGTACATTGTAGTAACAATTATCCACAAAGACTTAATAAAGACAGAATAACATAATTTTTCCAATCAAATACCAGCTAGTGCGATTTTTGATTGCAGCACTAGCACAATTCTGATAGTGCTATTCCCATGCTAACTGTTAGCACACATAAAACCCTAAAATCCAACATGAAAGTATTGAATACACCTAATCTATTTTAACCAAACCAAGTTCATTCGTCTGAACTTTCTAATTGTTGGCAACTCAACAAATAACAAATACAAATATTTGTTTGCAACTGTCTTGATAAGCATAATGCAAGTTAGCTAGCTAATGATGCCAATTTCATATCAGGCTAATTTGTTCACCTGGAGTTCAGTTAAGGGGACTACAAGAAACACAAGTGGTGGCTAGGAATATATTATTGCATATAATAGAGATAAGTAGCATCCTGTATTCCAAATCGTCCCCACGCCTGATACATCCAACTATTGCCGAGATATCCGAGAATTTCTACAGATAGCAACCCTCTGTGTTCTACTTGAAGTTGGATGTGTACAGTGTGAGGAGGAACGGTGGCAGAACTGTTCCCTGAGGAGCTCCAGTACTGCACACTACTACAGTACTACTCTTGTTTCTCTAGTTAGTATAAATACCCCCTGTGTTTCAGCCTGTGTTTATGGATTCTTTGTATATCATCCTGTTTTGTCCCCTATGACCTATTTCTTGTGCTAGTTCTGTTAAATATCCTGTTTTTGTTCTTGCCTTTGTTTAATTTCTTAGTCTCTTGTGTTTAAGTCTTGACCTTTAGTATTCTTCTTTGTTAATTTACCCTTGGTGTTTTGCTGTGTTCTTGTTTTCTTTTAAACCAGTACCCCTCGTCTGTGTTTTTGTTTTTGTTTCTTGTTTTTTTCTGTATTAAATGTTTGTGGATCTTACATGTACATCCTGTTTGCTTCTACCCTCACTCATTTCATTGAGAATATTTGGGTTAACAACAGGTCTAGTTCACACCTTACTGATAAAGTTGCAGTGAGTGAAGGGGTGAATTCCTCAATCAACATCAGCTCCATCCATAAAGATTTTCTTATACGTGCAGCACAATTTTCTGAGAGTCACTGCACTGCCTTATCAATATATCTATAAATCACGTAAGAGCGCTGAGTGTCACTGCACCCAAGACGACTCCACAAAAGCCACAAAGTAAGTACACTTATGAATAATAGTTCTTCAACACAAAACATCACATCATGGTGATGTAAGAATGCTCAGGTGTGGAAATATTAGGCCCAGTGTGAATGTGGGCCAGAGGAGGAGTGGGGAGGGGGGGTTCATGCTCGGGCACAGAACAAGGTGACTAGGCCTAGTGTGAGTACTGGCAGGATTGGTTACGCCCCACTCTTCCCTATGTAACTAACAACTGACAGAAGTTGAACGATGCCAGAGTGAAGCAGACGTAGGTAAATAAGTTTTTAATGAACATAAACCACCATTAGGAAAGTAGCACTAGGGCCTCTGAAAAAAACAGAGCAAGCAAAGGCTAGGCTAGGCTTGGATATGCTAAGCTAAGGATACACTCAAAATGTGTGATGCATGTATTGTTACAATTATTATTTTCAATTTTCAGCTCAGTACACAAGCAATTTCCTCACGGATCAATAAAGTTTTCAGATTCTGATTCTGAAAACATGACATAACTCCACCTCTTAAAGCTCACTTCATAGTTTGAGTGTGTGAGTTTTGTTCATAGATTTGAGTGTTCAGTACTGAGTTTAAAAAGTATGAGAGTGTGAGGCCACTTACGGATTCTTAGAAAATGGCAAATGTCAATGCAGGTACTGTGAATATGGTTATTTCTGTTGTTAGGATGTATATTAGATCGGTGAACTAATTTGTTGTATAAATACACTTCTTTTGACCATGTAGTGGGAATTTTTATATATATATTTTTATCAAACTGATATTTTGAATTAATTGACATGCCCTATGTGACTTGTTGGGCGGGATGTAATGAGAAGAAAGTAGCTTAAAGTGACTGTAGGGTGTGACATTAATAGTGTATATAAGGTCTAGCTGATTTAACTGCATTATGTGACAACCACAGAACAAGCAAAGATAAGATAAGGTGAGAAACAACTTTATATATCCCGAGGGAAATTAGCATGCTCAGTGCAGCAGAAGAACAGAATAAGGCAATAGAGATTTTTAAAAAAAAGAAAATAGACAATTAACAAGAAACACTAGTGCGACACAGTTGTAGACATTATTGTAACAAGATAAACTGTAACACTGACATTGCTGTGTGTAAAGATTTAGTGTGCTGTACCAGCAGATCAGTCAGTAGTGCAAAATGGCTTATGAAAGTGACTGTGTTAATGCAATAAGAATAAAATAAATGCAATGAAATAGCAGTAGATGAAGAGGGGATGAGACATTTATAATATTCAGTCAGTTCACAGATGAAAAAAAAGTTGTTATATTGCACAGTCCAATTCTGAACAGAATGACAAAGACTTCACCTACAGAACGGGAAACAGAAGATCACCTTCAGAATGGGAAGGAGTTAAAGAGCCTTATTGCCACAGGTAGAAAGGATATCCTGTGGCATTCAGTTCTGCATTTTCAGTTCTGCAAAAAGTCTTTTACTGTGTGCTCTGATGGCCTATTAAGGAGGCGTGCATGGGGTGGGAGGTGGCTGTCCCATGATGCAGAGAAGCTTCTTCAGCATTTTCCTCTCAGACACCTCCGCCAGGGTCTCCAGTTTGACACTCAGGACAGAAACAGCCTTTTTGATCAGCTTGTTCAGCCTGCATCCGCTGCCTTCACCACACTCTCTACCACAGAGTGGTAGAACATGGTCAGCCTTGTTCTGCAAACATTGAAAGACCTGATCCTCCTCAGTAGGTAAAGACAACGTCTGTGATCTTGGACCAGTCCAGTTTGCTGTCGCTGTGTACCCCCAGGTACCGGCAGTCCTCAACCACCTCCACATCAGTCCCTCTGATGGTGACAAGGGTGGGAGGAGGAGCCTGCTTCCTAAAGTCCACAACCAGTTCCTTTGTCTTTGTGATGTTTAACTGTAAATGGTTCAGCTCACACCACTCAACAAAGCTGTCCACCACACTCCTATATTCATCCTCCCGTCCAATTTCTGCAGGTGGCACGACTGAGAGCTGTACCTGAAAGACGCTCATAAGATTCAATTGAACAAATTGCAGTGGCCATGTGGTTTAAAGAGTGTGGTAGAAAGAATGAAAGAAAAAAAAAACATAACATACCATACTGAAACAAAGCAAGGACAAACCAAACAATGGACATTGAAACAAAGAGACACTAATGCAATAGGGAAAGTTCATTTCATGTTTAAAAGAGAGAAATATTATCTTATCTTATCTTATCTTATATTGGGAAGAAAAAATCATGGTTCATGTCTCCATTCCTTTGAACCATTCATCTGTATGTTTCAGGGAACTAAAAGATATGGAACTCACATCCCTAGTTACTGTGGTATTAGCCTTTGGACCTTAACAAATACTCCTGCTGCTTTCAAGTGCAAGCTAAAGAGCTGAAGACGAATCCGTTCATCCAACATGTGCGTTTTGTGGAGGAACACAAATCATGGAGGTGAAATAACTGGTGTAGCTCACTGGCTTTGGACTGTTTTTTTTGGTGCTTCAACACAAACAAAGCACAAAAATGTGGGTTAATTGTACATATTTAAACTTACTCTACTGTTACCATTCATTATACTTCTTTAATGTTATTTGATTATGTCGAAGACCCTACAGAGGATAGTGAGG
The DNA here is from genome assembly GCA_037974445.1 of Brycinus macrolepidotus. Classification (NCBI taxonomy): domain Eukaryota; kingdom Metazoa; phylum Chordata; class Actinopteri; order Characiformes; family Alestidae; genus Brycinus; species Brycinus macrolepidotus. The sequence goes on along the minus strand of JBBPCZ010000002.1, from coordinate 8,591,078 downwards.
ACAGCTGAGAAGATCATTGCGGTCTTTCTCCCCAAATGATAAGGACATCTACACCACACACTGCATCTGTAAAGCCACCAGCACTGTGAAAGACCCCACACACCCCTCTCACACTGTCTGCTCCCTCCTCTCATCTGGCAAAAGGTTCTGTAGCATATGGGCCTCCACTGCCAGAATGGGAAACAGTTTCTTCCCTCAGGCCATCAGACTCCTCAATCAGAACTGAATCACAAACTGTACCCCC
>JBBPCZ010000002.1:8570684-8590734 GCA_037974445.1 Brycinus macrolepidotus | reverse complement strand
CCTGACTAAACAAGTAGGTTTTCAGCCTAGACTTAAAAACTGAGACTGTGTCTGAGTCTCAAACATTATTCTGAAGAACTGGGGGGGCTTTATATGAAAACGCTCTTCTCTCTGCTGTAGCTTTTATAATTCTGGGGACAAGTAAATAGCCAGCACCTTGAGATGTGAATGAGCATGGAGGTTCATGGAAATACCCAGGGGAGAGGCCGTTCAAGGCTTTATCTGTCAATAGTAGAATTTAATAGATGATACGAAATCTGATTGGAAGCCAATGAAGTCTGGATAATATTGGGCTAATGTGGTTGAATTTCCTGGTTCTAGTGAGGACTGACGCATTCTGGACTAATTGAAGCTTATTTAGGTTCTCGTTGGAGCAGCCTGACAGAAAGCTGTTACAATAATCAAGTCTGGAGGTAATAAAAGCGTGGACTGATTTTTCTGCATCATGGAGGGATGGTGCATTTTTTAACTTAGCAATATTTCATAGATGAAGAAAAGCTATTTTAGTAACAGTACTTATATGTGCATCAAATGAAAGATCAGGATCCATAGTGACTCCAAGATTTTTTAAAACTGACATTGTAAAAACCAGCAAGATCAAGCATTAGACCAGACGGTTTGTTTCCAGCAGCTTTTGAACCTAGAAGTAGGCCCTCTGTTTTATCTGCGTTGAGCAAGAGAAAGTTGTGTGACATCCAGTCTTTAATATCTTTAGTGTAAATAGGCTGAGCGTGCCATGGTAAGTGGTCTGTGGCTACACAGCCTCATAAGCAGCAAGCTGCTATTTACTGTGTGTTCTGACACCATTCTGTCATAGCCATGAACTTTTTCTGCAATTTGTGCTACAGTTCTTCTGTGAGATCAGATCAAAGGGGCTAGATTTCACTCTCCCTGTGCCTCAGTGAGCCTCGGGAACCCGGTTCAAAGATAGTCCTTCCTTGGACTGCTTTTGGTAGGTACTAACCACCTTATAATGGGAACACCCCACAAAATGTGGTGTTTGCAACATTGTGCCAGCAGAGAGAGCCATTGTGTCCAGTAATTTGTACCGCAGGAAATTCAACCAGTGTTAACTGCTGTAAGTGGACACGTGCAGTCACAAATTAAGCACTCATGCCTAAGTCTAATAAGTGTGTATTCTTTCAGATGAGAGAAAATATCTTCCATTTATTGACTGTTGGCCTTGTGGTATTCATTAGAAGACAGCACATCAGACTTATCATACATAACCATACTTAACTACACTCTAGACTCTAGACTCTAGATTAGACTTCCTCACCAACAGATCCCAGAGAGTGAGAGTTAATGGTCACTGCTCTGGATTATCTAGGACATCCACGGGCTCTCCTCAGGGCTGTGTTCTCTCTCCTCTCCTCTACATCCTCTATACAGACGACTGCCGATCTGAGATGGACAACCGTTATATTGTGAAGTTTGCAGATGACACAGTCATTGTGAGCTTGTTGAAGGACGATGAAGCATCACATGGCCCTATCTTAGACTACTTTGTCAACTGGTGTCAGGAAGCTTGTCTGGAGTTAAATGTGACTAAGACCAAGGACATGTGTTTTGATTTTAGGCACAAGGACTGTATTTGGGTACTATAATTGATAAACAAACAAAAGACATGCTGTGTAAAAGAGGACAGCAGCGCCTCTACTGTCTCAGGAAGCTGGCAAAGTTTAATGTAGATAAGTCTTTAATGACTCTTTTTTATAGATCTTTCATTATTAGAGTCAATACTTACTTTTTCAGTTGTCTGTTGGTATGCTCTGCTGAGTGTGAAACAGAAAAACACCATATCTAAGGTTATCAAGGTGTGTTGTAGTGTTATTGGTGTGCAACTAAACAGTATGTCTGCACTGTATGAGAAACAGGTGATTAAAAAGGCTGAATCCATCCTGCTAAATTACACCCACCCTCTGCACTGCGAATTCCAGGCCTTGCCCTCTGGCTCTCGCTTCAAATATTCATTAGCTAGAACCAACAGATACAAACACTCCTTTATACCTTCTGCTGTCCAGTTATTGAACTCTACCAGGAAAATTTTACTTTATTTGTCAGTTTATCTATTCTAGTTATTCTTTTTTGCCTGTGTTTGAAATGTTCGTGGAAATTTGTGTGTAAGTGTGTGCTACCACTGCAAAACAATTGCCCTATCTGGGACAAATAAAGTACTACTACTACTACTACTACTATTATTATGCGGTCATTCTAACAGTTGAAAGAGGATAACGATTCTAGGACTAAATGTAAGTTAAACTAGTCCTGGTGTTTAGAAATCAATCCATGTCACAGTAAACATGTTCAAATGCCTCTTGCCCAACACCCACCGTATGAAGAAGTCAGCAGAAACAGCCACAGCCACAATTTTTTTTCCGTTGAGGTGTTGAAATGTTTATCTCCGCCACCAGCAGCAGCACTGGCAACAGCTTTTGCATCAAGCTTTTTGCAATATAACACACAAAACACATGAGAGAGCAGAATGTGCAGCTGGACTAACTAGGCTCCACCAGGTACTCCAGGCCCAGCTCTATGCACAGCATAATAATTTAACAACAGTGTGTTTACCTACTGTGACATAATACATGCAAGCACTCAAGTGGCAGTAGCCCAGTGGGCAAAACACTTGCCTGTGAACCTGGTGACCACAAAGTCGCAGGTTCAAACCCCCACTTTCTGCCATTGTGTCCTTGAGCAAGACACTTAACCCTTAAGTTGCTCCAGGGGGACTGTCCCTGTAACTAATGACTGTAAGTCGCTCTGGATAAGGCCGTCTGTCAAATGGCCCTTTACCTTAAGAAACACCTCATTTTTGTGCTTCAGCATGCACAGCTGCACATTTTAACAGGAAATCCTCTGATTACCAACTTCCTATTAACGGGTGCATCACCCCAGTCTGTTGTGCCCTGTCGCTTTCATTAATCTAGAAACACTTCTAAGAACTGACAGGACATCCGCTAACCACTTTCATTGCTGCATCAGTTTTACATAGTACTACTACTACTTCTATTTCTGTTACTACTACTACTACTACTCATTACTACTGCTACTGCTACTACTACTACTGCTACTACTTCCAATAGTACTACTGCTACTACTACTACTCCTACTACTATTGCAACTACTTCCACTTCTACTAGTACTGCTACTTCTACTAGTACTACTGCTGCTACTACTACTCTTACTACTACTGCTACTACTTCTAGTACTACTACGTCTACTAGTACTACTGCTACTCTTACTACTACCACTACTACTGCTCCTATTACTACTACTGGTACTATTGCTACTATTACTACTGTTGCTGCTACTATTTCTACTGCTACTGCTACTACTACTACTTTGACTACTGCTACCATTACTACTACTACTGCGATTACTACTTATACTGCTTATGTCGTCGGGAGCAGTGAAACGTAAACCTTTCTCGCTTTACGTTTTACACATGCTTATCATTTGGCGCGAGATTTCTTTCTTGAGCGTGAGAGCATCTCCCTATTGTTGCGCGATACCGATCTAAATTTTCTCAACATGCAGGCCTGTAACCTTACAATATTTCATGGATGCAAGCCAAGACAATCAGTCTATAGCCTACATGACAACACACACACGCACACAATCAACATTTTTTTATAATCCAATATCCTATAGTATTCGTAAAGCAACACTGAGATAGGAGGTTGCATTGGCTAAAGTTGTGTGGATGCACGTTGTTTTTATAACAAGGAGAGGCAAAGTTTTGCATTATAATGCAGACACGACAACAATTGGTACCACTTACAAGAGCAATCGACCGAATAAATGTCAGGTATAGCCTATCGGCACGCTATCAGTGCACTTGCAAATGAGAGCCTGCAGTATGATAACCGATCGTGTGACATTATTTAACCATCCATCTACAGCAAATATGATCAGACAGATACATCACTGAACACATACACAAAGCAAATTGAAAGCAAACTCAAGTTAAAAAAGCACCATGGCAGATGCTGACAGACAGCTTACAACAAGCCACACATCACCACGTCGGGTGTTTTCTCTCTTTCTCACACACACACATACACGCACGCGCACACAATCACCCCAACTTTTCCAACTCCAAGGCTTGGCTGCTTCACCCAACCACAAGGCCTACATAACCATGCAGTATGCTGAAGCCGGAAAGGGCACACGCACAGTCGCACACACTCATCTTATGCACAGCAATCAGTTCTATCATCACAATTCGGTCACTGCAAAGACTGAAAATATAGCTTCTTATCTTAAGTTAGAATAGACCAGCTTGGCTGGACTTCTTGTGGCCCACTGTGCTAGCTGCACCAGCATCTTCATCTCTAAGTGCCACCTTTTTGGATGTGAGGAACCCAAAGTGTGCTAGTGATACACGCTGTTGCTTTCGCTTGCTAGCCACTTTGAGTATGACTTCGCTCTCAATCTCAATGTTAAGTCTTTCTTCTGTTTGGCGCACACATGGCTAATTTGCATACGGGCACAGGACTGGCTGGCTCTGCTTGCCAAAAAATATATTTTTTTAATTCTGAATATTGGACACGGTGAGCTTAAAACATTTTAGTGACCATTAGTGACAATAAAATATATATATATATATATATATATACATTTTTTTTTTTACATAATTTGAGACCCCCTTAAAATTTTGCTTTTGAGGCTTTCAGGGGGTCTCATGGGTTAATCGGGGGTGTCGGACCCCCAGTATTTCGCACACTGGGTACTACTATTGCTACTACTACTACTGCTGCTGCTGATGCCAATGCTACTGTTTGTACTACTACTGCTCCTACTACAACTACTCCTACTGCTACTGGTACTACTACTACTGCGATTACTACTACTGCTGCTATTGCTACTTCTACTACTGCTACTACTTCTACTGCTATTACTTGTACTGCTACCATTGCTGCTGCTGCTACTGCTCGTACTACTGCTACTACTACTTCTACTACAACTACTACTGAGATTACTACTACTGCTACTATTGCTACTACTGCTGCTGCTACTACTGCTACTGCTTGCACTACTACTACAACTTCTACTCCTGCTACTGTTACTACTACTACTCCTGCTACTGCTGCTCTTACTGCTATGTCTACTTCTACTACTGCTGCTACTACTACTACTACTACTACTACTACTGCTACTGTTCATACTACTAATGCTGCAACTGCTACTACTACTGCTGCTACTTATAATACTAATAATAACTGTGCCAGACTCTCCTTCAAAATGTTCTAAAATGTTATAAAAGTGACCCATTTATAAACTTTATAAAAAGTGCAGAGGGCAGGCAGATGTGACCTCAGCTCCATTAACTGATAGACATGTCCAAAACATCTCATCTCTATGTGTAACTCTTTCAGACTCTTTCTGCCTGTGTTTGTTTCCTGATGTCATTATATTTGCTAGTTTCTTGACAGCAGACATTTGTTTAAAAAACATGAAACTGAAAAAAGTGTGGCTCGGTAAAAGAAATGTGGCGTAGCTGCTGCGGTTGGGGGTTTTCAGCCTGCCGTATCTTTGAATCTTTGGTGAACTTCAACACTGCACTTTTTCATCTTTGAATTCTGGGTTCCATGACCAATACCAAGAAGTTGAATCAGAAAGTACTGTTGTGAATATTCCCTACACTGACATTTGCCTCTAATACTGTTATGATAAAGTAAAGAATTCCCCTTTTTTAATCTTCTGATGTATTATGCAGTAACTATATAATTTATAGTAATTATGCAGTTCCTGAATAATTTATGGTAATTACTGTAAATGATTTACTAAACACTATAAATTATTCTGTAACTATTATAAGTTATTCAGTAGCTATTATGTATTATTAGGTAATTACTATAAATTATTCAGGAACTAAAATGAATTATTGAGTATCTACCATAAATAATTCAGTAACTACTATGCATTATTCAGTAACTACTGTGAATTATTAAGTAACTTAAATGAATTATGCAATAGATACTATAAATTAATCAGTAACTACTATGAATTATTCACTTGCTACTATGAATTATGGGATGTTCAGTGGTGCAGTGGTTAGTGATGTTTCCTCACAGCAGGAAGGTCTTGGGTTTGATTCTCAGCCATGGAGTTTGCATGTACTGTGTCCAATTCTGTTTCTGATTTCCTCCCACAGTCCAAGGTAAGGTGAACTAGAGATGCTAAATTGCCTAGGTCTGACTTAGTGTGTGTGTGTTTGTCTGTATGTGTGCCCTGCAATGGACTGACGACCTGTCCAAAGTGTTTCTTCGCTTTTCAACCTATAGCCTCACTTGGTAGTAAAGTAAAGTAAAGTGGCCCTTAAAGTCACATGTGAACACACCACAACACAGCACATGGTGCATTTATCCATTCAGCCAGCGCCACAGTGACTGGGGAGCAGTGTGTGTGGACGGCAGCTTGCTCAAGGGTACCTCAGTGGTGTCACTGGCAGTTCTGGGATTCAAACCCACAACCTTCCGATCACAGGGGCAACTACCTAACCACCAGGCTACCGGGCGCCTTAAAAGTTAGGATGACTGGCTCTGAAAATGGATGTATGGATTCCATAAATACTATTCTGTACACTATTTTACTGTTACGCAGTAAATGATTCAGAAACTACTATGAATTAGGTAAAGTACGTAAAGAATAAGTATATGTAAAATGAGAGGGATACTTGATGCTGCAGACCTTCCTCGTGCACCTTTCCGTGTCAGGATAACTTGACCCCGAGATAGACTGGGCAGACTTCCTTTCTGCAGCACTTCCTGTCTGATCCAGAGCAGTTCCCCTACCAGACAGTGATGCTGGAAGATGATCTCTATGATGCTTCTGTAGAAGCAGACTATGACTCCCAACATCCCCACTTTCAGTTTCCTTAGGAAGTAGATGTGCCGTTGTTTCTTTTCCACTAAGGAGAAGCTGTTCAGGGACATGCAGAGATTCAGTTATGCACAGTCACAAGACCTTGAAGCTGTGCACTGTCTCAGCGGCAGTATTGCTGATGTGCAGTCAGGTATGAGGCACTTTCAGCCTTCTGAAGTCCACAGCCATTTCATTTGTTTTGTTCATGACTACTATGGATTGTTCAATAACTGCTATGATTTATTCAGTGACTGCTATGACTTACTCAGTGACTACTATTAAAACTATGACATTAGTACTATGAAACTAAGGCAGGAACTACGCATGAACTAGTCATGAGCGTGAGGAACAGCAGTGTTGATCCACATATCACTTACGTTTAAGGGGTTAAAATATGACTGTCGTTTTTAAAATTTTGTGTTTTCCTCAGCATCAAGATTTTGGTGTTAAATTCACTCAGAATACGTTTGTGCCTAACCAGGTTCAGCATTGCAACTTCAAAGTTGTTCAAAAATACTGGTTGACTGACAACTCTCTGTAAAATCACCAGTTTGCATGTTTTTTCCGTTGTGAACTTTAGTATGACAAGCACTGTGGAGAAGGATACTCCTCGCGCAGTGACATGTGAGAGTGAGTCATAGTCATTTTTTAGAGCTAGACCTATGTCTCTCAAAGCTTCAGTAGCAACCCTTTATAGAAAGCTACTCTCTGTTACTTCACATACATGCATATAGAATCAGTTCCCTGAATATTATAAGCCACTATAAGGCACAAAGAAACCGTCGCATCTAACCACTCATTCCACAACGACTAGTGCCAAATTACTAAAAGCAGCTTACTGAAGTCTGTTCAAAACCCAACTGGTAAACCTCAACGACAGACTCAGTGGTGCATGCACTTTTACCTTTTGCATCATTATTTTTTGTTCTGGGACACTTGCAAGGAGCCGTGAAACTTCTTCACTTGAAGATATTTTACATATCTACAGGAAGGTGTGAAAACCACACACAGGTTTTGAGTAAACTTAACAAGTCTAGGTCTGTCTGCACACTTGGCCTCACTTGTCAGAGAAGTGTTGCTTGTAAACACAAGTTTGAACTTAGAAACAAATGTCTCAAGATGACTGTTGGAAAACTGCATTACTCTTCTGTTTTGTCATCTATAATGTCTCCTTCTTCAGAAACAAAATGGCATACATTTAAAGATAACATGGTTTAGAGAGCATACCAGAGGTTATTTAACTGTGGTTAAAGGCACTGCATTTTTATTCCACAGGTGCCTCTTTCAGTTTTAGTCATACTCTCTTGTCAAAGGTGATGTGTGCCCAGATTCACCTTCAAACATACTTACACTTGAGTCAAGCACTCATATTTTTGTTGTGTTGTAGAAGAGATTGATAAGGAGATCAACCACATCCTGTCACAATAGAAAACACATTTAAATGGTGTCTTTTTCTCACAGCAATCATCTGATAAACGCATTTGCTCTCCACTGCACGGCTCACATAACATTCTTAAATGTGAAATATGTTTTTGTCTAAACTTTGATTTAGGAATACACTCATCATGAGAAACTGGATTGTGGTGGTGGGGGCCTTTTCTCTTTCCATTCTGCCAGTTAAGTCATTACATTTCTCTTGATCTATCCTTGATCAATTTTTTTTATTGTTTTTATTTATTTTATTTTTTTTTCAAATAAAAAAAAAATTGAAAAAAAAAATCAGAATTAAAGTAAATCACATTTAAAAACAAATTCCATCACCCACTTGGTGCACAATCTTCAGGCATATAAACAACTCACAGTAAGGGCTAGCCAGTATGGTATAGTATGGCTGGGTTTGCCTCAACACATGGTTACAACCAAGACTCTCAAAACAAAACAATACAGAGAAGTTAGTTGCTCCTCAGATGAATTCAAAATATCTGGCTTTAAAAATGCATCAAAAGTGATGTTGGTATTTGCTGTTCAATTTGTGGTCAAAAATAAATTTGTCAGAGTGACATAGTATCTCTAACAGAACATATTCATTCTGACACATACATTTTATATATTTAACTTGAAAAGCTTATTTGGGGTATCTGGAGTTCTCCTCGTGGTGGCGTGTGTTTCCTCCGGGGTCTCCGGTTTCTCCAACAGTCCAAAGACCTACGTGTCAGGTGAATTGGGGATTCTAAGGGTGCTTTCACACCTACAGGCTTTAGTCCGCTTCAATCGAACTCGAGTTCGTTTCCCCTCTTGGTGCGGTTCGTTTGGTCTGGTGTGAACACGGTAATCGCACTCGGGTGCGGACCAAAACAACCGCACCGAGACCTCCAAAAAGAGGTGGTCTCGATCCGAATCAGTTAGCGAACTCTGGTGCGGTCCTCCTGGTGAGAAAGCATACCGAACCAAAACAGGGCCAAAGGCTGCGAATCACGTGATATGTGTTCACTGGATTATGGGTAAATTCGTTTGTATGCTCTTTTAGCCTACTGCAAAATGAATCGCGGACAAACGTGAAGTTGTGAGGAGGTGCAGTGTCTCATCGACATATGGTCAGACGACTATATATGCGCACAACTGTCAAGCACTCACAAAAACACGGACATTTTTTCAAACGCAATCAATCTTCTTAAGTGGTGAACGCAAGAGATGTAGAAAATTATCGCCAGAGCGACAACCAGTCCACGTAGGTTCTCCATGTTGAAACAGGCAACACCAGAATCTTCTTCCTGTATTTACATTTTTGTTCACGCGGCAAACACATCTGACCAATAAGCGGAGAGGACGTTCTTGCGTGATTTAATGTGACACATTTTGGTACGCTTGGATTTTTTCCCGTGTGAAAACAAACCGAACCAAGGAGAAAACGCTACAAGTTTACAAAATGGTCAACTGATTCGGACCAGAGCAAGCGTACTAAGGTGTGAAAGCACCCTAAATTGACCGTAGGTGGGAGTGTGTGTGTGGGTGTGTGTGTGCGCCCTGTGGTTGGCTGGGGCCCCGGCCAAGTTGAGTCCCTGCCTCGCATCCATTGACCCCCGGGAAATGCTCCAGGTACCTGAGACCCTAGTGAGGATTAAGCGGTTACAGAAAGTGAGTGAGTGAGAGTGAGTGAGCTTATTTGGTTAAAATAACATAAAATATGTTAAATGACACTTAAGAGACCAACATGGGAATAATTCAAGTCTGTTTAAAATAGTCAAATGTAAAGGGGAATCTACATCAATTATGTTTTGTTCATAAGAATTTAAATTTAAATACCAGTAACTGTGACATGTCAGGAAAAAAAAGTTTTTGTCTTACCTTAACCAAAAGTGCCAGTAATTCTGTGTCTGTGTGTGTGTGTCTGTGTGTGTGTGTGTCTGTGTGTGTGTGACGTAAAAATGGCGGTAATTCTAGAATGTGGGGGCGTGTGTGTGTGTGTGTGTGTGTGTGTGTGTGTGTGTGTGTGAGTGAAGGAGGGACAGAGACAGTTTTAAAGAAACTAATCAAAATCGGTGCTTAAAGCACTTATCTACTGCTAAATACTGAGATCTAATACACATAAACAGGGCGTGTTGGACAGCAAAAAAGGAAGACCTGAGGAAAAAAAAACAGGAAATTATGTCAGTCACTATAGTAACAGCACTATACTGATCTCTGATCATTTGCTCTGCAGAAGAAACGTGGTTCAGGCTGGACCAGTGGAGACAACACCCATCACTGCCATGCCGACAGAAATAACACACAGACCGGCAGTTTGGCGGGAAACAGATTGTTGGTGAGTACCCATTTTATTGTAATTAAAGTTTTACCTGGGGAAATTGAAGTTAGTAAAACAAAATAATGTGTAAAACATTTTGCGTGTTTAGTTAATGCTTTTTTTTGCTCCTGCACAAGAATATGTATTGACTAAGGCGACAAAAATGCTTAAAACACTCATAAAAATTCAGTTATATTTGCTGCACTGGAGTCTCTTCACCTTTCAGAATAATTCAATGTAATATACATCATGACTAGAAAGGGAAAAATGTTCCACAGATTTCAGTAGAATGACCTGGTATGTAACTAGAAAAAGATTTTGGTAGAAGTTGCAAGGGTTGCATTTAAGCCTGTCTCAGATCACCACATGTACAAATACCTCCAACATTGCTCAGCCAAATCCAGTTTTTGACTGTAAATGTAGCTGTAGTTCATCAGAGGTTAAAACATGTCTTCGCATGCGTTTGAGCAGTTTTCTAGATTTGCAGAGGTGTTGTGGTCATTACACAATCACCACTGTGCTGCACTTACGGATAGCATGTACCATTAAAGCTTAAAAGATTTTAGTGTGAAGCAAGCTCTGTCTTTCAGTTGATTACAAGCTCAAGCACTGATCTTAGAGTGGGTGTAAATTTCTGTGGTACAGGTGGCAGCACAGGAAGCACGTTTCACTTAACCTCAAATCTGCTAGAGCGAGCTTGGATTGTGTTTTGAGCAGGACTCATTGTGTCCAGTCTCTGATGACTGAGCTGGAATTTCCTTACCATACATCCCTATTGTACTGTAGACTTCCTTTACTGCCTGGGCAGCAATGACATTTTGAGACTATGGGTTCAGCACTAAAGCTAGATTGTCGTACTTGCTTTCTTTCCATTAACCACACTGGCCTCCTGTGTCAAAAAAAAAAAAGAGCCTCATTATACTTCCTCAGTGAAACCAGGCACCATGTGTAACATTTGAGATTGTGAATGTCTGTTTGTACCACAAATACTGCCACTTCTGCATTTGCTTTTACAGATCCACAGTCTTTCCAAACTGATCTCGTGGCCATGATGACAACTCCAAACAACACTGGCAACCATGAGTCTGCTAACAACTGCACCAACCTGTATGACCATCGTGGGTGGGCGCGGGTGTTCCTGCCCATGGTTTACACCGTGGTCTTCATCGTGGGCCTCTCTGGCAATGCCCTGGCCCTACATGTGATTCGACAAAATATGAAGAAGATCAACTCCACCACAATGTACTCGGCCAACCTGGTGGTGTCCGACATCCTGTTCGCGCTTGCGGTTCTGTTCCGTGTGCCCTACTATGCGATGGGATTCCACTGGCCAATGGGCGAAGGTCTCTGCAAGGCCACTGCTCTGCTGTTCTACATCAACATGTATGCCGGCGTCAATTTCATGACCTGCCTGAGTGTGGACCGCTTCATCGCTGTGGTGCTGCCGCTCCCCTTTTCCCGTTTCCGCAAGGTGCACAATGTGCGTTATATCTGCGTGGTGGTGTGGGGGGTGGTGATGATTCAGACCCTGCCCCTGCTCTCGATGGACATGACCCATAAGGAGCATGACGGCTACATCACGTGTATGGAATACCCCAACTTTGAGAAAGTGGAGGGCTTGCCCTTCATGCTGATTGGTGCTGTTTTCCTGGGCTATGGCATTCCTCTGATCACCATTCTGTTTTGCTACTCGGCACTCTGCTTCAAGCTTCGCTTTCTGGCCAAGGCCAACCAGCTGACAGAGAAGTCTGGCCGCACCCACAAGGCCATTGGTATAATCTGCTGTGTCATCCTGGTCTTTGTGGTCTGCTATAGCCCCTATCACATAGACCTACTGCAGTATATGATTAGAAAACTGCAGTACCAGCCTGGTTGCGAGGAGCTGCATAAGTTCCAGATATCTCTGCACATCACCGTCTGCCTCATGAACCTCAACTCCTCCCTGGACCCCTTCATCTACTTCTTTGCTTGCAAGGGCTACAAGAAAAAGATAATGAAGCTGCTTAAGAGGCAAGTGAGCATGTCCTTCTCCAGTGTGGTCAGGACATCCCCAGAGGTCTCTTCTCCGGACGCTACTGGCAACAAAATCCACATGAGCAGCAGAGGCAATCAAGGAGAGAGAAACAGCATAATGACATCTGACTGAAAGAAGCATCACTTTCAGAATGAAATCAGAAATTAATAGGAGGACGAGATCCAGGACATGGTAGATGCCGTCCAAATGACAGAACAAAACATACTGCCTTGTAAATAGTACTGACAATCTTCAAAATGGCCACATCATGATATTACATTTACAGCAGCTCAATGTATAATAATTTCCTGTTCCCAGCTTTACTGTACATACTGTACATTGATCTGTTTTTTACAATTCGATTGCCTAATAATTAAAAAGATTTAATATGGCACAGCTGCTGAGCAAGCGTAAGTGCTGGGTAAAGTTCCCAACCATTGGGCCACTCAGAGGAAACCGCCAGTCCTTTTAATGGTGTTTAAACTAAGAGCGCCACCTTCTGTCAGATTTCAGTTAGATCCGTATGAAGGAGTTAGTAAAAACAGGGAAGTGGATGAGTCACAATCTACAAGCAACTGCATAGCACTGTAGCACATGAACACACACACACACACACACACACACACACACATATATGTATATGTGCATACATAAGTGTGTGTGTGTGTGTGTAAAGATCTGGAGCCACTATTTCTTCATATTTTGACTCCAAAGAGCCCTTGCGTGCCATCCCCTATAGAAAGGAACTGTAGACTGCTCAGTACAGTGCAGTTACAGAAAAAAATCTGAAGAGGGCAGTGTGCTGTCATCACAACAGGCTGTCCATTGTTTCATCCCTTATTTCTACTCTAACGTTATGACCAGCTGTGGAAAATGAATCACAACATATTTATTTCATGCACATTTTCTCTGTGATCCGTCTAGCAGGCACAAGGTAACAGTTCCCACTGAGATAATTATCTAATTAAATAATGACCTGAAATACAGTAATAAACTAATAGTTACAGAGATAGTAATATAGTCATATAGTAATACTAATAATGATAGTAAAATAGTAATAGTAATGACACAATTTTAACCAGTCAGATTCTGAAAAATCTAAAACAAGTGGATAAAGAATTGCACAATAGTTGTAAGTATTTAGCATCCCTATTTTGGGGCGTTTTAAGCATTAAAAGGTTTGTGTTTGCAGAACGAGTGTTGGCTGTATTTTCCCTCTGCACATTCTCCATGAGCCCCACACATTAAAATTTATTGCCAATGGCACAAGATATGGGATCCAACTTAGTCATTTGTGAAGCAGAGCAACTGTCAATCAACTGCATAAACTACCACAAAAACTCTAAATTACTTGTTTAAAATCTTTCATGTTTGCAATTTTGTGCAACTTTCGGTTGTCTGAAAGTTTAAAAATGTCTCATAAAAATGTCTTACAAAAAGGCTGATGTCTGAAACCTGGGTGGGGAAGTGTGAGTAAACAGCATGCAGTAGGTTGGTAGGGCAGGTGTGAATAGCTCTGTATTAATAGGTCAAAGAGTGTAGGCGTGGTCTTGTTCTCATCCCATCACTTTACTGACTTTAAGGGTTTGAGCTTTTGTCCATAGTGTTTTTAGCACATGATCCAGTAAAGGAACGACTAAAACTCTCAACAACTTCTGATATCATACTGTTCTGATATAATGTACTAAAGGATATAATGTTCTCGTCCTCTGGTCCTGGAGGGCTGGTGTCTAGCACAGTTTAATAGTTCTTCTCCTCCAAAACTCTACTGCCATGTATATACATTAAAACTTTGAAATTGTAGTAAAACAGGCATCAGAGTATTTTCATTTCTGGCATCGGAGTATTTGTAACTATTTCATGTGATAACTTTTTGTGAAGGAGCTTTAATAACTCTTTATTCATCTGGTTCCTCTCACCATCGCTGTGAATAATTCTGATTTAGTTTCTCTAGAACAGAGAATTCCTCCTCAAAACTCTCTAAATGACTTCTCAGTGATTTAATCAGGCAGAAATTTAAATCTATGGAAATGTCATTGCACTGATTATTATGGTGCTTCGGATGAACCAGGTTTTGATTTGATGAACCACTTTGCTCCTGTATGTACAGTTTAATGCTTATGAAGAGATCCCTGAGGATATGACTCGTTGTAGTTTGTCATTAGCATCTGCACGAGCCTTGGGCCTGAGCTGTTCTTTTCTATGAGGAAAAAATGAGTGGCACTGAATTAACATCATATGACTGCTGACCTCACCAAAATCCTCCACACAAACCTGCATGATCTGGATATGCTGCAGACCTCAAAATGTCACACAATCGCAGGTGTCTATATACATAAAGTGAAGCCTTGGATCTTGCCAAATACAGTCCAAACGTTTCTTGAAATGTCTAGAAGGGGTCGAACAAAGAAAAAAACAAATATCTGTTTACTGTGTCCTGTTTTTGACCCCTGGGTGGTTTCCTTACAAAAAGGCTGATGTCTGAAACCTGGGTGGGGAAGTGTGAGTAAACAGCATGCAGTAGGTTGGTAGGGCAGGTGTGAATAGCTCTGTATTAGTAGGTCAAGGAGTGTAGGCGTAGTCTTGTTCTCATCCCCTCTTGTTATTTAGCTTCACTTTGTGTTTACTGTTTTGTAATATGTCCACTATTTTATTTATCAGAAGAGGCATTTAGAAGGAGGCCAGTGAGAGAAAGTTAACCGTGAAATAGTTAAGAGATAAAAAGGGAATCGTACTGGTTAGTGTGACCTAGACGTGCCTGCTCCACACAAGGGGAAAGTACAAGAACTTTCATTTCTTTAAAAAGCTAACGGTATTTTCTTTCAATTTCGGATCTTCCCCGTTTTGTTGCAAATCAGAGTTGCTACATTTGCACTTAAACTCCAAAATAAAATCATGATCCCAGCAATAAGAGTAGAAATTTTACTGCTGTATTGGGTCAGTCCTTTGATCAGACTAACACTGGTGCATTTATATGTGCATGTTCAGTCACACACTTTATTTTGGCGGTCTCTAATAGATTATACGCAGATCTTTTAACTATTAACAAACTATCTAGTGAAACTCTGTGAATTAGGTTTAGATTTAGGAAAAGTCTTTTGGGGGGGTATAAGATTAGGGTTAGGGTTATGGTTAGGGTAGGGTTTGAGTCAGATTTAATTAAATCTTTAATCCCCGTGTTATATTCAAATTTATTAACATCCTTTATGCTTGGGCTCCATTTGACCCCAGCAATTTAAATCTTCAGAATATGGTTGAAATAAACAACTGCAGCCTAAGTTTATGTGTCGGGTACATGTTTCTCTGCTGACTCCCTAAATAGTGAAACATACATGTAATGCAAAGTGGAAAATATGTTTTCCCCTCCCCATGTCATGTGAACTATCAGTGGTCCTCACACTACTACAGGTATGATTATGTCAGGTTATGGCCCTAAAGCAGAGGTGAAGTTTTTCTGAAGATTATAAAATTGCTTATTACAGTGCCCTCAGTGTCATTCAAAACAAACTTGTGTAATATATTGATATTTCTTATATGTTATAGGCAGCTGGGGACAAATTGACCCCAGATACAACACTGATGGGTACAAAATATGTATCCATAATGGAAACATATTATCATGTTCATTTTGTGTTTATCCGGTTCTCTCCGTTAAATTAGGAAATGTCATTTAATATGCAACAAAAAATGACATCAATTGTTTATTTAGAGACATTAAACACTGAATGGAGTCAAACTGACCCCAAAGATAATAAGAGGGTTAATAGAATCTTTTACATTCATTTACATTTACAGTAGACAAGCTGAGTACCTACAAAGCATCTGCCAGGGACCATCCAAATAAAGTATTACTGTATATTCAAACGTCAAATGTTTTCTTAATTCAAAGTCATTTTGCTTTACCTACATAGCCAAATAATTTAGCTAAGCATGACAAAGCTAGGTTGTTGCAGTGCGCATCAGTATTAGTCTAGCAATTGTATTGTAATTGGGTTGCTGTTTGTCCAACATTGCTGCCATATCATTGCCACATCATCTTTTAAAAACACCAGCTGCCTTTTTCATTGTGTGAACATTTTTTGATGAATGAACCAACATAATTGTTCCCACATTACTTGGAATAAAATCTCATTGCACTGACCGACTTCTCTTTTTTTTAAACCAACCACTTCACAGAGATCCAAGCTTTTGTCACAAAAGTGACTAAATAATGTGATATAACTGACTTGCTAAATTTTGTAAAGAAGCATGTGAGGAGGTAGGATGCAGAGTTAATAAAGTGGCAGGCATACATTAGAACAGAGAGGACATCAATGAAAAAAAAAATACGAGACTGAAGTAAAAAAAACAAATCTGTCTGAACCCTGCCATGTAAAATTGACATAAGCATGCTATAAAAATGTCATGAGAGATTATGGCTATTAATATAACATTGTCATGTTACTGTTGCCATTAAGTGCCATGACAGATGCTACAACGTTTGGTGTCACATGTTGAAGTATGTGTGGGAGTGATTTCTAGTCCATCTGGTCCAATCCACCGAAGAGCTTGGCCCACAAATTCCCCTGATCTCAATTCGATTAAGTGTCTGTGCAAGACAAACTAGTCTGATGGAGGCCCTACTTCGCAACTTACAGAACTTTAAGGATCTGCTGCTAACATCTTGGTGCCAGATACCAAAGCACAAATTCAGAGGTTTCAATGAGTCAGCTTTGTTTTGGCATATTCTAAGGACATTCTATTATCAACAGGCCTTACACATGACCATGCTTTATTGAAATTCATCCACATCAACAATTTAATTCACTTAAATCATTTTTTCACATTGGCCACTGTATTCCTTGGCATTAAATGAACTGATGCATCTTTTAAGATGGGGCACTTCCATATAGTTGCAGAAAACAGATCAGATGATGCAGGACGGGGCAATAGATGACACAGCTTATATAAAGGGCTAGGCTGGGGCTGGACCTACGCCGACCACTAGAGGGAGACTCAGGACTGGCACTACCAGGGGGAGGCACAGGGCACCGGCGAACTTCCCTCTATAAGCAGGGCTTACAAGCATACAGATTACAAAATCCTTGTTTTTCTTTGGTCACGGTGCTTGCACTTTGTTTTACACACTGACTAAGCTGGTAATTTATGGTTTCCATGCTCTTCCTTTCTCTCCCCTTCTTTAGTTTGTGGGTGTTCCACCACCCACTTTTAGGCACCCTTTCTCACATTTTCAAAAACGCACATTTTCAGTCAGGAACACTCAGGTCTATCCTAGCATTTATCTTTCTTATCAAGAAGTTGAAGGACCAGCTGCCCCTCTGCAAATCAGTGTCCACTCTTGAAGACACCAAGGGGTCTGAATCTGTTTCTAAGACAAGCTGAGCCCTTAAAACCTTCTGGGGATGCCCCACAATCCATGCAGTTGGGCCATGCATGGCTCTCCCCAAGGAGTGGGAGGCCTGCCAGAGCTGTAGTGTATTTACAGCAGGGCCCCAGACAGCCTTCTTCCCACCTGCCCTTGCCAGCAGGGAAAAGGACTGGCCTGTTGCAGTAATCGGGGATCTATGCCGGGGCTGTGTTTCACTCCCCAACCCTCCAGGGGTTTCCTTCACATCTACCATGACCCTGGGCCTTGACTGTGAGGCCTTTATTGACTTAAGGGCAGTGGGAAATTTCATCGACGCCACCTTGGTGACCTCACTGAGGTTACCGGAGGTGTATTTGGACAACCCACTGCTCCTCTGTGCCATTCATGGCCGCTCCCTGGGAGGTGGGGTGGTCACCCAGCAGACCCACCCACCCCTCCTTCAGGTGGGGCAAAATACTGAGCACCTCACTTTCTTTGCCAACTTCTTCCAGTGCTTAGTGCAGAATTTTTCACATGATAGCCACACCACTCACTGGCTTCACCAAGAAAATCCCTAGGCAGTTTGAGTGGATTCTGGAAGCCCAGGGGGCTTTTGACAAGCTGAAGTGGTATTTGTTTATGGTATGGCATGGTTCCTTGTGCCAGTGGAAAAGTGCCATTAATCCACGACAGGCTAGGTAGTCCATCTTCTTTGCCTGGTTCAATTTTGTATCATATTGACCAGGCAGTCACATGCCCTCTCATGACAGTAGGAACCTCCACCCCTTCAGTGGCCACCAAAGTCCATTATTGCCCTGTCCTGCATCCTGGCCTCTGTCTGATGGGACATAGATGAGGGTGTCTCTGAGGGGAGCCTCTATGTCCCCACCTCTGTCAGGTCTCACGTTGCAGGTTTGCACCCTGTCTGCTGAGGCTCTTTGTTCTACTGCTCACGGCAGATTCCCCATCACTCTTGCAGGCTCTGTGCTTGGGTCCTTTCTAAAAATCACAGTTCATTACAGCCAAACATGAAAATCATGCCAAATTCAGCCAAACTTTAACACTGAATTGAGAATCAAGTGTAGTCAGTGCAAATATTAAAAACTGGTAAAGGTTTAGGACATCCAGAATACAGAAATTAAGTTTAAATACAGTCACTTTTTACACTTTCAGAAAAAAACTTTTTAAGGATATTTTCATACTAAATACAAATAAAAATGTAATCTCTATAAGAAACACTTTAAAAATCACTATCTTTTTAAATCAATGCATACTCACTTTTTTGCAAGCACTTGTGAAATGAACTTTAAAGATAAACTCAATAAACAGCTTCTTTAGAAACACAGAAGTCTGTGCTAAATCAATGTGGTGAGCAAGTTATTTATCTTAGCGTTATGAAGCTCTTCTGAAGGATGATGGAACTGAACAGTGTCCTCAGTAATGATAAACTGAAGTTGTACTGGACTTGCCCCTGAGTTTTGAGTTTTGTGGTATATCACTGGTCATTAACTGAAAAACACATAGATATACACTTTATAATCCACATTTTGGTAAAGTAATTGTTCGCTTGGGTTATGAGCAGTCCTGCTGGAGGGATTATTGAGGCAGTGGACCAAAGCAATGAAAGCAAAAAAACAGAACTTGACCATGATCAGCACATTTTTCAGTGAGAAACAATATAAATAAACCATTTGAGAAAGTAGTTCTTTAGTAACAATGCTGTGCTTTTCTCACGTTCTTCTAGAATTCCATGGTAACATTCTAGAGTTTCATTGTTAGTGTCACGATGGAGGACTAGAATGGATCTGATAAACCGGTTAGACCAGTGTAGCGTGGTGGACACGAGAGAGTTGGTAGACCACGCTCTTTGTTCTGAGAACGCTCTACACAAGAGTAAAGATTCCCACCGGAATCCGCATTCTCACACACACACAGCGAGTACGTAAGAGAGAGGAGTAGGGTTGGGTTGATAGTGCTCACGGTACCGGAGGACATAGGGTTGGGTCGAGTAGGGAACTCAGTGGCTGCGTCCGAAATCGCATACTACTTGAGTAGGTACTACATTTGAATTTGAACGTACTGCTCTACCGTTAAA
>JBBPCZ010000002.1:8547876-8559130 GCA_037974445.1 Brycinus macrolepidotus | reverse complement strand
TGTGTGTGTGTGTGTGAGAGAGAGAGAGAGAGCATTAAAGAAAAGACAGACAACTGGATGTATGTAGAGACAGACATCAAGGTTGTGGGGGCTGGTTTCATGGATGAGAAAAGACTGAAATGTCACTTTAGGTCATGTGAATGAAGATGAAATATTCATATGACTTGGTGAGAAACATCCAAAAGAAACACACAACTAATATTGACTTTAAAAAAAGGACAAGAAAAAAACGGCATACCCACATTGTTATACAAATAAAGAAATGAGCTCTTAAAGTCAACTAAAGTCAGCTCTTAAAGTTTTTGGATAGCACTGCACCCTATACCCGAAGAGACAAATTAGAAAAGAAAAGGAAAACAAAATATAGAAATCAAAAAGGATGTGCTTTGTATTTTTCCAAAACATACCTCCGCACATAGCAAAACAATATGCTTTATAAAGAACAAGAAAACACTGAATTCCAGCCATCAAAATGTGGCACAGTTGTCAAAAACCAGCGTACTGTCTCATTTTCTAAAGGTGCTAAATGCCAAGGCCCTCTATAAGTGTGTCTTTTTCCATGTAGCTTTCAGAATTCACGTCATAAAGTAATACTCAGTGAAGAGATCTGCCAGGATTGACAACTGTGCCCTGCATTATTTAAAAGTCAACTGCAAAACTTGAATGCACTGTTTGCTAATTTACATGAAAAGGCTGAAACAGTTTTCACCTGAATAAGTAAGCACTTTTCTTATTGTTGCTGAGAGGGACAGACAGACTGAGAGACATCTTGCTAAAGCATGCAGTGCAGGCACCAGAACAGGCAGAATGATAAAAATGGAACCAAACGCAAGAGGGGCAATCATCAAAAGAGGCACCTGCATGGAAGGGCCCAACTAACCCATGCATTGAGTGAATTCAGAAACATTTTACCTCTGACAATTTGAGAAACTCTGACAGCTTGGTCATTCTTGTAAGAAACTTCTTGTATATTTTAAGAGCCTCTTTACACTGGTGCTTCTTCATTTCAAAATATTTCTCTGTGAAGTGAAAAAGAGAGTTTAGTAGAACAGCTCTTCATCATTTTTTACAACGATCAAGACCATTAGCATAGATTGTGCTAAACAGCAACCGAACAACTGAAATGCACTGTGATGAACAGCAAACTGAGTCACAAATGTTACAGAAACAACACAAACCACTTTGACTATATTGGTCGCAATGTACTATATTACCTAGAAGGTTAATGACACCCTCATTGTAAGCAGCAAAGATGCAGATAGAGTCCTTGAAGAGCAGCATGAAGGCACCATTGATCACACCATTGGTCAGTTCATTAGAGCTGGCCTAGAGGGAAATTAAGTTATATATATCCATATATATACACACATCTAAAATTATACTGCAAAACTTTCAAAAAGCTGTTCTTTATGGTTATTTAAAGTCTTTTTGCAGTCTGTCCTAATAATACATTAAGAAGGTTGCTGCAGAGTTAAAAAAATAAAACTGCAATGCTTTTTTAGACTTTAACAAAGGAGAAATAATAAAATTTCCGCCACACACAAACTGAAATATCACGCATTAATGTCTACTTTATTTAAACACTGGTTCCATATCAAACCTTTGAGTTAAAGCTTTGAGACATAAACATGACATACAGTATGCTGTAGTCACTAGTCCTGTTCGTAATTTTCCTATTTTGGTCCGCTAACTGTTCTTGCTTTTGCTTGTGTAATCTTTACAGTGACTTCATTATCCATTCTGCTGCCCTCTGCCCTATTCGTCAATGGCCAGTTTTTAACCACTGGACTGGAATTAGTGTACTACACATATACATGGTGTACTAGCAAGTACAAAAAAATGTGTGCTGGTAATACGTAGCAGTTATCAGAATCAGAATCAGAAAACTGTATTGATCCTGGTAGATATTGCTTAAAAGTGAAATACTGTCCTTAACAATCATAACCAGCACATGGACAAGTATCAGTTATAGAACTGGTCTCTTTCATGATAGAGCTCAAAACCCTGAAGTGGGAAAAGGTGGTATTAACCTCACAACACTTAAAGCTCATGCTCCACAGCATTTTTACTGACAGATGTCCTATTTCCATTGCATTTTGTTGCCCTGCATGCCCTATATTTTATCTACTACTAATCCCTGTCTCCACCTAAAGTAAACACAGTAAACCACACTAATGGAATAGAATACTGCCTTATTATCTCTTCACTTCATCAAGCTGAGGAGCCTATGTGGCAGTTCCAAACATCTGCTCATGTCTGGCTTGCACCATGTGCACAAGCACCTTAATCTCTCCTGCTATTAAGCACATTGCCTCAATAAGCAAGCCTTCATTGTGCTTAAAAGGTATAAGACAAGTGACATGACTGGCTCAGCAGGTAATCACCACTCCCTACTATTTATAATCCACTTCACCTATTCTTTTTGCTCACAGTACGCATGGATGTCCTCAACTGCCTTCAGGGTATGCACACAGGTCCTTCTAAAATGTAGCCGCATTTGAGTAGGTTGTACGTTACCTGATGAAGAAAGCACCTCATGTTTTAGGCTAAGACATTTCATTTGGCTAATGCTCTATCACACTTCTTTAGTCAGACTTTGAGTTATGATATTTACCCCAAAGTCCAGGAGGGCATCCAGCTGGTTCTGAATGATTGGGAGAGTTTTCATCAGCTTCTCTGTGCTCATGGTGCGCATTACTCCATCAATCCTGCAGAGAAGCGAGAGCTTACAGGAGGTTGCACAAAACACAAAGATCCATATTTCCATGGGAAGTTTTTCTTTATGTGCACAACCTTCATCTTCTGACTCCTGTCAAAAACAGCCAACTCACCCTCTCTTAATCTTGGTGAAGTCGACTGCTACCAGCCTGTATGACATTGCACGCTCATTAAGGTATCTGCTATAACGTCTGATATAGGTGGATATATCATAACCTAGCAGAGAATAAGATTTTAAGGTAAATCCACTGTAAATGACTGATTTCTGGAAGCACATCTGCTGTGTCGATTTATTCATTAAGATTTACGCACCTTGTAATACACCTTTGTCTATGAAATTATTCAAGTGAAAGAGTGTGTTTCTGGACGCAAGGTACTGGATGAACCTCTGTTTAAGAGAACACAAATAAAACGTTTAAGCCCAGTCGGAATGCAGCGTTTCTGAAACTTCATTCTCATTCAATCACATCTATATATTTAAATTACATGACACTGAGGCACATTTCCTACAAAAAGAAAGAAAACTATGAACGCAATGCAGTTGACAGCTTACCTCATCGCCATACATCATGAGATGATGAGTGGTGATAAGGGTCTTGAACACCACAACCCAGCTTTGACTGGCTGTTCTCTCAATCAGTGTGTCAGTCAAATGAGGTATACTCACACTCGGCTCACTGGTGCAGTGCATCAGATCTGGGCATTGCACAGAACCGGGAAAAGAAATGAAGAAATTTCACACATAACAATAACACAGGCATACCTGTGGAAGTACATGCATATATCCCACTGCAATACTTTGACTGACACTTTATATTGGTAAGATTAGTGGGCTTCTTTCCCTAAATCCCTCAAGCATACCTCTTTTAGAACTTGTTAACTGACAGCTTAATTGATTAGCTGTTCCCTTAATTAACTATGTTCAGACATTATCTGTGATCTGAAGTGAAAGTCATTTTGACTTGATAAGCTTGGGGGGGGCGGGGGTGGGTGGTCAGGTTATAGCTGTAGCGTAGTGGGTTTTTTTGGGGGGGTGGCTCGCGCTGCACAAGGCATCTCATGTGTTTCTCTCATACAAATCACTGGGTGGATAAGTGGGGGGGACGAAACAACGGATTTTTAAAAGTGAGGGTGCACATCCCCCCCGATATAATGGTTCCGCCGCCCATGTTTTAGTTACTCTACTATAAACACTATGTAGTGTTTAGTTACTTTATTTTCACACGTGAAATTAAAATTCATTTTCTTCAAAGAAATGTTACATCTGATATGCAAACACTGTGAGAGAAATAGATTGGGGGCTGCAGGTGAAACCATTCAAGTTAATGGCTCTCTTTTCAGCTTCTCCACTGGCTACAACTGTCTGCTCTCCATGACCAGCATGGACAGGTGAAAAAAAAGTAGTTTGCTACATAGAGCCAAGTATGCATTTACCTCCTTAAGTAGGTCGTGTTTTGGGCCTATTATTTTTTACACCGGTTTCCTCCCTTTCAGTTATCACATCAACTTGACTTCAGTCGCTATAGTGCCACCTTTTGGCGAATCTTCAAATTTAAAAATGTGAGTATGTGAATGAGTGAATCTAGGCCCATGAGGTATTTTGCATTCCAAATCATTTTAGTCACTGTAACGTGCCAGGCTTACAGCGGCAATACATCACTATGAATTTCAAGTCAGCCTCATAAACTTCTCAGAACGCATTGCAGTCTGCAGTCAGGCCACCTGACACACTTGCAAAGAAAGTAAACACTCCCTGATGCAGACGGACACCTCAAGCAATCACGGGCTTTGGTCCAGCCCGCATGATGAATTATCGGGATGCTTTCTTGGTAATTTCGAATCTTCATAACAAGTGCTTTTGTCACAGAAAAATTAATGAAAACAAGATTGTCTTTCATTTGAGCTGATTTAGCCGCCTCGGCAGCCAGATGCTCCTCTCTGGGAATAAAACAGTCAGCGCTAAACAAAGCCCTGCAAAAAATTCTCTTTTTCGGCAGCTCGCGCTGCAAACCAATCAGCCGGCGCGCACAATGGCCATCTGTTTGTTATTTGATATGTGTGAATACATGTTGTAATGACTTTGTTTGTGAATCAGTCAGTGCACTGGAACACACAAGAGCTCTCCAAGTGCCGGAGTGTTCAAAGCTAATCATATAATTGGACACAATAGTCAATGACAAATGGAGTTGCATGGAGCCAGCCAGCTGGGAAGTGAATATGTAATCATTGTGAAATCATATCATTTTGCATATTTGAAGACAGCTTAATAGAGTTTGCTTGTCACCACACTATCAAGTGATGATCAGAGAGGGCCACATCGTATTTGTTTTGTGGGATATTGCTCTAGCGCATCTCCACTGAGTTAAATGGAATGGAAACAGTGTTATTTTTATGCCTTGCAGATATGCTATATGTCTTCAGTGTGGTGTGGTATTTATAATGACATTCTACTGTTCTACTGTTCAACTGTGAAGCAGGTCTAGACCTGACTTACAAACCTGAACGCAACTGTGAATTCATTTCAAAGCACAATAGAAGAAGGTCCCTTAACATTTGTTCTGTTTCAACAGGTTTTAAGATAAAGCTAAATGATATCTTCAAAATAGCAAAGACTAAATATCAGAATCAGCAGCCCTCTCTTTACATTTGCTATGTCCTTCATCTCACAACTACAGTTAGGAAGTGTGCAACACATACATTACAAAAGTGGCCACTCATATGACAAGGGGAGGAGAGTTTTCAGTGGGAATGCTCTTGCCAAAATATTTTTGAGATGTCTGAGTTGTGTTATCTGGCTTAGACCTGGCTTAGGTTTAAAATCTTACTGACCTGCCATTGTTGTTGTCACTGTCTCAGTAGTCCTCAGCTTTCTGAACAGAAAGATAACAGAGTAAGCAAAAGTTGCATTAGTGCTGAAATGGAGTGGTTTGCGAGCCCAGTTACGTAGAACTCAGTTAAACATTCTTGTGGACTTCTAACAGTTTTAAAGGCTTATTTAATCACTGTTTTGAACAAAACATTTTATGAGCAAATGACAATTACAAGATTTCATTTGAAAGGCGAGTGCTATCTCTTCAATATGTACATAAAAACAATATTGATGTATATTGATACAGAGATGAAACATGACTTGGGGGGTTCAAACACTATGGGTAAATACAGACAACACAGAAAAACTGTGAACAGGGGCATGGAATGAACTGATGACGACTATGCTCAGAATCATGATTGGCTCATACAAAACATGTCTAACATGTTAGACTCAACACAGCCACGCTTCCTCCTACATTCACCCTTCTTCTTTAAAAGACGGGATGAGTAAGTCATCAACTGTGAACAAGATTTATGTCCACATATCAGAGTTATTTCCCTTACGTTTGAATGGAACATGAACTTGGCTCCATTCAGTTAAACTGACTACAAAAACATATAAAGAAACATTTCAAAAGATTTACTCCTTCAACTTTATTTCTACATCATCAGTCAGACACTTCAGCACATCCAGTCTACTGGTATCTTGGGGACATCCATCTAAAAAAGGATGTATGAATGTGCAAAACTATTTGTTATAAATAGAAAACTGGAATATTTTGATTTAAAAACAAAATATCTAACTAGCTAAATTTCATTTCTGATGAAGGTAACAGTATGTATTTTGTTTTCTGTAGAATTCACTACACTAAATGATGGCCATCCACAGACGTTTTAGTGAAATGCACTGCGGCCAGAAGAGGAGGCTGTGGGGTCTAGAGAGTTAAAAGTACTTAGCAAATAGAATGTTATAGTTCTGAAAGCATTTTAAAGAGTTTTATTCCTCTCGTCATTTTTGGATTCAACATCAATGTTTTCGTTGCAAGCTCCGTTGACTTGATTCCTCTGCCCACTAAGAGATCATCTAATAAACTTCACCTAAGATAATAAAGTGATTAAGATGGTGTCAGGGATTTCCCCAAGCAGAAGTGGCCAGGGCAAATCTATGAGGACAAACTAAAAACAGGATTTAAAACAGAAGTCTGGTTATGACTGATCAGCACTTTTCAATTATACATATACACATACATAAACTAAGCATTTAATATGACCAGAGGTGGAAAAATACAGAGATTCTATGCTAAAGTGAAAGCATGAGTACATCTCTTATTTAAAGTATGGAGCCAAAAAATATGCTTGGGTGAAAGTAAAAATGTATCAAACTTATTCATTAAAACATACTCAAAATATATAAAGTAAAACATAGTTATAATTCATTAATCAGCAGTACTAGTTTTATTTTACAATGACATGAATTTGGTCGGATGTTTTAATAAAAACAACAAACTCAAACATACAGGAACTCAACTGATTGGTAAGAAAGAAAAAAGGAATATTACCTGGCTTGTAAGAAGACTTGTAAGGAGAACTGCGAAGGTTAAAAAAATGTTAGGAGTAAAATGTTTTATTTTTCTCTTGGAAAAGTAATTAGGTACAAACATTCAGTTTCAGTAATACCTGAGCATGTCTTCCAAAACAACACTTTTTAACTGTACCATATTATTAAACTTGGGGCAGCTGGTGGCCTAGTGGTTAGGGAGTTGCCCCTGCGATCGGAAGGTCATGGGTTTGAATCCCAGGACTGCCAGTGGCACCACTGAGGTACCCTTGAGCAAGGTACCGTCCTCACACACTGCTCCCCAGGCACCCCCCGTTGGTGGCAGCACACTGCTTCACTTGGTGAGTGGGTTAAAAGCAGAGAAAGAATTTCACATTGTTCACAATGTGTGCTGTGCTGTGGTGTGTTCATGCGTGACTATAAGGGGCCACTTTCTATTTTCCACCTATGAATGTAGCATTAGGCTCTCAGCTGCATTTACGCTGTCTAAAGTCCCTTTAAGCAAACAATTCTGTCAAAGGCTGGTAAAGCACTTGCGTCATGGTCCAGCATCCCTCTGCAAGCTATTCTTAGTGGTTCTGTCTTTACTGTACTATTCATGGCCTCCCACATCTCACTTCTGACCCCAGAGTTATATTTTTCACTTTTCTTAGAATGCTTTCTATGCTCCCTGCTCTTTTTCTGCTGGGATAGCCCTAAAGAGTACTTCTTGTAAGAAAGAGTCTATATGTAAGATGAACAGCCAGTTTGTAAGATAAAATGTCCCCTTGAACCACTATAGTCAAACTTCCCCTCTTCTCTGGTGTGACTTGGGGGACTTCTGGCTGCTGAGGCTGCTCACTCATTTTTCACCCTTTTCCAAAAAATTGGAACTCAAATGAAAAACAGAGGCACTTTAAAAGGTGGTAAAAAGATGTAGAACACCCTGTTAGGAAGAACATGATTAATTGGGTCCTCATTTGGAGGTCAAGGTCTTTCTCTTCCACATTATCAGCTACTTTGGGTAGGCTGCACTCAGACTTCATAGAGATAGTAAGGGAGGATGACATGCTTTATGTTCTCCTCATAGTACATTTAGGCTCTCTGCTGTACTGTTGTGGTGATAAATATACAGCAGCACTGAATGAGACATGAGCCATATCAGTGGAGTTGTTACATGATACTGTAAGTGTGTGAGACCAGTTTTATAAAAGGAATAGTTCAGCATAAAGCAAATTTGCACAAATTTCCACTTTCCCCAGACAGAGTCAATAAAAAAAAATCTTCTTCATTTAGAACTGGTCATTCTGGTCCTCTAGACAAAAAACTCACCCCGCCCCACCTGTGTAGTCTTACTAGTTTTAACCCCGTGGATCACACACACACACACACACACACACACACACACACACACACATCAACTGCCAACATCTCATCCGACTGAAGAGAAACATCGTGCATATTTAGCTACAGAAGGCTGACTGAAGTCATTTTCAGGAATAGCGTGCTTGTGTGTGTGTGTGTGTGTGTGTTTGTTTGTTTGTGTGCGGGAGCATACATGTGGCAAACAAAACTGACCTCCAACTTCAAAACAACTTTATAAAACTCTGTGTTTCGTGGTACTCATTTAACATACTCTTTTTTAACTGATGACTTCCTGCATCACTTACCTTGAGTCAGTAAAGGAATGGGGGTGGAGAGAGGGGTCTACAAAGCTGAACCTCACATTTTCTGCTTCACTTTAGATGGGACAGCAGTTATGGTGTAGGGTGGGCACCAGAATGTCAGTTTAAATGCAAAGCTAACTTCAGTCTTGCCCAAAGCAAGAAATACTAGACATTTCAGAGAGATTATTAATGGTGCTATTTCGGTCATCCATAGGAAAGTATATGCTGAAACATGTGCTGCTAAAATGTAGGAGTTGTACAGTGTGTTGCTTTCAGATCTGAGGGAGCGTTTAGATCCAGAAATGGCTATTATGTCAAACAGGATCTAAGAAACCGCATCGAGGCCCAGTCATCACCCCCATCTGCCGGTGCCACACTAGGCTACAGCCTAGAAATGACCCTGAATGGAGTTACAAGTGTAACATTGCTAACTAACACTAGTAATAAATAGTCACCCGAAAATGCACTTCTCTTAAATACACTTCTCATAGCCTGTTCAAACCTCAACCAGCTCTTCTTTACGGCGGCACAGACTTGTCATTGCGGTTAAAGACACAGACTGTGAGCTTTAAAGCAAAACAAAATTTCACTGTATAGCTGAAGCCGCTGGCAGCTGCTTTAGACAAAAGGTGCAGTGCTGAATACTCCCTTGCACACGCCCATATGTCACATGCGTTTATGAACGCTACAGATTACATGCACAGTTTCTGTGGTTTCTATTTATAAATGGTTGTTTATAAATCTAGAATGTTTATAAATATATGAACATAGAAATTCAAAATGAACAGAATATGTATATGTCTGTTTATAAATATATCCTCTAAATACATAGACATAATAGAAATCATAAAATAGAAAAAAACGTTGAAAACAGCTGCCTGCATGCTAATGTTTTGTTCATTTTTATAGCTCATAGAACATCATACTGTGTCCTTAACTAAATGGACAAGTCTGCACCCCCCTTAATGAAGAGCTGGGTGAGGTTTGAGTAGGATGAGAGAGCTTTTGGGATTCTTTGTATGGAAAACATTTTGGTGACTACGTCTAGTGTTTCTTAGCATCTTAGCTCTAACACCAAATCCTTTCCCGGTCAGTAACATTTAGGCCAAGTTCAAAATTTCTATATTTTTTAAACAAATCTTTTAATCAAGGGTTACTAAACTGGGTCGGCACAGTAGCCTCACAGCGAGAAGGTCCTGGGTTGAATGGGCAGCTGTATGTCCTTTCTGTGTGGAGTTTGCATGTTGCGTGATATTCATCTTTACACTACGCTACACTGACAATAAATCATGCCGGTTTTGCAAACCATTTAAGGACTTGTTTTCTTTCTTTTGGAGTAATAACAGATCCCTAGCTCTTGTCAGTTTAATCATTCGCGCTCATCAACGAGGTTTGACGTGTACGCCACAAGAGATGTTGATGTGAGAAAGACTGAGGAAGGTGTGAAAAAGATGTAAATTGACAGACTAGGGCTGCTTCCAGTGGTTCAAACTCAATATCCAGGTTCTTCATAGAGCTCCTTGCCTGTCATATGCAGATCTTAAGGCTCCTAAATGCTTGTTTGGTCTTTTTCTTCTTCCACAAAGAAGACTTTCCAGTTAGAGAATTCTGTTGTAATGCGGGCAGATGGATAATGCTGTTGGAAAAACAATGCCTGATGCCCTTCATTTGTGCCGTATTTACAGTGCTAAAGCCTGCACATGCTCTGCGCTGTCCCTCTGGTACCAGTATTTACCCTCAGTAGCTTACGCATGAAGATCTTATCAGGGCAGAAGGAGGAAAAAAGACTGCACCTTGCACTCCTTAATCTCTATTAAAAGGGATAATCTCCCACAAAGAATGTGCTCAATGCAAAGATGACTCCCATTGACCCAGCAGTTAAAGGAGGAGAAGAGAGGAGGAGTATGTATGGCTTTGATTACAGCTGTGGTTTTTTCAGCGCATTGTGCTGTTGCTGATTCACACGCGGAGGATTGCGGCACCATTAAAGGGTATAAATAATGTAGAGCTCCTTTTTCTACACTACTCAGCTAAGTGCCTTGAAACCTTGGGCTCCACTTGTCAGGTTTTCAATAGATTAAGACAAGATTTATTTTAAGTCTGTAAAGTAGCATGTTCCTGACGGCATTCAGCAGGGATAGAGTGTTAGGCTCCGGTTTTAATTGTATCGCTGTGAAGTGCGGCGGCGTGTGTAGACAGAGGGGCTGTGTCAGATCAGGTTAATATTTAATTCAGTCTCACTTAAACTTCCACATGATCCATCGGATCGCGACAGCAGGACACACAGGGTTGTATTACAACGGGGAGGAAAGACAGGAATGCTCCAGTTCCAAAACATGGCCTCAGCAAGAGATTTGTGTCAGGAGGAAATGGATCAGAGGCCTTGGTTTCTCTCTTTCTCTCTCTCTCTCTCTCTCTCTCTCTCTCTCACTCTCTCTCTTCCTCTCCTACTCTCTTACTCTATTTCTCTCTCTCTCTCTCTCTCTTCCTTTACTACTCTGTCACTCTATTTCTCTCTCTG
>JBBPCZ010000002.1:8515732-8538114 GCA_037974445.1 Brycinus macrolepidotus | reverse complement strand
TCTCTCTCTCTCTCTCTCTCTCTCTCTCTCTCTCTCTCTCTCTCTCTCCCTCTGCCTCTCTTCCCCCCCCCCCCCCCCATCTCTTATTCCTCCAGCTCTGCTTCACTCTGTTATTCTGTTGAAGTCACCTCTGAGAAAACAATTAAATCCAATCTACAACTTGACTACATGTCCATGTCATGGCTCATTATAGGGGAGATTCTGCGCATTCAGAATAATTGAAACCCGATGTGTGTAGTTGGCCCTGGCGCTCCCTGCTCAGGGCCCAGCGAGACAGAGAGCAGTGAGCGAGAGAAGGAGAGAGGAAGCCCTCTTCAGCATGACAGCCCAGGGCAGAGCAGTGTGGGGATCTGAGACCGGAGAGGGTGCTTGTGCGTGCGCCTCACGTAGCCGCCTCCAAGAGCTCAATTACAAGATTGATACTCAGAGAGGAAACTTCATTTTGCTTTACAGATGTCGACACCGCTAGAGAAAACCAAGGTTGTTGTTTAACATTAGACGGTTTGGCGAAATGAGAATAAGCAAGGAAAGCAAGAAGCAAGGCTGTTATTTCTAACTAATAACCCCAAAGTTTTGAGGCCTATTAAACCCTGCTGCTGATTACAGCCTGTCAGGCGCTGGTGAAGGGGAGTGCGTTGGCTGGA
Source organism: Brycinus macrolepidotus (assembly GCA_037974445.1). Taxonomy (NCBI): domain Eukaryota; kingdom Metazoa; phylum Chordata; class Actinopteri; order Characiformes; family Alestidae; genus Brycinus; species Brycinus macrolepidotus. Next base: position 8,537,470 of record JBBPCZ010000002.1, on the reverse strand, counting down.
TATTGTGCAGCTTTTGAGCCGGGGCCAATATTTGATGAAGTTCCGAGGACATCTCTGTTTCATTTCAAACGCATAAAAAGAAACCCGAAGGGCCGTCTCTACATTTTCATCTTAATTTGATTACGTGGCATCTTGTCTGCGCGAATGATCTGTTTTGCCTCAAGAGGATCTCTTAATCACTTTTCTCTCGCAGCTCCGTCCCTCTAAACATGCTGCAACTGTTCTGGACTTTCACCAGCCGCACTTGATTGAGAGGTAAAAATACATTTGGGGGGGGGGGGGGGGGAGAGAGGGGGAGAGGAAGAGGGAAAGAGAGAGAGAGAGAGAGAGAGGGAGAAAGGGAAAGGGGGGTGGATAGAGAGAGACAAGGCACAAAAACTGAGGGGGAGAGAGAGCAAGGAGAGGCAAAGAAAGTGGGAGAACAAGACAGAAATATAGAAAGAAAGGCACTAAGGGGAAAAAGAGTGGGAGACAGAGAAAGACAGCAAGGTAAATAGAATGGAAGAGAGACAGGCTATGTTCATGTTTCAGGATTTAATCTAAACACTTTTTTTTTTGCCTTTTTGCCTAAAAGATCTGGTCCATGCTATGTGTTCAGTTCAAACTGAACCAGGTGCATGTGTAGCTCACCTATAGAAGAGGTGGCACCAGGATGCATTGTGGGAGTAAGACAAACTGGCAGAGCTAGTGTGATGCTCTGGGCAACGTTCTGCTGGGAAACCATGGGCTCTTGAAATCATATGGATGTTATTTTGACATGTAGCACTTACCTAAACATTGTTGCAGACAAAATACATCCCTTCATGGCAACAGTATTCCCAAGTGCTAGAGACCTCTTTCAGAAGGATAATGCATTCCACCACGCTGCAAACATTGTTCAGAAATGGTTTGGTCCCATTTACCACAGCAAACTTTCAGATGTCTTGCGGAGTCCATGTCTCACCTCATCAGAGCTGTTTTGGCAACACGAGGGGGATCTATACTATAAGGCTTCACTGGTCTTTATTGTTTAAAACAATACTGGTTTGAATGTAATGGCTGTTGTGTATCTGTTCCTCCATATAAACAAATGGTTAGTCACTTGTTTTCTTATATACTCATGGAAGAGTTTGATTTTGCATTTGCTCTGGGGCACTGCAGTGCGGCCAGTGGCCGCATCCGCCCATCCACATGTCCCCCATTAAGAAAGCTGTAACGGAGAGGTGAACAGATGGCTGCTGGCCTGCTCTGTCCTGCATCTCCTCACAACTGCCACCCAGTCTTTGTGTCCATTAATCTTCTCCTCTGTATTCCTACAGCACAACTATATTAAACAGCTCCGGAGAACCAGAGAGAGAGAGAGACACAAACAAGGCAACACAGCTGCCAGGAAGCTGAGAGTAAACCGTCATTCGGCCTGAACCGTTCCCCTCTTCTTTCCTCTAAAGGCTCCTGTAAAACAGCAGCGAGAAAATCATTTTGCCTTGAACTTGACCCTATAAAAGTGGCATTCATGACTGGGGAAACAATAAATGCTCATTAGAAGGCAGCTGCCAGAGCTGCTGTGGACTTCACAGGCCTGCTTGAAAGAATCAAGTGCATCTGATTCCGATTGTAATGGAAGAAGACAATTGCTTCCGCCAGGCTGAGGCACAGTGTAAATGTTGACGGCTTGTTAGAGGCTGGGCTGCACGGTAGCTAAGGCCTGTAAAATACAGAGTTTTACCAGACATTCTTCTCCTTTAGTGGTCAATCAGTTGATCCCAAAGCTCAGCCTGACTCCTTCTGTGAAGTTTTTATAACAACTGAGTATTACTTAATCTAGAAACAAATATGCAGAAGCTGTAAATGCTCTTTTTTTGTCAAGCTTCCTTACTTTTTTCAAGGTCCTTTAAGACAGACATTCCACTCAAGGTTTCAAGTCTTTTAGCATTCTCATTATTTGAATATTCATGTAGCCACTTATAGACAAGAGCAAAAAAAAAAATAAAAAATCATATAGCATCTGAGACACCACTTGAGAGAAACTGTAGAATTTCCTTTCAAATGTGCTTTTGTCAAGTGATCGCATTTGCCTTACAAAGAGAAAAAAAAATATCCAATTTTAGAGAAATAAGGGGCTGCAAGATGTGCCCCGGATCTCCATGTGTTCACAGTGGTGGCCACTCTTGATGCGCCTGATGGACTTTCTCAGCCTTGTCATGCTGTTCTAAAAATCTGTCGTCTACTGTGTCAGAACAGAAAACACATTAAGGTGTGCGTAGCCACTGTGAATTTATGAGGGACACATCGACATGACAAATATTCCAAAATGCAACTCTATTTGGTCACCCCTCTGCTGTGTGTCCATAGCAGTCAGTGGCTAAATTGAAAAATCAATTCCAATTTCAATGATTGGAATAAAGAACTCCAGGAGTTGGAGATAAAAAGGCGTTCTTCTCCTGGATCCCCTTTAATTGGAAAGTCATTTCTTCAGGGTATTCTAATGGTTCTGAGGGAAGATTGCGAAATAAAGTTGATGAGCTGGAGGAAGGTTAATAGCTTGTGTGTATGTGTGCGTGCACACACGTACATGTGTGTGTATGTGCAAGGGGGGTGTGTGTTTTCCTTGCACAGCATCCATCCAACCTTTCCTTCTGACAGAAGCACAAAATGAAGAAAAATCCCAGGCTCTGGAGGCTTGCTCAGACTTTGCACTCTCGCCTTGTCTCTTTGTTCTGCAACAACTGGACACTGGTTCAGCAACAGCGTGGTGCATGACGTGGTCATGGTGGTGCATAAGGAAAATCGCTGCCGTTTTACTGAAGGGCGACAATTATAATGCACACATCAAATCACCAAAGTCTTTCATAAAGGCTTTTTACCTTAAGTGGTAGTTGTCATAATACTTGCTGAGGTCTGAAACTTGTTTGAATAGGCCTTTGTAATTATTTATGTAGGTATAGGTCAGTTGTCATGAAAAGTTTATGTAGGTATTGTAGTTTTACAAATACTGTCCTGCAGGAAAATGTTACAGAAATATTCCTTTCTTTATTGTAGATGTGCTAAAAACAAAGTGTCTCTTTCAGTTCACACATAAGTACCTTATGTATAAATTAAAAAATCCAAATTGCAGGTACATCTGGTTGTTGATTTAACTCTTTTTCTCCTGATGACGGTTCAAATTAGAATATGTGCAGGTGGCCTCTTTCTGCAGACACGCTTGAGGCCATTCTGCCAGCAGAATGAATATGGATATTTTACATCAATATATCTTTTTTACCCTGTTGCTCTGTTATCAGATTAAATAGGACAGTCTGCTCTCAGTCAGTGAAAGGTGGTGGTGGCTCTGTGTTGAGCTGCTGGTGAGCAATGAGAGATGAAAGGGCGGGAATGATTCCCTAGCTTTGAACAAAATGTATGCTTCTCCACAAAAATGACCAAACTGATATCAAACTGCCAACTACGGCTTTCTTTATGTGAAATTGTGCCCATTTTCTACAATAAAATAGCATAAAAATGCAATAAATACGTGTATACATGTTGACTTGTTTCCTTATCTATGAAGACAAAAAATCCAGTTTGTTTCCTGTTTCATAAATTAAACAAATTTCTGTCGTAAAAACATTCCATCAATGTTATGAATGAAGAAAACTAGCATTTTGTGGCTACTGTGAAAAGGGATGAATGCTTCTTCATTCATATGGCACAATGCCCTTATTTATATGTATGGAGGCTTATAATAAGGGATATATGAATCTCAGTCCAAGCTTCATTAATAGCTATGCATGCTATGCATACCTTTAGAAATACATTAAAAAGGAGCTTTTTGTACCCCTGTACAAAACAATGGTGAAACCTGTTTAGGTGTTATACTGAACTATTAGAAGGTTCTTTAAATGACCATAAACAACATTTTCAGTCAAGCAAAAGAACCATTTAACCATGAAAAGAACCATTTAAATACTCGCAGGGTTCTTTGTTTTCTTCAAACAGAAGAAAAACGTAACCATAAAAAGAACCATTTCGGCAGTCAAATCTTTGTTTTTCTCTATCAAGGAAAAGAACCATTTAACCATGAAAAGAACAATTTAAGCATTCACTTGGTTCTTTGTTCTCCTTCCAAAAGAAGAATCATTTAAGCATTCATATGGTCCTTAATTTTCCTTCAAGCAAAACAGCCATTTGACCATGAAAAGAACCATTTAAGCAGTCACACTGTTCTTTGTTCTACATTATAGAGAAGAACCATTTAACCATGAAGAGAACCTTACACGGTATTTTTTGACATGGTTCTATACAGAACCATTGCTGTTACCATTGAACCCTTGAAGAACCCCATTTATTAGAACATTTCGCAATTTATTCTCTGGGCTGTCACTATAAAGGACGTGAAGGGGCTAATGTTCAGTGGTTATCGAAGAAGCAATAGTAGTCATTGGGCTAAAGTCTATAAAGTAGATTATGGGGGGAGACAGGATATTTACAGATACTGCAAAGGTCAAAAGACTGTCTGTGTCTAGGCCAGATGAGAGGGGTGAGCGAAGGGTGGGGGTGGGGGTGGGGGTGGGGGGGGGGAGGGGTGGAGAGGGGAGGAAAAACACACAAGAACTCTGGTTGGTTTCATTTCCTGGGAAGAAAGGAAAAGTTAAAAGGTGGCCCCCGAACAAATGAAACTCAATTTCACGGCACATTATCCCTCCCTGTTCTCTTCTCCTGGCTTTCATTTTCATTAAGACCACAGACAAGCATAAATTAATAATTACTGCCCGAATGTCTAAATGCAGGCCGCACTCCTGTAGCCTTTCATTTTCCACCGTGGCCTTGCATGTTCATGCTTGCAAAATGTTAATTTAGATAATGTGGCCTGCCCCTTGTCAGATAATTCTGTTTGGTGCTCTCACTAATACATAATGGTCTTTCTGATTAGATGACATTAAGTCTATCTCGCGTTCAATCAAGCCATACCGATTACCTTCCTCGTTGACTCAAAGATGTCCAGATGAGGAACAGAGAGTCAGATATTTGTAGAAGTCTTTGATAGTTTTGCACTTTATTCTGTTTAATAGTATGGTGAATGTCAAGCGAGGCTTTAGGTATAATTAACAAAGCTCCTAATTACTAATAAAGTTAACAGTGAGCTGTCACTCTTCTGTGGTGTGGTCTGGCAAAAAGAGCACAACAGGCTAATTCAAGCGTAGAACAATAGATGTTAAAGTTCATAGAGCCCATATCACTCTGAAACAAATCTTCCATGTTTAAAAGACTGTAGTATGTTAGCACTTTAAACAATTCATATTTATGTAAACGAGCTACAAACAGATCTTTTGAATTCACTGCTTTAAAGATGTCACAAAGTCAGTGCATTTACGTTTATATCCAACTTTTCACCCTACAGCAATGTAGCCCTGCCCATTTACACTGAAGCTGCAAGGAGTGTTTCAGTTTTCATGGCTTGTCAAAAAAGAGGTGATTTAAAACCACAGTAACAAAAACAGCCTGTTTAATTCAAAGGGATGGATAAAAGTGAGCAATTGTCATGTAAAAATGAATTGTGATTGTTTCTGGTATATAAACCTCACCAAGATCATAAGTGGACCGTAAGTGGAAAAATGTAGGACACGAGCCCTTCAAGGCTTAGTAAATTGTCATGTTTAGTTTCGAGCTTTATTTGGAAAACAGCAGCTGTAGTTGATGGCACTGTGAAACTAGTGCTAAATTGACCCCGGTTAACACGGCCCTGGAGCTTACTTTACTATTCAGTATACCCCTTATTGCTTCGAAGTGTGACTGAACACAGGGAGCCATTCTCAGTCATCTGCACCGGCGCTAAACAGAGCCGAACAGAGCAGAGAGAACTTCAGAATCGAGGCATTAGAGCCGAAAAGCTTGTGAGAAAATGATTGCCCCTGGAAGATGTCGTTATGAGTGAGTTCAGTGGCAGCCAAGCACACTCTAACAACACGGCAGTTCTCCTCGCAATGTGCATTATGTACAACGTGGCTATATGCGCCCCGGATATTTCGCTGTTGGTTCCTTACTGTGATGTTTCTGACTGAACTGAATTTATTACGATATGTGCATTGGTATGAAACATCTAGCTGCAGGGGCAAGCCTCACTTAAACAGCTGGAGCAGAACAAGACATCAAACGGCTAATAACTGCTCCTGCTAGAGAGGAAGGAATGCAAACTCCTACGCTCAGCTAATGTGGAGAGACTTCAGTTGTTGATACTGAGGCCACCGACTCAGCCAGAGACACTTAACACTGTGGTGGTGGTGGTGGTGGTGGGGAGGGGGTGGTGGCAATGAGCATCTGATTGACAGAGCATTTGTGGCTTCATTATTGCCTAAAATCATCCCAGTTCAAGTTTCGCACTCCAGAGACAGAAACCTTTTATACTCGTGAGAAGAGCCAGACCTGACAATATGAAGTTACAGTCGCCCATTGATTGCCACTATATATATATATCGTCTTTTTTTTTTTTTCCAAGGTTGATTGAAACTTTAACCTCATTTTTAATAAAGACGAAAAAGCCTGAAATGTTCTAGACCTTGAATTCCTACAATGCTGTGTTGAATTATGCAGTGATCAGTCAATTATTCATCTCAGGCCCTCTCTGTTACAGCCATGCTTTAAAAGGCATGCAAAATGGGGCTGGGCAAGGCACTGCAGTGTCAACACATTTCCATCAAAACTGCTTACAAGAGAAATCGGTTCACACAATGTCGATTCGTGCTCCCTTTTCACACAATTTCAAACCAAAAATATGCATAAGGTCAACCCTGTTGTACGGCTTAAAGAATCGCTCACGGACCCTCGAGCACGTCGGCTTTAACACAATACAAAAGCCACCAACCTAGGAATGGTTGGAAGTTCAACACAAAATACAAAAGTAACAACTATAAGATACAACAAAAAATTGCAAACTGCTAAAGGGTGTCAAGGCTAGGGAATTCTTGTTTAACAATACTGGCTTTGAACGCATGCTGTGTTTTTTTTTTTTTCTCTCTCTCTCCCTCAGAATATTGCACCTATTCAACCGGAGAGAATGAAAGGTATCATTTTTCAGTAATGTCTGGTGTATTACTGCATGTGCACATTGCCAAGCTTGAACGGTTTTATTCTGCTAGATATTGTCATTGTTCAATAACACATGTTTTACAGCTCAGCCATGAACAATTTTGATTGCCCTTCAGATTAAAATATAAGCACGCTGCTTATGTAATATTATACACCACTTTCTTGTTTTTGGTGCTAAAATTTACATCCTTCCATTAGCATACCCCAACAGCAAAGTGATCACTTTGCCGTGAAGTGGAGGTTTAAGCTCCTGCTATTAAATGCCGTTAACAAACTTCAGGTGAAGAACAATGGCAATCTACACTTTAAGTCAATAGTCACCCAAATCTTTTCCATAAATACACCCCCAAAACCTCTCTCAACCCGCTCAAACTGCATAATGCTCTTCACTGAAGTGTTACAAAATTGTCAGTGTGGTTTGAGACACAGTGTAACTTACTGTGAGCTTTAAATACGAACGTCAGTGTGTAGCCAAACGCTGCAGGCAGGATTATTTACATTTACATTCATGGCATTAAGCAGATGCTCTTATCCAGAGCGACGTACATTAGTGCTTAAGTAGTGCACTAATGTACTAATGTATTAGTAGTGAATTAATTTGACAACAGGGTCTGTTTTCACAGACCATCTCAGGAGTAGGAGTGTTGATCTAGAATGAGTCCAACCCAAAATCAGTCCTCTCCAGTGGGGTCTGAAATGGTTGCTTATAGTAAAGAGGTTTTGTTAAGTTTTATAGCTAACAGTAAATCATACTGTGTTCTAAACCACATCAACATGTCCATGCCATCTTCATGAAGATTTGGATGAGATTTGAATTGTGAGATGTATGTGGGATGTTTTTACAGATACAGTTTGGGTCACTGTTGACTTTTATGGTAAGGTAGCACCATTAGCTTCATAGCTCTGGTTCAAAATGAAAGTATCACAATTTGGACTCCAAATGTATTTTGGCTGATCATCTACACAGGGAGTAATTGGAATCTTATTATTTTTTTTATTTTTTTTGCTGAACTATTACTTTAAGTACGGCAATAACTGATTTATTCATGTAAGCATGTGAGCTACTATGAGTAAACCCAACACTCAACCACAAACCAGTGTGCCTGTACACCCGCCCCCTCCCCCCACACCCACTACACCAACAACATTAAAAGACTGGAAAAGACCTCAATACATGGACTGTCATGATTTCAATATTTATGATACTTTTACTGCAATACAAAGTGAAGGGAAACAATATGCTCATAAATCCTGCTGTAGTCTATGTGCATTAAAAAGCAAAACCTCTTTTAATGAAAAGTCAAATATTAGTTAACACCAGTATACTAATTACTGTCGTGTGATTTAAAATGAAAATGTTGTGAAAATGAAAGAAATAGAAGAAATAGCCTTCCCACAATCAGTTAAAAAAAAAGCCCTATTTCAGATTCACTTCTTCTGATTTGTGCCTCTCTTCATACTAGATGTTTAATGCACTTGGTCTTGCCCCCATGAAAGCTCTAGTATAATGACAGTGTATGAAAAACATGAGGTGCTGTGTATTAAAAAAGGAGAATCGTTTATAATTGAACCCAATATTAAACACATTTCCATTTGAACACATTTCTTTTTTTAAAATGATCTAACGAAGGCCCTGTCTACAATGGGCAGAGTACTTTAAAATACATTGTTTTTATTATCAACACTAATTTCAAATACATGTGAAATACAGGAATGACAGGCAAGAAAAAAGTACAGACCCTAGTCATGAGGATACAGGGTATCATTAAACAGAATTGAGTAGAAGTTGCAGAAGTTTTATACAGGACATCTCAGTAGAATAAAGGACAGGGAGAGAGAGAGATAAAGTCTTTCGGTGTGGGAGAAATTTGATACAAGAATTACCACAGGGAGACTGCGAGACAAACGTTTTCCTTTCTTGTTTTTTTTTTTTTTTTTCCCCTGTGAAATGGTCGTAAAATCAATTAAGTACAAATTCAAAAATAAACCCTTTCATAAAACCTCAAAGAAACTTCTTATCAGGTGAGAAACCAGACTAGGATTTCAATTGGGCAGCCACAGTAGCAAGTAAAGCGGTATAAAATCACATCACAATGATAACACGAGAAACACAACGTTACTTGCACTGTATGTGAGAACATTTGATGAAATCTGTAGATGAAATATTAAAAAACATACAACAAGTAACCCCCTGAATGGTTCATCTGCTCAGAGCACTGCTTCCAGTGTACTGTGTGCTGTTTATGTCCCAGAACTCTTCATGAAAGAATGCTTTTCTTGGTTGCTTGCGGGGGGTAATGTCAACAATATGGATCAGATAGTTAAAAAATACAGTAAGCAAAACTAAAGCGCTCTTGAAGTCAATTTGCTCTGCTTTCTGCAAGTAGAAAGCAGGCACAGAAGCACAGAACCAATTTCGATTCATCAATAAACCTTTTATTGGATGGATCGTAAAAGAACGCTGTTTGTAAATGAGACGTGTGAGGCACCTTTTGAAGTCACTGATCAAGAACCTTTACCTTTGAAAAGGTTCTCCACACTCACACACCTTCATTTACAAACAAAGTTCTTTAGGGAGTCATAATGGTTCTTAACTTAAGGAACCTTTTGTGGCTCCTCCTTTTTTTTCCCTAAGTGCTCGTCTGTAGTGGCCACTTCTGATAGCCAGCCGCAAGAAAGCAATGTGCAAGTGAGGACACGCAAGAATTACTTAAAACACAAAGATATTACTTATTGCTCCTTCAAACTTTTCATCAATAAATCTTATTAGAATCGAAGGTCTCTTAAACACTGTGATCTTTGACTGTTGCTTTGAGACCCAACAGTCAACTCTGATAATCTTTAGTTACGAGAGCCTACTGTTATGAATAGGGTTTCACTTTCTGCATAAACTCTTCATTTGCATATGCTAACTGTAAAATCCACACGGTTCTCAGAAATAACGCGATAAACACAAGTCTGCGAGTTGAACTGTGAAGTAATGGTTTTAGTCAAATCGGGGGTGTAAGTGAATCAACCCTAGTTGTTCAACACAGTTAAGTATTTATTGAGTAACAGGAATTCAGGACAAACATTTACATGCCTGCATGCTTCCACCGTAATGGCAGCTATCTGAAAGAATGATGGCTCAGAAACAAATCTATAAATTCAATATAAATGTTGGTATTGTTTTCCTAATAGTTCTACTGCATACACAATACCTCCTTTTAACTTTATATACACATAACAAAGTGAGTGGGTTAACCTATTTTCTGTTCTTGTATATACAACAATGATAAAAATGAAACTTGATTGTATTTTTTTTTTTCTAATTTAGAAAACATTTAAAGCAAAGATTAGTTGTTTCTATTGATCAACATATATTCAAATTCACATTTCCAGAGGTTTTTTTTTCTTCTTTTCTCCAAGCTAGGATCTTTAACAACTTGGCAACTGGCTACGACATTAAAGATTTATCTTTTTTTTTTTTTTTTTTAATACAAAAACAAAACCCCTGGATCAGAATGTCTTCTTCAAAGCTTTCTCGCTGGTTTAAATACAGTATAAAAATCTTCAGTGCTGTGGATTTGTTGTAAATATAATCACCAAGTGTACTTTTGCGGTACATTTTACTGTGCTCAAATTGTCGCCTCCGAAATAGCCGAGGCAGTTAATCGGGATATCGGTCACACTGCGTTGTTGATACTGGTGAGGAGAAGAGTCCTAATTCTACATTCTGACATGGCCCTTCCTTCAGCTGTGGGCCCAAACTCAGCCGCCTCCATGGAGCCTCTGCGATCAGTTTGACCTGTTTTTTTGTAACTAAAAAAGACCCTTGGACAGGGGTCTCTTCAAATGACAATCTTCATATGACAGAATTCTTCAGAATCTTCACATGACAGACTTCCTAAGTCCACCACACCTTCCCATCAGTACATCACTGTGGTCTTCAAAAATAGTCTTCCATCTGTAGACGAGAAAGAAAAGAACATTTGTTACTTACTCATCTTTTTCTTTTCCGATACAGATATTGAAAGTGTTAAGCATATATATCTGAAATGTTGTCTTTAAAAACTATGAAGCTTTAAACAAGCTATTTTTGAAGAACGTTAGATCCAAACGTCTACAACCCTACAGGAAGAAACACACAGCATGACATCACACTGTCTGAGCATGTGTGTGTGTGTGTGTGTGTTACTTCAGGCTAGATGTGGTATAGGAGTGTATCACAATTATTCATTTTCTCCCACGGGCATTTTTAGCCCAGCATTTTCTGATAACAGTGCCATTTCTAAGCACGCACAAAGGGCTCCATACCAGTTTAACGAACAAAATGAAAAAACAAACAAACAAACAAAAAAAACAATCAAATTGTATTACATTAGGAAAAACAAACAAAAAAAAATGTAATCACCCTTAATTGTTTCAAACGATAATGAATTAATCTTAATCTCGCAGGTGTAGAAGTTTGCATACATGCATTACTTTGCCAGTCATCTATCAAAAAGGACTGTCCAACAAATTCGAAAAGCACTACAAGAAGATGGAGCAGTTTTCAAAGTGAAGGGTGGGTTAAATCAGTAGACGAGCTAGTGCTAACAGAGCTGACACTCTAACTGTAGATGAGAGGCAGTTGTTGTTTTCTACTATTAGGTAAATAAGTTTTCTACTCAGAGGGAAATGAGGAAACATGGTGGCTTGTGGACATCTAGAAAAAAGAACTATCTTTTCTAACCCTGGTCAATAGTCAAGCCTCATTAAGTGCTTTCAGAGTGCACAGTGATGCCAATGACACATTAAGGCACCAGTGTTTCATAGTAGCAAAGTACAATAATATACAGTAAGACACTACACTGTGCTGCTAGTTTACTATATACACCTGCCTTGTACCTACTAGACTGAAAGTGTGTGAGGGGAGAGAGAGAGAGAGAGAGAGAGAGAGAGAGAGAGAGAGAGAGAGAGAGAGAGAGAGAGCGCAAGAACGAGAGAATGCATGAGAGTGTCTACATAAAAAATCTCACTTGAAAACAAACCCTAGTCCGGTGTTGCACATTAAAAAATGGCCTAAAAACCTGAAGAACTTTTGTAATGTGCACTACGACAACTTCTAACCTTCACAGTTCTATATGTGAGGCGCTGAGCCTGACAACGTCTATTTTTATGACACAGGTTAATATTATTTTAACCGATTATTTCTTGTCTTACCTACAAACTCCCAAATATTTTGTTTCAATTCCATAGCCTACATGTGTATAAACATGTCTTGATCCATACAAACACAGCTGCGAGGTTTAATAGCTTTCCAAACCTACTATTTAATTATTTTAGGCCTAAACAGAGTTGATGTAAAATGAACACAGATAACTTTTATGAGAAGAGAAATGCTTGAGCTCATAGCTTCCAGCCCCAGCGTGGGAACTCTTCTACTGTCTCAGTAGCTGTTCATACAGCAAGACATTCAGTGCTAAAGACAAAAAGCACACCCCATATCTCAAGAGCAAACCCAGTATCTCAACTCGGTTGTTATCGCACTGATGTGAGGAGGCACATGCTCTTTCTCATCCTAATACATTAGTCCCATTTCAGGTTACACCTCCACCTCACGCCTTCGCATCCTTTAAACCTCTAATAAAATAATCATGCTGCTACTGGTGCAGTAGCTCTTGTGTTACAGCTTATTCATAAAAACGACTGCAAGATCATGACTCTACAACGGATGATGGCTCCTTCAGAAAATTCTGTGAGATTACAGTCAGCGGTTCTCCACCCTGAGTCGCACGAGTTTAAGACGTTTCTTTTGACACGCATGTTTGAGTATTATACGGCACTCATGATGTAGAGCGCACTGTAAAAAAGCGCGTTTATTGAAAAAGAGGCAGCCGTTTTTCTCCGCCGCTATCTCCCGACACCTGCCATCTAACGAGCTTTGTCCATTTCCAAGGAACACTTGTGCCGAGCGCATGCCTGAGTGAGCGGCGGCCTCGGCGTTGGTAAAAGCATCTGTTAGGCATGGCTCAAGAGCTTGTTTGACGTTTATTACCCGAACATTTCCTCCATTCGCGAGGATGCTCCGTTTCTGCCTTTAAGGAATGTTTCCCCTCTTTGGCAGGCTAGGCTAAATAATTCAGCTCTGAGGGGGAAAAGCACACCAAAAAGACATAAAGCGGTGACAGAACAGGGAAACACTGCGGTGCCTGTTTGAACAAGACAACAGGCATGCCGGGAAATTTGAGAGGCAGTGCACAACGGAACGGAACAATGAGAGAGCAGCCTATGGCACATGGAGCTTGTTGAGCTAATCTACTAAAAATGGTTTTCATTTGATAATGGGAATTGTGGTCCTGCACAAATAAAATCGTCCGTTTCGGAACTATAAGCGAAGTGCTTATAAATCATCTCAGCATTTTGACTTTTCTGCTTTTAGCTAATAATCTGGTGTCCGCTGCAAGAAATGTTGATTAATACGAGCTTGGAAACCCTGTGAACTTTGATTAATTGTGGCCTAGCTGTGCAGAGTGCTGTGCGCACAACAACAAAGCCTTGATACAGGGACAGACAAACAGTGGGGCTAATTACAGCGAGAAGACCCGAGTCTCTGAGGTACTGCACTCTGGCCCTCGCCATTCAACCAACGCTGTAAAAGTCATTACTGTGTGAATTGCAGGGCTGAAAAAACGCAGGCAGAGGTACAGTCCTGATGGCGCAGTAAGTAGGAGTAGTAGTTAATTGGGCACAGTGTGGAATTTCTTCACCATGTGCTAAAGGCTTACGACTGTTTTCGGCACTACGGTTTATAGAAAACATCAGAAACCGTTGAAATACACAGAAGCAAAAAACACCATTAACCTACTCAGAACTTTTCTCATTAAAGCCTGCAGTGAACACATTCATGGCCTTTAGGGCTATTAATTTAAAAAGTGAATGAAAGAATTGTATCAAAGAAAAGTATTTCCATATTGCTACAATGCTAAAGGTGTTGTAATAGCACCTAAAATTCAGTGTATGGATTTACAACTGTGGGCAAAAGTTGCCTCACATCTCCTGCAGGAAATAATGAAATTTAAATACTGGGGTGAAAAAGTAAATTATAAAATGTAGTCTGTGCACAAATTTGGGCACATTTTATATTCAATATTTATTTTTATATCCTTTAACATACGCTGAACTGAACTGTATAGAAAGTTTGCACATTTCCCCCCCAAAAAAACTAGGGGTTCAAAGATACGAGAATGACCTGGATTACATTCTAACATCTAATTCTATATGTTTACAAATGCAGAACTAAAACAATATGCAAAGAAAGAGCAGCTCAGTGTTGCCTAAACATTCTGCTGTTCTGGAGTACAATAGATATGTCAAATATTGAACATGAGAAGATATAACCTGCAGACGACTGTAATTCACATACAGTAAAATACAAAAAAAAAAAAAAAAAAACCTATTTGAACTTTTAGTAAAGAGAATACAAGCAGCCTCTACTAGAGCAAATCAAGTGATAAAAAATAAAAGGTTAACACTAAAATCAGAACTTCAGTGCCTGGTTGTTCTGTAAACTGCGTTGAAGATCTTGCTTTAAGTGAAGTCAGAGATTTGGTTTACTATTTGGTTGCTTTTATGTGATGTGCCTTCCAGAGCCTGAGGCAGCAGCTCTTGCAGATGTAGCAGGATGTGTACGGTAACTGCTACGAAACCTCTCTATTCATCTCAGCGATGCTTTAATGCTGATAAGCGGCTTATTACTGAGGGAACAAGAGGAAGCACATGATGGGAGTATGTTGTGTACTTCCTGGGAAAAATAAGAGGGAGACAAGAACAAGAAAAAAAAAAAAAAAAACGCTGACTTTGATGTCAAACATCAATCTGAAATCTAGTATCAAGAGCAGCGTGTTGGTTTACCTTCAAGGAAACATATTTGTGTACCTGAGCAAAATGCTATTTCACAGATTGCTAATCATAAATGTATCAATTAGCATTTTAATTCCAGGTCCAGTAGAATGTAGGTAAGCTACAGTGTGTAGTAAAAAAAACCACTACAAAAAAAAACCTGACATTTTTTGAGCGGAAAAAAAAAAAATCTGATTTCTTGTTTTATGAACGAGCCCCCCCTCACTAAAATATGTTAAAACTTTGGCATTTTTATATTCAAATCAAGATGAAAAGTTCATTAAAGAGGATAAATATTTCATTAGATGCTAAATAAAACAAAGGGAATTTTTGGCTTCTCTCAGCATAAAATTCCTTTGAAAGATTAATTAATACATGTAAATTATGCAAATTATGCCCATGCAAATATTTTATGAAGACAATTAAGGGAACCATTAATTATGGCCTTTTTTGCTTCAGTGACATTCATTCATTTAATTTTAATTTCGCTTTAACTGTTTTGATGTTTAATCTTGCAACAAAGAACTTTATCTCTCCTCACAGGGTCATGTAAACTTGCAGACCCCGTCAAGAGGCGGAAAGCGAGAATTAGAACAGATACTGAGGAGATATTGTGTACGGTATCGCGCCGAATTAGCTGCGAGACGCTCTCCCAGAAGCATGAGGCCAGGAAAAACAGTCAAGCTTATACTTGGAATGGATTCAAAATGCTGGAAAAGCAATTAATAAACAGGGGCTGCGTTAATATAGCAGAATTACAGAGTGTGACAAAAGACAAATAGAAATAATTAGTTCTCTGAAAATTATGCCCTCATTAATTTTTTTTTTCTAACAGTGAAGAGTTGAAGTTATGGGCCACATTTTGTTGGGTTTTTTGTTGTGTATGCACAACATGGAAGGTATTTCTTTCTTCTCCCAAGCTTGTGTAATTCATCAACATCATTTTTTGCCATTTGAGAGTAATTATGCAGCATTGGTTGTAGGCTACAGCAGTAATGACATGGATCCCAGACAAATGCAGTTCTAATTGAACAGACATGCATTGTTATGTTCACCTTTTAAAGTGTACTCTTCAGGGCACCCATCAGTAACATGAGAGCCTGGGACAACACTTCAGAATGGAACAGTTTGGAGCTTTAAGTGAGGCTAACCAAATGTGAGTTAGGCGATTATTCCTGAATTACTGATTATTCAAAGCGAGCATTACCTGAGTCTCAACCACCATCTATGGTTAAAGAAAACATTTAAAAAGCCCACATCGTGAAAAAAGTGTCCTTGCTTTTTTTTTTTTTAATTAAAGAGTTAAATGTAGTACATAAACATTGTGAAGATTTAAAAAGAAGCGTCCAGGAGACACCGTTCATATGTGGAAGCTGAGCTGCAAAAACTGTCAGTTTTGAATCCAGCACTCTTCTGACGTCACAAAAATCAACACGTTTACAAATATCCAGCCATTTAGCCTAAAGTAGTTTAGCGCCGTCCTTTCATGCTGAAGTCATAAAGTATGTTTTAGACTGGACTACATTTTGAATGAGGCAGCCAATCAGAACACAGCCCATTTACATATGCATCAGTCTTAAAACCACAGTAACAAAAACAGCCTGTTTTAATTGTAAAGGGTATAGAGAGGTTGGATATGGTCATGTAAAAATGAATTATGATTGTTTTGGTCGAAAAAACTTGATACAGGTCATAAGTGAATCTCATAAATTAGGAAAATATAACACATAGACCCTTTCAGTAAATGCCCTTTTAAACACACTTTCATTGGCTCTTGTGACTTTAAAATAGAAACTTCTAAATATAACAATTAATGCAGAAATATGATTAATCTTTAATATAAAAAGTGTATTATCATAATGTGCATAGCTTTATGTTCTAGAACAAATCTGTTCGGGCCCCAGTTATCAGTTCTGCGACACTTGATTTAGTGGGGTTAAAAGACTACTCCTTTCATTGAATCCCTCCTTCACAAAAATATCTTTTAAGTAGGCTAATCAAACTGGGTTATGGGGCTTTTACATGTGACTGGGTATTAAAATGCCATTTCCCACATTTCATAGCAATTTCCACTGACTATTTTCAAAGGGAAATTGAGACCGCTCGGAGTGATAAGGGTGGCGTTCTCATGGTGCTGCTGGGTAGTTATTTAAATGCTCGGGCATGTACTACTTGAGGTGGCGTTACACATCCATTCTGTGAGTTCAACACTGAGGCAACGGCAAATAATATCACAGCAGGACAGCCTTCGTACTTGGGGCTTTGTTTACATACTGCTTGCCATTTGCTAATCGAAAGGGGTTGTGCGCTAATGAGATGAAATTTATCTTTTTTTTTCTTTTTAACATCCTCCTCAACCTGCTGTGATCCTATGCTGACAACAGAGATTGTCATCCCATCAGAGCGGTTTCTCTTTTTCCACTTAGAGTGAGCTACCTTCACAGGTAGGAGATGTGATGTCTACCACCTGTGGCTCTAATAATGCTGAGGTTTCTGTTAAATACTAGTGTGCATTACAAAACTCCTCTCACAGGAATCTAAGCAACAAAAGGTACTGAACTATTAAAGCTTTTATCCTCGACAACAGCTGCAATCGGAGCAATATTAAGTTACGTTTTTAGTGGGATGTTCCCATTGTGCCGAAATTTTCCACAAACCTCCCAGTGAATGGATCAGATTAGGCTTAGTGTAAATGACACCATCTTTTACCAAGAAGATTTTATCCCATGCTTGATTTTGTTCTGTCTCAGCTTTTAAAGAGCCCAACGTTCCGCTATATAGATTTCAACTGCTAGTCGTTGGTCACACACAAGCGTCTAAGTGAAGGTAGACTTCATACAAGCACTCATGGAGAGATGAGTTTGATTTCGAAATGTCTGATAACTTGCTAATCTTGAAATGAAACGTAAGGGTTCACAGGACATGCTGTTGGTGATTCTACTGCAGCAGAAAGTTTTGGAAATGTTGCTTGACAGTGAAGCGTCTGACAGACATGTTGAGCCTCGAATCGCTGGAGTAGAAGGATCCTCATATGTGCTTAGATATGAGGAACCAGCCACTTCCACTGCTGCAGCTATGAGATTTCAGATTTGAGAGACGTGTTAAAAAAACAAAGCTGATTTGAACATTTGCCGCTTACAACAAAGACTTTAGCACAGCACTGGCAACAACTGAGCTGAAAATGCGATGGATCATTAGAGAGAAAGCACAGACACAAGCAAATGACTGTTCATGCTATCCCTTTTGTTTAGCTGATATGATTACACAAATATTACACCATGCACCTCCCACACTGTCACTCATCCTGTTTATTTATGAATTTGCAGTTCCAAACTATTGTTGGCTCAGTTACATTTTGTGTCTGACTGTCAGCTGATGTGATAAAGTGATAAAGTGTAATATACATATGTTTGTGTGTGTGTGTGTGTGTGTGTGTGTGCCCTTTTTTACATTTTTTTCATTTTCACTTACTGGCTGTTAAATAGGCGCATGCATTATTTCCAAAAACGGACAAGAAATGATAAAAAAGAGCTTAAACTCTGTTACGAGTGCCTCTGTGTTTTCAGAATGGACATACAAATGGATTCCACATTTTCTTGCGGCTGAACACCCTACTGTACACCTCATAAAATTATCATCCACACATTTGCTAGAGAGACTGATTTTCCTTTTTTTTTTTTTGAAACAAAGTGTTCTCTTGATGAATCCCAGTGATCTTGACCTTCCTCTTGAACTGTGAGGGCTGTGGCCCAGATGGTAAGCTGCATGCTTGAACAGCAGGCTGAAAGTAAGGCTCATATAGTGGCGCTGCAGAGAGATTTATAGTCTCCTCAAAAAAAACATGTACCTTGTATTGTCCTTTCAGCATCTGTTCTGCCACTGCTGCGGTCAGTCTCTATCTCCTGGGTCAACGAGTCTGGCAAAATGAAAGGATAATGACGATTAAACATCCATGACATCTGCGCTTAATTAGGAAAGTTTTTTGAACATCGCCTCTATTGATGGGTAGAAGGACGTATAAGCAGTGCTGCATATGGCATGACAAACACTTAAACCACTGCCTAGATGAGAGATGGGAGAAATACAAACCAGGGCTCCAGGTTTTCGACACATGTTAACCTGAACCTTCTACCTGCTTCTTTGGGAATGGCATTGTGAATGTGAAGCTGACACCTTTTTTGTTTTTTGATACTTTTACAATGCAAAAATTGCGCACTCGGTTCACGTGTTTCAGTGTAAGTCTCAGCTGCAGAGTAATATTTTCAAGTACACGTCTCAAGTACGAGTCAAAATCAATCCTCACATGAGATTTTGACAGCAAGCACTCAATCACTTCAGAACAAACCAGATTTGGGTCAAACATGTCAAGTGTTCATGCGTCTAAAAAGTGCTTGTTTTGAAGACACAATGAATTTTAAAGTCCCTCTGTTATTTAATCAAGAATGCCCCTATACATTATAAGATCTAAAACATTATACCGGATGTTCTCATACAGATATCTTGATGCATGTCAGTGACATCTGGGCATGTTAGAATCTTATGACAGCAGATTTGTACCAAATGGGGCCAAATAATTAATCGATCAATTAGAACTGCCCTCAGAAAGATGAATCAAGTGGGTTGTTTGACTTACAAACTGGGAGTTTCTAGTTCTTACAAAATTGTAGAAACATCTTATGACATACATACATACTGTACATGCTAATTCACCATATCAACCATATAGGTGCAAGCATAGATTTACAATTAGTGACTACTGATGCACAATTCATCAGCTCCACTCTACTTAGTCTTCAGTGGAAAGGGATCACAGCTCACCAGATATTATAGTCACATGCAAAGGTTTAAACATACCTGGTCAAATGACATTTTGCTGATTTGAAGTGAAAATAAATACATAATGTTTACTGGAAAGAAACATCATTCCAAATTTTATTTGGCAAATGTTATGTGTAATTTGTAGTCAGTATACTGTGTGTATATTGGAAAAATGAAATGAAACATGAAAAATATTGTAACTTTTGCACAGTCTACACTGCATGTTTTGTTATTTTTAAATGTTCGATTCAGCAAATAAACAGTATTGGTCCATTCAAATGTGCAGAAGTGTTTTTTTCTGCAGAGGATGTGATCTTTTTTCACTTTGACAATCAACCAAACATTGACCAGAAGTGCCCAAACTTCTGCATGCACCTGCATTTGGATGGTTCTTAGCACAGCAGTATAGTAGCATGCGTGCTGGTACAGTTTAGGTGGTTTTTTTTTTTTTTTTTTAACAAAGTGTACTTACTGGGTACCTTAGACAAAACTAACACAATTACAGATTGTAGCTCATCTTTTTTCATGCTCACTTTTTTAACACCCTGCTAGAGTGTTATTGATTGGAAGACCGTGTTAGTGTCACTCCTGTGCTGAGAAAGGTCCACTGCCCACATAATATCTGGTCAGCGGCAGTCTTGTGATGGTCCTGTTCAATTGATGGACGGCATAGAAGCTGATAAATTGTGCAACGACACATGGGTTACACTCTAACTGTAAACCTTCGAAGTACGCCAATATTGTATTGCATTTCTGATAAACTGTCCAATAAGTATGAGTGGCTTATGGGGTATTAACATTATTTTGTACACACCCAATGTCAGCATTTAATGGACTGCACTGTAACTTGAAATAACCAAGTCTCAGTGTATGTCAGAAAAGTTTCTACAATTAAATCAAGAGAAAACTGAAACATTGATTCTTGGTACTATTAGAGGAAACTGCTTTGTGAGGAACTAGGCCTTTTTGCTTTAAAAAAACAAGAAGTTGGAAATCCGGGTGTAATTTTAGATTCTGAGCTGTTTTATCTTGGAATTCAAGTAACTTTTTATAGTTTAAGAAATATACCTACAGTTTCTATCCAAACTGCAATGCAGAGAAATATGTCCATGCTTTTGTTATTTTTAATGGGCTTGCTAAGAAGCCCAACCTCTACAACTAGTGCAAAATGCAGCAGCACAAATCCTGAGCAAATTAAGAAAAGAGAGCTCACATCTATCCAACTGTCACGGATATCTGTATCCTTTAAGAAAACATTTGAAAATGTATCTCTTTAATTCAGCTGTTCATTAAAAGTCCACCTCTACGTTTGTATTCATCGCTTTAATAAAACTACAGTTTCTGTTATACTTTTGAGTCTTTATCACCTGTCTGTAAACCACTTTATGCTGCCAACTGTATAAGCATTGCTCCATAAAGAAAGAATTTATTTTCGTATTATTATTCAGTGAGTGAGTGTTATTCAGTTAAGGTTAAGAGAACTTTTCCATTTTTGAAAGTAATTTCAATCCAGTTCTTTGTGAAATCAGGTCCCCCAAACCCTCTGTAACACTATCCACATGTCAGACATGAATAGTTGTCTGAAAGTCAAAAAGTACAAATTGACAGTTAACAGCTTCCTACTCAAAGTAAATGTCAGACTAAACTAGGCTAATAGGCTAAGCGGAGCTGTGATTGTTCCTGTCACCCTCATTGCACTTCATTACAGACTCTTCCAGCAACATACACTTCTCCTGCTAGCTTGAACCCAAGCGTTCAATAGTAATGAGCTGCGGTGTGATGGCTGCGGCGAGGTGCCGCCCGCTCACGCGGTCTCACCGTTGAGGGAGCGGAGGCTCTCTGTGGGTGAAGACTGTTTGAGTGACTGCTCCGCCTGCTCTCTCCGCTTACACTCGTACTCCAGCGCCTCCTGCAATTTCCTCTTGGCCTTCTTCTCCTTCTTCAAGCGCTTCTGAATTATTGCTAAAGACCACAAACACACACACACACACACACACACACACACACACACACACA